>CM026553.1:9802276-10431020 GCA_015143295.1 Tetracentron sinense | reverse complement strand
TACCTTTGGTACCCCCAGGGTGACGGTATACTTGGACGGTGAGCCTCGTCCCAAAATTCTCTTCTAAGCTCTACATCGGGCGGGACATTACAAAGTGCTACCTTGAACGTGATTGCCCCACCACCATTCAGGCGTGGAACTCATCACTTCCCTAGCTAACCGCCTTGTCCGGAGGAAAGCACTTAATTCGGCATCGCACTGTTACCGGATCCGACAACGGAGGCATGGTTTCCCAGAATATTTGTCAGCAATGGCCATAAGGTAGGAGGATGAAACAAAGGTCAGTTGGAGCATCCTCCAAACAATTCTACTCCGAAAACCCTCAATATGAAACAAGCCCATGCCTGACTTGCCTAATCCAATGCCATCCGCACCCACATGTGCCTGCTCGGGGTGGTATTGGATAGAGCAACCCACAGGGTCCTTGAAAAATTCTACTCATCTTCTTTGCCTCAGATTCAGCTCTTCTAGGAAAAAGCATACTTCAAATTTGGGGTCCGGGAATACCCAAACGTTCCCCGTAGAGATTAGAGATAATGTCGAAAATCTTCAAGGCAAACAAAACCGCGGCGAGTTCAAAATCGTGAGTGGGATAAATTTGTCTCATGCTCTTGAATGTGCCTTTAAGGCATAGGCAAGACCATACCATGCGCATGAGCACACATTCATTCCCAGTGGGAGGCATACCTGTAACAATAAAACCACCGCTCTAGGATGGTATGTAAGGACAAGGGCGTAGTAAGGCGTTCTTCAACTTCAGGAAGCTACTTCGATCTGTCGCTCCAACTAAACTGGCATTTTCTCATGCGCTTAAGTGGTGTGCAGCTAGATAGAGAATCCTTCCACAAACTTTGGTAATAGCCTGCCACCGAGAAAAACCTCTGATCTGGTGACACTTCTGGGGCACTTTCCCAATCAATAATGCCTTTACCTTGGCTAAATCTACTGAAATGCCTTCTGCAGACACCACGTGACCTAGGAACGCCACCTTCTCCAACCAGAATTTGCACTTACTTAGCTTGGCATATAACCTGTGCTCTCGAAGTGTCTCTAGAGTAAGGTGAAGGTCTCAATCGTGATCCTCCCGTGTTGAGGAGTATACCAAAATGTCATCCACGAATACCACGACACATCTATCGAGATAAGGTCTGAACGCCCGGTTCATCAAATCCATGAACACTGCCTGTGCATTCGTCAAACCAAAAGGCATAACAAGGAACTCGTAGTGCCCATACCGAGTCCTGAAAGTCATCCTCTGAATATCTTCTGCCTTGACCTTTAACTAAAGATACCCCGACTTAAGATCAATCTTGGAAAAGAATCTCGCTCCCTTCAATTGGTCGAATAAGTCGTCTATCCGTGCAAAGGATAACGATTCTTAATTGTGACCTTATTCAATTGTCTGTAATCAATGCACATACAGATTGACCCATCTTTCTTCTTCACAAATAGTACTGGGGCACCCCATGGTGAGACACTCAATCTAATGAAACCCAGGCTTTGCAGTTTGTCCAACTGCACCTTCAACTTTTTGAGTTCAATCGGGGTCATTCTATATGGAGCTCTTGAAATTGGAGCTGTGCCCGAAGTAAGCTCTATAGCGAACTAGATCTCTCTATCAGGAGGTAATCTAGGAAGTTCCTCCGGAAACACATCCAAAAACTTACTCACAACTGGAATGGCTGAGGATTTCGGTGCCTCTGGGTGTGCTAAGCTCAAAGCTACGAGGCAAGTAATATCCCTTTCTCTCAATCCTCTAAAGTGAAATGGCTTAACTCCTTCCAGCCTGAAGTTCACCATCTTTTCAAAGCATGCACCATGGCCGTGGTTGTTTGACAACCAATCCATCCCTAGGATGACGTCGAAATCCAAGTCTTGGAAATCTCGGATGATGAGGTAAGCTAGTAATTCATTCTGCCCCACTTGAACCACACAGTCCTTAAATATCCTGTCCGTATCGACTAACTTGCCAAGAGGATTCACAGTAGTTAACTCCTACTCCAAAGGACTAGCCTTGGATGCAAAGCCCTTTGCAAAACTAGGTGAGATGAAGGAGTGAGTGGATCCCGTGTCGATCAACACTCGGGCTAGGCATTCGTTTATCAATAAAGCGCCTATATGATTAAATAACTAATATTAGTAGATTTTAAGCATATATACATCATACATGGGTAACCTATTGGATACTAACAAACATCACATCATAGTAAGCATTTTCAACATAAAACTTTAGCATTTTCACGTACCTTGCATGACATCATCCAATATACGTGCATCCCACTCTGACAGGGCAAACACTCAACCCTGAGTTGCTTGACGAGGTGGCCGTGCAGACGGTGAGGGCCTTGAAGACTAAGAAGAGCTCTGTTGAGATGTCTGCCTAACAGGGGGCCTACTCCCTTGAGACTGAGTCGGCAAGTGACGACGGGGACAATCTCAAATTATGTGGCCTTGGTCGCCACAATGAAAATAACTTCCCGTAACTTTTCGGTATTCCCCTACTGGATGCCTCCTTTCAAAAAGGGTGTAGATATCATAAGAATAGGTTGAAGGTGCATAACCCGTAGCCTGAGTCACTGCGAGGTGAGGGCCCTATGTAGTAGCCGGGCAAAAAGCCCGGTGGGGCAAAAGGGCGGAGAGCCTGTGGTGCAGAATATAGTCTCTATGACAGTGCTGACCCTAAAGACTGATAAGAACTAGTCTTTGCTCTTTTCTCCCTTGAACTACTGGACTGGCCTTTCTATATTCCGCTTCTCTTGAAGAATTCCTCAGAATTAGCCTCTACTAATAGTACATTGTCCACTACCTCGGCATATGTCTCATGCCGGAATATTGAAACTCGATCCTTGAGGTAGGCCTTCAACCCCCTCTCGAATTTCTGGGCCTTCATCACCTCGGTAGCTATCATGTGAGGAGCAAATCTTGATAGCTCCGAAAACTTAGCCTCATAAGCGGCTACTGACAAGTTACCCTGCTCCAAGGTAATGAACTCGACCTACTTCTTTTCTTTTATCCCGACGAGGAAGTATTTCTTATAAAAGACGTCTAAGAATTCTCCCCATGTCCATTCTTGGCCTTGCCGGGTCAACTCTTAGGTCCTAAGTGCGGACCTCCACCAAAGATCAGCTTCGCCTTCAAGCATAAAGGTAGCCCAAGTGACCCTTTCTACCTCAGTAAGTGTCAATACTGAGAATACCTTCTCAAGCTGCCGGATCCATCCTTCGGCGACTAGTGGATCAATGCTTCCACAAAATGTTGGAGGCCTCATCCTCCGAAAAGCTACTATTCTGGCTTGAGCTCTATTCGGAGGAGCATTTATAAGTGCGGCATTAGGATTTGGTGAAGCAGGTTGCCTTGCTGCTAGCATAGCCAAAGTCTCGGCTATTGAAGCAAAAACTTGGGCAAAGTCGGGTTGATCATCACCCGATGGAGCATCACCTCCATTTCCTCTCATGTTGTATCCGCGACCCTGAGCATTGCGTCTCATGATTAAATCCTCAAAACGGGACAATACACATGAGTCTAACTTAGATACGCATTTAGTAACAATTTCGCAATTCACTCAATACATATTCACTAAGCATAGAACAATGCACACATGGTTTGCATAACAATGTCATAACATACAATCCGTGTCTCTAGCGTTAGGACTCTAAGTTTAGTTGAAGTTCAACCGGTTTTGACTAAGACTAACTTATTAGTCTATACTTGGATTACGACTCTTTCGTATGACCCTAATGCCTTGTTCAATCATGGTATCAAATACTAAGTGGCCCTAGGGAATCTAATGCCTAGAGCTCTGATACCACTTCTATCACGCCCCAAAATACCCTCTAGGAGTTAAGGGATACTTTAGAGGTGACTATTCGTACTTGCCAAACCATCCTGTAATAAACAAGGCTAACATAATACACTAACAAAAGTAATCAGAGTGTGAAAGCTAAACATGGATGCGCAAGCGTGAACCTGATGCCCAGCTAAAGGACCCTAAAGGGGGGTGATTAGGGTCAATGGCAAAAAAAATAATTTAAGTAGTTTAATGCAGAATTTTAAAACTATACTACCAAGATAAACAAGGAGAGAGAAAATAAATAGATACCACACAGTAGATTGATATCGGGGTTCAGCAACTTGCCTACGTCCCTGCCCTATAGCTTGTGGCTTCAAGGATTTTCCCGATTTCACTAATTGTCCTCTTCTTCACAGGCGAAGAGTAAGCCTTTACAATTCAAATTCTTAGGGCTAGAATTATCCCAATACAATCCTTTTCACAGGATCAGGATCAACCTCTTCAAGAGACACACTCTCTTGGACAGGCTTGAAGAACTTCTTCAGCGATGCAAGAATTCCCAATTCTTGACTTTACAAATTTCAACACAGTTGTGGATTTTAAATCCGAATTTTAGTGGCTCCTTCACGAGCTAGATACGAATGGAAAACACTTCTAGAAATCACTCAAAGGATTGAATTGATTGCTCAACTTGTAGACAAGGGGATTTCTAGGTTTTTATACCAAGAGCAGAGAGTAGGATGAGAGTTAATGAACTTGGAGTTTTGGTAATCAATAATACAGTGGATTCTTGTATATAATTCATAAATGATCATCCATTTTATAGTTGGGGAATAAATGTAGACGTTGGACGCATTTAATGCAAAGAGACATTTTCAAAAACTAGCCGTTATAAGGTTTCCCGCAAGATGTCGTCGACGAGGACAAGGGTGTCGTCGATGATACAGAGAGGAATTTCAACTGCTTGAAAGGGGTCGTAGGCCATTCGTCAATGAGGCCTAGACTGTCGTTGACGACAAAGGGGACAGACTAAATTCTTAAGCCTCTATTTACCCCTTTCGTCGACGAGACATGCTGTAACGCCCCGAAATACCTCCTAGGAGTTTAGGGATATTTTAGGTGTCACACTACGTGCCTATCAAACCATCCTGTAATGCACAAGATAAAATACAGTACTAACAACGAAAATCAGAGCGCGGAAGCTAACATATATGCGGAAGCGTAAACAAATTTTCATTTCTTCTGATGATCCAAAATAGTATTCCAAGTTAACATAAATACAAGACATGTCTAAGTCTAAGGTGGACAGGCCCACCTATCAAAATATCAAATTACACAAGACCCTCTCATACTCTCCCCTCAACAGTAGTCGAGGTATGGCCACACATCGAGGTCTCAGTCCGCCTGAAACTGTAATGGAATAGCCGGCTCTCTCTCCTCTATATACTCTTCCTCGACCCAAGGCTCCGGGTCGAGGGCTCCCTCAGTACCTGCCGACATGAAAGTACGGCTGAGCATGGAATACTCAGCGAGTACAAGCTACTAGCAGACCATAACAATAATAAAAACACACAATAGTAATATCATACAAGCAGTAATAGAAACATCACAAAAGAAACAGTATAAGGCATGATACCATACAAGCATCCTGACGTGCGTACATGAATGCGAAAACGCCGATAAGACTCATGCTTGAAAACCCCTGTCATGTCCCGGTATGCCTCGTAGAAATCATGTATGGGTGCATACATGAATGCATGATCATCATCTTGTAAACCTCCATCTCGTAACTTGTGAGCCAGAGGCTAGCACCCGAATCTCCCTGGGCTACCAACCTCCTTGATATGCAATGCACTTGTGAGCCAGAGGTTAGTACCCGAATGTCCCTGGGCTACCAACCTCCTTGATATGCAATGTTTGGTTTTCTTGTGAGCCAGAGGCTAGTACCCGAATGTCCCTGGGCTACCAACCTCCTTGACAATAGGTGATTTTTATTACTTGTTTAGTTTTCTTGTGAGCCAGAGGTTAGCACCCGAATCTCCCTGGGCTGCCAACCTCCTTGACAATAGGTGATTTAGGGGTTATCTTGTGAGCCAGAGGCTAGTACCCGAATTCTCCCTGGGCTACCAACCTCCTTGACATGTAATATTTTCTTGTTGTTTATTATATGCACATGCTCTTGAAATCTCGGTTCATGCTATCATGCGTGCTCATGTGCGTGCCAATAATAACAATCGTGGGAATGCGCTTAACAAAAGAGATATGGCATTACAATTCAATTCATAATATTAGCATAGGTAACTTAAGTAATTCACATGACATTGGATCAATTCATCGTCTATAAGAACACATGCATAAAACCTATTTCCATTTTCTTCATCTAAGTTGTTTATTCATAGTTTAGGCATTTTGTCAAACACAACACATGCAATGTTTCTTAATAATTCATCTTGTTCTTTTTAGCGTATATTTTCCATCCAAACATCAAGGTAAGTTCATTATTGGTAAAATACTCATCCACCATTTCCATCACACACATCACACAACATACATCTCGGCATCCAATCGCCACATCCAACATTCCATCCACACCTTTTCCATTATCTTGTTTATATTTAATGGGGGATAACACATTTCATAAGGAAGAAAACATAATATAAAGAATCACATTTTTATATAGAAAACATAGATTATTGCTAAGGAAAGTTAGTAGGGTGTACTAACCTTAGATCAAGGCTTGATCCTTGGTAGAAACCTTGATTGAAGCTCCAACTTGAAAGAAGAACACCTTTGCTTGAAGGAGACTTGAGTTGGGGAAGAAACCCCTTTCAAAAACGTGCTTGGGTTGCTGCCCTAGCTTGGAGAATGGTTCACACACGAGCTTGAGCCTCGATTTTGAAGCAACTCGAGTTGGGGTGAGCTATGGTTCTTAAACCCCCTTTGATTTCCTTCTCAAAACCAAACCCTATGTTAGAGCTTTCTCCTCTTCTCTCTCTATCTCTCAAAATCCCTCAATTGTTGTAAGTGAGGCCTCAAAGGGTCGAGCAAACCCTTATGGGTAAGGGTTTAACACCCAAAAGATGAAAACGCCCTTACTGAAATTTTTGCAAAAACGCGAGGACCGAGCGATCGGTGTTAATGACCGATCGATCGGTTGCCTACCGAGCGATCGGTGTTCTTGACCGAGCGACGGGTCAAAAACATGCTCTCTGGAAAATTTTCCCATACAAAATTTTCCACCAGTCGATAGATACCGATCGATCGCTCCGTGGACCGAGCGATCGGAGCTCTGCTGGTCCCGACTGTTTTGACCATATCTTTTGACTCGCTCGTCCGATTTTGACGATTCAACTTGTGTTGGATCCGTCTTTCGAAAACGAACATTTCTGACATTCGGAATTTCCGATTTCTCCTTTATTTATAAATTAGACTACAAAAACGGCCAATTAGCTACGAAGGTGCTATTCATTAAGGATGAAAAAGTCCGGGGTGCTACACATGCTCTATCGTTGACGACATCCCTTGTAATTTATTTAAACCTCTTTTAGATTTTTCAAAATTACGTTTAAGTCCATTGGTCTATTTAGAAAAGATGATTTAAACAATTTTACGGTCTTAGCATGATGTCCAACCTAGTCTAGGTATACTAAGGTCTATCTAAGATACCTTGAGCAATCAAGACAAAACTTAAGAGGATTTTTTACAAAAGTCCTAGACTTTCTCAACAAAAATAAGCATAGTGCTTTAAGAGAGTTGGTCTTCACCTTCACGCTTGTCTTGTCTTCAAATATGATGCTTTGAGTCTCTTTTGCTTTTTCCTTGGTGTGAACTATGTCATGAAAATTTCTTGTATCACTTTGCTCAATTTGTCTTTATGAACATCCATGGTTTGACTAAGTACTTGATTTTCTCTATTTCACACTCTAAAAGAACTTATTAGTAACATAACTATCATTACATTATTGTGTCATTATCGAAACACTTAAGGGTACATATAGTTGTAACCTTTGAGGCTAACAGAACCAACTTTTTCTTTTCTTCTATAACTCAAACTAATTTTCCAAGTTATACACATAACACATCAAGTCAAAGGTGGACATGCCCACCTATCAAAATATCAAAATACAAAAAGAACTATTGAGCCCACTATACTCAACAGTAATCTAAATATGGTCACACGTCGCGGTCTCTATCCTCCTGCGACTACATTGGGATAGGAGGCTCTCTCTCGTCTAAAAACTCTTCCTCAACCCGAGGCTCAGGGTTGAGGGCTTCCTCAGTACCTACCGACATAAAAGTATGGCTGAGTATGGAATACTCAGCGAGTACAAGCTACTAGCTAACAATAGCAATAACAAAAACACAACAACCATGAACACAATACACAATATCGATTTAAAGCAATACTAGCAGTATAAAACAAATAGCATTGAAAGTAAAGCAATGTGATAATCTTCACATGCTTGAATGAATACTAAAAACTCCGGTAAAACTCGTACTTTAAAATCATATCTTATTCTTGAAAATAGTCTTTCGTGTTTCTTTCAAAACTTGTTTGTCATGTTTGAAAACGTGTTTCTTGTCTTGGTCTTGTTCGTGAGAATCACACATGCTTGTCTTGTCTTGCTTAGAATCACTTGTCTTGCTTGTGAGCCAAACGTTAGTGCCATTAAAGCGACTTGTGATCCAGAAATGTAAATTCCCTTCAACGAAATATATATATAGAAAAGGGTACACCAACCTCCCTTGTTTTCTTGTTTTCTTATGAGCCAGGTATGACATATCTTGTAATATGCCCTACTCTTGACCCGCCCGATGTCCGGCTTTATCAACTTGTTTGTTTTCCTTGTGAGCCAGGTATGACATTTCCTAGGGATATGCCCTACCTTTGACCGGTCCGATGTCCGGCTTTATCAATTGTATCGTGAATCACATTCTTGTTCTTGTTGTTTCTTGTGTACATATACTTTAGAAAAACCGATTCATGCATGCATAGGTGCGTGTGTGTAACATTTGTAGTAAACATGATGATATGCTTGAATAGAAGGATCACATGAGTGTAGCATTTCAATTCTTAACATAATCATATGAGAATTTAGGCAACATATAGCGCATTTGATAAATTTATCATTTATAAGAAAAATTACATAAATCCTATTTTCATCTTCTTCATTAAATCCATTTAATTCTCGTTTAGGCATTTTATCAAACACATTGCAACAACATTTTCTTCACTTTTATTCATTTGTTCTTAGCCTTAGGTTTTCAAGCTCATTCAAGTATTTCATCAAACACATAGTGATCAAGATTCTTGTAGGCATTTATTTCACATTTTCTCACTCCAACATTTCATCAAACACATAGGTGTATTTATTATGAGTACTATGCCCTTCACCATTTTCCATCATTCAACACATCACAACATGGCATCCAATCGCCTCAATCCCCTCATCCATCCATACATCCCACCATTCATATTATCTTGTTTATATTTTAGGGAAATAACATATTTCAACACAAAGGAGAAATGGGGGAGATTCAATACACATTCACTTAAGAAATCCTAGGTTATTACCAGTAGTTAGTAGGGTGTACTAACTTTGAAAAAAGAAGAAAACCCTTGAGAATGCCATAGGAAATGTTGCCGAGCTTGGAGGAGGAGTTCCACGTGTTGCTTGAGGTTCGATTTGAAGAATCCAAGGCAAAGGGGTGATCTTGGGTTCTCAAACCCTTGATTTCTCTTTCAAAAGGGAAGAAACCTTTAGGAACCCTAAGTTTTCTCTCCCTCTCTCTCAAATTATTGCTAAGTATTATGAGTGGGGACCCAAGACTCGAGCAAGCCTTATAAGGCCAAGGGGTTATGACCAAAAGACTTAAAAGCCCTTAATGAAATTTCTGCAAAACTCGAAAGACCGAGCGATCTGTGCTTATAACCGAGCGATCGGTGGCCTACCTAGCGATCGGTGTTTTTAACCGAGCGATCAATTGAAAACACCCTCTCTGGAATTTTTCCCCATACAAAATTTTAGACCAGCCGATAGATACCAATCGATCGGTTATGTACCAATCAATCGCTAATATGGAGTGAGCGATCGGTGTTCTGCAAAATTTGACACTTAGTCCATTTTACCGTTTCGGCCATATCTTTTGACTCGTTCGTCGGATTTTGATGATTCAACTTGCGTTGGATTTGTCATTCGAAGGGAAACATTTCTAGCCTTTTAGAATTTTCAAATTCTTCTTTATTTATTTACTAGACTACGTGAAAGGCCAATTACTAGGAGAACACTGTTCATTAGGTACAAAAAGTTCCGAAGAGCTACACTGGCTTTTCTCACATTCTGGATTTTTTCCCCATACAAAATCTGTTCATATCTGGTCGACCCTAAGGTATAAAAACCCATTTTCAGCTCTTATTTCCTTTATGAAAGTTGTAGATCTTATCGACATGGTCGATTTGATATATTATGGAGCTACAATTTGTGAGATATGCCTTTTACAAGCAACCTTGGTTTTTAAGCACTTTAAGAACATTGAACTTGTTTTGGGCTACATATCTAATCACCTAGGGTCCATATGGTTACTCTGAGTTAATTTTCACCTAAGGTATCATATTATAATTATTCTAAGTTAATTCTCACCTAAGGTAACATGGTATCTAGGTCACTTACCATCCTATGAGTGAAACGAAGGATATGATTAACCGAATCTTCACCCGATCTTCTTCAGTCTTCAACTTCACTTATAGTGGATGTTTGAAGGCAATGATACAAGATACACTAGACTCACTTGTTTTGACACCAGAATAAGCCAACACTAAAACATGGACTTTACAATCTCCCCCTTTGGCAAATCCGTGGCAAAACCAAACTGAAGTACATGACTTGACACAAACTCACCCAAACAGATCAAAACGGTGAATTAGGGCATTACACGACTCCAACACTATTACATGACACCAATTGACAAATCATCTTAAATGGAGACATTGAAGCTCTTGTCAAGTAAAATATGTCTGCTTCAACCCTGCATCTGCACATTCACATGCTCATGCTCATCCTCATAAACAAAATACCCAGTGAAGCATGTATAGAATATGAAAATACATAAACATAAGTATTGCAAGGAATGTACTGAACTTGGGAACTTATACCCAATATTCTCCCCTTTTTTGGCAATCACAATACAAGCAATCAAATGCAGACAATGCGGGGACTAACGAGGGGGGAACAAAATAGTAATATAAAACACAAACTCCCCCTCAACAACTCAACTTAATCTTCTCCCCCTAAGATCAAGGACATCACCAAAATTAGGGCTCTATACTAGAAAGGCCCATGCCAACCAATAAGGAAAAATATAATAAAAAAAGGTATCATGTGCCACACAAACATACATCAAAAGCATTCTAAGCAGTAGTAATTTAAAATTACAAATCCAATGAAGAACATGTGTCACGCCCCAAAATACCCCCTACGAGTTAAAGGATACTTTAGAGGTGACTATTCATACTTACCAAACCATCCTGTAATAAACAGGGCTAACATAATATAATGACAACAGTAATCAGAGTGTGGAAGCTAAAACTTGAGTACGGAAACTAAAACATGATTGCGAAAGCGTGAACCAACTTTCTCTTTTCTTCTATAACTCAAACCAGTATTCCAAGTTTATACACAAAACATATCAAGTCAAAGGTGGACATGTCCACCTATCAAAATATCAAAATACAAAAAGAACTATTGAGCCCACTATGCTCAACAGTAATCTAAATATGGCCACATGTCGCGATCTTTATCCTCTTGTGACTGCATCGGGTAGGAGGCTCTCTCTCCTCTATATACTCTTCCTCAACCCAAAGCTCAGGGTTGAGGTTGTCCACGGCACCTACCGACATAAACGTGCGGCTGAGTATGGAATACTCAGCAAGTACAAGCTACTAGCTAATCATAGCAATAACAATCACATAAAGGCAATGAGATATAATTCATCATTTCAATCTAAAGCAATAATAGCAGCATATGACAAATAGTAGTGAAGTAAAGCAATGTAATAATCTTGACATGCTTGAATGAATACAGAAACTCCGGTAAAACTCGTACTTTAAAAATCATGTCTTATTCTTGAAAATAGCTTTTTGTGTTTCTTTCAAAACTTACTTGTCATGTTTGAAAACTTGTTCTTGTCTTGGTCTTGTTCGTGAGAATCATACATGTTTGTCTTGTCTTCCTTGGAATCACTTGTCTTGCCTGTTCTTATCATATTCTTGACATGTTCTTGACTTGACTTGCTTGTAAACTTGTGAGCCAGAGGTTAGTGCCCTTGAAGTGACTTGTGAGCTAGGAATGTAAATTCCCTTCAATGAAATATATATATAGAAAAGGGTACACCAACCTCCTTGTTTTCTTGTTTTCTTGTTTTCTTGTGAGCCAGGTATGACATATCTTGCGATATGCCCTACCCTTGACCGCCCGATGTCCGACTTTATCAACTTGTTTGTCATGTTTGAAAACGTGTTTCTTGTCTTGGTCTTGTTCATGAGAATCACACATGCTTGTCTTGTCTTGCTTAAAATCACTTGTCTTGCTTGTTCTTGACTTGACTTGCTTGTGTACTTGTGAGCCAGAGGTTAGTGCCCTTGAAGCGACTTGTGAACCAGGAATGTACATTCCCTTCAACGAAATATATATATAAAAAAGGGTACACCAACCTCCTTGTTTTCTTGTTTTCTTATGAGCTAGGTATGACATATCTTGCGATATGCCCTACCCTTAACCCGCCTGATGTCCAGCTTTATCAACTTGTTTGTTTTCCTTGTGAGCCAGGTATGACATTTCCTAGGGATATGCCCTATCCTTGACCGGTCCGATGTCCGGCTTTATCAATTGTATCGTGAATCACATTCTTGTTCTTGTTGTTTCTTGTGTTCATATACTTTAGAAAAACTGATTCATGCATGCATGGGTGCGTGTGTGTAACATTTGTAGTAAACATGGAGACATGCTTGAATAGAAGGATCACATGAGTGTAGCATTTCAATTCTTAACATAATCATATGAGAATTTAGGCAACAGGTAGCGTATTTGATCAATTTATCATTTATAAGAAAAATTGCATAAAACCTATTTTCATCTTCTTCCTTAAATCCATTTAATTCTTGTTTAGGCATTTTATCAAACATATTGCATGCAACATTTTCTTCACGTTTATTCATTTGTTCTTAGCCTTAGGTTTTCAAGCTCATTCAAGCATTTCATCAAACACATAGTGATCAAGATTCTTGTAAACATTTATTTCACATTTTCTCACTCCAACATTTCATCAAACACATGGGTGTATTCATTATGAGTACTATGCCCTTCCACCATTTTTCATTATTCAACACATCACAACATGGCATCCAATCGCCTCAATGCTCTCATCCATCCATACATCCCACCATTCATATTATCTTGTTTATGTTTTAAGGAAATAACATATTTCAACACAAAGGAGAAATGGGAGAGACTCAATACACATTCACTTAAGAAATCTTAGGTTATTACCAAAGTAGTTAGTAGGGTGTACTAACCTTTGAGGATGAACTCCTCTCTTGAAGAAAAAACCTTGATCAAGGAGTCCAAGCTTGACGAAGAAGAAGACATCACCTTGAATGGGAGATCCTTGCTTCTTATGAACAATCCAAGCTTGAGGATGAAGATCCAACTCCAATGGCGCGTGGGAGTGAGGTTCCAACCCTTGAGAAAGCCTTTGAAAGCAAGACTTGAGCTCCACTTTGATCCCAATTGAAAACCCCCTTTTTGAAACCCTAACTCTCTCTCTTTTCCTCTCAAAATCCATTTTCCCCTTGTTCGAACCCTTAGTCCCACAAAATGTGGGTTTATATAAGAGTTTTCAGTTCCCAAAAGCCCAAAATACCCTTAAAACACCACTGGAAGTCAAAAATTGTGCAAATGAGTAGTAGACCAGTCAACCGGTCACAAATCCGATCGACCGGATTGGTCCTCATTTCTCCTGTTTTTACTGCCTTAGTATTTTGGCCATAAATTTTGACTCTCTTATCAGATTTTGACGATTTAACTTGTGTTGGATTCTTCTTTTAAAGGGGAACAACTTGCATGTTTCATAAAACTCCCAATTCTGAGGTTTTCATAGTCTAATTGGGCCCACAAGTGGACTGGTCCAAAATGACTGCTGAATTGACAGCGGACCACCTTTCGGAAACCTTACATTTGATATAACTTATGCTCAAAATATGAAAAAATGCAAAGCATGAATCTTGAAGAGGGCTTCCATATCTTTCTAAAAATTTAAGAATCACTCAATTCTGATAAAAGACGATAAAACTAGAGCTCCCACAATCTGAGGGAATGCAAAGACATCCCTCTTTCTCGACACTTGAGTATGTTATACTCTTATTTCTTCCTCTCAACCATCCAACAACAACACTTAACCTAATTTATGCTACTATTATCATGTCTTATAAATCAAATTACATAAATGACCCTCGGCCTTTACAAGACTTGTGCCCATGGCACTATTCACAACATTGTGAAATGGGTTCCCGGGTTCTACATTCACACTTAGGGTATTTTATATCCTAGATACTTGAGTATTATTATACTCTTATTTTAAGACCCAACACAGATAGATAAAACCCTCACTTCACTTTCTCCAATATCAAGAACACATGGTAGGCCTTAGGCCTTTACATGCACTGCACACTAATACTATTCACTGCACTATTCATATGAACAGTGCACTGGAAATCCGGGGCTCTACAACATGATTAGTTAGTCTGACTGAGGATACACATCTAACTAAATCTCACGGAATACTAAAACATAGCCAATTCACTTAGTCACATTAGTGAACAATTCAAAAGTGAAGCAACATGTGTGTAGTGGTGGTCTGACTAGATACTGAATCAAGGTTTCTTTCCCTTTCTAAGGATATGACATTAACCACTAAGGGTACTCCAGGAGATACAAGTTTTAGAAGTCCAACCTAGTTAGATCTAGATATGCTGATTTTTTATATTTTGGTTCTCCTTTATCCATTTTATTTGACTCAATTTTTTTCTTTTACTTTTGATCAAATACCTCCACCCTTTGTAAGATTTATTTTGATGTTCTTTATATGAACATATCTTTTTATGCAAAGATGGCTTTCACATCATCCAGGTAGGTAGTCCTAGCTATTGGCAGTAGGGGCTTTCACTCTAGCAACCCAGATAGATAACTATTGTCCGCATAGGTAGCCGTTACATACTGTTTGCATCCAATAATGACTTTCACACTAGCCCAGTAGGTAGCACTTTTCATTGTAACAATTTTTTCTCATGGAGGATACACAAAATGGGGATATATCCTCAATCAGCAATAAACTCATGTTCAACCCTAGACAAGTATAGAAATAAAGATCATATAAGGAATGCAGATCATGCAAGTCAAACAAGGGCACAATGACAAAATATTTTTGGATTTTATAGTTTTTTCAATGTTTTTGAATTTTTCAAAATAAATAAAACAGAAAAACAAATCAAAGCAAATAAAAACTAGTAAAAAGAAAAACTACTAGTACACACAAACATCACAGCACTAGAACAAGATAGAACACTAACAACACACCCTAGGCTATGACAGGCACGGGCTAAGTGAAGCCCTTTAAGTCTTCCTTTCTCACCCAAACGGTTTTAGAAGTTTGATTGACCCATTGGTCTCTAACCATTTCAATTGAGGTAGGTATGACCTTTTGCCTCTTCCTCTTGTTCCCCCTTTTCCAAAATTGAGTCCTAGAATTATGGCGAGCATTATGGTTCTCTCTGTTACCTCCTTTATATCTAGCATAAGGAGTGTCATGACCATGCCACTGTCTAGAGTTGTGAGCAATTTTCATTACATCTTCACACAACCTCCTAGACTTTTCCATTAGGACCTCAACTCTCCTTTGAAGATTCCCATTAAGATTATTTTGGTTCTCAAAATCATGATTGGGCATTCTTCGAAGTTTACGACATCGAGGCTTAATATGACCCTTCACTCCACATTTATGACATGTAGGAATGAATTTCTAAGTTGAAGGGTCCTTCCTATTTTTAGGAGGGTATCTTTTAGCACTAGGCTCAGTGTTCAAGGTGGATGGAGTTCCCTTCACATCTCTACACCTCTGATCTTTCTCAAGATCAGCCAGCTTGATTTCAAGACTTGTCTTTTCATCAAGACAAACATGCAAATTAGTTTCAAGAAGCTGAACCTTGACAAGGAGGGAAGCCTTCTCTTCTTCAAGCTAAGACACAAGAGCTTTCAAACCTGAAACCCCTTAGTCTAAAGCATCTCTTTCCATTTCAATAGATTTAATCTTTTTGGTCATGGAAAACTGAACCTTTTTTAGCTTTAGGCATTCCTGAAATAGTTCATCATAAGCTGCCTCAAGGTCTCCCTCAGAATCTAAGTCATTCTGACTCTCATCATCCTCCTCACCATCACTATAGTGTTGGTTACTCACAACATTTGAAAAAGATTCTTCAATCCCAGTTAGAGATGTAGTGAAGGCCACATAACCCCTAGTCTCCTCACAAGAAGAACATTTTGATTCCTCAGATTCAGATTCACTGTCTGTAGAGCCCCGGACCTTTTCACATTTAATGCATGACACTTTCGTTTCCATTTTGCCTTTAAAGAGGTATAATTAATAAATAAAGAAGAAATTGGAAATTCTAAAACATCAGAAATGTTCGTTTTCGAAGTACGAACCCAACGCAAGTTGAATCGTCAAAATTGGACGAGCGAGTCAAAAGATATGGCCAAAACAGTCTGGACCTGCAAGCAACCGATCGCTCGGTCCATAGAGCGATCGCTCGGTCCATAGAGCGATCGATCGGTCCAAAACCGATCGATCGGTAGCTATCGACTGGTCAAGATTTTTGTATGGGGAAATTTTCCAGAGAGTTGATTTTTGGTCGAGAGCTCGGTCAACACACCGATCGCTCGGTAGGCAACCGATCGATCGGTCATTAACACCGATCGCTCGGTACTCGCGTTTTTGCAGAAATTTAGTAAGGGTATTATGGTCTTTTGGTCGGTTCACTCTTACCTTAAGAGTTTAACCCGAGCCTTTAGGGCTTCATTTCGACACTTAGAGAGATTGGGAGATAAGAAGAGAGGAGAGGGCTATCCCTAAACCTAGAGAGAGATCTTAGAAGAGAAGGGAAGAGAGTGGAGGATTGCAAGAGGGGTTTTTGGATTTGGAGAAGAAGAGCACAAATCGAGCCTTGATCTCGCTCCTACGCGCCATTGGAGCTTGGATCTCCAACATCAAGCTTGGGTTTCACTTCTACAAGCTTCTTCAAGCCTTTTCAAGCATTGGATCAAAGGGATTTCATCTCATAAGGTAGATACACTCTACTAGGTTCTAATTTCATAAACCCTTAATGAAAAGCATGATTTTCTTGACAAGTATAGTTATATATAGCCTCTTATATGTAAAAATACACTCTTCTAGCAATTGATTTCATGAAACCCTTTCTACATCAAGATAAAATCCCATGAATGATGGTGTGAATTAAATGTGATGATGTTATGCTTCCAACCAACAAATAAAAGATGGTAATTTTTGAGTTGTTCTATATGTTAGTATCCAAGATGAAAAGCATGTTAAAAGCAACAAGTTTTGGGAAGAACAAGTAGAAAAACCTTATTTTAAATGTGATTGGAATGGTGTGATGTTATTGTATATGGATTATGGTGATGGATGAATTATGTTGAGTATGAGACATATGACCATATGTAAAGGGTTTTCCCTAATGTCTACCATGTTATATCACAACTGCTATACGGACACATATGCATATGCATGATCGAGTTTTTCTAAATTATGGGTATCCCAAAAGAAGAAGTACATGTATATAAGATGCAATACAAGAATAAGAAGACGAAAAGTATAAGATGTAAATGAACCAAATGAATAGTACAAGAAGCACAAGATGTATACAGAAAGTATAAGAAGCACAAGCGGTATAAGGAAAAGTATAAGAAGCACAAGATACATACGGAAAATACAAGAAGCACAAGATGTTACAAGAAATACAAGAAGATGGAAGGTATACCGAAAAAGCCGACAGGGATGCGACGATAGCAAGCCGCCTGAAAGGGAAAGGGATACTGGCATCGGACTCCGATGATAGCAGGCCGCCCGGAAGGGAGATGGATACTGGTCGTCTACCCTTAAGGTAGCTGAAGGTGAGGAGAACATTAGGCCACCCAGCTTACGTGGGTACAGGCACTAGTTGTCCTACTCCGGAGGTAGCAAATGATGAATACCAAGGTATTTTAAATACCCGTACAGGATAATAAAAGATAAAAGCCAACGTATTTTAAATACCCGTATATGCAAAGGTATAAGATGATAAGAAGATGTTTTCGACAAAAGATGATAAGAAGATGTAAAAGACAAAAGATGATAAAAAGATGTTTTCCGATAGTATTTTCCGAGATATATGCACACGATATGATTTTGTTTTCCGTGCTCTGATTTCAGGAATGCATGTGAGATGATTAGATTGTGATATGTACACGTTGTATTCTTGTTTACGATATTACTATCTAGTGGTTTGTATACGCTGAGTATTCCATGCTCAGCCGTACATATTATGTCGGCAGGTCCCTTCGACATTTGCGGCGAGCGTCCTCAAGAACCATGGGTCGAGGAAGAGTATGTTGAGGAGGAGGAGACTTGGGGTAGTCTTCAGCAGCAGAGGGCTCAGGAGGAGCAGAGGGCTTTTGTTAGGTGGCCCCATCATGAGTGACGAGAGGGAGAGACATGTACATATATTTTGTTGAGCGAGTATGTTCGCTCTTTATTTTGGGTCGTGTATAAACTGAGACATATACTATTGATAGAAATTTTGTAGTCCGCTTCCACTACCATATATAGATTAGTATTACGCTTCCGCTATCACAGGTTTTATATGTTGTACAGGATTCATATGTTATAGAGGATGGTTTGGTTATGAGTTCACGTCCCCAAAGTATCCTAACTACTAGGGGGTATTTTGGGTCGTGACACTGTCATCCCTTACCTTGCCCTTAAATCTTTTCTTATTAGAGCACTCAACGGCAATATGGCCGTAGCTTTGGCATTCATAGCATTGAACAACTTGGGATTTCTTGTCTACACTTTTAAGATGTTTCTTGTTTTCAAAGTGCTTGGACTTAGGCTTCTCAGAATATTTTTGTCCATTCGGATTAAATCTCTTATTAAATTTCAAAAAATTTCTGAATTTCTTTACAAATAAAGCTAACTCTTCTTCATCACCCATAGAGTCATTATCTGAACCATCTACGGATTCCTTGACAGATTTCAAGGCAATAGATTTTGGTTTCTTAGATGGGTTCAGATTTAACTTATAGGTTTAGAGATAACCAACCAACTCTTCAATTTTGAGAGTATCAACATTTATCTCTCTTCGATGCTTGTAACCTTAGATCGAAATCTCTCAGGTAAAGATCTCAAAATTTTTCTAATAATTTAGGACTCAGGAATTCTTTCCCTTAGATTGAAGCTAGAATTGACAATGTCACTCAGATTAGCATAAAAACTATCAAAAGTTTCATTATCATCCATCATCAACTTTTTAAACTTAGAGGTCAGTATTTGAAGCCCTCTAAGTTTGAAAGTGGAATGGCTTTATTGTAGGTATTTGACGCCCACCAACTTTTCAAAAGTTTCATTGTAGCCCTCAAAAGTGGAATGACTTTACTCCTTCTAGCCTGAAGTTCATCACCTCTCAAAACATGCCACATGTCCATGGTGAGTTGACAACCAATCCATTCCAAGGATGACATCGAAGTCTAGGTCTTGGAAATCCAGAATGATCAGGTTGGCCAATAACTCATTTTGTCCCACTTGAACCACACTATCCTTGTATATCCGGTCCGTGTCAACCTACTTGCCAGGCGGAGTCAAAATGGTTAACTCACGTTCTAACCGACTAGCCTCGGCTGGAAATCCTTTCGAAAAACTCGGCGAGACAAAGGAATGAATGGATCCTGTGTCGATCAACACTCGAGCTAAACATTCATTTACTAATAAAGCGGCTGTCCGATTAAATAACTAACATCAATAGATTTCAAGCAATAACACACATCATACATAGGCAACCTATTGTATAGCTAAACAACATATAACATAATAGTTAGCATTCACTACTTAAAAACTTAGTATCCCTGTGTACCTTGCACGACATCATCGGATACACGTGCATCTCTCTCTGACAAGGCAAAGACTCAGCCCTGAGTTGCTTGGCGAGGCGGTCGGGTAGACTGTGAGGGCCTCGATGCCAGTGATGAGCTCTGCTGAGAAGACTACCTGACAGGGGGCCTAATCCCCTGAGACTGAGCTGGCATTTGATGGCGGGGATAATCTAAAATCATATGGCTTTGATCACCACAATGAAAGCATTCCCCATAAATCTTCTGGCAATCTCCATCCAAGTGCCTCCTACCGTAATACGTACAAGGCTCGTAAGAGTAGGTAGAAGGTGTGTATCCCGTGGTTTGAGTTAGTGCAAGGCGATGAGCCTGTGTCGGAGCCGGGTGTGAAGCCGATGTAATAAAAGGGCAAAGAGCTAGAGGTGCAGAGTATAACTGCTATGACGGTGTTGGCCCTGCAGGCTAGTATGAAGTGGTCCTAGCTCTCTTCTCCCCTGAACTACTAGGCTAACCTTTCTCTATTCCTCTTCTCTTGAAAAATTCTTCAGAATTCGATTCTGCCAAGAGTGCTTTATCCAAAACTTCTGAATATGTCTCATGCCTGAACATTGAGACTCGATCTTTAAAGTAGGTCTTCAATCCTCTTTCAAACTTTCGGGGCTTTATAGCATCTATTGCTATCATGTGAGGAGCAAATCTAAATAGCTCCAAGAATTTGGCTTTATAAGCGGCCACTGACATATTACCTTGCTCCAAGGTAATGAATTCAACGTTCTTTTTCTCTTTCATTCCGATCAGGAAGTACTTCTTGTAGAAAACGTCCAAGAATTCTCCCCAAGTCCATTCTTGGCCTTGTCAGGTCAACTCCTAGGTCCGTATCGCGGATCTCCACCAATGGTCGGCCTCACCTTCAAGCATAAGGCTGCCCATGTGACCCTCTCCACCTCAGCAGGCAACAACACGGAGAATATCTTTTCAAGTTGCCGGATCCATGCTTCAGTGGCTAACGGATCAATACTTCCACCAAATACCGAAAGCCTCATCCTCTAGAAAGCTTCTATTCTAGCTTTTGCTCAATTTGGAGAAGCAACTACAAGTGTGGCAGCAGGAGTAGGCGAAGTAGGTTGCCTTAGCCAAGGTCTCAACTATAGATGCAAAAGCTTGGGCGAAATCAGGTTGCTCATCACCGAAGGGAGTATTGCCTCAATTTCCTCTCGTGTTGTATCCACGACCCCGAGCACCGTGCCTCATGATTTCTCCTGAGGATGACGATACCACATGAGTCTAACTTGGATACACATTTAGTAACCATTTCAACAATCGCTCAATATTCACGAATTATTCACTAAGCATATTACACTCAAGGTATACATAACATCATGATAAGCATACAATTGTGTTTCTAGCGTATGACACTAAGTTTAGTTGGGTTACAACTGGTTATGGACTATGTCTAAGGATTAGTCCACACATGGAATACAACTCTTTAGAATGACCCTATTGCCTTGTTCAACCATAGTATCAGTTCTAAGTGACCCTAGGGACTCTAACACCTAGAGCTCTGACACCACTTCTGTCACACCACAAAATACCCCCAGGAGTTAAGGGATACTTTAGGCTTGACTATTCTTGACCTGGCAAACCATCCTACAATGAACAAGGTAAAACATAATACTATACGACAATAATCAGAGTGCGGAAGCTCATAAAAGGTGTGGAAGCATAAACCAACTTTTTCTTTTCTATATATAATTTGTATTCCAAGTTCATATACAAAACATCATAAGTGAAGGTAGACATGCCCACCATCAAAATACAAAATAGATAAACCTCACAGACTCTCTCTACTAAAAGTAATCTAAATAGGGCCACACATCGAGGTCTCTATCCTCCTGAGATTGCATAGGGATGGGCGGCTCCCTTTCCTCCACATATTCCTCCTCAACCCAAGGTTCAAGTTCGAAGGTACCCACTGGACCTGCCGACATGAAATATACAGCTGAGTATGGAATACTGAGCGAGTACAAGATACTAACTAACACTAGCAATAACGAACTACAATTTATAACAGCAATAATTGGAGCAATACAATATCAACAATTTCGAAAATACAAGAGCAATAATTGAAGCAGAACTATGATCATGACGTGCATGGAATGATGCGAAACCTCTAATAAAACTCATACTTTAAAAGTCGTGTCTTGTTCTTGAAAATAATCTTTCATGTTTTTTCAAAACCTGCTTGTCGTGTAAGAAAACTTGTTCTTGTCTTGTGGGAATCACATGTATCTTGTTTTGTTTGGAATCACTTGTCTTGCTTGTCTTGTTATGTCTTGACATGTCTTGACTTGCCTTGACATGGTTTATTTGTGAGCCAAATGTTAGTGCCCCTTGTATCGAATTGTGAGTCAGATACGTAAGTATCCTTCAACGAAACATGTATAGAAATGACTTGTGAGCCGAATACGTGAGTATCCTTCAACGAAATAGAAAAGGGTACACCAACATCCTTGACCGGCCCTCTGTCCAGCTTTATCTACTTGTTTTCTTGTGAGCCAGGTATGACATATCTTGCGATATGCCCTACCCTTGACCGGCCCGATGTCCGGCTTTATCATGCTTGTTTTCTTGTGAGCCAGGTATGACATATCTTGCGATATGCCCTACCCTTGACTGGCTCAATGTCCCGCTTTATCATTCATAGTGTAAATCACATGTCTTGTTTTTGTTTGTTTTTATATATACTTATACTTTAGAAAACTTGGTTCATGCATGTGTGTGTGACAATTTGTGAACATAGTGATGACATGAAAAGATTGAGGGCAACATATAGCATTTCCACAATTATAGGCACAAGAGAAATTTAGGAAACTCATAAAGCATATTACCATATTTACTAATTTCTGGGGAAGGATCCCTAGTTCATATTTCATAGCTCTTATTCCACATTTCACACATGCATTACATCAAACACCTTGCATACAATATCTCTTAAACCTTTATTCATATTTCTTTAGTCTTGGTGTTCAAATTCATTCTTGCATTTTATCAAACATGTGGGGTTCACATTCTTGTAGCCATTTATTTCATATTTTTCATCCACACATTTCATCAAACACATGAGGTGTGTTCATTATAAGTACAATGCCCTTCCACCATTTAACATCACAACACTTGGCATCCAATCACCTCAACACCCAACATCACCTGTACATTCCATCCACCCTTCCATCTTTAGGTTATCTTGCATAAATTTTAGGAATCGTTGGTTTTAAAGGAGAATAGGGGTATACACTATTAAATCATAATCCATTTCAAGAGAAATCTAGGTTAATACTAAGTTAGTTAGTAGGGTGTACTAACCTTAGTGATCAATATTTGATCTTGGAGAAAAACCCTTGTTTGAAAACCCCCAACTTGATAGAGGATGATCCCACTTGAAGAAGATGCTCCAAGCTTGAAATGGGGAGAGATCCAACCTTGATCTTGCTTCTCTTGATCTTCAATCTCTTAAATCCACAAGTCTTACCTTGGATTCTTCAAAAATCTCCTCTCTCCTTTCCTCTCCCTTAAGTCTAAGAAAATCCTCAAATGAGATCCCCTCAAATTTGGCATCAGCACACGCGTGTGATCGATCGCGGATCTAGTGCGATCGATCACACATAGGGGCGATTTGTCGAACTGACTTCCGAGAGTTTAGGTCTGATTTTTCCCCGCATGCGATTGATCGCACACCCTTACGATTGATCGCAGATCCCTATGATCTGTCGAACTTGGAGACCCATCTATTTTCGTGACCCAAAACACACCTTAGGAATTAGAGTGAATCTTAAACGACTTATCATGACTTACATGACTTGCTTGACAACCAACCTGCAAAATACCTGGAGCACATACAATAAAGGACAATAATAGGGGAAACATAACTAACATACCACAGTGGAAGACTAACCAAACCTCTAAGTATATACATGATCCCAGCTGTACAAAATGAAACTAAAGAAAGTGCAGACATGCCCGTCAAAATATATGAGTATAACTCTCTCAAGCTCACCCACAATCACTCAGAATCTACCACCTAATAATTCTCGTCTACATGAGGCTCCTCCGTAGGTTCCTCAATGTACTCCTCTACCACCCATGGGCCAAGAGCACAGATGTCAAAAGGAGCGGCAGCTCCTTCAGGACCTGCCGTCATAAACGTATGGCTGAGCAAGGAATACTCAGCGTGTACCAAATGCTAACCAATAGTCACAGCATAACAATAACGATATATAAAACAAGAAGCAATTCATATAATAACAGGAAAGTAAAACAGTTTATATTCATGCTTGCATCACATAAAAGCCGATAAAACTCTTGAAATCATCGTGCATTTGACTTGACTTAAAATACCCTTTTCGTGCCTGAAAAACTTGTCATGTCTGTCTTGCTTGTCTGTCATGCATATCATGTCATGCGTGTCATGCTTGCTTGAAAATTAAACATGCTCATGTAACTTGTGAGATGCACTTAGGAAAGAGGGGAGACCCCTCTTTCACTGACATGCACTTCAGAGGGAAGGGAGACACTTCTTTCAATGATATACACTTGTGAGTGAGGGGAGACCCCTCTTTCAATGAGATGGGAGGGAAGTGTAAACTCCCTCATGTACAATGCTTGTTCTTATTCTTGTCAAAAGTGAGGCAAAACATATCGTAAGATATGTCCAACCTCTAATTTACCAATCCTTATTCTTGAAAAACACCTGTAAACCATGTCATGCATGCCGTGCTAGTGAATCGTGTGCATGCTTGCTTTAACTTGGAATTAAATATGATATTTGGGATTTCAACAAGGTATAGCACAACATTTATTTCAACAAGTAATTATTCATGCCGTTGGAAAAAAGTAATTAAACACACTATCATAAACCCTAGCAATTTCATACACTTTAAATCATAACTTTCTTGGTTTATAATTCCTTTTCTTCACCTTGGCATTTCATCAAACATGTGGTATGTACATTATTGGTTAAATCCTATACCATGCTTTTCTAGATGGGTTAATGGTCACAACATACATGTGTGTTCACTATTGGTACAATATCCTCCCCATTTCATTCATCATAACATATCCACACGGCATCCATCGCCCAACATTCATATCTACAACACCATCTATCTCCTATTATGTTCATACTTTAGGAAAAAACAAGAATAAGGAAGGAAAAGAGGAAACCATGACTAGGAGGGTAGCAAAAGGTACCGACCTTGAAGAGGATGAGGAAGAACCCTCCAAAACGTGTGTGTGGATGCTGCCCTAGCTTGGAGAACGTGCTCCTCGAGTGCTTGAACCGTGAGTTGAGCAAATCTAAGCATGTGGTGATCTAGGGTTTTCAAACCCTTTGATTCCCTCTCAAGTTGGAAACCTAGGTTAGAAATCCCCTTTCTCCTCTCTCCCTCCTCTCAAAATGCTGCTAAGTGGAGTGTGTGGGAACCCAAGGCTCGAGCAAGCCTTAATAGGCAAGGGTATAATGCCCCAAAGACGAAAAAGCTCTTAATGAAATCTCTGCAAAACGCGATATACCGATCGATCGGTGGTTAATACCGAGCGACCGGAGTTCTTAACAGAGCGATCGGTCAAAAACATGCTCTCTGAAACTTTTCCCCATATAAAAAAGTGCACCAGTCGATAGCTACCGATCGATCGCTAATATGGACCGAGCGATCAGTTCTCTACAGGTTTTGACACTAAGTCCATTTTTTCACCCATTCCTACTACTTGGACTTATCCTACTTCCCTTTTGACCTCTTCTAAACTTGACTAGGACCTTTTTAAGGCTTATGGACATTATTAAATAATTTATTTAATTAATTATAGCATTCTTGAAACAATTCTCAAAGTTTCCAATTCTCATTTCATGAAATTGGAGATTACAAGGCATCATGTCTTGACACACATTCCAAGGCATATACAAAAAGTTCCGGGGTTCTACATCCTCCTCCCTTATAAAAATTTTATCCCGAAATTTGGACGATACTTGCATTACAAAGCCAAAACAAAGTTACATGGTACATACAAAAGCTTATTCAAACAACTCGGGGTACTTCATTTTGAGCATGATGTTGTCATTGTACGAGAACCAACGGGATAGTCTTGTTACGAAGGACTTGATCTCTCCGATCCAATATATGAACCGGCTTTTCAACCAAAGTGAGATCCTCTCGGATTTCTAACAGTTCCATGTCTATGACATGTGAAGGGTCCGCAATGTACTTCCAAAGCATAGACACATGAAAAACGTTGTGAACCGCGGCCATATGAGGTAGAAGAGCTACCAGGTAAGCAACTTCACCGACTCGCATGATAATCTCAAACGGCCCAACGTACCGATGACTGAGCGTTCCTCGCCTGCCAAATCTCATAATCCCTTTGCTAGGGGATACCTTCACAAAGACTTGATCCCCAACCTGGAATTCCAAGTCCCTGCGACGAGTGTTCGCATAGCTCTTTTGACGATCTTGAGCGGTTTTCAACCCATCCCAGATGACCTTAACCTTGTTCGCAGTTTTCTTGATCAACTCAGGACCTAACACTTTTCTCTCACCTCCCTCATCCCAGTAGAGAGGAGACCTGCAGCTTCACCCATACAAGGCCTTAAATGGTGCCATTTCGGTGCTCGCCTGGTAGCTATTGTTATAGGAACATTCAACCAAAGGCAAGTGCTCTTCCCAACTGCCCTTGAAATCTAGCATACAAGCTCGAAGCATGTCTTCGATAATTTGGTTCACCCTCTCGGTTTGCCCATCTGTTTGTGGATGAAAAGTGGTGCTGAAATCCAGTCGGGAACCCATGGCATCCTGAAAACTCTTCCAGAACCTGGACGTGAATCTCGGATCTCGATCTGACACAATACTAACTGGCACCCTGTGCATTCGAACTATCTCTTTGATATACAACGCCGTTAACTGGTTTGAGTTGAACGTGGTTCGATAAGGTAAGAAATGCATAGACTTCGTCAAACGGTCTACTACCACCCAAATTGCATCAGAGTTCCTTACCGTCTTTGGCAAACCAACAATGAAGTCCATGGAGATGTGCTCCCATTTTCACTCGGGAATAGGGAGAGACTATAACAAACCCACCTGTCTCAAGTGCTCTGCCTTCACCTGTTGGCACACCAAGCACCGGGATACATACTCTGCAACATCCCTCTTCATGTTCCGCCACCAAAAGTGTCCCTTGAGGTTCTGGTACATCTTTGTACCCCCAGGATGCACTGTGTACTTCAAACGGTGGGCTTCATCCATAATTTCTCTCCAAAGATTCGCGCTGGCTGGGACACAAAGTCTTCCCCTGAATGTAATAGCACCTCGGCTAGTGAGAGAGAAGTCCTCACTACCTTTGGCAACTTCCTTGTCCCAGAAAGCCAACAAGTCAGCATCTATGGCTTGAGACTCTTTGATCAAATCTATAATGTACGGCCGAACCGTGATATTTGCCAAGACAGGACTGCGGAATTAATCATTTATACTGATGTCCAGATTTGCCAAATCTTCTCATAGTTTCCATTCCCGCACCAACATGTGGGCCAACAGACCCGGAGGTCTTCTACTCAAAGCGTCAGCTACTACATTTTCTCTGCCTAGGTGGTATTGGATGGTGCATTTGTAGTCTTTCAAAAATTTTATCCAACGCTGTTGTCGTAGATTTAGCTCCTTTTAGGAAAAGAGATACTTGAGGCTCTTGTAGTCCGTGAACACATAGAACTCTTCCCCGTAATGGTAATATCACCAAATTTTAAGTGCAAACACGATAGCAGCAAGCTCTAGATCGTGTGTGGGGTAATTCTTTTCATGTTCTTTCAATTGCCTTGAAGCATAGGCAATAACCTTCTTGTGCTGCATGAGAATGCACCCAAGCCCGATGTGCGAGGCATCACTGTAAACTTCATAACCACCACGTCCGGATGGAACTGTAAGGATGGGGGCCATAGTAAGCCTCTTCTCTTTAGTTTCGTGAAACTGATTTCGCACTTATCACTCCATGTAAACTTGGCATTCTTCCTTGTTAGATATGTAAGTGGAGCTGCAAGGCTGGAGAACCCCTCCACGAATCTCCTATAGTAGCCTACCAACCCAAGGAAGCTGCGTATCTCTGTGACACTATTCAGCCTCGCCCAACTCATGACTGCCTCTATCTTCTTTGGATCCACCGAGATGCCTTCCGTGGATACCTAGGAATGCCACTTCTTCCAACCAAAATTCACACTTGCTTAGTTTGGCATACAGCTTGTGCTCTCTCAGCATTTCCAAAGCAAGGCGAAGGTCTCACGTGTGATCTTCCCGTGTCTAGGAATATATCAGGATGTCATCGACAAACACAATCACATATCGATCCAGGTATGGTCGGAATACTCGATTCATCAGATCCATAAAAGCTGTCGACGCATTCCTGAGACCAAAAGGCATCACCAAGAACTCATAATGCCCATACCGAGTCCTGAAAGCAGTTTTGGAAACATCTTCCACCTTGATCTTCAACTGGTGGTAACCCGACCGAAGATCAATCTTAGAGAAAAATCTCACTCCCTTTAACTGATCGAACAGGTCATCAATCCTAGGCAATGGATACCTATTCTTTATAGTGACCTTGTTCAACTGCCGGTAATCGATGCACATCCGAATCGAGCCATCCTTCTTCTTAACAAACAAAACCGGGGCACCCCACAGTGAGACACTTGGTCGAATGAAACCAAGGCCTTGCATCTCCTCCAATTGAGTCTTCAACTCCTTGAGTTCAATCGGGGTCATCCTACACGAAGCCCGGAAGATAGGAGTTGTGCCTAGTGCAAGCTCGATCACAAACTCAATCTCCCTATCTTGAGGTAACCCTAGTAACTCCTCTGGAAATACATCTAGGAATTCACTCATGACCAGAATAATCGAGTCCTTTGCCTCAGGGTTCACTAGGCTCAACGCCGCAAAGCGGGCAATATCTTTACTTCTCAACCCCCAAAAATGGAATGGCTTCCCTTCCACTGGCTTGAAGAGTACCATCTTCTTAAAGCAAGTCACATGCCCATGATGCATGCCAACCAATCCATCCCTAAGATAACATCGAAGTCCTGGAATCCAAGGACGATAAGATTAGCTGCTAATTCGTGGCTTCCAACCTGGACAGCACTGCTCCTGAAAATGCGATTTGCCACTACTATCTTACCGAGAGGAGTCGAAATGAATAACTCCGATTCCAATTTACTAGGCTCCATAGAGCAGCCTTGGGAAAAACTTGGTGAGACGAATGAATGGGTAAACCCGGTGTCGATCAAGACTCTAGCCAAATATTCATTGACTAGCAAGGTTCCTGAAATTTTAACTAGCTAAGTCAATCCATGCATCAACATCATATGTATAGATATATAGATATATATAACATGCCATATATGTACACAAGGAATAAGGCATAACATGACAATCGTGGGTAATTGAATGACTTTAAACGCGTACCTTACACTACATCATCTGATGCAAGTGCATCTCCCTCTGTCCAGGCAAATACTCATCTCTGGTTCACCTGGCGAGGCAGAGGTGTAGACCAGGTAGGCTGGGAGGACTCCTGGTATGATCCTACTAGGCGTGCTGGGGGCCTAATCCCCTGAGACTGGCCTGACAAATGCTGACTTAGGCAATCCCTGATCACATGGCCCTGGCGACCATAGTGAAAACATCCACCTGATGCCCTTCGGCAATCTCCTACCGGGTGTCGTCGGTCACAAGACTTGCAGACCTCATGTGTGTAGGTCGAAGGGGCCAGAGGTGGAGCATACCTTGTTACCTGAGGTGCAACAGGCCGTGGGGCCGGAAGAGCCTGAGGTTGTGGCGCCTAAGGCATGTACAGCCGTGGAACTGGAGGCGCATAAGAAGGCCTCATCGGTGGTACTGGCCACACATACTGAGGTGGTACTGGCCATGTGTACTGGTAAGGACTGGTCTGAGCCCGCCTCTCTAGAGGTGCTGAACTGCTAGGTTGGCCTCTCGCCAAATCCTTCTTCTTAGATGTGGCCTCTGAATTGGCCTCAATCAACAAGGCCTTGTCCACTATTTTCGGATAAGTAGCGTGCCTGAAAGCTGATACTTTCTCCATAATAACGTCCTTAAGCCCTTGCTCAAACCTCCTCGCCTTCATTGCCTCAGTGGTAATCATATGAGTCGCAAAGCGTGATAGCTCCAAGAACTTGGCCTCATATTGAGCCACCGACATCAAACCTTGCTCAAGGTTGATTAATTCTCTCTCTTTCTTTTCCCGTGTTCCAACCGGGAAGTACTTCTTATAGAAGGTATCCTTAATCTCATCCCAAGTCCAAGGTTGACCTTGCATAGTCAACTCTCTAGTCCTCAAGGCGGACAACCACCAATGTGCCTCACCCTCTAGCATGAAAACAGCTCATGCAACTTTCTCTTCCTCTGTCGCAGAGAGGACTGCAAATATCTTCTCCAACTGGAGGATCCAAGCCTCCGCAGCAAGAGGGTCCACACTCCCATGGAATGATGGAGGCCTCAGTCTCTGAAATGCCTTTACCCCAGATGTACGATGTCCTAGAGCTACGGGCGGTGGAGTAGGTGCCGCCGATGATGGTATGGTATGCCGAGCCGCCAGTATGGCGAGTCTCTCAGCAATAGAGCCTAAGACCTGAGAGAGGTCCGGCTACTCATCCTCATCCTGTGATGAAGAGGAAGCTCTGGTGTGTGGTCCACGACCCGTGTGCCTTCCCTCATGACAAAAGTCCTGAGAACAATAGCACCACATGAGTCTAACTTGAAACCACAATTTATCACAGTTCCATTCCACACAGTTCATATAGCACCCCAAAAAAATTTTCCATGTATTGAAACCCATGCCAAGGCATTATGCCTTTGTAATCCTCCTATATCCATGAAATGAGAAAATTTAAAGAGCTCTGAGTGTTAAGAAGTAGTATTCCTAAGTCGGATATATTGAAAACCAGAGTTACGGAATCCCATTTGTGGATCAGTCAACTTTAGGGGTAATTTGGTCAATAAATAAAGAATAAATTGGAAATTCTAAAATACCAGAAGTGTTCCCCTTTGAAAGATGAATCCAACGCAAGTTAAATCGTCAAAATCGGACAATCGAGTCAAAAGTTATGGCCGAATTACCAAAGTAGAGAAAAATATGAGAAAATAACAAAATCTGGAGTGTGCGATTAATCACAAGTCTAGTGCGATCGATCGCATGCAGGCGAAATGGGTCCCAAACTCTCTGGGCCATATGCGATAGATGGATTCCCCAGGTGCGATAGATCGCAAGGTTCTGCGATCGATTGCAAGTTTGTGCGATCAATCGCATGCAGGGAAAATCAAATCAAAAGTGATCGGGTTCATGTGCGATAGATCACATCCAGGTGCGATCGATCGCAAGGACCTGTGATCGATCACATATAAGCGTGCGATCAATCATAAGCGGTAACTGATGCCGGATTTGAGGGTCTTAAACCCTTTTCTTATTTAGGGATCCTCATTTTGGGGCTTTTCTAACCTAGAGGAGAGAAAAAGGGAAGAAAGAGGAGAGAGGAGATTTGGAAAATCCTCCAAAGAGACTTTGATTTGGAGATCAAGGGAGCTTTAAGCTTGGAGATTTGCAAGCAAGGATCTTCCTCAAGGCAACTAGAGTTCTTTCAACCCAAGAGGGGTTCTTCCTCAAGTTGGAACACCACATCAAGGGTTTTCTTCGCTCTATTGAGGTTGGTACCCTATACTACCCTTCTAGTTCATCTCTTTTCTTTGTTTTCCTTCATTTGTGTTTTTCCCTAATTTCTAAGTAAAATAATGAGATGGGATGAATGGATGAAGGTGGATGGTTGTGTGAATGTGAATAGGCGACTGGATGCTGTGTGTTTGTTGTGATGAATGAAATGGGAAAGGCAGGGACCCGCTGAGTATTCCATGTTCAGCCGTACATCTTATGTCGGCAGGTGATAGTGGAGCGGTTGCTCCTTTCGACATATGTGCTCCTGGCCCATGGGTGGAGGAGGAGTACATTGAGGAGGTCCCTATTGAGGAGCCTCACGTAGATGATCACTATTAGGTGGTAGATTCTAAGTGAGAGATTGTGGGTGAGCTTGAGAGATTATATTCATGTATTTTGGCGGGCATGTCCACACCTTCTTTTGTAAGTTCATTTTGTATAAAACTTGGATCATGTATATACACATAGAGGTTTTGGTTAGACTTTCGTTGTGCCATGTTTGAGTATGCTTCTGCCATTTTATCCTCTATTGTATATGCTCCATGTATTTTGCAGATTATTTCGTCAAGCAAGGCATGTAAGTCATGACAAGTCGCCCAAGATTCACTCTAACTCCTAGGGTGGGTTTTGGGGCGCAACAGTTCAAGTGGTTTTATCAATATAATACTATTATACATTGCATCATAACCATCAGTGTATACATAATAGACTTAGTGTTCTAGCGTTTCTAGACACGCACTTAGTTGAAGCAACCATTTAGACTAAGACTAAAGTTTAGTCCTTCATTTGGAATATGACTCGCTTCCGACTTACTTCCTTCCTAATTTGCTTCCTGACATATGCTCTTCTCAAGCCGTGGTACCAGAGTCTAAGTGACCCGACAAGACCTAAAGTCTAAGCTCTGATACCACTTCTATCGCAACCCAAAACCCACCCTAAGAGTTAGAGTAAATCTTGGACGACTTATCATGACTTACATGACTTGCTTGACAACCAACCTGCAAAATACCTAGAGCATATACAATAAAGGACAATAATAGCGAAAACATAAGTAACATGCCACAGTAGAATACTAACCAAACCTCTAAGTATATATATGATCCAAGCTGTACAAAATGAAACAAAAGAAAGTGCGGACATGCCCGCCAAAATACATGAGTATAACTTTCTCAAGCTCACCCACAATCACTCAGAATCTACCACTTAATAGTACTCGTCTACATGAGGCTCCTCCGTAGGTTTCTCAATTTGCTCCTCCTCCACCTATAGGCCAGGAGCATAGATGTCAAAAGGAGTGGCAGCTCCCTCAGTACCTGCCGAAATAAACGTACGACTGAGCATGGAATACTCAACGTGTACCAAATGTTAACCAACAGTCAAAGCATCACAATAACGATATATAAAGCAGGAAGCAATTCATATAATAACAGGAAAGTAAAACCGTTTATATTCATGCTTGCATCACATAAAAGCCGATAAAACTCTTGAAATCATCGTGCATTTGACTTGACTTAAAATACACTTTTCGTGCTTGAAAAACTTGTCATGTCTGTCTTGCTTGTCTGTCATGTGTGTCATGCTTGCTTGGAAATTAAACATGCTCATGTAACTTGTGAGATGCACTTGTGAGATGCACTTGGGAAGGAAAGGAGACCCCTCTTTCAATGACATGCACTTTAGAGGGAAAGGAGACCTTTCTTTCAATGATATGCACTGTGAGTAAGGGGAGACCCCTCTTTCAATGAGATGGGAGGGAAGTGTAAACTCCCTTATGTACAATGCTTGTTCTTGTTCTTGTCAAAAGCGAGGGAAAACATATCGTAACATATGTCCTACCTCTAATTTACCAATCCTTATTCTTGAAAAACACCAGTAAACCATATCATGCATGTCTTGCTCGTGAATCGTGTACATGCTTTAACTTGGAATTAAATATGACATTTGGGATTTCAACAAGGTATAGCACAGCATTTATTTCAACAAGTAATTATTCATGCCATTGGAAAAAAGTAATTAAACACACTATCATAAACCCTAGCAATTTCATACACTTTAAATCATAACTTTCTTGGTTTATAATTTCTTTTCTTCAGCTTGGCATTTCATCAAACATGTGATGTGTACATTATTGGTTAAATCCTATACCATGCTTTTCTAGATGGGTTAATGGTCACAACATACATGTGTGTTCATTATTAGTACAATACCCTCCCCATTTCATTCATCATAACACATCCACACGGCATCCATCACCCAACATTCATATCTACAACACCATCCATCTCCTATTATGTTCATACTTTAGGGAAAAACAAGAATAAGGAAGGAAAAGAGGAAACCATGACTAGGAGGGTAGCAAAAGGTATCGACCTTGAAGAGGATGAGGAAGAACCCTCCAAAACGTGCGTGTGGATGCTGCCCTAGCTTGGAGAACGTGCTCCTCGAGTGCTTGAACCGTGAGTTGAGCAAATCTAAGCTTGTGGTGATCTAGGGTTTTCAAACCCTTTGATTCCCTCTCAAGTTGGAAACCTAGGTTAGAAATCCCCTTTCTCCTCTCTCCCTTCTCTCAAAATGCTGCTAAGTGGAGTGTGTAGGAACCCAAGGCTCAAGCAAGCCTTAGGTAAGGGTATAATGCCCCAAAGACGAAAAAGCCCTTAATGAAATCTCTGCAAAACGCGATATACTGATCGATCGGTGGTTAATACCAAGCGATCGGTCGCCTACCGAGCGACCGGAGGTCTTGACCGAGCGATCGGTCAAAAACATGCTCTCTGGAATTTTTCCCCATATAAAAAAGTACACCTGTCGATAGCTACCAATCGATCGGTTGTGGACCGATCGATCGCTAATATGGACCGAGCGATCAGTTCTCTACAGGTTTTGACACTAAGTCCATTTTTTCACCAATTCCTACTACTTGGACTTATCCTACTTCCCTTTTGACCTCTTCTAAACATGATTAGGACCTTTTTAAGGCTTATGGACATTATTAAATAATTTATTTAATTAATTATAGCTTTCTTGAAACAATTTTCAAAGTTTCCAATTCTCATTTCATGAAATTGGAGATTACAAGGCATATGCCTTAACACACATTCCAAGGCATATACAAAAAGTTTCGAGGTTCTACATCTATCGCACTTGGTCCAGAATATTTGGGACCAATTTCACCTGCATACGATCGATCGCACCTAACCTGCGATCGATCACACTCCCCAGATTTTGGTTTCTTTCCCCTGCAGACTCATAGGGGTGTTTCCAACCTCAATTTCATCATCCTTAGGGCTCTAAACTCTCTCCTTCATGCTGCACTTGGGTTGCAAACCTCCAATTTATCATAAATACCAATTTCAAACATGGGGAATGCCATTTGATTTTGAATACACTATTCATTAGCCATAAAAAATTCCGGGGTGCTACATATAGTCCCTTCATGGGTAATTTGAGGAATGTCTCATGCCTCCTTCGAAGTGTCACATTTAGAAATACGCCACAATTCATCGAGTGTGACAGTAGCGAAGATTGCATTAAGACCCTTATTGTTTCATCTACAACTTTCAAGTTCTACATTGGTCCATTCAAAAGAAGGTTTAGGGATGGTCCGGTCATCTATGGTCTTTATTGGCTGAGTCCAACCTTGTTCAATTGAGATCCATACTCTCTCATCTAATGATTTTAGAAACGCTTTCATTAAGCTTTCCAATAGGCATAATTATTCTCATCAAATAATGAGGGACAAGAGATGGATCCTCCCTCTCTTTAGAGATTCATATTCACCGAAAATATGAGGCAAGATCACACTAACAAGTTAGTGAACCTGCTCCGATACCAATTGAAAAATCTAATGAACTTCAAATCTATTGTTTGAGTTGAGAACTCACAAAATCAAGAGGATGGTTAGGTCTCCCTACAAGTCTACCTACCCTTTTTAATATTTTAACAATTAAGTTATTAAGTTAGGGGATGATGAACTTAAAGTGCGGAAATAGAGAGAAACAAGCAAACCATAACACAAGAATTTTTTCATGGAAACCCTTCTGGGAAAAACCACGGGACCTATTCCAGCCAAGAGATATCACTAAGACAAAGTCAACAAGAACTTACAAAACTCGAACTTGACTACTTCGGATTCGACACTACAATCCTTCAGTTCTTAGTCCTCCATGTCTCGACAATTCATCGCATACTCACAAGTCCCGTGATCAACCGCAGTCGCTCGTACTTCTCTTAGATCTCCAAAACAACCACGATCTTTCGATCAATCTCCATCAACGACAGCTTTGGATTCCATCGACCAAATCACACATCCACGATCCTTCTCAGATCGATCTCTTTTGCAAAGGCTCGAGAACACTCCAGCCAATTAGTTCTTTCCAGAACGGATTGATGGTTTGATTAAAATCAAATCCTAGATGGACTCCATCAATGAAAAAGTCCATGCAAGCAAGAATGGAGCAATGGCTTGCAAAAACTAGGATGGGAGAAGGACTAACAAAGGAGAGGAGAGAAAACCAATATGGAGTTTCTATGAACTCTAGAGATAGTTAAAAATACTTTCTATATTCTCCTAAAGTCCTTCCCCATGAACTAGAAGGGTTCACAATAAATAGAGAACCCAAAAACAAGTTTTAGAAGTTTTCAAAACCAAAATAGGCAAGAAAATCCATATCAAGGTCGACCCTGGGGGTCATTTGGGTCGACCCAAATGTTTTAGCATGATTTTCCATATCAGGGTCAACTCAAATGTCCACTTGAGTCGACCCTGGCTTTTCTCACATTCTGGATTTTTTCCCTACACAAAATTTGTCCATATCAGGGTCGACCCAGGGTACTTTCGGTCAACCCTGAGGTATAAAAACTCATTTTCAGCTCTTGCTTCCTTCACAAAAGTTGTATATCTTTTCGACGCGGTTGATTTGATATATTATGAAACAAAATTGGAGCTATGATTTGTGAGATATGCCTTTTACAAGCAACCTTGGTTTTTAAGCACTTGAAGAACATTGAACTTGTTTTGAGCTACATATCTAATCACCTAGGATCCATATGGTTACTTTAAGTCAATTTACACATAAGGTATCATATTATAATTATTATAAGTCAATTCTCACCTAAGGTAATATGGTACCTAGGTCACTTACCATCCTATGAGTGAAACGAAGAATATGATCAACCGAGTCTTCACCCGATCTTCTTCGGTCTTCAACTTCACTTATCGTGGATGCTTAAAGGCAATGACACAAGATACACTAGACTCACTTGTTTTGACACCGGAATAAGCCAACACTAAAACATGGACTTTACAGTTATGGGATGCATGATGGATCACCTAAGGTACCGGGTTGAAAATCTAAGTGTTATTGAGTCACGATTCATCACTCTTCACTAACGATATGGCTTAAGCACAAGTATGAAAAGATCATGATTATAAGTAAGAATATAAGTACTACACAAGTCTCAGCACATGATTGAGTTTTGCACTTGCCCGAGTACCACCAGTCTAAAATCAAGGGATACTTGAAAGAAAGCAAGTGAATCATAAGTAATTTCGGAAGCACTGGAGTAAAGTACTATGAGATGGTACTCGGTATCTAGAGTATAGTAATCTCTTTCACCTATATGGTGAAGAGTTATTTTAAGTTAATATTAGTGATTATACATGCAATAATGCTCATATGAAAAATGAAAGAAGAACGATAACTCGTGAAAGAAAAGAAAGCAAGTAAGATAAGAAAAGAAGAACAATGAAATAATTATGATGCTTCCGCACTCTGAGTTATGTAAATTTTTATATTGTTCAAATACCATGATGAACCTGCTTATATGAATAATGTTATGAAATGCTATTATGAACTTGTTCATGCTATTGATTGTGTATCCTTGATGAATATGTTATGTTGATGTTGTGATATTGCTAGTTAGAATTTCATATTCACTAAACCACTTGTTGCTCAGTCGATATGTTTTCATGTCGGCAGGTTAGGTTCCGAGATAGTAATGGAGCCATGTTTAGAGGAAAATTACGACATAAGGAAGAGGGTGATCTTCTCGAGGAGGGAATGAGAGACCTTGACCGTTTTTCCTTATTGATAGTTGTTAGACTTTCCTTTTGGATTAAAAAGTTGTAATAAATGCTTATATTAATACATGATAATACTTTGATGACTTATATGTTAATTTTATGATTTGGGGAATTATGTTGAAGGATTTGGTGTTATAAACTCAGTGGTTAAATAATGTAACACCCCAAAATACAACCTAGGAGTTATGATACTTTGGCAACATGACTTATACTTCAAACCATCCTGCAAAGCATGCACAAGGCATGACAAATAGTGAACCTGAAAATTTATTTTATATAAAAGTTCTTCCAAGTGTTAACATTGATAAAAGACTGAATAAAACTACAATATGTACACAAGGTCCAACACTTGAGTTACCAACTCAAGCCTACATAAAAATCCCCAAAACAAAATCCTAAAATACATGTCTCTCTCACTCAACTCAACCATAAGGCCACATGTCAAAGCCCCTAACATTTGAATGATAATCCCAAGCAAGCTCCTGCTCTCCATGAACCTCTTCGACCCATGGCTCCAGAGCACGATCGTCCAACCTGGAACCTACTACAATAACAATTCGGTTGAGTATTGAATGTTCAGCGTATACATACTACTAACTAACCAAAGTGCGGAAGTTAAGACAAAATAACAATTACATAATCTCGAAAATCATACTTTAAGTTCATGTTTTAACAAAACATATTTCAAATATCTTATGAGTCTTGTGAATTTCTTATGCATCTTATGAATCTTGTGGGTTCCTTATACATCTTATGAGATTCTTAGCTTATGAGATCATTCTCTTCACTTATCTTGTACTTACTTTGAGACAGATGCTAGTACTTGTACCTGGTCATAGTATACTAATATCCTCTCTTGCTTACTTGAAACCAGATGTTAGTGCCCATACCTAGTCATTGTACACTAACATCTTTTCTTACTTATTTTGGAAACAAATACTAGTGCCCGTACCTGGTCATAGTATACTAGCATCCTTTCATATTCTTGTTAACTTGCTTGTGAGTTTCTTATAATCTTGTTTTCATGGAAACAGATGATAGTGCCCATACCTGGTCATAGTACACTAAACATCCTTTCTCACATATCTTGGAAATAGATACTAGTACTCATACCTGATCATAGTACACTAACATCCTTTCATACTTGTTGAAAACAGATACTAGCGCCAATACCTGGTCATAGTACACTAGTATCCTTTCATGCTTACATCGTTTTTTACTTGGAGACAGATAGTAGTACTCGTACCTGCTCATAGCATACTAGTGTCCTCTCATATTCTTGGAAACAGATGTTAGTGCCCGTACCTGGTCATAGTACACTAACATCCTTTCATGCTTTAAATTTCTTACTTCTTTTCTTGTGAGCTTGCATTTCCTCTCTTATAATCCTTTTACTTATTTACTTATAAATGTCTTATGAGCTTTTCTTATGAACTTTCTTATGATTCATCGTATGCCCGTATTTATGAGAAATCTCGGTCATACATGTCATACATGTGCATAGTGCGCTTGTCAGCATTATGGTATTCTTAGAGAGTAGTTAAAACATCGAAATGAAACATGGAATTTAATTTATGAAGATGGCATAGCATATATACCTGACTTCTTAGCCTATTTCATCAAACTATAATTCCAAGCTTACTTTTAAAGTAAAACTATCATTTTCCATATACTTATAAAATCTTGAATATGCTATCATGGGAAGTGAGGAAACCATCATACATCATTGAAACCCAATTTCATTCTATTTCATTCAATAACATACACCTATACGACTATATACCTTTGTTTCACAAACATATATATCATATACATGGTTTACTTAGCATAACTTAGTATGGCGTAGCATATACATGGTTTACTTAGCATAGCATAGCACATACATGGTAATACCCATTAATTACTCCAAAGACTAAGCATTTTATCCTACTATCAAGCCATGGTTCATAATAAAGCTAGTTTATCAAAATTATGCTTTACATCTTACTTGAAATAGAGGATTTATAAAAATAGCCAAATCAATTCAAGTGTCATCTCAACATTTATTAAACCCCCTAGAACACAATAATGAGTTATAACAAAACAAGTTAGTAGATTGTATCTACACTCTTTTTCTTAAAAACCCCTAATATCTCATATTCCTTTTCATAGGTTTTTAGCATAACCTTACATTAATTTTCACGCTCTAAAATCCCACCTAACTTAATGTGAGACTTTGGCACATGACTTAATCATTAACTTCCTGTCATAAAGCATTTAAGGCAATTCTAAAAACATGGATGAAATTTATCCAGATCAATGATCTCTAAGACCTAGAGGGGGATGAATAGGTCTATCTAATAATTTCTAACCAATTTTTAATTTTTCAATTAATATGTTTAGAAATCAATGAACAATTCAATCAGACAATCCACACAAATCAAACACAGAAGATTTTTACGTGGAAAACCCTAACGGGAAAAAACCACGGGACCTTGTCCAGCAATAAACTTCACTATGAAAAGATATCAAGTACAAGACAAGACCTTACCAAAACAGAAACGACGTTCCTAGGTATAGACTCTTACTCTTGATTTCCACGAACCAGTAGGTTCGATCTCCGCCTTAGCAGCTTCGGTTCCACACCGACCAAATCTTTTCAAGCGACTTCAAAACCACGATCACACACGATCAATCTCCTTCCACGAAGGCTCCGGATCAAACACCGGACACACACACAAGGTGTAGGGTTGTGAATCAATTTAGTAAATTTCAAACCCTAGAGGGATCTCATACAGATTTGAGATCACACAATACAAGATCAAAGGTTTAAATCTATACTTGCATTCTCTAGGATCAAAGAAAGAGGAGGGATCAACAAAGATCTAATAAAAGCAATAAGAAAAACCCTAGAAGAGTTTCTCAGACCTCTACTCTTTCAAAAATATCAAAGACACGAATTAGGTCTCCAAAAAGTTGTTTATATAGGGTTTAAAAAAAGAATCCAGAAAAAGAAAAATTCTTTTTACGGGGACCGATCGATCGGTGCTCACTTCCGATCACTCGGTCCAAAACGGATCGCTCGGTCCAAATGACCGATCGCTCGGTTATAAATCATCTCTCTGGAAAAATACCCCATACAAAAATTTGGTCCAGTCAATAGCCACCGATCGATCGGTCCCAATACCGAGCGATCGGTTGAGACAGAATTTTGTTCAAACCATATGTCTTTTCATGTTTATTTGATTCAACTAAGATCAAACAACTTTGTTAGGTTTAAAACTATCCTCCTAGGTATGTTTAGAGTTATCTAAGCCAAAACCAACCTAGGTAGGGGTCTCTAAGTCCATTACCTGTCTAGATCCAGAGTAGAAGCTTTTTCTTCTCTTTCTTCAATCTTCTTTAAGCTTTAGCTCTTCTCTTCTGACAAGTTGAACATGACTCGACGACTCGACTCACATGACCTATCTAATGATCACGGAATTTGCCAACACCTATTTAGGGATTTACAATCTCCCCCTTTGGCAATTCCGGGACAAAACAAGACTAATTCATATACTAGGTTCAAATTTTCCCAATTGATTCAAAAATGGAAAATTGACCTTTACATGACTCAAAAAAATATAATTACAGGACTTTTGACATGTTAGCTTGTCATGATTCACCAAACTTAGAACCTGTTTGCCTGCACATGCTAAATCAAAAACCTGTGAAGCATGGGAAATAAAATATGGGATAAAATATTGGAAGAATGAAAATATGTATAACATAACATCCACAATTCCACAATACTATATCCATAACAGGTTAAGCATTCCATAACATCATCCAAAACCTCATCCATCACATTTATAACAACCTTATCCAACACATAAACACATTACATAATACTCCCCCTTTTTGGCTCGAAATGCCAAAGGTGGACTAGAAAAGGAATGTATAACCATCGAAATGAGATGAGATAGAAGATAATGAGCATAAACCATTCAAATATATACATCCATAACAAGTCAATAATATCCAAGTAGTTTTGTACTAAGTACAACCAAAACAAAATACATGAAAATGTCAAACAAAAACTATCACTCGACTAAGATAAACTCCAATCACGAACTATTACTCCTGCTCATCATCAGAAGTGAGCTGAGACTCATAGTAAGCTCGAAAATCTCGAACATCTCTCTGTACACCCAGCACCGCAGCATCGAGAGATCCAAGTCTACCACGAACCTCTGTAGTAAACTCCTCGTATGATGAAACATGAGTCCGGAGATCCATCTGCATCTCTCGCATCATTCTCCCAAGATCATCCATAGTGGTCGGAGGAGGACGAGATGACCCAGCACCAACTTCAGCTGCTTCATCAATATCTCGAAGTGAGGCATGTGAGAAACTCTGAGATAGGGTCTTTTTGTTGATTGGACCCTTAGGAACTCGAGTAGGAACACCAGGAGGAGCGATAACTCCTTGAGAACCAAGAAGTTTAGTGATGAGTGAACCAAATGGTAGGGCTCCAACTGCTGTACTAGTTTGATGGGCTTGGATCATCAAGTCAATGATGTGAGCGGCAAGATCAATATCACGCCCACGTAGAAGACTAAACAAAAATCTAGCTCTATCTTCCCTAAGGTCCGCAGTATGAACCTTTGGATGGATATTTGCACTCATAACTAGGTTTACTAGTCTAGCATCCTTAGTGAGTTTCGCCACTTCAATAAGAGACCCGACCCAAAACGTAGGAGTACCACTAAGAAAGGTAACAACATGTTCCATGGAGTCTTTATCCTCATCAGTCTTATAAATATAAGGATAATATGCATTTGGAACTCGAGGACACCCAAGGAATTTAGAAACCAAATCAGCATTTATGACAACAGATTGTTCTAATGCTCGAGATTTGAATGACCATTTTTTCTGGTTGATTTCAGAAAAATCAGAGTAAAATTCTCTAACTAACTAGACAGAAGCAGGACCGGATAAGGTAAGTATACCTTCCCATTGACGATCTGAAATGAGTGTAGGAAGATAATAATCACCAAAATCAGAAATATGTATGTCCCTTTCAACCATAACACCTTTCTTGCTAAAATACTCACTATAGAGTTGAGCAGCAGTAGGACTGATAAACTGGGATAACTTACTGGACTGGGAAGATGAAGCTTTACCTTTATTTTTCCGAGTTTTATCAGCCAAAGATTTTTGACGATTCTCAATTGTAGAATCAATCATTCTACGAATTGGCCTGTCCTCAATGGAAATACCATGCCCTATTGGAGTGAAAGTAAATGGCTCTAGGTTTTCCTCATCTTGAGGAGGATCCTCTTGGTTGTTGAGGACCAACCTCCGACGTTTGGGAACGCCAGACATGAGATAGGCAAGAAGGATTAACGACAAAACGAAAGCCATGGAAGAAAATTCAAGAAAACGAAGCCCTAGATGAGAAAATCAATCTAAATCGAAGAAAATGCACAAATCTTACCTTTTAGATGCTTGGGAAACTTTTAGAATAGAATGGAATGACCGTAGGAAAGATTTGGAGGAGAGGTAACCGAGAGATCGCTCTGGAGATCGGAGAACAAGTGAACAAAAAAAATAGAATTGAGGGTTTTATAACTCTGTTCACGAAAGACCGATCGATCGGTCTTTAGCACCGAGCGATCGGTGGTCTGAAAATTTTTCAAAAATTTTACATTTAAAACCTTTTCTCCCCCTCAACCAATGGAACATTGAAAACTCATTTTCACCTCAAAATGACCAACTGACCAAAAAATATGCAACATTTGATTTCATAAAAATCATAAATAATAATCACCCAAGAATTGATATATCAAGTATAGGCATAAACAAGGATTATGTAAATATTAATTGATTTTCACCGGTGATTAAATATGGTATTTGCATCAAATTCACAATCAGAGTCAAGATACAATTAGAAGTAATGTGAGTATGAAATCAAAATTCATTACTTGACTCTTTGAATTGGTTTCCTTCCTTAATCTAGATTTTGACATTATAGTTCAAATGGGACTCTAAAATTTTCAAAAACTAGTTTTAAAACCAATAATCATCCATATTTATATGATGAGCAATTTTTACCCCAAATTTGACTAACAAATTTATTTCATTTCTTTTTCAGTCAAATTGTACTCATTGTGAAAATTCTTTTTGGAGTACACATATATAGTTTTTAGCACACTGGTGACTTTCACTCAAGTGAGAAGGTAGCTCTTTCTAATGACAATAGGGGCTTTCACACTAGCAATCCATATAGATACCTACTGTTTGTCTAGGTAGCCATTACTCACTGTTTGCATTCACTAGTAGCTATCACACAAACTCACAGGTAGTCCTCTCCATGTCAATAATTTTTATAACTAGGGGGCTCACCTTATGGAATTTTTTTATGACATTGGTTATACTAGATTTGATTAATCTAGGGAACCATATGGTATAATATTAGAACCTTTAAATAGGAACTAAAACCATCTAAAGAATCAGTCAGAGTGCATGTGCAAAATAGAACATCTTTGTATGCTCAACTCTAACTGAGATTAGTTAGCATGACCAAATTCAATCACAAGATCGAACCAACAATTGAACTATCCTATATTATTCAATCCTATGAAATATTTATCCTTGGATTATATGGTTAAATATGATTTCAAGGAAATAACATTAAGCAAAAAGATAGGACAAATAAGGTCATACAAACACATTATTTATTTTTTTATTTTTTTTTTGCAATATTTTTCAATTTTTTGAATGTTTTTGGATTTTTATTACTTAAAGAAAATAACAAAAAAAATAGCTCTATGACATAAATAGAACATGAAGAACACATAGGCTATGAAACAAGTACATCTTTACTCAACTCCGCACAAACCTATGGATTTCCTAAGGAATTCAAACCTAAGGGAATCTAAGGGTTTTGTTAGAATGTCCGCAAATTGATTCTCTGTTTGGACATACTCTATAGACACAATCTTTTGCTCAACAAGATCACGGATGAAATGATGTCTTATGTCTATGTGTTTTGTGCGAGAATGTTGAACGGGATTTTTGGAAATATTGATAGCACTAGAATTATCACAATACACAGTCATAGTGCTCTGTTCAATCCCGTAATCATTCAACATCTGCTTCATCCACAGAAGTTGAGTGCAATAACTGCCAGCTGCAATGTACTCAGCTTCTGCAGTGGACAACGAAATTGAATTCTGCTTTTTGCTAAGCCAAGCAACTAAGCAATTTCCAATATAGAAACATCCTCCTGAGGTGCTTTTCCTATCATCAGCATTTCCGGCCCAATCGGCATCGGAATATCCCACTATCGTGGCATTTGTATCAAAAGAATACAAGAGGCCAAATGATAGAGTTCCACTCACATATCGAATGATACGCTTTACTGCAAGCAAGTGGGACTCTTTTGGGCTCGCTTGATAGCGGGCACAAGCACCAACACTAAAGGCTATGTCAGGTCTAGTAGCAGTTAGGTAGAGTAAACTACCAATCATGCTTCTATAAGAAGTTTGATCAACACCTTTGCCTGTAGCATCTTTACTAAGTTTTGTAGTAGAACTCATAGGAGTCCTTACATGCTTAGCAGAACTCATTCCAAATTTTTTCACTAGATTTTTTGCATATTTGATTTGAGATACTGAGATCCCAGAATCCAATTGCTTGATCTGAAGACCAAGAAAGAAACTTAGCTCACCAACCATGCTCATTTCAAATTCATTTTTCATTTGTTCAGCAAATGAATGAGCATGTAAGTCTAATGTGGAACCAAACACTATGTCATCAACATATATCTGGGCGATGACAATATCACCTTTCACATTCTTTATGAAAAGGGTTCTGTCTACTCCCCCTCTCGAAAATCCGTTTTCTAAGAGATAAGTAGTCAGCCTCTCATACCAAGCTCTTAGAGCTTGTTTTAAACCATAGAGAGCCCTTTTCAGTCGATAGACTTGATCAAGGTGATGTGGATCTTCAAACCCTTTTGGTTGTTCCACATAGACTTCTTCATGTAGAATGTCATTCAGAAAGGCACTCTTAACATCCATTTGAAAAAGTTTGAATTTCATATGGCAAGCCACAGCTAGAAGAATTCTTATTGATTCTAGCCTGGCTACAGGAGCAAACGTTTCATCAAAGTCAATACCTTCAATTTGGGTGTATCCTTGTGCAACTAACCTAGCCTTATTTCTTATGATAGTACCTTTTTCATCAGATTTGTTCTTGAAAATCCATTTGGTACCTATCACATTTGTATTGTTAGGCCTAGGTACTAAATACCAAACATCATTCCTAGTAAACTGAAGTAACTCTTCTTGCATTGCATTTATCCAATTATCATCTGCAAGAGCTTCAGCTACATTCTTGGGTTCAAAAGATGAAGTATAGCAAATGTAGCTAACTTCATTTTCAATTTGTTTCCTCGTTCTCACTCCACTTTCAACATCACCAATTATATCAGTGGGGGTGTGAGGACTCATGACCCTAGGATGTGTAGGTTTTGATGGAGATGTTTGCTTATCAATAGGTGGAGTTGAAACAATTTCAACATTTTCATTTTCAGCACATTCATCATCCTCACGTTGCACATTTTCAACACCGGAGTCATCCACAACTACATTTATGGACTCCCACAACTATATTTATGGACTCCATAATTGTAAAGGTTCTCAAGTTATACACTCGATAAGCTCTACTGTTGGTGGAATATCCAAGAAATATCCCTTCATCACTCCGGGATTCAAATTTGCCCAGTTGCTCTCTATCCTTAAGGATATAGCATTTACTTCCGAATTCTCGAAAGTACTTGACACTAGGTTTCTTGTTATTCCACAACTCATATGAGGTTTTCCTTGTTCCAAGTCTTACAAAAACTCTATTAACTATATAGCAAGCAGTGTTAACTGCCTCAGCCCAGAAATGAGAAGCTAGATTGTTGCTATGAAGCATAACTCTAGCCATCTCTTGGAGAACCCTGTTCTTCCTCTCTACTACCCCATTCTGCTGAGGTGTAATAGGTGCAGAAAATTCATGTTTAATACCCGACTCATCACAAAAGTCGTTGTACTTAGAGTTTTCAAACTCCTTTCCATGATCACTTTGAATTCGAGTGATTGGGCATCTTTTCTCATTTTGAATTTTCAGGCAAATACTTTTGAAATTGTCAAAAGCATCGGATTTCTCCCTTATAAATGCCACCCATGACATTCTTGAGAAATCATCAACCATAACTAGGATGTATCGCTTTCCACCTAGACTTTCAGTTCTTGTAGGACCCATTAGATCCATATGAATTAATTCCAGTGGATATGAAGTAGCAATACTTGAAGTCTTCTTATGTGGGGTTCTAATTTGTTTACCAATTTGGCATGGCCCACACACAGCAGTAGAAGGCTTTCCTAGTTTGAGAACACCTCTCACAAGCTCTTGCTTAGAGATTTTGCATAGGTCTTTGAAGTTCATGTGACCTAGTCTTCGGTGCCACAAATCAACCTCCTCAATTTTAGTCTTATAACAGACATTTGAGGGATTAGGACTGGGAGTTAAGCCGTAGCAATTGTCAGTAGTTCTCAATCCTTCTAGAACACACTTACCTTTACCATTAATGACTAAGGATTTATTTTGGGTAAAGTGCACAGCATGATTATCATCACATAGTTGACTTATGCTAATTAAATTAGCTTTCAGTCCTTCAACAAACAAAGCATCTTTCAATTTAGGTATGCCTGGTGAATCGATGATACCCTTCCCTTTGACTAAAGACTTGCTTCCATCACCAAAAGTAACAGTCCCATCTGGACAGTCCTCAAATTGAATAAATAAGGACTTGTTACCTGTCATATGCCGAGAACACCCACTGTCGAAGTACCACATTTCTGTGTTTTGGGCTTTCAAGGCAGTATGAATGACAAAGCACTTAAGGTCTTCCTTTCTTACATACACAGTCTTTAAACTTTGTTTAGATCTTTGATCATTAATCTGTGTAGTAGAGACCTTTTTCCTTTTTGTCCTCCTTGACCTTTTTCTATTTTGTTCAGTTCTAGTTTTTTGATAAGTCAAATTATTTCCTCTTGAATAATCATTTGGAATAAATTGACCAGTTCTTGTCCTAGAGATTTGAGCAATTCTATTAACATCATCGCTCAACATTCTAGGCTTTTCAGCTAGAACCTGAATCTGCCTTTGAAGAGTCCCTTGACTTTGATTTTGGTTCCATGAACCATTTCGGGGAGCTCTCCTAAATGCATTACAATTAGGTCGAATGTGACCTCTCACACCACAAAAGTGACATGTGAGTATGAATCTTGGAAGAGGAGGAGGATTTCTTCTAACAGGAATTTGATTCCTTAAAGCATTCACTCCAGGAGCTGTATTTCTAGGCTTTACAAAATTTGTATAAGCCTTAGTACTTGATGTAGAAGGTAAATTTTCTTTAGGATCAGAATGTATTGGCTCAAATACTACACTAGCCATTGTACCAACAGCTAAAGGACCAGCTGGTGTGTCAACATGTCCTATCCCAGATCTACTCGAATTTGATCCATACTTTCTAACTAATTCATCTAGGCAGTTAGTGTTACCAAACATTCTTATTTCTTTTTCAAGAGTATAGACCTTCTGAATCAAGTCAGTCTTGTCTTTAAGGGTAATTTGATGTTCTCTTTCAAGAAATTTCACCTTATCAACAAGAGAGTCTTTAAAAGTTTCCAGCTCCATTTGCAGAGTTCTTAACTCTTCAATTTCTTTCATGGAAGTGTCTCTTTCAACTTCTAATTTTCTGACCACATTAGTCAATGAGACATTCTCTTCCAAAAGACATTGAACTTTTATAACAAATGCTTCTTTTTCATTTTCCAACTGACTAACTAGTGTACTCTTCTCTTCTGCTACTAGTTTACAGATATCTCTTTCATTTTGAATGAGTTTGAGTTTTTTGCTCAAGGAGATTTTTGTTTTAGTCAGTTTCAAACTTTCAGCATACAACTTATCATAAGTTGTTTTCAAATCTTCATCACTTTCAGAGTCAGTTTGACTCTTCTGTAAGTCATCACTAGACTCAGTATGAATACTCTCATCACTTCTATCATTTTCATCAACCGCAGAGGTAGTCTCAAGAATCCCAGAAAGGGAAACAGTGAAAGCCGTATGATTTCCAGTATCTTCACTTGACGAGGAACTGTCCGATTCTTCATTCTCGGAATCACTGTCATCCCAACAGGCATTCATCACCTTGCCCTTACTCTTCTTCTTGTTAAGACAGTTAGGTGAAATATGACCGAAGCCATGGCATTCATAACATTGAACACCTTGGGATTTCTTGTCGCAACTCTTGGAATTTTTCTTGTTTTCCCAGGGCTTAGACTTTGACTTCTCAAAAGATTTTCCTCCCTGTTTGGGATTAAACCTCTTTTTCGTTCTAAAAAATTTTCGAAATTTCTTAACGAAGAGAGCCATTTCTTCCTCATTCATATCTCCATCACTGTCATCCTCATCCAAAGTTTCCTTGATGGTTTTCAAGGCTAAAGATTTATTCTTCTTGGATGGACGTAGATTGAGTTCATAGGTTTGGAGTGATCCAACCAATTCCTCAATCTTCAGAGAGTCAACATTTTTACTCTCTTCGATTGCAGTGACTTTGGGTTGAAATCTCTCTGGGAGAGATCTAAGGACTTTTCTAACTATTTTGGACTCAGATATTTTCTCACCTAAATTGAAACTAGCGTTGACAATGTCACTAAGTTTTGCATAGAATTCATCAAAAGTGTCATTGTCTTCCATGTTTAAATGTTCAAATTTGGTGGTTAACATTTGGAGTTTTGAGATTTTAACAGTGGTAGTACCCTCATGGGTAATTTCAAGAATGTCCCAAGCCTCCTTTGCTGTTTCACATGAAGAAATTCGTCTGAATTCCTCAGCAGTGACTGCAGTAAAGATAGCATTGAGACCTTTAGTGTTCCATCCACTTGAATCAAGCTCTTCTCTGGTCCATTCATCAGAATATTTGACGACAGTCAAATCACCTACAGTTTTATGGGCGTAGTCCACCCATTCTGTATAGACATCCAAATTCTCTCGTCAATAGATTTGAGAAAGGCTCTCATTCTAGCTTTCCAGTATGCATAATTATTTCCATCAAAAAGTGGGGGACGAGAGACGGATCCTCCTTCTCTTAGAGTACTCATGATCACGGATAATACAGGATCACACTTAAGGGATTAGCCTTATCAGTGAACAAGCTCAGATACCAATTGAAATTTATCCAGATCAATGATCTCTAAGACCTAGAGGGGGGTGAATAGGTCTATCTAATAATTTCTAACCAATTTTTAATTTTTCAATTAATATGTTTAGAAATCAATGAACAATTCAATCAGACAATCCACACAAATCAAACACAGAAGATTTTTATGTGGAAAACCCTAACGGGAAAAAACCACGGGACCTTGTCCAGCAATAAACTTCACTATGAAAAGATATCAAGTACAAGACAAGACCTTACCAAAACAGAAACGACGTTCCTAGGTATAGACTCTTACTCTTGATTTCCACGAACCAGTAGGTTCGATCTCCGCCTTAGCAGCTTCGGTTCCACACCGACCAAATCTTTTCAAGCGACTTCAAAACCACGATCACACACGATCAATCTCCTTCCACGAAGGCTCCGGATCAAACACCGGACACACACACAAGGTGTAGGGTTGTGAATCAATTTAGTAAATTTCAAACCCTAGAGGGATCTCATACAGATTTGAGATCACACAATGCAAGATCAAAGGTTTAAATCTATACTTGCATTCTCTAGGATCAAAGAAAGAGGAGGGATCAACAAAGATCTAATAAAAGCAATAAGAAAAACCCTGGAAGAGTTTCTCAGACCTCTACTCTTTCAAAAGTATCAAAGACACGAATTAGGTCTCCAAAAAGTTGTTTATATAGGGTTTAAAAAAAGAATCCAGAAAAAGAAAAATTCTTTTTACGGGGACCGATCGATCGGTGCTCACTTCCGATTGCTCGGTCCACAACGGATCGCTCGGTCCAAATGACCGATCGCTCGGTTATAAATCATCTCTCTGGAAAAATACCCCATACAAAAATTTGGTCCAGTCGATAGCCACCGATCGCTCGGTAGGCCACCGATCGATCGGTCCCAATACCGAGCGATCGGTTGAGACAGAATTTTGTTCAAACCATATGTCTTTTCATGTTTATTTGATTCAACTAAGATCAAACAACTTTGTTAGGTTTAAAACTATCCTCCTAGGTATGTTTAGAGTTATCTAAGCCAAAACCAACCTAGGTAGGGGTCTCTAAGTCCATTACATGTCTAGATCCAGAGTAGAAGCTTTTTCTTCTCTTTCTTCAATCTTCTTTAAGCTTTAGCTCTTCTCTTCTGACGAGTTGAACATGACTCGACGACTCGACTCACATGACCTATCTAATGATCACGGAATTTGCCAACACCTATTTAGGGATTTACAATGGACCTAAAAAATTTTCTCTTCAAATAAATGCTAATCAAGTCCAATATCTGAAATAAATACTAAGACATCATAATCAATTTAAAATCATCCTCTATGAATCCCCAATCATAAATTCAAACTAACTATAAATCCATAATTAGTCTATTACAAAGTCTAAAATTCAAAATCTAAAATACTAGTGATCTAATGTCCAGTGTATGGCCAGCAATCCAAATTCCATTCCCCCTCAGGGTAATCACCTGCTGGCTCTTCCTGCTCCTCCTCGTACTCTTCCTCCTCCCAATGTCCTGGAGCATCGGTATCAAAACTATAACCTGCCGATGACAACAGTCATCGGCTGAGTAACAAGTTACCCAGCGTATATATAAAATCATATCTAACAATATAACGATATTTAATATAAACATGGTTTAAGATTCACATATCATGTAAACATGTAACAATTCAGAGTGCGGAAGCATAATTCAATTTTGATTCTTACACATGATCACTTGTGCTTATTTCTCTTATTTATCTTGCTTATTTTCTTGTTCGTGAATTATCCAACAACATGCAAATACAATAACTTAATATAACTCTACCCCATATATTGGGTAGAAACTAACATATACCCTACTTTCCAAGGTACCACACAATATACACATTATCCGGTATATACGGCTTGCCTACACATTATTCGGTGTATACGGCTTGCCTACACATTATCCGGTATATACGACTTGTCTACACATTCGCCGGTGTATACGGCTGGTCTTGCCTTGATCGTAGGCCTGTGGGTACTCGGTCAGTGCAAAACTCAATCATGCATAATGCTTGTGTCCTTGTGTACTTGCATAATACTTGTCATCTTGTTTATTCTCATGCTTGTTCATATTTAGATTTCGTGAATCAGTGTACGTGAAATAAAAATGCTTGTAAATCATGCATACATTTGAACATGTAAGGGTTCTCATAATGATCTATATAAAACATAGATTTATCCAATAAAATAAGGGACAATTTTATTTATCATATCTAAATTTTCAATACACCATTATAATCAAATAAATCTCATAGAACTCTAATTTTTATAACACATCATAATATCGAGCAAACTTATAATGGTTTCATCAATTACGAACATCATACCCTTCCTCCATTCTCATCATCCATACACTACAAAAATCATTCCCTTTTAACCTTGTTGATATAAAACATCTTTAACAAATAATTTTCACAAGGAAATCACCATCTAGAACATTTTTTATTCATCATATATATCATCCATAAGAAATCATGATTTTAAAACTCTCTAACATCCTATATAAATTTTTCAAGGGGAAATCGTGATTTAAAACATCACAAAATCATCATATATATTTTTTCATAGGAGAATTCGGGTATAAACATCATAAGATCATCATATTTATTTTTCATAATAGATTGAAACATCACAAACATATTTACTCTTGTAATTCTTGCTTTAGATCTATAACTTCATCATATTTACATCAAAAATCCCTATATTCATAGAAAGGAAGTCATATTTACCTCTCACGATCGCTTTCCTATGATCAAACGCTTGCGAATGAGATGGATCTGAGCTTTTTCCACCCTTTCTCCTTGAAAAACCTTTAATCTCCCCTCTTGGATCTCTCAAAAATCTCTTCTCTCACTCTCTTTTAGGTCTAAAAAGTTTTAGAAAAACCCTTAACCCACGAGTATAAGGGATATTTGTTGGCCAGGTAATGACCCTAAAGGGGGGGTGAATAGGGTCTATGGCAGCTTTTTAAAATATTGAACTACAAATTCAAAAGTGCGGAATAAAATTAAATAATCAACAAGCTGAACTGTAGAATATTTAAAGGAAAGAGAGAAGAGATAAGGAGAATGCAAACTCAAGATTTGTTTACGAGGTTCAGCAATCCAGCCTACTCCCCGCCTCAGCTTCCAGCTAGAGGATTCACTACGATTCCTTAATTGCACTGACTCCTTTACAGGTGGAGTCCAAACCTTTACAATCTCTCTTACAGGTCGAGATATTACCTTACAAGCTCTCCTTTAGGCCGAGCTAAAACCTCTCAAGAGACAACCCTCTCTTGAAATAACTGAAGCAATAGCTTCAGTGCAAGAATCCTGGATTCTTGACTACTTTCAATAAATGAGTTTTTGGATTAAGAATCCGAAGAGAAAGCTCCTTAAATGAGTTGAATAAGAGTGAAATACAAACTCTAATTAAATCTCTCAAAGTAGGTAGGAGTCAAGTAAGCTCAAGAGAGAAGTTTTGGGGATTTTCTAAGTATAAGAGTAAGTGAAAATCAATAGCAGTGAATAGGTGATAGATGGGAGTTATTGCTGTGATCAAGAGATGTTATATGTTCATAAATGAACTCCTTTTATACCATTTGATCCAATAGTGCCGTTGGGGTAGCATTAAATGCTTTTAGGTCCGTTGCAAACTAGCCGTTGCAAAGATTTTTCAGTTTCAGACATGATTTCGTCGACGAAGTGGAATTCCCACTTGAGTTCGTCGCCGAATTCAAAAAATGGAATTTAATTTTAAAAAATCCTGTAATAACTTCATCGCCGAAGTTAACCCAACCAAAGATTTCGTCGCCGAAATCAAGAAACATAACTGAATTTGAAAATTTCTGTAATGACTTCGTCGCCGAATTCAATCTACCAGAGAATTCGTCGACGAATTCAGAGTAAAAATTCTGAATTCAGTCTTGGATCACACTGAAGGGATGTGATTGATTTTCTAGGTCAATTAGCTATACTCTTATCAAAATTTTATGATTAATTAGAGCTTTGGAGTGATCTTCAAAAATGTCCTAGGCTCCTATGGTCAATCTATGATTTTTGAGCTTTTCAACTTACCATCCTTTTGAGGACATTTTACATAAGTCCTATACATTCTCAGAATAAAAAGTAAAAAATGATGAGAGATGATCTTGGCTTGACTTGGATCTTGTGATTTTGCCTTTTGTCTTCAATAGACCTGACTTGGACTAAGGTCTTATCTTGGATCTTCATCTTATATTCAGTGAGTTGAACTTCCTCTTGGGTAATTTCCATCTTTTTTCATGATTGGAGTGCTATCAACTTATGTAATCTGAAATGTTCACGCACTTAAATGGTTTCATTAGTACCAAATATTTCATTATATTATTATGTTATTATCAAAATTATTAGGGGTACTTATGGTTGTAACCCTGAGGCTAACAGTATTTATAGTGTTGGGGGCCCTAAGGACTCCACAAGTTGGAAAAACGCGCAAAACGAGGCCTAAACGGCATTTTTGGCGATCTGTCGCCGCCGGTGGGCGATCGATCGGCAATGGCGCCAATTTTTTATTTTTTTTTTAACTCTTTTGCTACTTTTTGCCCATCTTTCTTTTCATGCAATTAAACCTCAAAAATGACTTGAATTTAGTGTTTTATTTGGGTTTTAAAATCACTACTTTTCGCATTAAATTTATAGGCTTAAAGATATTAAAGTTAAACACACGTTTCCATAGCATTTAATAAAGATCACAATTATTAAGAAATAATGAATTCGAGGTTCTACATTAATTCAATAGATGAATCACACCATAGAGAGCTAGTAGAAACTATCTACCTTGCTTGAAATTGAATCCTCGTGGCTTTGTGCGTGAGAAACGCCTTGGCTTGCAAGATCCTTGCTTCCCTTTTTGATCTTAAGAAGTTGGGGGTGAGATTAAGGTTTCACCCTTGATCTTGGAAAAACTCCTCTCCAAAACTCTAGCCTTTTCTCCCTTTCCTCTCCAAGAACTCCCCTTAGGTTTTAGTAACCCAAAACCCACGAATTTGGGTATAAATACGCAAAGTGGTGGTCAAAAGATCATCATACCCTTAATGAAATGGTGTAAAAGGCCCAACTGGGCAAAATTAATCGACCGGCTAGGAGGGGCGGTCGACCGGTCAGGTTAAACACCCTACTGTTTCCCCATTTTGGCCATTTTTGGGGACAATTGGTCGACCAGCTGGGATGGGCGGTCGACCGGCTGGTGGGGCGGTCAACTGGCCTTCACTAGAACTTGCCATTTCCTCCTTTCTCTCCATTTTTCCCTCTTTGACCCTAGCTTTAACACTCACACAACACTATAATTTGATTTCAACTCCCTTTTATTCATAACTCATTCACTAAAATACATAGAAAGCCCTTCTTGGCCAAAATCACTATTCACAGGCACTATTCACCGGCTAGGAACTTGAGTTCTGGGGTTTCTAGATACACGCTTAGGATATTTTATACCCTATGCTTTTAGATACTTAGAGTCTTATTATTCTCTTTTTTTGAGACTCGATATACACCTATAAAACCCTCATTTCACTTCCCACAAACCAAGGCACATGGAAGGCCTTAGGCTTGACAAGCCCTGTGCACTAACACTATTCACATGAACAGTGTCCTCAAATTCCGGGGCTCTATAGATAAACTTGTTATAGAAGATACTTGATTTGCATATACAACATGAAGAAATTTACAGGTCCACTTTTAGTATTGTCTTGCACGCTTATAAGTTAATTTGGGATAAGCAATGTAATTGTTGGACATATATACCCTCGAAAGTGAATATAAGACTTTTCTATGTTAATTAAAGAAGCATCATATTCACTCAACCAACTATAAAGGGTATTTATAATAATTACTGTCTCATTTGATGATGACATAAAGTTCCATAGGTAACATTGTAGGAAAATCATGCATAGATTGCGAGGAGATATGATTTTTTAGTTCCTTGTAAACCTAATATTGTTTGAACCCTCTAGAGTGCTGGTTGGGCACCATACTTCATAATGACTTGTACATGTGTAGTTCTATAAGATAGTGTGATGAATCTCATTCACAGAGAGTGTTGACTCTTTATTAACATGTGAGTATATATAGTAAGTACATAATACTAAACGGGGTCACAAGTGGATACCCTATGGAATACACTGTCAAATTGTATTAGTGTTATCCATTCGACAAATTATCCTTAGACCTGAGAGGTTAACATCCTCTCAAACATCTGTCTATATGGTTTTGATGTGTCAATCGGCAATGTCCAACACACAGGACTAACTCCGGGTACGTTGGGTCATGTACAGAATGTTTGGAGAAGTGTGTAAACACTCAATAAGGAATCCACTATTCCTTAATTGGTGATAATGATATCAAGATGATACTTGTTGAAATGAACTCAAAATCCAGTACTAGTGCTTTTCGGTAAAATGATCTTTATCGAAGTTGATATTTTCAATATAGAAAAGTATATGTATATGTCAATTCTTTTCTAATATTTCTTCGAAAGAGTTTTGACAGTTTAGTTCAATAAAAAAGTATTCATGAGAAAGAGTTCTATTCATAAGCTAAGGACTAGACAGTGGACTTGTTCCAATCCCGGAAGCTTATATGTGATATCAGATTGTGGAATGATTTATTTGTAAATATATTGTGAGATAGTACTTACTAGCAATTCTCTAATTTCTGGAAGTTGATCATAATGTGTTAATGGACATTATTGTGATCAGTGGAAGTCCAGGGACTTAGATAACATTCCATGATCCTAAAGGAATTATAGGAAAGTGTTTCCTAGTACCACACACTAGGACCTTTTCAAGGCTTTTAATTTAATTTAGAATAAATTAATTAATTTCTCCATGTAATTCACTATATGGCATAGTGAAGCTCTTATAGGTGAAATCACATAAGATGTGATTAATCAAATGGGTAGTACCCATATGGGATTTTGATAAAGACCAAAAGATGACAACATAAGAGGTTAGACCTCAAAAGGGGCGTGAGATTTGTAGGGCCCACCTAAGGTGGGATGCCCACTTCATTGCCACATTATCTAATTGATTAGTTTCTAATTAATTATTCCCTACAAAGTAAGGAAAAGATTAGTTGGTTACTAATTAATGATTTCCTATTAAATAGGGAATGAATTAGTTTGTTACTAATTGTTTCCTATTACATAGAGAATGGATACTGTTGGTTTTTATTTTAATTAAATCCTAATTGGATTAGGATTATCATTAAAGAATTCAAAAGAATTCTAATTGTATTAGAATTTAGAAATAGGAGTTTGACTTGGGCTATAAGATAGCTAAAAGGGGAGTCTATATAAGAACCCCCCCCCCCCCCCCCCCAATAATGGAACATCTACAATGAAGGATTCCCTCTCTCTCCCTCTCTCTTCCCTTTTGGACACCCACCCCTTCCCCTATAGGGGTGTACAGTCACCTCTCTCATTCCTTCTCTTGGTTTTTGTTTTGATCTTAGATAATATCAGAACCAATCTTTGAAGATAAATATTTATTCTTTATTGTTCAAGAAAGGATCTTGCATTCAAGAAAAGAATAAAAGATCACACAGTTTGAATTGGAAGGGTTTGATCAAGAAAGGTTCTTGAATCAAGAAAAGAAGAAAAGATTAAAGTGCATTGATCGGAAGGGCCATTAGCTTCCATTGGAGAAAAGCTTTAGAGATTCAAAGAAGGATCGTGTGAATCGACAGGAGGCTTTACACTTGAGGAGCTTTATAAGTATGGTTTCTCACACCATGACTTAATATGATCATAAGATGACCTTGGGAAGATTTTGATTAGCTCAAAATCAAATTTGAATTAAAAATCGTGCTTCGAAAATGTTTATATTCATGCCTTTCAGTAACGAGCCTAAAGTCTCATTTTAGCTTAGATGGGATTTTGAGGCGTTACAGAGTTTGTATCAGAGCCAAGGAATTAGAATCCTTAGGGCTAAGGCACTAGGTCCACTAGGAACAGAGAGATTTACTAATTCTAGAAGAGAAACATTAGAACTAAGAGATTTGGTTTTCTTTTAGGCTTAGGCTTGAGGATAAGTAGGTGTAGTAGTGGAGAAACCTCAAGCGAATAAAATTTAAGTTCCTTTAGGCTTAGGATTTAGATTCATTATAAGTCTAGGTTAAATTGTTTTCAAGTTGGACTTGTGGTTCATTGTTTGCTTTCAAGACTTTTGTCATGAGGCGCAATATCCAGGACTACTATTTAGTATTATTATTTTAAGTATGAAATCTCTATGATAGTTGTAGATATACCACTATATGTTACATGTTTGTGCACTTGATGAATCTGCTCATATGAATAATGTTATAAAATGCTATTATGAATCTATTCATGCTATTGATTGTGTATCTTTGATGAATATGTTATGTCGATGTTCTGATATTGCTAGTTAAGATTTCATATTCACCGAGCCACTTATTGCTCAGCCGATATATTTTCATGTCGGCAAGTTTAGGTTCTGAGATAGTAGTGGAGCCATGGTTAGAGGAAGATTATGGCATAAAGGAAGAAGGTGGTCTTCCTAAAGAGGGAATGAGAGACCTGACCCTTTTTCCTTATTAGTAGTTGTTAGACTTTCCTTTTGGATTAAAAAGTTGTAATAGATGTTGATGTTGATACATGATAATACTTTGATGACTTCTATGTTAACTTTATGATTTGGGAAATTATGTTGAAGGATTCAGTGCTATAAACTCAGTGGTTAGATAGACTTGTTATAAATGATACTTGATTTGCATATGCAATGTGAAGAAATTTTCATGTCCACTTTTAGTATTGTCTTGCATGCTTACAGGTTAATTTGTGATAAGCAGTGTAACGAACTTAAAGTCTCATTTTAGCATAGATGAGATTTTGGGGTGTTACAAAAATTGTATGACTACATGTGAGATAATAATGTTTAATAGAAGTACAATTGCATATCAATTTCTAGTGTTCCCATGGAAAGTTGAGCGCAAACATTGTTAATGTGTTAGTTAGAACATTGACAAAAGGTTCGTGTTAGTCTATATGTGAAAATCCTTCCCTTTGCTTTACTTTTGCTGGGCATGAGATTTTTAACCATACATATAATAATATATATTTGTGAAAAATCATAGTAGCGTCTATGTGATCTTGTGCATTGATTTCATCAGCAATATGATTTCATGTTGGTCATAGAATTTTCCTTTAAAAAACAATTCTATCCTGTTAAGCCAAGGAGAGGCATCGGGCAGATAGATAAAGGTTCAATATCTCTTTCAATTGCCTTTACGGCAGATCCACCCACCACATCACCTCGAGTAGTAGGGACATGATCTCCTTCTCCCACAAAAGGTCTAGCAAGGTAGAAATAAAGGGATGGTCTGGGCGGTAAAGCCATCAATATTTCCGAATCATACCCTAAGTGTCCCCCCTATGTTGTAAGTGTAACGGGAGAGCGTTATGTGCTTTACAAGTGGTCTTTCGGCATCAAATATCCTCCTGCTCGGGTGTGGATACCACACCTTCGAAAATGGACCGAGTCCACACTCTCCACAATTCGAACATATGGCGTCCGGAGAGATGGTGAGCCCCATCTCCTTGTGCCCATTCAGGCACAACTCTACTTTACATAAGTAGAATAGCAGGATTATTAAGTTAAGAACAAGGTGGAAAACACTTCTTTTTTAGGCTAAGAAGCCTGATGTGCTAGTGCTTGTGACTCAAGCCTAAAGTGGCTGACTAATAAGCAAGGGAAAGTGATAGGAGTCGTGCTCGGCTTTCTTTCTTTCTTTTATTTAACCAAGGATATTATTCTGAACCTATCTTAATATATGAAAACTAAAGCTTGACATCACCTTCTATGAATATAGATGGAACCAAGACCTTAACAACTTCTTAATATGTTGGTTCGGTTGTCCTCTTCACTAGCCTAAGTATACCACTATTTAGAACCATTTTCAGAGTGAAACCGGTCGGAGACAAGGGATGGATGTCGCTAGGCTAGGTCAACTCTATATGGGGTATAATTATCCCTATAACGATCACTATATACAGATATGTGCTACTACTATCCAGATGCAACGAAGCTAGGTGGTGCTATTATGGTGGGGGAAGGACCTTTTCTTGGATAAAGGAACAGATGACTCGATTATTTCCATATCAATCGTGATATATGTAATAACTCAAACATCCATTTCAAATGTATATCCCATTTTTGCACAACAGGGTTATGAAAATCCACGAGAAGTGGCTGGGCGTATTGTATGTGTCAATTGCCATTTAGCTAATAAGCCCGTGGATATTGAGGTTCGAGTTAGTGATCAAGTACAAGAAAAGAAGGGCCAACGATGATTGCAGATTTTCTGTCCAGACCCCCAGTAGTTGCCGCAACTGCTGTTTCTACCACTTTATTGGACTTCGGGGACTTTAAGACGGAGTACTCAGAGGGACGTCGAAAGGTGTCTAGGAGAAGACGGCCCGACTGTAGATGGCAGATGGCTACAGCCGGCTAGATGGCTTACTCTACAAAGATGACAGAGTATGTCGGGCAAAGAAAGGCGACTTGCGGTCCTTCATGATGCCAGAGTTTGATTACACTTTGGAGTGGATCAAACTCTGGCGTCTTTAGATTCACAAAATCAAAATGTTGACACTAACAAATTCATGCCATTTGGTTATGCATATTTTTAGGTTGGAGCAATTGATATACCTTTCTTTACTTTTACTGCATTTTAACTTTATTTGCAAGTGACCCAGAAACAATGTTTCTAAACCCATTGTACAATAGAGCATCGACCCACTGTACAATAGATCAGTTGACACTTCAAACAACAGTTTTTAATCAATGACAAATGGTTTCTATATCGCTCATATCAATGGAGTCTCTTCTCACTACCACAATGATATTCAAACCATCACTCTTGACATCTGTCAGCTTCGGTCTCTCTTTAAGTTTATTGTGTTTAGTTTTTGTACCAAGTCAAGCTAACTTAATTGCTCATTCTTTGGTTGAGAAGGCTTTAACTTAAAGCATTAATATGGCTTCTAAATCGGATGGTGATACAGGTCAGGTCCAAGTTGATTTTATCACTCTTTCTGAGACAAATGTAAGCTTAGGTTAATTCAATGAAATGTATATTTACCAACAAAACTGTATGATATTTTTTTTTTGGTACATTTTGTGTTGTTTGGTTGTCACTTTAGTCAGTGGGTCACAAGCAACCTGTGATGCCTTTCTATCTCACTAATATGATGGTGATAAGTAGAATATGCACACACTAAAATTGTCGTGATACTCTATTAATTTATTGTCGATTTTTTGACATACTAATCCTAGAATTAATATCATACTTAGTGTTATCCAATTTGTTTCTAATTTATTCTACTGCATACATAATCAAACATGTTTAAAAAGATTGATTCTTCTGTTGCAAGATTCGTGAATATAAATGCGCAAAATGTGGAGTGCTAACAATAGTTAATGAGATTTTTATAAACTAGTTCCCTACAGTGAACCTATCCTAACATTTTTTTGTGTGTACATATGAAGTAGTGGTTTAATATAAAGTTGATTGTAAATACAACAGTTTATGACACATAGATAGGGTTGATATCGAGCCGAGCCGAGCTGAGTAATGGTGTGTTCAAGCTTATTCGTTTATTAAACAAGCTCGAAAATCAAGTTCAAGCTTGACTCGCTTATTAAATAAAAGAGCTTGAGCTTTACTAGTCAAACACGAGCCAAGCTCAAGTAGTTCACAAGCAGCTTGGTTTATCGGATATAGCTATTTGTATTATGTAAAAAAATTAACTCTATTATCCTAGGCAAAGAAATCACGGTGTTAACTAAAATTTTAGTATAAGATTATAATTATATAATGGGTATTCTTATCATATAAAATACATTATATACTATTAATCTTTACTAGTATATAATACATATACTTAATTTTAATATTTAAATGTAATAAGTATATTTTAAATATTTTATTAGGTCAATATGTATATATAATCAAGCCGAGCTTTTAACAAGCCGAGTAGGGGTATGTTTAAGCTTGGCTCGTTAACTAAACAAGCTCGAAGTCATGTTCAAGCTTGACTTCTTTACTAAATAAATGAACGAGCTCAAGCTTTTAACGAGTTGAGCTCGAGTTGTTCGCAAGCACTGTGGTTCGTTAACCATCCCTACACATAGACCATCATGTACATATTTGACAATTTACCATGACTTTCAGAAGCTTTCCTATTTGCTAATAATTCTTATAAAAACTATTCAATATACAGCCTTGCACGTGGCTTGCACATTTAGGGCCCACAAGTATTTTCAAATATGGGTCCATTCATGGTCATGCATCATATGTATTTTGAAAAAAAACCTAAAATAACCAGGTTTTTGAGGTGTGGTTTTTAAAATTTTGGGGTTGTTATATTATATACCTTGTTCTTTGTCTAAAATTTTGGAACAATAAACATCCATGAGACTTAAAGTCATAGCAAAAATAAAACTTCAATGTCCCTACCAATTTATCCCAAAGTTCAAATACCCTGGGATTAGAAATATATATTTTTTATTTTGAAAAAGGTCCAAATTGACACAATAAGTATCTTAAATAATTTTGAACGTAGTACACTTTTCAAAAAATTCCAATATCATTTTTGATAATTTTTAATTAAAGACTTTTAATAATTTTTAAAAATATTAGGTGTACTTTTTCAATTTTTTCAGATAATAAGGATATCAAATATAACTCTCTAGTAGTTGACATGAGGTTATGTAGGCCTTACAGGAGTGTAAAATTGAGTGTTTATAAATACTTCATTTATGATTTTTTTTATATCGTTCATTATAGTTGAAATAGTATTGTTTATTTACTTTATTTTGTAAGAAAATTATTTTTTATTTGATTGAGTGAATTCTAAATCATTTTGTTCAATGCTTTACCTATTTCTCATCTGGATAATCACTATGTATTGTAGGTTTTTGCATATCACATTGTCGACACAAAATTTCGTGGACAAAATAATGATGAGCAAAATATTTATTAATTTTCAGTTTGGTACAACTCTCAAGAAATCCTCTGATTAACAATCAGAAATTTCTAAAGTTGAAGATAAGGGCCAAGGCGTGATCTCGATCTTCTTTGAAGGTGTTGATGTAGCTTTTCCTTTCTTCCGGGCTTCGTGCTTGATCGGCTAGAAAGTGATTCTGGAGGAGAACTGGCTTCTTTGCAGCTTTGTCTTCTCCAGAATGATTTGATTTCTTTTCTTTGAAGGCTAGAGAATGCTTCTCAGTTCTCTTCTTTGACTTCTTCTGAATTTCTCAATTCCCAAATCTCTATGTAGAGCCCCGGACCTTTTCACATTTAATGCATGACACTTTCATAGCCATTTTTGCCTTTAAAGTAGTACAATTAATAAATAAGGAAGAAATTGAAAATTTCGAAACATCAGAAATGTTCGTTTTCGAAGTACAAACCCAACGCAAGTTGAATCGTCAAAATCGGACGAACGAGTCAAAAGTTATGGCCAAAACAGTCTGGACCTGCAGGCCACCAATCGCTCGGTCCATGGAGCGATCGATCGGTCCAAAACCGATCGCTCGGAGGCTATCGACTGGTCAAGATTTTTGTATGGGGAAATTTCCCAGAGAGTTGATTTTTGGTCGAGAGCTCGGTCAACACACCGATCGCTCGGTAGGCAACCGATCGATCGATCATTAACACCGATCGCTCGGTACTCGCGTTTTTGCAGAAATTTCAGTAAGGGTATTATGGTCTTTTGGTCGGTTTACTCTTACCTTAAGAGTTTAACCCGAGCCTTTAGGGCTTCATTTCGACACTTAGAGAGATTGAGAGATAAGAAGAGAGGAGAGAGCGATTCCTAAACCTAGGGTTTCCATTTTGGAGAGAAATCAAGGGGTTTGTGAACCCACACTCAACTCAAGCCCATTTTTCTTTCAAGATCAAGGCACAAACTCGTGAGGAGCATCTCCTCAAGCTAGGGCAGCAACTCACGGTCGTTTTTGGAAGGGGATTTCTTCCTCACTTGATCAAGGTCGGTACTTCTTACTACCCTCCTAGTTATAGCTTCCCTTTTTCCTTTGTTTCTCCTTATTTTCCTTCATTTATATATGTGTTATGAGATTGGTGGTATGAATGGTGAATGGAGATGGATGTTGGCGAATGGATGCCGTGTGGATGATGTGATGAACGAATGGGAAAGGGCATTGTACCAATAATGAACATACAAGTGTGATGTGAGCATAACCCACCTAGAAAAGCATGATCTAGGTTTAAGTGAATAATGAACACACCCCATGTTTGATGAAATGCCAAGGTGAACAAAATAAATGATAAATTAAGGGAACCCATGCTTAATTGCTCTTGAAAATTGTTAGGGTTCATGATAGTGTGTTTCTTACATTTCTTAAAATGCGTAGATTATTACTCACTTAAATTGTTATATGCTATGCTTTGTGAATTACCCCAAATTGCCATATTTAATTCCAAATGCAAGTATGCACACGATCTCACGAGCACGCATGAAATGACGTGATTTACCGATGTTTTAAGTATGGGGCGTAGAGGTGGGGCATATCCTAAGATATGTTTCACTTCGCTTTTGACAAGGGCAAGACAATCATGCATTTCATAGGGAAAGGTCTCCCATCCCCTCGCATGACATGCATAGCATCGCATGACATGCATAGCATCGCATGACACGCATAGCATAGCATCACATGACACGCATAACTCTGCATGGCATTACACGCATGGATGCTAGTTGCGACGGGCTATGAACGGCAACTAGGCAATCGCATTCCGCATGGATGCTAGTTGCGACGGGCTATGAATGGCAACTAGGCATACCCATCTGCATATAGGGTACTAGTTACGATGGACTATGAACGGCAACTAGGCATGTGAACATGTTTAAATTATGAACAAACAAACATGATACTCGCATGACACGCATGACATGACATGGCACGTATGATGCAAGCATGACAAGCATGACACGGTTAACAAGTTCCAAATCACGCAAAGGGTATTTCAAGTCAAGTCAAGTGCACGATGTTTTCAAGGGTTTTATCAGTCTTTCTGAATGCAAGCATGAATATAAATTGCTTTACTTCCTTGTATGATATAAATTGTTCATGTTCTATATATGCAACTTGCTTCCTACTTTATGTATGCTATCTGTATACTATGACTGTTGGTTAGTATTTAGTACCCGCTGAGTATTCCATGCTCAGCCGTACTTCTTATGTCGGCAGGTTCTGAGGGAGCTGCTGCTCCATTTGATGTTTGTGCTCCTGGTCCATGGGTGGAGGAGGAGTACGTCGAGGAGCCTTTTGAGGAACCTCCCGTAGAGGGTTATCAGTAGGTGGCGTTAGATTCTGAGTGGATTAGCTGTGGGTGAGCATGAGTGATTATATCCATGTATTTTGGCGGGCATGTCCACACTTTCTTTGTTTTGATTTCTTTGTATTAAACTTGGACCATGTGTATATACTTAGAGGTTGTTAGACTTCCGCTGTGTTTTATAGTTATGTTTCCGCTGTCATCCTTTATTGTATATGCTCTGTGGGTTTTTGCAGGTTGGTTTGTCAAGCAAGTCATGTAAGCCATGTTTAGTCGTCCAAAGTTCACTCTAACTCCTAGGGTGGGTTTTGGGTCGCGACAGAAGTGGTATCAAAGCTTAGGCTTTAGGTCTCTAGGGTCACTTAGAATCTCATACCACGGCTTGACAAGAGCATATGTTAGGAAACAAGTTAGGAAGGAAGTAAGTCGGGAGCGAGTCTGGTTCCAAGTATAAGACTAAACTTTAGTCTTAGTCTAAAATGGTTGCTTTAACCAAGTACGGTTCCTAGGTACGCTAGAACACTAAAGTATAAGTATAATGTGATGAATACTCTAATGACTTGATGTGATGTATATTAGTATTATACAACTAATACAAATTGAATTATTGTGAAATGGCATTGAAATAAACAGTGGTTTCAAGTTTAACTCATGTGGTGTTATTATTCTCAGGACTTTAGTCATGAGACGGAACACACGGGGTCGTGGGCCACATACCAGAGCTTCCTCTTCTTCACGGGATGAGGATGAGTAGCCGGACCTCTCTCAGGTCTTAGGCTCTATTGCTGAGACACTCGCCATCCTGGCGGCTCGGCAAACTATACCGGCATCAGCGGCACCTACTCCACCGCCCGGAGCTCCAGTACATCGTACAGCTGGAGTTGAGGCATTCAGGAGATTGAGGCCTCCATCCTTCCATGGGAGTGTGGACCCTCTTACTGCGGAGGCTTGGATCCTCCAGGTGGAGAAAATATCCGCAGTTCTCTCTCCTACAGAGGAAGAGAAAGTAGCGTGGGCAGTTTTCATGCTAGAGGGTGAAGCCCACCATTGGTGGTTGTCCGCATTGAGGACGCGAGATTTGACCATGCAGGGTCAACCTTGGACTTGGGAGGAGTTCAAAGATACTTTTTACAATTTTCCGATCGGTGCACGGGAAAAGAAAGAGAGAGAATTCATCAACCTTGAGCAAGGTTCGATGCTTGTGGGCGCTTATGAGGCCAAGTTCTCAGAATTGTCGAGTTTTGCGCATCATATGGTTGCTACTGAGGCAATGAAGGCGAGAAGATTTGAGCAAGGGCTCAAGGATGTTATTATGGAGAAGGTTTCCATTTTCAGGCATGCTACCTACCCTGAAGTGGTAGACAAGGCCTTATTGGTCGAGGCCAATTCTGAAGCGGTGTCTAAGAAGAGAGAGTTGGCGAGAGGCCAAGCCAGTAGTTCAGCACCTCCAGAGAGGCGGGCTGGTACCAGCCCTTATCAGTATACATGGCCAACACCATCGATGAGGCCGACTTATGTGGCCCCAGCACCACGACAGTACGTGCCACAGGCACCTCGACCTCAGGCTCTTCCAGCTCCACGGCCAGTTGCACCTCAGACGGTGAGGTATGCTCCACCTCCGGCCCCTCCGACCTATACACACGAGGCCTACCCTTCATGCGGCCGAAGGCACCCAGCAGAGGATTGCCTAAGAGCATTGGGTGGATGTTTTCACTGTGGTCGCCAGGGCCACGTGATCAGGGATTGCCCTACCCGGCATTTACCAGGCCAGTCTCAGGGGATTAGGCCACCAGCACGCCCAGCAGGATCATATCAGGCGTCATCTCAGACTACCCGGTCTACACCTCAGTCTCGCCAGGCGAACCAGGGGCGTGTATTTGCTTTGACAGAGGGTGATACACTTGCATCTGATGATGTGGTGCAAGGTACGCGTTTGGAGTTATTTTCTTTATTCGTGATTGTTATGTTATGCTATATTCTTTGTGTACGTACTCGGCATGTTCTATATGTATATATACCTACACGTATACGCTGTTGATGCATGGATTAACTCCGCTAGCTAAAATTTCAGGAACCCTACTAGTCAATGAGTATTTGGCTCGAGTGTTGATTGATACCGGGTCTACTCATTCATTTGTCTCGCTGAGTTTTTCAGAAGGCTTTTCTGAGGAGCCTAGACAGCTAAAACTGGAGTTAGCCATTTCGACTCCCCTCGGCAAAACAGTATTGGCAGATAAAGTGTATAGAAATAGTGTGGTCCAAGTTGGAAGCCACGAGTTGGCGGTTGATCTCATCGTCCTTGGATTCTAAGACTTTGATGTTATATTGGGAATGGATCGGTTAGCAGCGCATCATGGGCATGTAGCTTGCTTTGAGAAGATGGTACTCTTCAAGCCGGTAGAAGGAAAACCATTTCACTTTCGGGGGTTGAAAGGTAGAGATATCGCTCGTTTTACGGCATTGAGCTTAGCTAACCCCGAGGCAAAGGACTCATCGACAATTCCAGTTGTGAGTGAATTCCTGGATGTGTTTCTAGAGGAGTTGCCAGGATTACCTCCAGACAGGGAGATTGAGTTTGTGATCGAGCTTGCACCAGGCACAGCTCCCATCTTTCGGGCTCCGTATAGAATGGCCCCGGTTGAACTCAAGGAGTTGAAGACTCAATTGGAGGAATTACAAGGCCTTGGTTTCATTCGACCAAGTGTCTCACCGTGGGGTGTCCCGGTGTTGTTTGTTAAGAAGAAAGATGGTTCGATGCGGATGTGCGTCGATTACCGGCAATTGAACAAGGTCACTATAAAGAATAGGTATCCATTGCCTAGAATTGATGATTTGTTCGATCAGTTGAAGGGAGCGAGATTTTTCTCAAAGATAGACCTTCGATCGGGTTATCACCAGTTGAAGATTAAGGTGGAAGATGTTCCCAGAACTGCTTTCAGGACTCGGTATGGACACTACGAGTTCTTGGTGATGCCTTTTGGACTCACGAATGCACCGGTAGCCTTTATGGATTTGATGAACCGGGTGTTTCGGCCATATCTTGATAGGTGCGTGATTGTATTTGTTGATGACATTTTGGTCTATTCCCAGACACGGGAAGATCACACACGCGACCAACGCCTTGCTTTGGAAATGCTAAGAGAGCACAAGCTATACGCCAAACTTAGCAAGTGTGAGTTTTGGTTGGAAGAGGTGGCATTCCTAGGCCACGTTGTTTCTGCAGAAGGTATCTCGGTAGATCCGAAGAAGATCGAAGCAGTTATGAGTTGGGCGAAGCCCAAGAGTGTTACGGAGATACGCAGCTTCCTTGGGTTAGCAGGCTACTACAGGAGATTCGTAGAGGGTTTCTCTAGCCTTGCAGCACCGCTTACTAACCTGACAAGGAAGAATACGAAGTTTGTGTGGAGCGACAAGTGTGAGATCAGTTTCACGGAACTGAAGAAGAGGCTTACTACAGCTCCTGTCCTTACAGTGCCATCCGGACCTCTTGGGTATGAGGTGTACAGTGATGCCTCACACGTTGGACTTGGATGTGTGCTTATGCAACACAAGAAGGTCATTGCCTATGCATCAAGGCAATTGAAGGAGCATGAGAAGAATTATCCCACGCACGACTTGGAGCTTGCGGCGGTCGTGTTTGCACTTAAGATTTGGCGTCATTACCTTTATGGGGTGGAGTTCTATGTGTTCACCGATCACAAGAGTCTCAAGTATCTCTTTTCCCAAAAGGAGCTGAATCTAAGGCAACGGCGTTGGATGGAATTTTTGAAAGACTATGATTGTACCATTCAATACCACCCGGGTAAAGCAAATGTAGTGGCTGAAGCTTTGAATAAAAGACCTCAGGGATTGTTAGCACACATGTTGGTCCAAGAATGGAAGCTACTAGAAGATTTGGCAAATCTGGACATCAGTGTGAATAACTCTGTCCGTGGTCCTACCTTGGCAAATGTTACGGTTCGGCCGTACATTATAGATTTGATCCAAGAATATCAAGCCATGGATGCGGAATTGTTGGCTTTCCGGGACAAGGAAGTTGCTAAGGGCAGTGAAGACTTTTCTCTCACTAGTCGGGGTGCTATCACATTCAAGGGAAGGCTGTGCGTCCCAACCAATGCAGATCATCGAAGAGAGATTTTGGATGAAGCACACCGTTCGAAGTATACAGTGCATCCAGGGGGTACAAAGATGTACCGGAACCTCAAGAGTCACTTTTGGTGGCGGAATATGAAGAGGGAGGTTGCGGAATATGTAGCACGGTGCTTAGTGTGCCAATAGGTGAAAGCAGAACACATGCGGCCCACAGGTCTATTACAGTCCCTTCCGATTCCCGAGTGGAAATGGGAGAACATATCCATGGATTTCATAGTTGGCTTGCCAAAGACGGCAAGGGGCTCAGATGCGATATGGGTAGTAGTGGATCGTTTGACGAAGTCCGCTCACTTCTTGCCTTACCGAACTACTTTCAATTCTAGTCAGTTAGCCGCTTTGTACATCAAGGAAGTGGTGAGGTTGCACGGAGTGCCCGTTAGTATTGTGTCAGATCGGGATCCAAGATTCACATCACGATTCTGGAAAAGCTTCCAGGAGGCTATGGGTTCCCGACTTGATTTCAACACCGCTTTTCATCCACAGACGGATGGACAAACCGAGAGAGTGAACCAAGTCATTGAAGACATGCTTCGGGCTTGTATGTTGGATTTCAGAGGCAGTTGGGAAGAGCACTTGCCTTTGGTTGAATTCGCCTATAATAACAGCTATCAGGCGAGTATCCAAATGGCACCATTTGAGGCCTTGTATGGGCGAAGTTGTAGGTCTCCTCTCTATTGGGATGAGGTAGGAGAAAGGAAAGTACTTGGTCCGGAGTTGATTGAGCAAACTGCAGGCACAGTTAAGATCATTCGGGATCGATTAAAAGCCGCTCACGATCGCCAGAAAAGTTATGTGGACACGCGCCGTAGGGACTTGGAATTTCAAGTAGGGGATCAAGTTTTTGTGAAAGTATCTCCTAGCAAAGGGATCATGAGATTTGGAAAGCGAGCCAAGCTCAGTCCTCGGTATGTTGGGCCTTTTGAGATTATCACACGAGTTGGTGAGGTTGCTTACAGGGTAGCTCTCCCACCTCACATGGCCGCAGTTCACAACGTCTTCCATGTGTCTATGCTTCGGAAGTACATTGCGGATCCTTCGCATGTCATAGACTTGGAACCGTTGGAGATTCAAGAGGACCTCACCTTGATTGAAAAGCCGGTTCAGATTTTGGATTGAAGAGATCAAGTGCTTCGCAACAAGACTATCCCTTTGGTTCTAGTGCAATGGCAACACCATGCTCGGGAAGAAGCTACATGGGAGCGTGAAGCCGAAGTCAAAGCGAAGTACCCAGAAATATTTGAATGAGTTTTTGTACAAGTTTGTATATGACTTGTAATTTTTTTTTTGGTTTGCAATGCAAGTAGCGTCTAAATTTCGAGGACGAAATTTTTGTAAGGGGGACAGGATGTAGAGCCCCAGACCTTTTCATATTTAATGCATGACACTTTCATAGCCATTTTTGCCTTTAAAGTAGTACAATTAATAAATAAGGAAGAAATTGAAAATTTCGAAACATCAGAAATGTTCGTTTTCGAAGTACAAACCCAACGCAAGTTGAATCGTCAAAATCGGACGAACGAGTCAAAAGTTATGGCCAAAACAGTCTGGACCTGCAGGCCACCGATCGCTCGGTCCATGGAGCGATCGATCGGTCCAAAACCGATCGCTCGGAGGCTATCGACTGGTCAAGATTTTTGTATGGGGAAATTTTCCAGAGAGTTGATTTTTGGTCGAGAGCTCGGTCAACACACCGATCGCTCGGTAGGCAACCGATCGATCGGTCATTAACACCGATCGCTCGGTACTCGCGTTTTTGCAGAAATTTCAGTAAGGGTATTATGGTCTTTTGGTCGGTTTACTCTTACCTTAAGAGTTTAACCCGAGCCTTTAGGGCTTCATTTCGACACTTAGAGAAATTGAGAGATAAGAAGAGAGGAGAGGGCGATTCCTAAACCTAGGGTTTCCATTTTGGAGAGAAATCAAGGGGTTTGTGAACTCACACTCAACTCAAGCCCATTTTTCTTCAAGATCAAGGCACAAACTCGTGAGGAGCATCTCCTCAAGCTAGGGCAGCAACTCACGGTCGTTTTTGGAAGGGGATTTCTTCCTCACTTGATCAAGGTCGGTACTTCTTACTACCCTCCTAGTTATAGCTTCCCTTTTTCCTTTGTTTCTCCTTATTTTCCTTCATTTATATATGTGTTATGAGATTGGTGGTAAAAATGGTGAATGGAGATGGATGTTGGCGAATGGATGCCGTGTGGATGATGTGATGAACGAATGGGAAAGGGCATTGTACCAATAATGAACATACAAGTGTGATGTGAGCATAACCCACCTAGAAAAGCATGATCTAGGTTTAAGTGAATAATGAACACACCCCATGTTTGATGAAATGCCAAGGTGAACAAAATAAATGATAAATTAAGGGAACCCATGCTTAATTGCTCTTGAAAATTGTTAGGGTTCATGATAGTGTGTTTCTTACATTTCTTAAAATGCGTAGATTATTACTCACTTAAATTGTTATATGCTATGCTTTGTGAATTACCCCAAATTGCCATATTTAATTCCAAATGCAAGTATGCACACGATCTCACGAGCACGCATGAAATGACATGATTTACCGATGTTTTAAGTATGGGGCGTAGAGGTGGGGCATATCCTAAGATATGTTTCACTTCGCTTTTGACAAGGGCAAGACAATCATGCATTTCATAGGGAAAGGTCTCCCATCCCCTCGCATGACATGCATAGCATCGCATGACATGCATAGCATCGCATGACATGCATAGCATCGCATGACACGCATAGCATAGCATCACATGACACGCATAACTCTGCATGGCATTACACGCATGGATGCTAGTTGCGACGGGCTATGAACGGCAACTAGGCATTCACATTCCGCATGGATGCTAGTTGCGACGGGCTATGAACGGCAACTAGGCATTCGCATTCCGCATGGATGCTAGTTGCGACGGGCTATGAACGGCAACTAGGCATACCCATCTGCATATAGGGTACTAGTTGCGACGGACTATGAACGGCAATTAGGCATGTGAACATGTTTAAATTATGAACAAACAAGCATGATACTCGCATGACATGACATGGCACGCATGATGCAAGCATGACAAGCATGACACGGTTAACAAGTTCCAAATCACGCAAAGGGTATTTCAAGTCAAGTCAAGTGCACGATGTTTTCAAGGGTTTTATCAGTCTTTCTGAATGCAAGCATGAATATAAATTGCTTTACTTCCTTGTATGATATAAATTGTTCCTGTTCTATATATGCAACTTGCTTCCTACTTTATGTATGCTATCTGTATACTATGACTGTTGGTTAGTATTTAGTACCCGCTGAGTATTCCATGCTCAGCCGTACTTCTTATGTCGGCAGGTTCTAATGGAGCTGCTGCTCCATTTGATGTTTGTGCTCCTGGTCCATGGGTGGAGGAGGAGTACGTCGAGGAGCCTTTTGAGGAACCTCCCGTAGAGGGTTATCAGTAGGTGGCGTTAGATTCTGAGTGGATTAGCTGTGAGTGAGCATGAGTGATTATATTCATGTATTTTGGCGGACATGTCCGCACTTTCTTTGTTTTGATTTCTTTGTATTAAACTTGGACCATGTGTATATACTTAGAGGTTGTTAGACTTCCACTGTGTTTTATAGTTATGTTTCCGCTGTCATCCTCTATTGTATATGCTCTGTGGGTTTTTGCAGGTTGGTTTGTCAAGCAAGTCATGTAAGCCATGTTTAGTCGTCTAAAGTTCACTCTAACTCCTAGGGTGGGTTTTGGGTCGCGACACTCTAGCTTTGAGTCTTATTTATAGATTTTTAGAGATAAGGATTTCAAGAGTCCCACTTCATTTAGTGGTTTAAGGGACTTAAGAGATTTTGATAAGCCTCACCCATTTAAAGATAAGGATTCCAAGAGTCCCACTTTATTTAGTGGTTTAAGGGACTTAGGAGATTTTGATGGGCCCCACCCATCTTCTTGGGTATTGAGTCCACAATCAGGTTTTTTGTGTTGATGGATCGTCCCATTTATCGAGTGTGTGACCCATTTAGATTTGGACTTGGGTTTTGAGTTTATGGGCTTTCTACTTCGTGCCCAGACCCGAGCCGTAAGAGGCCCATGCCTTGTCATTAGGCCCAATTTAAATGTATAGGGCTTTTTAATGATTTTAGGCTCTTTATATTATTTTACGACTGTGTAAGGACCTTTGCGTAAAATTAATAAATTTTAGGGTTCTACAAATTGCCCCCTCAAGGGTAGAGTGATGGAACCTATGAGTGACATTAGCGTAACCCTTGATTTAGTGTTTGATTTGGATTTAATTTTGATGACTTAGTGTTTGACTTTGATTTAATTTGTTTGGAGTTTATCTTGATTTGGGTTAAACACGAATCTTATTCCTAATGGGATAAGGAGACAATTTATTTTCCCTCCTTATAAATAGTAAGAGAACCCGTGTTACTATACTTGCAGGTTTAAAGTTTGGACACTCGATGCCAAAACATAGCCATCGAAAATCATGGAAGGATTTTTTTTTTTTTTTTGGACGACTAGACCAGATCGACGTGTGATTGTTCGGCAAGCTTTTGTTTGACACCCTTTAGTAGGCTCGCTTGGTTATTTACAAGTCTATCGGTTTTTGGCATGTGTTTTTTTCTTTTTAATTGGGGACGTACATTTTTTTGCTCATAGTTAATTAATTTTTTTTTTATTATTTGAAACTTTTTAATTAATGATTTGATGTTTGAAAAAGGGTTCATTTTATGAGGACTTTGTTTCTTGATTTGATTTTTAATATATTTTAAAGATGAATTGCTTTGATTTAAATTTCAGAATTTTTTTCTTTTTTAACAAACATCAAAATAAAAGAGCAAGGTAGTCCGGTCGTCAGACCTTGACACGGCCTTGGTTGCCCTCTTTCAAACACCTGGCTTTGTTTTGCCCTGATTTGCTTTTGTTTGTTTTGTTTTGTTTTTTGTTTTTTCTTTTTTTGTTCGTGTTTTGTTTTGTTTTTGTTTTTATTTTTTATTTTTTTATTTTAATTTACTTTGTTGTTATTCTTTCCTTCTTTTTTTTTTGTTTATGTTCGTGTGAGTAATTTTTTTATTTTTTTTTTGTGTTGATTGTTAATTTTAATTTGATTTTTTTTTTTTGTGTGTGTGTGATTTTTTATTTTTGTACTTTTTTTTTGTGGTAGTGTATTTTTTTTTGTGCGTGCTCTAGTTAGTTGGTGATTTATATTTTATTTGTTAATGGATTTAAATGTTGAGATTTTTTTATTTTATTTTTTAATTTTAAATTTGTGTGTTTTGTGTTCAGCTTTTTTTTTTTTTTTTTTTTTTGCACTTTTTTTTTTGAGTGATTTTTGATTTGTTGTAGTGTAAAGTTTGTAGAAAATTTGGAGATTTTGATGAACTTCATTGTTTTCTGTCTTTGTTTTGCAGAAAGATGTCTTCTGTCGATGCCTCCCAAGATACTGACCAAAGGTTTGTTGATGAACGTCTTCTTCAAGATAGATGGTTAGTTGTTGTTGATGATCTAACTCGGAGCGGGATTTTAATTCGTTTTCTGAACATGTGAGTAAAATCACAGTCCCGAGATGGCATGCTGGAAGCTGCAATTTATTGAACACCAGATGACGATCGACTCATGGAAGACTCTGACTCCACTTTCTTCTTGTGATCTTGAAGCCTCGAGGACCCTATTGGAGAAACCTTTGCTGCAACCTTGAATATAGACGGACCTGTTGGACGAGACCTTTGCTGCAATCTTGAAGGTACACAGACCTGTTGGACGAGACCCTTGGTGCAATCTTGAAGATACACGGACCTATTGGACGAGACCCTTGCTGCAATCTTGAAGATACACGGACCTGCTGGACGAGACCCTTGCTGCAATTTCTCGAACACCAGATGGCAGCGACCAGTGGAAGGCTCACGACGTGACATTCGAGGAAACTTTGGACATGTAGATCTTTCAACCCGTCAAGGAATGCTTTTTCACTCGCGGACATCATTTAAGAAGTTTGTAGTGATGCCGAGGATCCAGATCAAAGTGGGACTTTGATTCGTTTTTGCGAGTAAAAATTATAGTCCCGAGGTAGAGTGTTGGAGAGCTGCTGAGAAATAGAGTTGTTTCTGATTTGCTAATGTTGCAGTGGAGTATCAATCCAACGAAAAAAACTTGTGCAATTTCCAGTATCCCACATTGATGGGTCATGTGAACATTGAGGGTGTTGCTAAGAAGGAGAATTGTCTTTGCTTTCCATTATGTTGTTGACATCGGGGACCTGACGGACGACCTCTAGAGGTTGAGCAAATACAAAGACTTGTTCGTCATCCAGATGCTAGGAGTACGACATCTTGTAGCGCACTAGAAGCAATCAACTCCATGCCCATGAAAGGTATTGTTCCTCATGTTCTTTTATAATGTTATTTGATGATTTTTTTTTTTTTTTTGAAATGGTAGCTGAACCTGAGGTAACTTTACAGGCTGCCTACGTACCCGTCATGGGATCAAGCTTTAACATAGTTCGATTTTATTTTTTTTTGTGCTCTAAGTTTTGCCTAGACTGTCCTTTTGGATTTTCAATCTAACGAGCAAGAGTTATTGAACCTTTTACAATTTTGGTTGTATAAGCCAAGAGTGACATGCATTTTAAGCTCATGCGTCAAGGAGCGTTGTGGATACTTTAAGCTCGTATCAAGGAGTGTTGTGGACACTTTAGACTCGTATCAAGGAATGTTGTGGACACTTTAGGCTCGTATCAAGGAGCGTTGTGGACACTTTAGGCTCGTATCAAGGAGCGTTGTGGACACTTTAGGCTCATATCGAGGAGCAATGTTTTATCATGGATAGTATTGCTTGAGAAACTTGCCGTTGATAGGGCCAAGATGAACTCCATCGGGCGTTGAAAGAAGGTAAGCGCCGTTAGTGTAGACTTCTCTCACCACATGCGGTCCATCCCACTTTGGATCAAATTTCTCTCCAGACCGATGTGAAAGAATAATAGGCCTTCGAACTGCAAGTACTAAGTCACCTATTTGGAAGGAGCGAGGTTGAACTTTCTTGTTGAAAGCTCGAGACAAGCGAGCTTGATAGCACTCGAGGCGTTGCTGCGCTTCTAACCTCTTTTTGTCCAAAGCTTCGAGTTCAGCAAGACGTAGCTTTGTATTGTCATCACCTGTGAGGCCTTCTTGGATTGCAATCCGTAGTGATGGAATTTGGCGTTCCAATGGAAGTATTGCTTCAACTCCATAGACAAGCGAGTAAGGTGTGGCTTGTGTAGGAGTGCGATATGAAGTCCGGTATGCCCAAAGTGCTTCACCAATCCGTTCATGTCAATCCTTTTTGGACTTGGAAACACCCTTCTCAAGGAGCTTGCAAAGAGTTTTATTGAAAGCTTCTGCGAGTCCGTTTGCTGGCGTATTGTACATTGTAGAGCATCTTTGCTTGATTTCGAACTTTGCACAAAATTGATCCATCAGGGCATTCTTGAATGGTTTCCCGTTATCCGTTACTATGTAACGGGGGACCCCATAGCGGAAGACAATATTATTTTTGATGAAGTTTACAACCGTTTCTTTCTTAACTTCTTTGAGAGGGATTGCTTCTGCCCATTTGGAAAAATAGTCTGTCGCAGCAAGAATGTAGAGGTGTTGTTTAGAAGACTTCGGGAGTGGCCTGACAACATCAAGTCCCCAATTGTCAAAGGGCCAAGATGCTACTATTGGGTGAAGTGGCTCGGGTGGTTGGCGAATGAAGTCTCCATGGATTTGACATGCATGACATCTTTTGGCAAACTCGAGCGAGTCTTTCACTATGGTTGGCCAATAGTATCTCATTCTCTTTAGTCAATCATGCAACTTTGGTCCTGATTGATGAGTACCACAGATACCTGAATGAGCTTCTTCAAGGGCCTCTCTAGCTTCACCATTTCCAAGACATCTCATCAAGATGTCATTGAAGGAGCGACGATACAGCTCATTGTTAAAGTATAGGAATCGGGGCGCACGACGATAAATTTCAGTCTTGTGCTTGAGATCATTCGGTAATTTTCCATGTTGAAGGTATTCAACGAGAGGTTGTCTCCAGTCTTCAATCTCAATCTCGAATACTTCGATGAAATTTGTTGCTTGTTGAGCGATATCATGGTGGATCAACTGAGGGATGACCCATCTCCGACAGACAGGAACCATCGTCACTTTTTCTTCAAGTACAGCTAAAGTTACTGCAAGGTTGGCCAAAGCATCAGCTTGTTTATTCTCGTTTCTGACACATGCAACATAGTGATGTCTTCGAACTGACTTATAAGCTCAGCAGCATAGAGATAGTAGGGGATTAGATTGGGCTTGAGGATGTCGTACTCTGTCAAGAGCTGGTTGATGACGAGCTTTGAATCTCCATACAAATTGAGCTAGTACAATTGCAAGTCTCGGGCTAGTTCCAATCCAATTATGAGGGATTGATATTCGGCTACATTGTTTGAACATAACTCTGCCAACGTGAAGGCGAATGGAAGGACTTCATCTTGTGGAGTTACAAAGACGACTCCTGCTCCTGCTGCATTCTTTCTTGCAGCACCATCAAAAAACATCTTCCATGATGGTATTACATCAGTGTAGAAGATCTCTTCATCGGGCAAGTCTTAAGATAATTCCCAATCAGCTGGGATTGGATGATCTGTAAGGAAGTCAGCTACCACTTGTCCTTTTACTGCCTTCTGAGGGATGTAAACGATCTCAAATTCTGACAGGAGAAGTGCCCATTTGGCGAGCCTTCCCGATAGAACCGGTCTCGTCATTATGTATTTGAGTGGATCGGCGTGAGAGATAAGTCAGACTATGTGTGACAGCATATAGTGCCTCAACTTCTTTGTAGCGAAGATAGAGCAAGACACATCTTCTCAATGGGTGAATAGTTCAATTCTGCCCCCACTAGAGTTCGGCTCAGGTAGTAGAGCGCATTTTCTTTGCCATCATGGTTCTCTTGTGCCAATAATGCCCCCAATGATTGCTCCTGAGCACTGATGTAAAGAATCAGTGGTTTGTTGGGGATAGGCGCTGCTAAGACCGGTGCTTTGAGGAGATACTCTTTGATGCTTTCAAAAGCTTTCTTACAAGCATCATCCCATTTGAACAATGCATCTTTCTTCATCAACTTGTTAAAGGGGTGACACCGCCCTGCTAGGTTTGAGATGAACCTCCGAATGTAGGCAAGACGACCTTGGAGGCCTTTAAGCTCGTGGATATTCTTAGGTTCTGGCATATTGTAGATAGCATCGATTTTGGCTTGGTCAATCTCAATACCGCGATGTTGGACAACAAACCCGAGGAATTTTCCTGAAGTGATCCCAAATGCACATTTAAAGGGTTCATCTTTAATTGGTACCTTCGAAGTCTGATGAAAATGTTACGAAGGTCTTGAAGATGATCCGCTCTCCTTTTTTATTTTACCACCAAGTCATCGACGTAGCATTCAACCATTGTGTGCAAGACATCATCAAAAATCTTTTGCATAGCACGTTGATAAGTGGCACCAGCATTTTTTAGTCCAAACGGCACCACTTTATAGCAGTAAATTCCCTTTGGTGTACGAAAGGCTATGAGTTCTTCATCCTTTGGATCCATACAAATTTGGTTATAACCAGATGAACCATCCATAAAGGATAAAACTTCGTGTCCTGTTGTAGCATCGACCATGAGCTCCGTGATTGGCAATGGAAAGTCATCTTTTGGACATGCATTATTCAGGTCGCGGAAGTCTACGCATACCCGAATTTTTCCATTCTTCTTTTTGACTGGGACAATGTTTGCAATCCAACCTGAATACTTCACTTCTCGGATGAAATTAGCTTCGATCAGCTTGTTGACTTCAGCCTCGATCTGTGGAACAAGTTCAGGCCGATAACGACGATGTGCTTGCTTGATGGGGCGAACACCATGTTTGATAGCTAAGTGATGGATTGCTACTTTGGGATCAAGCCCGGGCATGTCCTTGTAACTCCATGCAAAAATGTCTTTGTACTCTTGCAATAGCTTGAAGTAATCAGTTTCTTCCTCAAGACTTAAGAGTGCACTGACAAAGATAGGGCGCAGTTCTTCTTCCGTGCCAAGGTTCAACTGTTTGAGATCATCAACTATAGCTTGCCCCCTTTCTTCGAAGACTGGAGGAGCACTTTCTAGTTCATCGTTTGAAGATGATGACTCTTCTTCGACAGGCTCTTGGATGGTAATGTGATTGACGGTGACAACATCTTCGGTCTCTCTCATCTCAACTTGATTTGTTCGAGATTGTTTTCCTTGGTTAGTGGAGATGATAATGTATCGATTTACCGTCAAAGCATCTATTGTTGAGACTTCCAAAATTACTTGTCGTTTCATTTGCGATGGAATTGCACTTTGTGGGTCACCAACATCTTTGTGGCTGGCATGCCTCTTCCCATGTCTATGTCGTCTTTTGGACTTATTCAAAGGAGCAGGTTCGCCTTCTTTTCCTTGTGCTCCCAAGCGGGTGAGTGCGGACTCACGCCGTTGGAGAACTTGAGAGTTTAAGGTTGTATCACTTTGTTCTTCTCCTAAACGCTTGAAGACCGAAGTACCTTGTATTGGTGGGGCAAGTCGATCAAAGACAGATGCACGAACTGAGGGGACTTTGTTTTCACAATCGTCGGCTACTTGCACTGTAATGTGTTAAGTAGAGACTTTCTCCTTTACTAAGATTTTGACTGGTGCTTAAGGTGTAGAGCCAACTCCTTGACGGTTGATAATGAACTTTTCTCCTTTTCGAACGACTTGGGCCTGTGCCTTTGTGAGGCCATGGATCTTATCAAGAGGTTGAAGTTCGCCTAAGCGTATGGGCTCATCTTTTCCATATCCAGCTGCTTCGAAGAGCTTTTGTCTTAGCTCCGTACCATCCCTCTGAACTTTCTTGGGTTGAGATGTCTTCCTCTTCTTCAAACTTCATTGTAGATGCGACAAATCCTACAATTGGTGGCCTTATAATTGTGGATTTGACGAGCGGTGCTATTAGAAGAACTAACTCATCTTGCAAAGTGTTTAGGTTGGCTTTTGAAAAATTAGAGTTGGTCTCTTTAGTCATCGCCTCAAAAGGGAGTTGTCCCGGCTTTCAACGTGATTGTGGAATGTATTGAAGCACTGAGATCAGATTGAAGATATTGGTAGAGTTCTTTGTTGACTTGCTCGTTTCCTCTCCTTTTGATACTTTTTGAGCTTTCTCATCCTTTTGGGTCTTGGGGGATTAAAGAATTTCAGCTTCTTTTCCTTTGTTGATGTCAAGTTTGCTAAAAGATGGCACCGAAGTTGGAAGTGCTTCCGAGAGGACTTCAGTTTCCGTGTAGAACTTAGCATCAACAAAGTGTGTTTCAGTCTTCTCAAAAGGTCGACAGCAACAATCTTTCTCTGCACACCATCCTTGTAATACTTGAAGCATTGATGCCATGTAGATGGAACCACACCTGTCTCGTGTAACCAAGGACGTCCAAGCAGCAAGTGGTATGATGTCTTGCAATCAATGACATGGAAGAGTACTTCAGACTCCAAGTCTTCGCTTGTGAGCTTTAAGCGAACCATTCCGATGGCTCTCTGCCCCCCTTGGTTAAAGCCTTGGATCACCAGCCTACTTCGACTCAATTGATCTGGAGAGATGCCGACTTTTCTCATCGTGCGGATGGGCATGATATTGACAGCGGACCCACAATCAAGAAGAATGCGTTGAACTTTGTGTTCTTTAATGGATCCTGTGACATACAACGGCCTATTATGAGGATGAGAACCAAGTTGTAGGTCTTTGTCATCAAAGGTTGAAATTACTCTGATCAATGATCTCTATGACCTAGAGGGGGGGTGAATAGGTCTATCTAAGAACTTCTAACCAATTTTTAATTTTTTATCTAATTAGATTAGAAATCAATGAACCATTCACACAAACAATCCACACAAATCAAACACAACAGATTTTTACGTTGAAAACCCTTACGGAAAAAAAACCACGGGACCTCGTCCAGCAACAAACTTCACTATAAGAAGAATTCAAATACAAGACAAGACCTTACCCAAACCGGACTCGACGTTCCTAGGTACAGAATCTTACTCTTGATTTCCACAAACCAGCAGGTTCGATCTCCGCTGTAGCAGCTTCGGTTCCTAACCGACCAAATCTTCTCAAGCTACTTCAATACCACGATCACACACGATCGATCTCCTTCCACGAAGGCTCCGGATCATACACCGGACACACACACGAAGTGTAGGGTTGTGAATCAATTTAGAAAGCTTCAAACCCTAGAGGGATCTCATACATATCTGAGATCACACAATGCAAGATCAAACGAATAGATCTATACTTGCATTCTCTATGATGATTGAAAAAGGAGGGATCACTAAAGATCTATGAAGAACAATGGAAAAAGCCCTAGAAGGGTTTCTCAGACCTCTACTCTTTCAATAATAAACAAAGATACAAATTAGGTCTCCAAAAAGTTGTTTATATAGGGTTTAGAAAAGAGTCCAGAAAAAATAAAATTATGTTTACGAGGACCGATCGATCGGTGCTTATGACCGATCGATCTCTACTTTCACCGAGAGATCGGTTAAAAATAGTCTCTCTGGAAAAATACTCCATACAAAGTTTTTGACCAGTCGATAGCCACCGATCGCTCGGTAGGCCACCGATCGATCGGTCGCAACACCGAGCGATCGGTTGAGACAGAATTTCAGCCTAAACATTTTTCTTTTGTTTTTGTTTGATTCAAATTAGATCAAACCTCTTTGGTAAGCTTAAAACTATTCTCCTAGGTATGTTTAGAGTTATCTAAGTCAAATCCAACCTAGGTAGGGGTCTCTAAGTCCATTACCTATCTAGATCCGGAGTAGAAGCTTTTTCTTCAATATCTTCAGTTTTCTTGAAACTTTAACTCTTCCGACAAGTTGAACAAGACACAACACTCATGATCTATCTAAAGATCACGGAATTTGCCAACACCTATTTCTGGATTTACAATCTCCCCCTTTGGCAATTCCGGGACAAAATAAGACTAACTCACATATTGGGTTCAAATTTTCCCAAATGATTCAAAAATGGAAAAGTGAACCTTTACATGACTAAAAAAAATTTCATGACATTCAACTTGTCATGTTTCAACAATTTGAGAACCTGTTTGCCTGCACAAGCTCAACCAAAAACCTGTGAAGCATGGGAAATAATATTCAAAGAAAAAATAGAGCATCATCGAGCATCATCGAGCATAACAGGTTTATCTATAGAGCAACATATCCATTCCATTAGCAACATATCCATCCATTCTATAAACCATCATCTATCACAAATACGTACTCTCCCCCTTTTTGGCTCGTAATGCCAAAGGTGGAATAGGAATAAAAGAATTAAGGCAAAATCAGTATAAGAGATGAGATAACAGAAAATTAGAGTAAAATATCAAACATCATCTCAAATGCATTCAAATCAAGAACATCTAAAAGAGGTTTGTACTGAGTACAACCAATACAAAATGCATCAAATGTCTCAATCTAATACTAGGACTACAGTAAACTCCCAAATATAAAAGTAAAACATTAGAAGTATCCTAGTACATCAAACTAACTATCACTCCTCATCATCTGAAGTGAGATGAGACTCATAATAAGCTCTAAAATCACGAACATCTCTCTGTACTCACAGCACTGCTGCATCGAGTGATCCAAGTCTTCCACGGATCTCTGTGGTGAACTCCTGGTGGGATGACATATGCGTCGAGAGATCCATCTGCATCTCTCTCATCATTCAGGCTAGATCATCAATCGTGGCCAGAGGTGGATGAGAGGATCCGGTACCAAATCTCGAACTGAAGCATGTGAGAAACTCTGAGCGATGGTCTTTTTGTTGATTGGACCTTTCAGATTACGGGTAGGAACACCAGGAGGAGCAATAACCCCTTGAGAACCAAGGAGTTTAGTAATCAGGGAGCCAAACGGAAGAGCTCCAACCACAGTTTGAGTTTGATGGGCTTGAATCATCAAATCAATTATGTGTGCTGCAAGGTCAATATCATGTCCACGAAGGAGACTGAATAAAAATCGAGCTCTATCTTCCCTAAGGTCTGCAGTATGAACCTTTCGGTGGATATTAGCACTCATTTCTAGGTTTACAAGTCTTGCATCCCTAGTGAGTTTTGTTACTTCTATTAAGGAACCAACCCAAAGTGTAGGAGCACCACAAAGAAAAGTGACTACATTGTTCATAGATTCTTTATCCTCATCTTTCTTGTATTTATAAGGATAATAGGCATCTGAAACTCGAGGACAACCAAGAAATTTAGCAATGACATTTGGATTTATCAAAACTGATTGTTCTAAAGATCGAGATTTAAAAGACCAGGTTTTAGAGTTGATTTCAGAGAAATTTGAGTAAAATTCCTGGACTAACTGAATAGGAGCAGGACCGGATAAAGTGAGAAGACCTTCCCAGTGACGATCGGTAATGAGTTTAGAAAGGTAATAATCACCAAAATCTAAAATTCTAATGCTCCTTTCAACCATAACACCCTTTTTACTAAAATACTCACTATAAAGCCGAGCAGCACTAGGGCTAATGAAGGGACCCAATAGAACATTTGAAGATGAACTAGTTTTTCCCTTTTGTTTCCGGGTTTTATTTGCCAAAGACTTTTGGCGATTTTCAGTAGTAGAATCAACCATTCTACGGATTGGTCGATCCCCTATTGAAATCCCATGTCCTATTGGAGTGAAAGAGTATGGCTCATTGTGTTCCTCTTCCTCTAGAGGGTCCTCTTGGTTGTTGAGGACCAATCTCCGGCGTTTAGAGACATCGGACATGAGGAATGCAAGAATAACAAAGGAGTATGAGAAAATCATGACGAATTTTTGATGCCCTAGATGTGAAAAGTAAACCAAAATCAAGAAAATGATTAAAGATTACCTTTTTAGATGCTAGGAGACCCTTGGAGTAGAAAGAGATGAACGTAAGAGAGATTTGGAGAAGAAGGAACCGAGAGATCGCTTTAGAGTTCGGAGAACAAAATAATAGGAAACTGAGAAATGAGGGTTTTATAACCCTGTTCACGAAAGACCGATCGATCGGTCATTAACACCGAGCGATCGGTGGTCTGGAAAATTTTCTGAAAATTTTTACATATAATCATTTTTCTCCCCCTCAACCAAAGCAAGACTTAAACTCATTTTCACCTCAAAATCACCTAATAACTATGCACTTATGCGAACATTTATTTCATCAAAATCATAAAAAATATTTAACCAAGAATGTATCTTACAGAATAGTTATGAATAAGGATTATGTTAATAACTTTTAGTTTCCATAAGTGATTAATTTTGATTTTTGCATCAAATCCACATTTAGAGTAAATAAACGCTCAGAAGTAATGTGTGTGTAATATTAAAAATTCATAACATGACTCTGAGGATTGGTTTCATCCACAAAACAAGATTTTGACATTATAGCATAAAGGTACTCTAGAATGTTCAAAAACTAGAATTAAAACTAAGAATCATCCATAGAATTATGATGAGCAATGTTTGCCCCAAATTTGATCTATAAGGTTATCTCAGTTTATGATCAAATTTTACACATTATCTTTTCTTTGGACATTGGTGACTTTCACTCAACTGAGAAGGTAGCCCTCTCTAATGACAGTGGGGGCTTTCACACTAGCAACCCATATAGATACCTACTGTATGTCTAGGTAGCCATTTCTCACTGGTTGCATTCACTAGAAGCTATCACACAAACTCAAAGGTAGTCCTTTCCATGTCAATAATTTTTTTAAAACTAGGGGGCTCACCTTATGGAATTTTAATCACTTTGGTTATACTAGATTTGATTAAACTAGGGAACCATATGATATAATATTAGAATCTATAAATAGGAACTAATACCATCTCAAAAATCAGTTAGAGTGCATGTGCAACACATAACATCATTGTTTACTCAACTCTAACTGAGATTGGTGACCATGACCATTTTAAATCACTAGATAGAACTAATAGTTGAACTATCCTTATTTACTCAATCCTATGAAAAATTTACCCTTGGAATTAATATTCAATTATGATTTCAAGGGAATAACTTTAAGCATAATGATAGGAAAGAAGGTCATACAAACACATTATTTTTTGCAACATTTTTCAATTTTTTGAATGTTTTTGGATTTTTATTAATTAAAGAAAACAACAAAAAAATAGCTCTATGACTTAAAATCCAACAAGAATAACACATAGGCTATAAAGAAAGCACACCATCACTCAACTCCGCACAAACCAATGGATTTCCTAAGGAATTCAAACCTAAGGGAATCTAAGGGTTTTGTGAGAATGTCTGCATATTGTTTCTCTGTTTGGACATACTCAATACACACAACATTTTGCTCAACTAAATCACGAATGAAGTGATACCTAATGTCAATGTGTTTTGTGCGAGAATGTTGAACGGGATTTTTGGAAATATTGATAGCACTTGAATTATCACAATACACAGTCATAGTGCCTTGTTCAATCCCGTAATCATGCAACATCTGCTTCATCCACAGAAGTTGAGTACAACAACTGCCAGCTGCTATGTACTCAGCTTCGGTAGTGGACAATGAAATTGAATTCTGCTTTTTGCTAAGCCAAGCAACTAAGCAGTTTCCAATATAGAAACACCCTCCGGAGGTGCTCTTCCTATCATCAGCATTTCCGGCCCAGTCGGCATCGGAATATCCAACTATTGTGGCATTGGTATCAAAAGAATACCAGAGGCCAAATGATGGAGTTCCACTTACATATCGAATGATACGCTTGACTGCAAGTAAGTGAGACTCTTTTGGGCTTGCTTGATAGCGGGCACATGCTCCAACACTAAAGGCAATGTCTGGTCTAGTAGTAGTTAGGTAGAGCAAACTACCAATCATGCTTCTGTAAGAAGTTTGATCAACATCCTTGCCTGAAGTATCTTTACTAAGTTTTGTTGTAGAACTCATAGGAGTCCTAGCATGCTTAGTAGAACTCATACCAAATTTCTTCACCAGATTTTTAGCATATTTGATTTGAGATATTGAGATCCCAGAATCAAATTGCTTGATCTGAAGACCAAGGAAGAAACTCAGCTCACCTACCATGCTCATTTCAAATTCATTCTTCATTTGTTTAGCAAATGATTGAGCATGTAAGTCTAATGTGGAACCAAACACAATGTCATCAACATATATCTGGGCGATGACAATATCACCTTTCACATTTTTTATAAAAAGGGTTTTGTCTACTCCCCCTCTCGAAAATCCCTTTTCCAAGAGATAAGTAGTCAACCTCTCATACCAAGCTCTTGGAGCTTGCTTTAAACCATAGAGGTCCCTTTTTAATCGATAAACTTGATCAAGGTGATGTGGATCTTCAAACCCTTTTAGTTGTTCCACATAGACTTCTTCCTGTAGAATGCCATTCAAAAAGACACTCTTAACATCCATTTGAAACAACTTGAATTTCATATGGCAAGCCACAGCTAGAAGAATTTTGATTGATTCTAGCCTGGCTACAGGAGCAAAGGTCTCATCGAAGTCAATGCCTTCAATTTGGGTGTATTCTTGTGCAACTAACCTAGCCTTATTTCTTATGATAGTACCTTTTTCATCAGTTTTGTTCTTGAAAATCCATTTAGTACCTATCACATTTGTATTGTTAGGCCTAGGTACTAAATACCAAACATCATTCCTAGTAAATTGAAGTAACTCTTCTCGCATTGCATTGATCCAATTATCATCTGCAAGGGCTTCAGCTACATTCTTGGGTTCAAAAGATAAAGTATAGCAAATGTAGCTAACTTCATTTTCAATTTGTTTCCTTGTTCTCACTCCACTTTCAAGATCATCAATTATATCTGTGGAGGTGTGAGGACTTATGACCCTTGGATGTGTGGGTTTTAATGGAGATGATTGCTTAGTAATAAGTGGAGTTGAAGAAGTTTCAACATTTTCATTTCCAGCATTATCCTCATCCTCAAGTTGCACATTTTCAACACCAGAGTCATCCACAACTACATTGATGGACTCCATAATTGTAGAGGTTCTCAAGTTATACACTCGATAAGCTCTACTGTTTGTGGAATATCCAAGAAATATCCCTTCATCACTCCGGAATTCAAATTTGCCCAGTTGCTCTCTATCCTTTAGGATATAGCATTTACTTCCGAATTCTCGAAAGTACTTGACACTTGGTTTCTTGTTATTCCACAACTCATATGGGGTTTTCTTTGTTCCAGGCCTTAGAAAAACTCGATTAACTATATAACAAGCAGTGTTCACTGCTTCAGCCCAGAAATGAGAAGCTAGATTATTGCTATGAAGCATAACTTTAGCCATCCCTTGGAGAACCCTGTTCTTCCTCTCCACAACACCATTCTACTGAGGTGTAATGGGTGCAGAAAATTCATGTTTGATACTCGACTCATTACAAAAATCGTTGTACTTAGAGTTTTCAAACTCCTTTCCATTATCACTTCGAATTCGAGTGATTGGGCATCTTTTCTCATTTTGAATTTTCAAGTAAATACTTTTGAAATTTTCAAAAGCATCGGATTTCTCTCTTATAAATGCCACCCATGACATTCTTGAGAAATCATCAACCATGACTAGGATGTATCGCTTTCCACCTAGACTTTCAGATCTTGTAGGACCCATAAGATCCATATGAATTAATTCCAGTGAATATGAAGTAGCAATACTTAAAGTCTTTTTATGTGGGGTTCTACGGTTACCAATCTGACATGGCCCACACATAGCAGTAGAAAGCTTTCCTAGTTTGGGCACACCTCTCACAACTTCTTGCTTTGAAATTTTGCATAGGTCTTTGAAGTTCATGTGACCTAGCCTACGGTGCCACAAATCAACTTCCTCAATTTTAGCCCTATTACAGACATTTGAGAAATTAGTACTGGGGATTAAGCCGTAGCAATTGTCAGTGGTTCTCAACCCTTCTAGAACACACTTACCTTTACCATTAATGACTAAGCATTTATTTTGGGTAAAGTGCACAGCATGGTTATCATTACATAGTTGACTTATGCTAATCAAATTAGCTTTTAGTCCTTCAACAAACAAGGCATTTTTCAATTTTGGTATGCCTGGTGAATCGATGATACCCTTCCCTTTAACTAATGACTTGCTTCCATCGCCAAAAGTAACAGTCCCATCTGGACAGTCCTCAAATTGAGTAAATAAGGACTTGTTACCTGTCATATGCCGAGAACACCCACTGTCAAAGTACCACATTTCTGTGTTTTGGGCTTTAAAGGCAGTATGAATGACAAGGCACTTAAGATCATCCTTTCTCACATACACAGTTCTTAAACTTTGTTTACACATTTGAATATTGTTCTGTGTAGTAGAGACTTTTTTCTTTTTAGACCTTCTAGACCTCTTTCTGTTTTGTTCAGTTCTAGCATAATGATTTGTCACATTCTTTCCTTTTGAGTAATCATAAGGAGTTAATGAACCATTTTCATTTCTAGACATTTGAGCTATCCTATTGACATCTTCGCTCAAAATTCTAGATTTTTCAGTCAGAACTTGAATCTGCATTTTAAGATTCCCTTGACTTTGATTTTGATTCCATGAACCATTTCGGGGAACTCTTCTAAACGCATTACAGTTTGGTCGTATGTGACCTCTTACACCACAAAAGTGACATGTGGGTATGAATCTAGAAAAAGGAGGAGGATTTCTTTTAAAAGGAATTTGATTCCTCAAAGCATTCACCCTAGGAGCTGCATTTCTAGGCTTTACAACATTTGTATAAGCCTTAGTACTTGATGTGGAAGGTGCATTCACTTTGGGATCAGAATGTATTGGTTCAAACACAGCACTAGCCATTGTACCAACAGCTAAAGGACCAGCTGGTGTGTCAGCATGTCCTATCCCAGATCTATTAGAATTTGATCCATATTTTCTAACTAATTCATCTAGGCAGCTAGTATTTCCAAACATTCTTACTTCTTTTTCAAGAGTATAGACCTTCTGAATCAAGTCAGTCTTGTCTTTAAGGGTTATATGATGTTCTTTTTCAAGAAATTTCACCTTATTGACAAGAGAATCTTTTAAAGATTCCAGCTCCACTAATTGAGTCCTTGACTCTTCAACTTCTTTCAAGGAAGTGTCTCTTTCAACTTCTAATCTTCTGACAACATTAGTCAATGAGACATTTTCTTCCAAAAGACATTTAACTTTTTCAGAAAAAGCTTCTTTCTCATTTTCAAGCTGACTAACTAGAGTATTCATCTCCTTTGCTTCTAGTTTACAAGTATCTCTTTCATTTTGAATGATTTTGAGTTTTTTGCTCAAAGAGATTTTTGCTTTAGTCAGTTTCAAACTTTCAGAATACAACTTATCATAAGTTGTTTTCAAATCTTCATCACTTTCAGAGTCAGTATGACTCTTCTCAGTGTCTCCACTTGACTCAGCGTGACTACTTTCATCACTTCTATCCTTCTCATCAACTAACGAGGTAGTCTCAAGAATCCCAGAAAGGGACACAGTGAAAGCAGTATGATTATCAGTTTCTTCACTAGAAGAAGAACTGTCTGATTTTTCATTCTCGGAATCACTGTCATCCCAACAGGCATTCATCACCTTGCCCTTACTTTTCTTCTTGTTAGGATAGTTAGGTGAAATATGACCGAAGCCATGACATTCATAACATTGAAAACCTTGGGGTTTCTTGTCGCCACTCTTGGAATTTTTTTTGATTTCCCAGGGCTTAGACTTTGACTTCTCAAAAGATTTTCCTCCCTGTTTGGGATTGAACCTCTTTTTCGTTCTAAAAAATTTTCAAAATTTTTTAACGAAGAGTGCCATTTCTTCCTCATCCATCTCTCCATCACTGTTATCGTCATCCAAAGATTCCTTAATTGATTTCAAGGCTAAAGATTTGGTTTTCTTGGATGGTCTAAGATTGAGTTCATAAGTTTGGAGTGAACCAACTAATTCTTCAATCTTCAGAGAGTCAACATTTTTACTCTCTTCAATAGCAGTGACCTTGGGTTGAAATCTCTCAGGTAGAGATCTAAGGACTTTTCTAACTATCTTGGACTCACTTAATCTTTCACCTAAGTTGAAACTAGCATTGACAATGACACTAAGTTTTGCATAAAATTCATCAAATGTGTCATCGTCTTCCATTTTCAAATATTCAAATTTGGTGGTTAACATTTGGAGTTTTGAGATTTTAACATTGGTCGTACCCTCATGGGTAATTTCTAATATGTCCCATGCCTCCTTTACTGTTTCACATGAAGAAATTCATCTGAATTCCTCAGCTGTAACTGCAGTAAAGATAGCATTGAGTCCTTTAGTATTCTAATCACTTGTCTCAAGCTCTTCTCTGGTCCATTCATTAGAATATTTGACGACAGTCAAATTACCTAGAGTTTTCACAGGCGTAGTCCACCCATTTTGGATAGACATCCAAATTCTCTCGTCAATCGATTTGAGAAAAGCTCTCATACGGGCTTTCCAATATGAGTAATTATTCTCATCGAACAGTGGGGGACGAGAGACTGAACCGCCCCCTCTTAGAGTACTCATGATCACAGAGTAAGATATACAGGATCACACTCAAGGGTTTAGTCTTAAAGGTGAACCCGCTCTGATACCAATTGAAATTACTCTGATCAATGATCTCTATGACCTAGAGGGGGGGTGAATAGGTCTATCTAAGAACTTCTAACCAATTTTTAATTTTTTATCTAATTAGATTAGAAATCAATGAACCATTCACACAAACAATCCACACAAATCAAACACAAAAGATTTTTACGTGGAAAACCCTTACAGAAAAAAAACCACAGGACCTCGTCCAGCAACAAACTTCACTATAAGAAGAATTCAAATACAAGACAAGATCTTACCCAAACCGGACTCGACGTTCCTAGGTGCAAAATCTTACTCTGATTTCCACGAACCAGCAGGTTCGATCTCCGCTGTAGCAGCTTCGGTTCCTAACCGATCAAATCTTCTCAAGCTACTTCAATACCACCATCACACACGATAGATCTCCTTCCACGAAGGCTCCGGATCATACACCGGACACACACACGAAGTGTAGGGTTGTGAATCAATTTAGAAAGCTTCAAACCCTAGAGGGATCTCATACATATCTGAGATCACACAATGCAAGATCAAAAGAATAGATCTATACTTGCATTCTCTAGGATGATTGAAAAAGGAGGGATCACTAAAGATCTATGAAGAACAATGGAAAAAGCCCTAGAAGGGTTTCTCAGACCTCTACTCTTTCAAAAATAAACAAAGATACGAATTAGGTCTCCAAAAAGTTGTTTATATAGGGTTTAGAAAAGAGTCTAGAAAAAATAAAATTATGTTTACGAGGACCGATCGATCGGTGCTTATGACCGATCGCTCGGTCCAAAACCGATCGATCTCTACTTTCACCGAGAGATCGGTTAAAAATAGTCTCTCTGAAAAAATACCCCATACAAAGTTTTTGACCAGTCGATAGCCACCGATCGCTCGGTAGGCCACCGATCGATCAGTCGCAACACCGACCGATCGGTTGAGACAGAATTTCAGCCTAAACATTTTTCTTTTGTTTTTGTTTGATTCAAATTAGATCAAACCTCTTTGGTAGGCTTAAAACTATTCTCTTAGGTATGTTTAGAGTTATCTAAGTCAAATCCAACCTAGGTAGGGGTCTCTAAGTCCATTACCTGTCTAGATCCGGAGTAGAAGCTTTTTCTTCAATATCTTCAGTCTTCTTGAAACTTTAACTCTTTCGACAAGTTGAACAAGACACAACACTCATGACCTATCTAAAGATCACGGATTTTGCCAACACCTATTTCTGGATTTACAAAGGTGATGGTGGCTATGCAAGAGGCACATGTCTCCGACTTCCTTTGAACCCAGTCTTTTTCCTTGTACTTGTCGGGATTAGTCAAGGCTTGAGCGAGGCTGAACCGAGTCTTCTCTGGTAGTTGTAGGGCCTCAAAGAGACTCAAGTGTATTGACGTCTCTTCAATGTCAGAGGTATCATCTTCTCCTTTGGGATGCTCTTCTTCATGAATTGAAGGAAATGATTGGTTGACAGGTACATCGTTCACTTCTTCTTCCGATGTGTCTGACTCGACTTGGTAACATGCGACAGAGTAGGCCGGCTCTCGTTGCTGTTTTTAGAGAAACCACTTTGGTATGAAGTCGCCAAATGTGATTGCCAAAGGAGGAAACTGCTGAAAAATCTCTTCAGGATCAGCAGGAGGCACTTTGAATGCTTTTTTCTTCACTACCTTCTTCTTCTTCTTTAACTTGATGCTTGGACGAGTCTTTCTTTTGGTCCGTTTTGCTCTTTGATGAAAAGGAGATGGTGGATGTTGCACACGTTGTCGCCGTCGTGTAACCAATGTCTAACCGTCATCATCGATGAGAGAAGATTCTTCTGTTGACTCTCGTTCAAATTTTGTAAGGAGACATCGTTGTTACAGATGATGAAGGTGGAATCAAACTGGGGTTGAAAGACCCGAAGGCAACACTCGTCATATTCGAGGCTGCCACATCATTGACGGAGTCAAGTTCAATCTTTCCTTGTCGAGCTAGGTCCATAATCTTCTCTTTGAGGACAAAACATTTTCCAACCAGATGGCTAATCAGTTGGTGGTATCGGCAGTATCTTGGATCTTCATCACGACCTGCTTCCTCTGGACATTTAGAGGTTGGCAATTCAATCAACTTTAGACTTAATAGTTGATCGAGTATGCCAGATACCTCAGAGTCTATAAAAGGATATTCTTTTGCCTCAAGCTCCTTGAGTGTCATCCTGCCTTGCCCTTTTTCTTGAGATGTGCCTGCCTTGGGCGGTTCCTGCTTCTTTTGGCTCGAGATCTTGACCGACTTGGTGATAGTAGTGGTGATCATAGCCTCCTTGGTCTTGGAGGGTTTGGATGTGTTCCACTGCTTCTTCTCTGACTTGAAAGAATCAATTGGTCGTGGATCCCCATGTGTGGCTATACTGAGCTCCATGTCATGAGCCCGTGTAGCCAAATCTTCAAAAGAACGAGGCTTAATCCCTTTGAGGATGTAAAGAAGGCTCCAGTGCATCCCTTGGATGCACATCTCAATAGCAGATGGTTCAGAAAGACGATCCTTGCAATTAAGAGCAAGATTCCTCCACCTATCAATGTAGTCAATAACATATTCATCTTTCACTTATCGTACGGCGGCAAGCTCCACTATGCTTACTGTCCTTCTGGTGCTGTAAAAGCGGTTAAGAAACTCGCGCTCCAGTTGATCCCAACTGTTAATGGAACCAGACTCTAGATCTATATACCAGTCGAACGCATTCCCTTTGAGGGAGCGAACGAACTGTTTCACCATGAAGTCTCCGTACGTGCCGACATTATTGCAAGTCTCGATAAAGTGGGCAACGTGTTGCTTTTGATTGCCTTTTCCATTGAACTGTTGAAACTTTGGCGGTTGGTATCTTGCCGAGAAGCGCATTTGCTCAATGCGTTGAGAGTATGGCTTGGCATAGACCAAGGAAGATTGTGACACATCCCCGTACTGAGCACAAATGGTATCGATAATCATTGCTTGTAGCTGCTGGACAAAGAGTGAAGCAATTGATACTTGGTGACTATCCTGAGTGGGATCTCGCGAGCTAGATGCATTCCGGTTTTGTTCATCTGCATCACGATGTCCTTGGAGAGTGAACCCTTTGTTTTGTTCTTCCACTTCACGAGGGTCTCGGAGATTGAACCCATGGGTTTTTTTGGTCCTTGATTAGATTCATCTGCTTGGTTATTCTGCTCCAAGCGGCTTACTAGGTCTACAATCTGGGCATCTTAATCCTCAACTGTCTTTGTTAAATTTGCAATTGCATTAGACATTTGTGCAATCTGCTCTTCAATAGTCGCTGCTTCCATCATCATGACAGACCTGATGGAGGTATGTGTCTCAGAATTTGAATGATTCTGATTCTGCACTTCTTTGGAGGCTCGACCTTGAGAAGGAGAGGTCACGGAAGATGTTGACCCTGCGCTAGACTGTGCATCGGAAGGATGATTGGAGGACATACCTTCAGGCATCCTGGCCGGCGCAGTCTTAGCCATTTGCATCGTTTTGGAGACGCGTTGCTTGAGATGTTGGGAGAGGGCCCCAACCAAGTGAGAAGCGCCAGATTACGTCATATAACGTGTTGCTCGCCGATCATCGCTAGTAGCTGGTGTAGATTCAGGTGCAGAAGAGGTTGTGTTCCTCTTTCCATGGATGACGGTGGCTGCAACAACAATTCTCTTGGGGGCCATTGATGCTGCTTAATTGTTTGCTGACTGAAAGATGAGAGGTAGAGAGTGTCCCACCGGGCGTGCCAAAAATTTGTCGACACAAAATTTCGTGGACGAAATAATGATGAGCAAAATATTTATTAATTTTCAGTTTGATACAACTCTCAAGAAATCCTCTGATTAACAATCTGAAATTTCTAAAGTAGAAGATAAGGGCCAAGGTGTGATCTCGATCTTCTTTGAAGGTGTTGATGTAGCTTTTCCTTTCTTTCGGGCTTCGTGCTTGATCGGCTAGAAAGTGATTCTGGAGGAGAACTGGCTTCTTTGCAGCTTTGTCTTCTCCGGAATGATTTGATTTCTTTTCTTTGAAGGCTAGAGAATGATTCTGAGTTCTCTTCTTTGGCTTCTTCTGAATTTCTCTCTCTGAATTTCTCAATTCCCAAATCTCTAGCTTTGAGTCTTATTTATAGATTTTTAGAGATAAGGATCTCAAGAGTCCCACTTCATTTAGTGGTTTAAGGGACTTAAGAGATTTTGATAAGCCTCACCCATTTAAAGATAAGAATTTCAAGAGTCCCACTTTATTTAGTGGTTTAAGGGACTTAGGAGATTTTGATGGGCCTCACCCATCTTCATGGGTATTGAGTCCACAATCAGGTTTTTTGTGTTGATGGATCGTCTCATTTATCGAGTGTGTGACCCATTTAGATTTGGACTTGGGTTTTGAGTTTATGGGCTTTTTACTTCGTGCCCAGACTCGAGCCGTAAGAGGCCCATGCCTTGTCATTAGGCCCAATTTAAATGTATAGGGTTTTTTTACTGATTTTAGGCTCTTATAATTTTACGAGTGTGTAAGGACCTTTGCGTAAAATTAATAAATTTTAGGATTCTACACACATAATTGCAAAAACACCAAACACTTAAATAATAATAAAAAATCGTCTAAAAAGGATCAGATTAAAAAAAAAAGACATATCTAAAAATCCCAACAAATTTTACCATATAAAAAAAAACGAAATTTAATGTAATTGGAATTCACTTACGAAGTCCGAAGTACAAAAGAATACAGAACATCAAAATGTAGAGCTTGTGAAAGTCCTAAGTCTTGATTTGTCTTGGAACTTGTATAGTCTTGGCCCTTTGATGTTCCAGCACAAAATATAAGGTATTGGGACTCCCATTTTTGGGTTTTTTTTTGGCCTAGAACAACGAGTTGACTGCATTATGAAACATGGAATATGCAGGACATTTAGTGGACTAGTACCCTTGCGTGCATCTGCGCGCTCCACATGCAGTATCTCCTAGGATTCATGCTCCATTCCTTAGGTTTTATACATTAATAATGTGCAACTCAAAAGGTAAGCTAAGGTTAAGGTTCAGGGCCTTTGTTGGTTGCCCTTGTAGCGAATCCTTGCACGAATCTTGCAGGAATCAGAAATTATAGCCCCAGTTGCAGTCTTCCCAAACGCAAGGTGGTGGTAACAAGTGTCAAATCATTTCCGTGTTACCACGTATTGCTTCCACTCCGTGTCTTTGGAAAAAAAATTCACTTATTGCATATGGGCTATAACTCCCAGAAATTCCTATTTCCAGCAAGATCTTAGCTCTGTAGTGGTTAATTGGGGGATGGTTTTGGTCTGGCAAGTCGCCATACCAAAACTGTCTTAGTCCACTCACAGATCCATTTAACTGCCCTTTTAACCTTGGTTCACAAATTTTAACTCCTATAATTATTCATGTTAATATATTTTTTTTTCTAAAAATCAAGGTTAGGGGATCGGTTTTGGTCTGGCAAGTCGCCATACCAAAACTGTCTTAGTCCACTCACAGAGCCATTTAACTGCCCTTTTAACCTTAGTTCACAAATTTTAACTCCTATAATTATTCATGTTAATATTTTTTTTTTTCTAAAAATCAAGGTAACATGGTTCAACCCTAAGGGTAAGTGAATATTAACCATAGTTAAGAGATGCTAGAAGGACACATGTCAACTTCGGTGATCGGGCCAGATGGTATTCATCTTGTGAGGGCCAGACAAAATCCCATCCCGGTTAATGTGGACCAATCCAGAAGTCCACGTGTAAGATGAACTGTCTGGATTGGCTAAGTGGTTAAAAGAAGGGGCTCCTGACGCTCGTCCACTGAAGATTTCTGGACGGACAATGTAGACAGAACATTTTCTCACTTGAAAGAAAAGAGAAACCCACAAGCACAAGCTTCTTCTCCCTCTCCCTAAAACCCCAAATGTTTCAAAATCTTTGCAACTATAACGAATGTCTATCTTCTTCTCTTCACCAGTTTACTCTCAAAAACCTTTCTTTACTGTAAGTACCAGGTCTCTCTTTCATGTTTTTTATTTTTATTATTATTATTTTTTTTTGTGATTATTAGTTAGATTTATCCTGAACTGTTCCCGTATTTGTGAATCATGGTAATGGCTGCAGAAGTTTAATGGAAAGAAAAAGCTTAGTGGGTTCTCGAGAAATCTGCAGATGGGTAGAAATTTTTGTGTGAGAGCTGGCCCAAAGAGGATAGCCTTTGATAAAGATTGCAGAGAGGCCTTACAAGCTGGCATAGACAAGCTTGCTGATGCTGTTTCTCTCACCTTAGGACCTAAAGGTATTTGGGTTTTCCAGTTTTGTTGTTTTTCATTACTGGGTACAGTTTACAAGTCCTTTTGTTCATTAAAAGCTGATAGTTCGCTTAGTTATGGAAGATGATTTGTGGGTAAACATGGATTTAAAAAAAATATTTTTCCCTGGTTATCTGATGGAATAGCAGTTCTGATTTGCCTTATGTATTTTGTTATTAAGGCAATTGGTGGTTCTACATGAACTTCTCTCTGACAAATGGTTAGATTGGGGCATGTTTGTGGGTAAGCATAGAACTTGCTCATATTCCCTAAAATACTAGCAAACATAGTGTTTAAGTCCTTTCCCAACTTGAGTACCATTGAAGTGCCTAGTAAATTTGAATGTACTATATTGTTCCTAATTGAGAAGATGCTAAGCTAATAGATTGTGTAACTTGTTTACTGGTTGGTTTTGCATATATTTATTTACTTTTATTCTTTGTGTGTGTTTGGGGGGGGGGGGCGAGGTTGAGCCATTTTGTGTCGCAACCCAAAATACCCCATAGGAGTTAAGGATACTTTGACTCATGACCGCTGTATCATACTTCTAATATGATACATAAGGCACGCATAGAAACCTGTCAGAGTACATAGACATACATAGCGGAAACGATTTAAACACATAGCGGAAGCAACTAACAATCATTTCTCCTATCTATTAATTCAAGTTTGAACCAACCAAAATATACACGTGTATATGTATCCAAAATGTGGAGTGGACAAGTCCCACTCTCACTTAACATATTATCATGTCTTCTAACTAACAGAGTCAATAGAAATTGAAGTCGTGATGCCTATCTAGTGGGCCATCATCCTGATAGTGGTCCATAGAAGGCTCCGGATCGTAATACTCTTCCTCTACCCAAGGCTCCGTACCGCACAAATCGAAAAGAACCCGGGCATCTATCGATGATAACAAATATCGGCTGAGCGTGAAATACTCAGCGTATACATACTATTAACAATAAAGCAATAATAGCATAGAGCATGCGAATCATGGAGAATGAAATCCTTAAAACATATCAAAACATGAAAACCGTGAAATAACACATATGATGAAATCTAAAACCAAAACCGTATGAGTCATGCGATAATCATAGCCTTGTGAATTCTTGGAGTTCATAGAGTTCATAGAGTTCCTTAGAGTTATTTATGATCCGTAGAGATATAGAGCAATACCATAGGGCAAATACCATAGAGCCAATATCATAGAGATCTTAGAGCAATTTCATTTACGATCCTTAGAGCTTGTGAGACGATCTTAGACATTATCATGGAGTTCTTGTGAGTGTATCATGATCCTTAGAGCTTGTGAACCGATTTCCGAGATATCATAGAGTTGCTTAGAATCATTCATATAAGTCATTTATTTAAAACCCTTTTCGTAACTTTGAGAAATCCATGGAAAAACCTCGGTTTAGGCGAGACATGTGAACATATGAGCTTATGAGAATGATAACATATCTAAACACCCAAAAACTCTTAGAGACATTAAATCAAACACATAGAGTGCATAATAGTGATAACTTACATCCAAGTATAAAAATAACATCCCATACCATAACAAAGCAAGGTTTATAGTATAGAATGAGAATAACAACATATGGTAACTAGTAGTATCACTAGATTGGTAGTAGAGTGTATCTACCTTGATGGATTCGGTGGCTTTGATTCCAAAAGCTTAGAATACTTGAAAATCTCAAGGTCTTTGCTAAGAAACACCAAAGGAAGGAAGGACTTGATCTCTCCTTCAAGCTTGAGCAAAAATTTAGCTTCTCTCATTCTTCTTCTCTCAAATCTCTTTCAAAATAGTGCACTAAGGGTTTCTGAAACCCTAAGGCACGAAACAAGCCTTATATAGGCAAAGGGGTAGTGGCTAAAGACTCAAAAACCCTTAATGAAGAAAATCTGTGTATAACCGATCGATCGGTGGCTAACCGAGCGATCGGTGGTTTCAATCGAGCGATCGGTTGAAAAGACCCCCTCTGATATTTTTCCCCATACAAATTAGTTAACCAGTCGACAGTTACCGAGCAATCGATAGAAGACCGGTCGATCGGTGGTTATCACTGAGCGATTGGTGCCTCCTGTTTTGCTGCAAAACTCTTTTTCTACCACTTGAACCTTCTCCAATCCAATTCTAACACCTTTTATGCTTAACACACACTCCTTTAGGCCATGTACACCCATTAACACATGCGCACTATAAATCAAAACATTTCCATTAGCATAAACCCACAAGTTTACAAGACTACCTTGAACACTATTCACACAATATTCACTACTTAGTGAAATGAAGGTTCGGGGTTCTGCATCCTCCCCCCCTTACAAGAATTTCGTCATCGAAATTGAAACGACACCAAAAGAAACATAATAAGAACAAAATATAGAAAATCCAACGAAAGAAACTACACAAACAAGTGAGGGTACTTTTCCTTCACTTCAGCTTCACGCTCCTACGTAGCCTCTTCTGCAGAATGATGCTGTCACTTCACAAGGACTAACGGGATAGTCTTGGTATTTGGTACGCAAGACTTGATCTCGACGATCCAAAATCTGAACTGGTTGCTCAACCAAAGTGAGATCCTCTCGAATCTCCATAGGATCAAGAGCAATGACGTGGGAAGGATCCGGAATTATTTCCTAAGCATGGAAACATAGGGCTGAGCTTTCCTTTCTTCCCGAATCGCATGATTCCCCGACTCGGCGAAATCTTCACAAAGACTTGATCCCCAACTTGGAATTCCAAATCTCTGCGGCGAGTGTCCGCATACCTCTTCTGCCTATCCTGAGCAGTTTTCAATCGCTCCCGGATGACTTTGACCCTTTCTGCGGTCCGCTCAATCGATTCAGGACCCAGTACCTTTCTCTCACCAACCTTGTCCCAGTATAGAGGAGATCTACAAGTACGACCATATAGAGCTTCAAAATGCGTCATTTGGATGCTTGCCTGGTAACTGTTGTTGTAGGCAAACTCAACCAACAACAAGTGTTCCTCCCAGCTGCCCTGAAAGTCCAGCATACAAGCTCGGAGCATATCCTCTATAACTTGGTTTCCCGTTCAGTTTGCCCATCGGTTTGAGGAGGGAAGGCGGTGCTGAAATCTAAACGAGAACCCATAGCAGTCTGAAAAGTTTTCCAGAACCTGGAAGTAAACCTAGAATCTTGATCAGACACAATGGAAACCGGCACCCCATGCAGACGGACCACCTCTTTAACATACAAAGCCACCAACTGATTCAAACTGTAAGTAGTCCGGTACGGAAGAAAGTGTGTAGACTTTGTCACTCTGTCGACTATCACCCAAATAGCATCGGAGCCCTTCGCCCTCCGCGGCAAGCCCACGATGAAATCCATCGAGATATTCTTTCATTTCCACTCTAGAATAGGGAATGACTATAAAAGACCTGCCGGCCTCTGATGCTCGGCCTTCACTTTCCTCTTCATGTTTCGCCACCAGTAGTGCCTCTTGAGATTCTGGTACATCTTGGTACCTCCCGGATGTACCGTGTACTTGGATCGGTGAGCCTCGTCCAAGATCTCACTCCTCAACGCTATGTCGGCGGGAACGCACAACCTGCCTTTGAATGTGATAGCACCATCACCGTTCAAAGCAAACTCCTAACTGCCACTACTAACCGACTTGTCTCGATAAGCAAGCAACTCAGCATCCGAGTTCTGCAACTCCTTGATCCGATTCAAGATATGCGGCCTAACTGAGATGTTTGACATCACTGGCCCGTAGGTAGCATGCTTGAGAGTAATGTCTAGGTTACGCATATCATTCAATAACTTCTACTCTTGTACTCTCAAGTCTCAAGTGAGCCATAACCCCGTAAGGTTTCCTGCTAAGAGCATTGGCTACTACGTTCGCCTTACCCGGATGGTACTGAATGGAACAATCGTAGTCTTTCATGAATTCCATCTATCGACGTTACCTCATATTCATTTCTTTCTGCAAGAAGAGATACTTCAAGCTCTTGTGATTTGTGAACACAACGAACTCTTCCCCATAGAGGTAGTGACGCCAAATTTTCAGCGTAAATACGACTACGGCAAGCTCTAGATCGTGCGTGGGGTAGTTTTGCTTATGCTCCTTTAACTGCAAGAAGCATAGGCAACCACCTGCATATGCTGCATAAGAACGCATCCAAGTTCGACTAGTGAAGCGTCACTGTAGACTTCGAAACCACCGCTCATAGACGGAACTGTGAGAACAGGGGCAGTAGTGAGCTTCTTTTTCAACTCCAAGAAACTTGCCTCGCACTTGTCACTTCAAGTGAACTTAGCGTTCTTTCGCGTGAGGTGAGTAAGTGGTGCCACTAAACTGGAAAATCCTTCCACAAACCTCCTATAGTATCCTGCCAGACCGAGAAAACTACGAATCTCGGAAACACTCTTCGGCCTCTCCCAATTCATTACTGCCGTAATTTTCGCAGGATCGATTGAGATACCTTCGGCAGACACCACGTGACCAAGAAAAGACACCTCGTCTAGCCAGAACTCACACTTGCTCAACTTAGCATACAGACTATGCTCTCGAAGAGTCTGCAATACAAGGCGGAGATCGAGAGACGATCTGAACACCCGGTTCATCAGATCCATGAATGCAGCCGGCGCGTTAGTCAGACCGAAAGACATCACTAGAAACTCGTAGTGACGTATTGGGTTCTGAATGCCGTCTTCAGAATGTCTTCTTTCTGGATTTTCAACTAATGATAACCAGATCGAAGGTCAATCTTTGAGAAAAATTTTGCACCCTTCAACTGATCAAACAAGTCGTCAATTCGAGGTAATGGATAACGATTCTTGACAGTGACCTTGTTTAACTGCCTATAGTCAATGTACATCCGCATCGACCCATCTTTCTTCTTCACGAAGAGCACCGGAGCTCCCCAAGGTGAGACACTTGGCCGGATGAAGCCAAGGTCTTGCAATTCTGTCAACTGGTTCTTTAACTCTTTAAGCTCGATAGGGGTCATCCTATACGGAGCCTTCGAAATCGGCGCCATGCCTGGAGCTAACTCAATCGCAAACTCGATTGCTCGATTAGGAGGTAATCCCGGTAAGGTCTTTGGAAAAACATCTATATACTCACATACCACCAGAATAGATGTGGAGCCTCGTACTTCTACGTTCGCGAGACTGAGAGCTGTAAAACGAGCAATGTCTCTCCTCTGAAGTCCCCTGAAATGAAATGGTTTTAACCCCGCGGGTTTAAAGTTCACCACCTTCTCGAAACACGCCACGTGCCCATGGTGAGCTGAGAGTCAATCCATACCGAAGATAACATCGAAATCCCAATCTTGAAATCCCAGAATGAGCAAGTCGATTGGCAACTCATGCTGCATGACTTGCACAACGCTGCCCGGATACACCTTATCTGCCTCAACAGACTTACCCAGCGGAGTCGAAATGGACAATTCCCAAGATAGCTTACTTGGCTCGGACGTAAAGCCTTAGGCAAAACTAGGCGAGACGAATGAATGAGTGGATCCCGTGTCGATCAACACCCTTTGCTAAACACTCATTTACTAGCAACGATCCTGTGAATTATCGCTACTCAAGTTATAATTTGCTACATACATAATACATATTGACACACAAATAACAATAAGCATTACATAGCATATACATATATACAACACATCATGGCAACTCTAGAACTTTAACAACATCAAACTCGCGCGTACCTTGCACAACATCATCAGACGCCTGTGCGTCTCTGTCGGTTATGGCAAACACCCTGCCCTGATTAGCCTGACGAGGCTGTTGGGTGAGCAGCAAGGATCTAGAGGCCTGAGACGAAGACCCCTGAAGTGAAGTCTGCCTGCCTAGAGGTCGGACTCCCTGTGGCCCAGTCTGTGACTGCTTGCGTGGGCAATCCCGAATCACGTGACCAACCTCACCACAGTGGAAGCATCCACCTGATAGTTTACGGCAATCTCCAGTCTTGTGCTGACGACCACATACGGCGCACTCCTCGAATGCCTGAGATGTGGAAGAGGCCTGAGGCGTAACCCTCGTAGCCTGTGACGTCATAGGGCGCGGTGCCTGAGCCACAAAAGGAGGCCTATGAGCCAACATCGGCTGAGAGAACTGATATGGTGCAGTCCTGGTCCTCTTCTCGGACTGTGACGAACCACTAGACTGATCCCGGAACATACTCCTCTCGAAGCCACTATCCCTTCTCCTGATAGACTCTTCTGTATTCTTTTCGGCAATCTTCGCCTTTCCCACTATCTCCCTCCAGGATTCTACTTGGAGGATGGACACCTTATCATGGATGAATGCCTTCAATCCCATCTCAAACTTTCTGACCCGCAGGTCTTCAGTCGTAACCAAATGCGGAGCAAATCTCGATAACTCAGTGAACTTAGCCTCATACTCGGCCACGTTCATCGCTCCCTGCTCTAAGAGTATGAATTCCCTTGCCTTCTGTTCCCGGATAAATTTGGGAAAATACTGCTCAAGGAAGGTGTCTAGGAACTCCGCCTATGTCCAAGGTTCCCCTTCCTTCGCAACATCTCTCTGCCTTTGGGCAGCTCTTCACCAATGTTCGGCTTCACCCTCCAGCACGAAGGAAACCCATTCAACTCGTTGTTCCTCAGTGCATCGGAGAGCCCGAAAGGTCTTCTTTAACTGCATAATCCATTCCTCTGCCATCATCGGGTCCAGAGTACCATAGAATGTAGGAGGCCTTAGTCTCCGGAAAGCTTCAAGTCCTACGGTGTGATGCACTGGCGGATGCACAAGAGTAGTCTGTGGGGTAGGAGTAGCCACAGCAGGTTTGGCTACTAGTAAAGCCAAAGTCTCTGCTATGGAATCCATAGCGTTCGTGAAGTAAAGCGGCTCCTCCTCTCTCGGAGCCTCATCCTTGGATCTCTGAGTATGGTAACCACGACCCCGATTGCCGCGTCTCATCATGTAAAATCTTGAGATTAATTGGCAAAACATGAGTCTAACTTGGATACCAACCCTCACACAACATATAGCAATTCAATAAACATGAAATGCTAATACCGCATATAGTATACATCAAAGTATACACATAATAATACAGTTATCACTTAGAGCTTTCTAGCGTAGCTAAGATCCTTGTGTTGGGCATCTATCTTATATGGGATGAGACTAAGGACACAGTTTAAACACGACATCTAAACTAAGATCCTAGACCAACCTAAGAATTCGCTTAATACCGGTTATGTCGTGGTAGCAAGCTTAATACACAAGTCCATCTGAGTTCTAAGTTCAACTAAGAGAACTCACTTCCGCTTAGCCCAAGGGAAACCGATCCCTAAAGCTCTAATACCAAGTCTGTCGCGACCCAAAATACCCCATAGGAGTTAGGGATACTTTGACTCGTGATCGCCGTATCATACCTCCAATATGATACAGAAGGCACGCATAGAAACCTGTCAGAGTACACAGACATACATAGCGGAAATCATTTAAACACATAGCGGAAGCAACTAATAATAATTTCTCCTATCTATTAATTCAAGTTTGAACTAGGGTTGTATTCGGGCCGGGCTTGACTGGGCTTGGCCAAGCCCGGCTCGGCTTGAAGTAGCTTGATCGAGGCCCGAAGCCCGGCTCGGCCCAAAAACAGGTTCGATTGTGCGGCTCGAAAAAAAAAATTGGCTTGAAGCCCGGCTCAGCCCGAATTGATTCAAGCTCAAGCCAGGCTTGGCTTGGCTCAAGCTCGGCTTGAATCCCTTTTTTTTAAAAATAAAATTTTATATTATTTATATATATAATAATGATATATATAAATAATATATATATATATATATATATATATATATATATTTTTTAAAATAATTTTCGAGCCGAGCCGAGTTCGGGCCGAGCCGAACCTCAATCGAGCCGGGCCGAGTCGCACAGGGGTGGGCTTGAGCTTGGCTTGAATTGGTTTTCGGGCTTTTTTTTAGGCTTGGCTTGGCTTGTTCGAGCCCAAAATTTCGGGCCGATCTCAGGCCGAACCGGGCCGAGCCGAGCAGCACCAACGGGCCAATCGGGCTTTGTGCAGCCCTAGTTTGAACCAACCAAAATATACACGTGTATATGTATCCAAAATGTGGAGTGGACAAGTCCCACTCTCACTTAACATATTATCATGTCTCCTAATTAACAGAGTCAACAGAAATCGAAGTCGTGACGCCTATCTCGTGGGCCATCATCCTGATAGTGGTCCATAGAAGGCTCTGGATCGTAATACTCTTCCTCTGCCCAAGGCTCCGTACTGCACAAATCGAAAGGAACCCGGGCACCTGCCGATGATAACAAATATCGGCTGAGCGTGGAATACTCAGCGTATACATACTACTAACAATAAGGTAATAATAACATAGAGCATACGAATCATGGAGAATGAAATCCTTAAAACATATCAAAGCATGGAAACCGTGAAATAACACATATGATGAAATCTGAAACCAAAACCGTGTGAGTCATGCGATAATCATAGCCTTGTGAGTTCTTGGAGTTCATAGAGTTCATGGAGTTCCGTAGAGTCATTTATGATCCGTAGAGACATAGAGCAATACCATAGAGCAAATACCATAGAGCCAATACCATGGAGATCTTAGAGCAATTTCATTTATGATCCTTAGAGCTTGTGAGACGATCTTAGACATTATCATGGAGTTCTTGTGAGTGTATCATGATCTTTAGAGCTTGTGAATCGATCTTAGAGATATCATAGAGTTGCTTAGAATCATTCATACAAGTCATTTATTCAAAACCCTTTTCGTAACTTTGAGAAATCCATGGAAAAACCTCGGTTTATGCGAGACATGTGAACATATGAGCATATGAGAATGATAACATGTCTAAACACCCAAAAACTCTTAGAGGCATTAAATCAAACACATAGAGTGCATAATAGTGATAACTTACATCCAAGTATAAAAATAACATCCCATACCATAACAAAGCAAGGTTTATAGTATAGAATGAGAAGAACAACATATGGTAACTAGTAGTATCACTAGATTGGTAGTAGAGTGTATCTACCTTGATGGATTCGGTGACTTTGATTCCAAAAGCTTGGAACACTTGAAAACCTCAAGTTATTTGCTAAGAAACACCAAAGGAAGGAGAACTTGATCTCTCCTTCAAGCTTGAGCAAAAACCTAGCTTCTCTCCTTCTTCTCCTCTCAAATCTCTTTCAAAATAGTGCACTAAGGGCTTCTGAAACCCTAAGGCACGAAACAAACCTTATATAGACACAGGGGTAGTGGCTAAAGACTGAAAAATACTTAATGAAGAAAATCTGCGTATAACCGATCGATCGGTGGTCAGGACCGAGCGATCGGTGGTTTCAACCGAGCGATCGGTTGAAAACACCCCCTTTGGTATTTTTCCCCATACAAATTAGTTAACCAGTCGACAGCTACCGAGCAATCGGTGCCCCCTGTTTTGCTGCAAAACCCTTTTTCTACCACTTGAACCTTCTCAAATCCAATTCTAACACCTTTTATGCTTAACACACACTCCTTTAGGCCATGTACACCCATTAACACATACGCACTATATCCAGTCTTACTGAGAAATTCCCTTTCGGATCCCATTTTCACACCCGTGAGTCTTGAAAACATTCCACAAGATTAGAACGCTCCAATCTCATAATAGGTTAACAGCGCACTCCATCTCCCAGACCCAGCCATTGGCAATCCTTCTTAAATAACGCATCCATACTTCCCTCACATGGCTCTACATTATACATGTACCTAACAAACACCCCTTTAGGGCATGTCATCATATTGAGCTTTAACTGGGGAACTCAACCAGAGGCCAACGCGAGGTGCTCATTTCTCAACTATACCATAACTGGGGTTGAGTTGGGTCGAGTCAGGTTGACTGGGACCGAGCTGGTTTAAGCTTGGACATTATCATCTTATTTATTTATTTATTTATTTTGCTAGCTAAGACTAAATTACTTGCACCGAATTTGAATATTGGCATATGATAACCGATTCAATAAAGGGATATATATATATCATATTGTAACTTGTAAGGACATAAGTGATAAGACTAAATACCCTCGTTGATATATATATATATATAATGGAGAATGAAAAACTAAAATGTTATGATCTATTGATGGATTTAAACTTTGCTAACCATGAACAACCGGAATCTGACAATACATATAATTATGTATTGATCACCAATTGGCTTGATGCAACAGGCAACGACGTGGGTTCATTTTTGCCTCTTTCCAAGGAAGCCACCAAATACTTTTAAACGAAACAAAATGAAATGAAAAGAAAAAAAAAAAAAATTTAAAAATATTGCAATTTTAGTCATCGATTGGAACATGGAGTAAATCAAACTGCAATGGTTCAAGCAAAATTAACGAATTTCTTAATCATCCTAAGTATAACATTGAGTAAATCAAACTGCAAGTCATAAATTAAATAATCAATTACATAAGGAAACAGAAATAAAGCAATAAACATTTTATTGAATTACAGAATATTATTAGCTAAACTGTAAATGGAAAATATTACTAATGAGAAATTTAGAGAAAAAATATAGAGAGAGAGAGTAGAGAACCACAGAGAGGAAGGGATTATTGAGAGAGAGAGAGAGAGGGACGAGAGAGACGTACCTGTCGCGGTTTTTGTTCAGTCTCGAGCCCTAATTTCCCCCTCACCTATTTTTATACGATTGAAAAATAAATAAATAAATAAAGGGTGCTGCTACGGGGCAACCCATCTTTTACTTAGTATACACCAAAATTTAAAATAAATTAATAAATAAAGCAAGAGACAAAACTGCCCTCTTATCTTCGTTCTTACCTATCTTAACCATCATCTCACACACTCACACACTCTCTCTCTCTCTCTCTCTCTCGCTCTCTCTCCTCTCTCCTCTCTCTCTCTCTCTCTCTCTCTGGAGATGTAGATGTGTTGGAGCCTGGAATAATCTCAGGCTTTCCATTGTTGTAGTCATCTTACATTGGGAGTCTCAAACTCTCATGCAAATCTAGGGCTGGGTAGGGGCTAGGGTTAGGGGTGTCGTGTTGCTTCTATGCTATTGTGGCATCTCAATCTCAAAAGATCGATGTGCAACACGCTCTGCGTCAAACAATGCTTCATTGTTCACTATATCTCTCTTGTTTCTCCTTTAAATATAGAGAGAAGAAGTTTCATAGTATTAGCACAAAAGACAAAGGGTTCTGACCCATGTGAAGAGTAACAGGGGTTGTATGTAAAGAAGAAGGAGATGATGGCAGTTTTGTCATTTACTTTTTTTTGTTTAATTGGTTTTTTTTATATTTGGTGTATTTCAGTAAAAGTTGGGGTGCGCCTAGCACCACCCTAAATAGATAAAAAATCCCGTCGAGTCACCCGTTTCTGACAGAGCGAGTTTTATGTGTATTTGGCTTGAATTTAGTTGAGTCAATTCCACTTTCAGACAGTTTGTAAAACAGGAGATCAAATCACAGCCAATCGTGATTGAACTCGGGGAGAGTTCAATCATACCCACAGGTTAACACGTGTCCTTTTAACCCCTATTAACCATGATTAAGATTTAGTAACTCTTAGGATTCAACAATATAACCTTGGTTTTTAGAATTCTTTTTAAAAAAACTAGCCGTAGGGTTAAAATTTCTTAATCCTAAGGTTAATTTTTAAAAATATTTTTTCCTGAAAATAAGGTTAGATTGTTGAACCCTAAGGGTTAATAATCTTACCATGATTAATAGGGATTAAAAATGACATGTGTTGGCATGTGGGTGCGATTGAACTCTCCCTGAGTTTCAATATGATTTGTGATTGGATCTCTTAAAACAGTGATATAACAAGGACTACTTACTCCTTAGAGCATCTCCAATGCAAGTCTCCTAAATCCATCTCCAAACGGCATCTTCTATATATTGGAAATCCTAGGCCAAGGTCTTCATGTGACATTGGTGTTGGTTTAAATGGGAATGAGGTATCTCATTTTAAAATGAGTGTTAAGGTATTGATTTGATGTGTGAAACATACGGCATGATGTATGTATGTTTGGGACCCAAAACGGAGAGTATCAAAGTGTCAAAGAAGGGGGATGTTTAACATTCCCTCAACTTTAGAGAGCCTAGTTTGATAACCGTTGATCGGAATTGAGTGATTCTTGAGCGTTAGAAGGTATCGAAACCCTATTCGATATTCATGTTTAACATTTTTCCAGATTTTGAGTCAAACTTAGGTCAAATATTGATTTTCTAAAGACTGGTCTGCTGAAATTCCTAGAAGAGACAACTTTAGTACCAGTCAACTTTGGCACCACTTTGGGCTATGAATAAAGTAGAATTAGGAGTTGTACATTGAAGCCAAATTGTTCCCCTTTGAATGAAAGTCCAACGTAAGTTGAATCGTCAAAATCCGATAAGCGAATCAAAAGTTATGGTCAAAATACTAAAGCGGGAAAAAATAGGGACCAATCCGATCGACCACACATAAATCCAGTCGACCGATCCTCAAAAATTTGGTATGGGGTTTTTTTCCAAAACCCCCTAAACTGTCCGGTTGACCAAGTGCAATATTTGGTCGACCGTTACTGACCAATTTAGCATATACCGACCTTGGGGGATTATTTGAAGGGTGTTTGAGTCTTTGGCTCATCCCTTTGGCTATAAATAAGTCAATTTCGTGGCTTAGGGTTTACAACACCCTTATAGAGGAAAAATTTTGAAAGATTTTGAGAAAGAAGAGAGTAAAGGCTAGGGTTTCTTCTAGGCTTTGTCCAAGATCGAAGTTGAAGTCCGATCTTCACTTCCTCAAGCTTTCCTAAGTTTGGATTTGTTTTCATAAGCTTTCTCTCGCTTCCAAGGAATATTCCAAAGCGAGTAAACTGTAGGGAACTGATTTTGAAATGTAGATTTCTTCTACTAGTTTCCCTTGTTATACTTTCTTAAGGTTATGGATGTTTTTTCTATGCTTCAAGCTTAAGGATTTCTATGTTTCCATGATTGTGACCTTATATGGCTATACCTCAATTTTTAAGTTTCTATGCTTACCATGATGCTCACAAGAGCTATGCTCTATGTTTAAAGGTTTTCTAAGTATATTAAGATGCTCACAAGTCCCACATTTGCAAAAGTCTAGCATGATCGGATTTCTCATAAGTTGGATGTTTCAAATTCAATAGAAAGAAATGTTTTAAGGAAACCTCATAAGGACTCATAAGTGATTATGCCAAATGAATGGTTGGTTTCTAAGATCAGTTACCCATGCTCATAAGGATCTCAATGTCTAAGATCGCTCATAAGTCTCATAAGGATCTCACATGCTCTACGGTTCTCATAAGAACTCATACGTGCTCTATGCTCATAAGAACTCATAAGATTTCATAAGACTCATAAGACAAATTCATAAGCTATTGATTCTCGTAAGACCTCATAAGTTACAGTTTTCAAACGAACGCTCTTAAGGAAATTTTTGGAAAATGATGCACATTTGATTTATGCACTACGATTTTCGATAAACTGTTCGCATGCTATTGCTTTATCACATTGTTGGCTAGTGGTTGGTACCCGCAGAGTGTTTCAATACTCAGTCGTACATTTTGATGTTGATAGGTCCATTTGACATATGCAATCCAATTCCATGGGTTGAAGAGGAGTACATTGAGAAGGCAGTAGGCAGCTATCCTGAGGAAGGGAATGACTTAGACAAGTGGCCTTACGAGGCATACTATTGAGCAACTAAGAGCGAGTGATATGTATTTTCCTTTTGATGAGCGAGCATGTTCACTCTTACTTTTGATTTCTGTTATACGGTATAAACTTTTGGAATACGTTGATGTTATAAGATAGAATTTTTAGCTTCCGTTGTTGCATGCCTTGTTGATTGTACAGGATGGTTTGATATGACACATCATGAGCTAAAGTACCTCTAACTCCTAGGGGGTATTTTGGGTCGTGACAGTGCAGGTATGTGATGTGACTATTATACAAGGAGATGAGACATGAGATGCATGATGATGAATGATGACATGCCTAGAATGAATGCATTCAGAAAAAATGCAGATGAGATGGAATAAGGGGTAATGCATCAGATGGAATGCGTCAACGGGGAATGATATGGTAATGCATAGATTAGAGGGATGACTCGCTAAAATGAAGCTCTAGTTTCGCACTTGCCACCCGGCTTACAGTTTCTGTACTTGGCTACTCTGTTGCTCTCCAGAGAACTGTTGAAAGGAGATAGATCCTTGACCAAGCCAAGACACACTAAGGACACTATGACTCTTGATATCTGACTTTGTTTTTGAAAAACATGAGTTTTGAAATCAGTTTGAGAGGAATGAGGATGTTTTTGAAAATATTAATTCAATGTTTTAAAAAAAGAGGGTTCTTTCTTTGCTTGCTAGTTTATGAAGGGGCCTACCCTGTTTAGAGTTTGTGGATTTCTTGCCCCTCTAGGGCAGGATATAACAATGAGCAATCTTAACCTTTTGAGCCATTATGAGGGGAGATAGTCCCTTAGTTCTGACCTTATCGTATGCTAAATCGGGCTTTTCTTGGAGCCAAGGGCATTGGATATGATATCAAGCTTTTCCAATCTGATATGAGTTCTTATAGGTGAGCTTCTCGGGCTTCAGAGAGAATCTTTTTCCATTATTCTACCGCCAAACTTGAATTCAACTTTTTCGCCCTTGAAATGATCAAGTCTGGGGATCGCATAGTTTTTGCGCAATAAGGTCATTTCCGGTTTTCACTCATGCCTGCAAAGTTGATATTTTGTTCCCTTTTTTGCCTCTGATAGCAATATCAGAGTTGGGCTCACATTATTTGTGTGCCTCAGTACCATTTCAAGTTTTCACTAGGCCTGCGATTTTTGGACTTGAGCTAATTTGATGTGTCAACTTTTTCCCTTCCCCGTCATTGCCTCAGTGGATTTGATGTGTCACTTTCAAAAGCTTGTCTGTCAATTTGCATGTACTCTTAGTCTCTGAGAGATCTGGGAGAACTTAATTTAGGAAGAAACGTAGGCTTAGGGGTCGAGGTTTTGGGAACACCATTTATGCTTTTGAGCTTTGTTTAGCACCTCTTTGAGCTTTTACTTTGTTTCTTTTAGGCTTTTCTGGCATTGCCTTTTTTTCTTTGATTTTCTTTTCTTTTGTGCTTTGATTTTTCTATTGCTCTTTGCTTTTTTTTAAGAGGGTAATGCGCTCGAATTGATTGATTTGACCGCACCTAAATTTTAGGTTGCCTACGTATCCTTTTCAGGATCAGGTCGTCGTAATTCAGGCACTTGGGCCTACAACTTTGGCAAGGGTGTCCCGGTAAATGTGTTTGAAGAAAGAAAGATTGTTGGGTTCGAAGGGCTAACTAGCGGATTTTGTTGATGTGAACTTGATTGGGTATACGAGTAAGGAGAAATGGTGTGCCAAACATGACCTTCTTTCATTTCCTATAACGAATGAGAGTACAGACAATTTCCTGACAAGATCTTAAGCATGGCATATTTTGACTTGATCTATGTTGACTAGCTCTGGGAGGACTTCGTTCTCCATACGATTGCATTAACGAATACTCTTAGGAAATCTATTTCCAACCATATGGGTCTCCGACAATAGACTGATCTTGCACCCATGAAGATAAGGTTCTTGGTCAATCTCTTCGTTGAGTGCTTCATATATGGTTCTGCCCCTGTCATGTGTATAACCTCAGTATGGATGATGAATGCTCTGTGCACTTTGCTGCGTGAATGATTTGTAGTTTGGAATCTTGACAATGATCTGATAGACTATGCGAGGTCTTTTTGAAGAAATCTCTAATTTTCCCTCTGCCCCTAGCATAGCAAGGTTCCATTTTTGCATATTTAGGGTCATTACTAAGTTTCTTTTCTTTTTTGCTTTAGCTTTGTAGGGTTGAGGTTTTGTTTGGAAATTCTTCTTTCTGCTTATTGACATATGCTACATCTGGGCATTCTAAGAATGAGGTGGTTTAATCATGGATTTAGGCGAGCCCATTTTCAACTAGCAAGCTTAGTTAGATGAAAAGAGAAAACATTTTTGTTTTAAGGTGGCCTAAGGTCACTGGAGCTCCTGATAAGTATTAGATCATCATTGACCAAATTTAAGCGTAAACAAAATGAGTCTTCTTTCAAAGAAGTTTGTTTTATTGAATATGAGAAGTGAGCATAACATGTTTAACAACAAAAGACAGACTTTATATGGACCCACTGGCCGATACTTACAAGACTTGACAAAAAGCAAAAAAATAGACTTTGATAGGCTTGATCTCTGTCGACCCCTTCAAAAGCGTCCTTTTCCTGGCTCTCTACCCCAATGATGCTTTATTCCCAATAGCTGTCAAAATGGCACAGGCATGGTTGGTTGGATGAGTTTGGCGGGTTGGATGTGGTTGGCGTGGTTGTTATACAGTGGCATGGGGGCATCAAGGATATTAGTGTTGCCAGAAGAAAACTCAATCTTGCCCTGCTCAAGCATATCTTGAATTTTATGTTGCAATGTTCAGTAATTATCGGTTAAGTGACCTAGGCCCTGATAGAAGTCACAATGCTGATCCATGCAAAAACAGTGCGGTACTGGGTTAGGTATAGGGACTGGCTCTAGGTGCTCAACCAGCTTTCTCCGTATGAGGAATAGAAGGAGCAAACTGAGTGAATAGGGGAGACGGGTAAACTGCCTAATTGGCTTGCACTGCTGCTACCTTTGGGCCTGGGCTTGGTACTTGGCTTGAGCTGGTTGTTGCTGCTGACCAGGTACTTGTGTTGCAGGTGCCCCAAGATTAGGAACTTAAATTGGTGCTACAGGTGTCCCTATTTGGACATATGCTTCCCTCTTCCTGGATTCACGTCTTCCTCCAGATCTGTTGTTGTTACTGCTTTCAACTTGTACTGAGTCTTAGTACATTCTGGAATGTATAGACCCAGACTGGATGGATGCTTCAATATGGGCCCCACTTTGGGCTACTATGGCAAAATTTGAGGTCTAAACTACAACAAGCAAGGTAGAGTAGGGCTGCTTCAGAGTCTTGAGAAATGTGTCTATCAGCCCTTCGTCGGGTAGGGATCTCTCATTATGGTGGCCATTTCCCTGTTGAACATTATTGTAGTGCCCCGAAACTTTTCGTACCTAATGAACAGCGTTCTCATAGCCAATTGAACTTTCACATTGTCCAATTAATAAATAAAAAAGAATTAGAAGATTCTAAAATGCCAGAAATGTTCCTCTTCGAATGACGAGTCCAACGCAAGTTGAATCGTCAAAATCCAACAAATGAGTCAAAATTTATGGCTGAATTACCAAAGTGAGAAAAATGAGAGAAAACAACAAAATGGGCAAAAACACAAGGAACCAGTCGACCGAATTTGCTACTAGTCAACCGAACAGCCACCGGTCGATCGATACCCATTATCGGTCGATCGAACATCGCACTAAATGAATGGGTTTTTATTCCAGAGAGGTCATTTTTGACCGGTCGACCGAAGGTCACTACCAGTCGACCGATCATGCGGAATTTTGCCCAGTCCGATCTTTTTAAGCCAAATCATTAAGAGTAGGATGGTCCTTAACCACCCCATTTTCTATATAAGCCCAAATTCGTGGGTGAGGGTTTCATAAACCCTCAAAGCACAAATTAGGAGAGAAAATGAGAGAAAGGAGATGAGAGATTTAGGGAAATCCAAGAGGGTTTTGGATTTGAAGATCAAAGGGAGTTGCATCCAAGATCAAGAGGAGATCAAGATCTTCCCCAATCAAGTAAGGATTCTTCATTCTTCAAGCAAGGGTTCTCCTCTATCAAATTTTGGGGGATTTCTACCAAGAGTCTCAAGATCAAGCATTGATCTTCAAGTGTGCTTCCTCCTCAAGCTTGAACTCCAAATTTAAAAGGGGTTTTCTTCCAAACCAATGAGTGATCCTCAAGGTTAGTACACCCTACTAACTAGCTTAGCAATAACCTAGTTTTCTCACTTGAAAATGATGCTTTTGATCTTGGGTTCTTCTTTCCCTAAAAATATGTTATTTTCTCTAAATGTAAACAAGATAAATGAAGGGTGTGGGATGTAAGAATGGATGAAAGGTGAGACGATTGGATGCCGTGTGAATGTAATGTATGATGTGTGATGGAAAATGTTGGAAGGGCATTCTACCAATAATGAACACACAGGTGTTTGAAGAAATATATGCACGTGACAACTTGGATAAAATGACTATGAATGTTTGCACGCCAAGTGTTTGATGAAATGCCTAAATGAGAATTAAATGGACTTAATGAAGGATATGAAAGTAGGACTTATGTAGTTTCCCTAAAATGTTAAATTGATCAAATGCTTGATATGTCATTTAATTTTCCTCATGATCTTATTTAGAATTGAAATGCTACACCCCATGCTTTGTGTTGTACATGTCATCATGATTGTCACTATTGTTACACACACGCACACATGCATGCATGAACCAGGTTTTTCTAAAAGTATAAGTATATATAGAAACAAATGAAAATAAGACATGTGATTTACGATACGAATGATAAAGCCAGACATCGAGCCTGTCAAGGGTAGGGCATATCCCTAGGATATGTCATACCTGGCTCACAAGTAAACAAGCATGAATAATAAAACCGGACATCGAGCCGGTCAAGGGTAGGGCATATCGCAAGATATGTCAAACTTGGCTCACAAGAAAACAAGTTGATCATGCCAGACATCGGGCCAATCAAGGAGGTTGGTGTACCCTTTTCTATATATATATTTTGCTGAAGGGAATTTACATTCCCAGCTTACAAGTCGCTACAAGAGCACTAACCTCTGGCTCACAAGAAAACAAGCAAGTCAAGTCAAGAACATGTCAAGAACAGGTGATTCTAACAAGAACAAGACAAGTATGTGTGATTCTTACGAAATGAGACCAAGACAAGAACAAGTTTTTAGATATGATAAGCAAGTTTTGAACGACACAAAAGAGTAGTTTCAAGAATAAGACATGACTTTCAAAGTATGAGTTTTATCAGGGTTTTTCGCATTCATTCAAGCATGCCAAGACTATTACCTTGCTTTACTTTCAATGCTATGAAGGTCACATGTTGCTAGTATTGTTTTAAATTGATGTGATGAATTATATCTCGTTGTTGCTATCGTGTTTTGTTATCGCTATTGTTAGCTAGTAGCTTGTACTCACTGAGTATTTCATACTCATCCGTACTTTTATGTCGACAGGTACCGTAGACAACCTCAACCCTAAGACTTAGTGTCGCGCCCCAAAATACCCCCTAGGAATTAAGGGATACTTTAGGTGTGACTAAACGTACCTGTCAAACCATCTTGAAGTAAACGAGGTTAACATAATACGATACTAACAATAATCAGAGCGCGGAAGCTAAACATGCATGCGGAAGCATAAACTAACTTTTTCTTTTCTTCTAAAATTCCTAAATAGTATTCCAAGTGAATATATATACAAAACATAATCAAGTCTAAGGTGGACAGGCCCACCTATCAAAATATCAAAAGAACTCTCTCGTACTCTTCCCTCAATAGTAGTCGAGGTACGTCCACACGTCGAGGTCTCTATCCGCTTGAGACTGTAACGGAATAGACGGCTCTCTCTCCTCAATGTACTCTTTCTCGACCCAAGGCTCAGAGTCAAGGGCTTCCTTGGTACCTGCCGACATAAATGTACGGTTGAGCATGAAATACTCAACGAGTACAAATTACTAGCTAACCATAGCAATAATAAAAGCACAACAAAGGTGAACACCACACAAGGCATCAATTTAAAGCAACATTAGTATCATGAGATAAATAGTATTTGAACATGAAACAATATCATTATCTTGACATGCATGCATGAATGCAAAACTCCGATAAAACTCATGTTGGGAAAACTCGTTTCATGTCTCGGTATTACTTGTGAAAATCATGTATGCCTGTCTTGTCTCATCTTGTATGCTTGTGAGCCAGAGGTTAGTACCCTTCACTTGGGCTACCAACCTCCTTGACATATTTCATTTACTTGTGAGCCAGAAGCTAGCACTCGAACCTCCCTGGGCTGCCAACCTCCTTGACATGTTGTTTTCTTGTGAGCCAGAGGCTAGTACCCAAACACCCCTAGGCTACCAACCTCCTTGACATATGTTGGTTTTAGTTACATGTTTAGTTTTCTTGTGAGCCAAAGGCTAGTACCCAAACATTCCTGCGCTCCCAACCTCCTTGACATGTAGTGATTTTTGGTTTTCTTGTGAGCCAGAGGCTAGCACCCGAACATCCCTGGGCTACCAACCTCCTTGAGATGCAATGTTTTCTTGTTGATTTATTATATGCATATACTCTTGAAAACTCGGTTCATGCACACATGCGTGCTCGTGTGCGTGCCAATAGTGACAATCATGATGACATGCTTGGATGAGGGGATCACGTAAGTATAGCATTTCCATCTCTAATATAAGCAGACGGGAATGTAGATAACATGTAAGGTAATTGATCAAGGTAGGCATTTAACAATAATAACTCAATTCATGCTTCCATAATTCAAGTTCATTCATTCAATTCATCATTTAAACATTTTATCAAACACTTGGCAAGCATCACACTTATAGCCATTTCCTTTCGATTTCTTAATGCATATGTTTCATCACACCACACCACGTGTATTCATTATGTTTGAGATGTCCATCCTCCATTTTCCAACACACATTCAACCACCAACACGGCATCCAATCGCCTCAACATCATTTCATTCATGCACACATCCCACCATTCATCCACATTTATCTTGTTTTAGGTTTAGGATATATGGAATGTTTCAAAGGAAGGGAATACAAGATTAAATCATGATTTTCAAAAGAAAAACTTAGATTATTGCTAGAGGAATTAGTAGACCTTGAAGATCAAGCTTGATCTTCGAAGAATCCTTTGATTAAGGATGGTTCTAGCTTGGAATCCTCAAGCTTGGAGCTCCTTGATCTCAATCCCAAGATTCCTTCTTGGATTTCTCCTACAATCTCCCTTCTCCTCTTTCCCTTCTTCCTCTCCTCTAGGTTTAAGAGATACCCAAATGGGATCCCTAAACAAGACAAGGGTTTAAAACCCCCGAATCCGGTACCAGTTACCGCATGCGATCCATTGCACATTTGTCTGCGATTGATCGCAAGTCCTTGCGATCAATCGCACATGGATGCGATCTATCGCACATGAACCCGAGCACTATTGTCTGTTTTCCCCCTGTATGCGATCGATCGTACACTCTTGAGATCGATCGCAGATCCCTACGATCTATCGCACCCAGGATCCCATCTATCGCATATGGTCCAGAGAGTTTGGGGCCCATTTTACCTGCATGCGATCGATCACACCTGACTTGCGATCGATCGCACTTCCCAGATTTTGTTGTTTTCTCTTATTTTTCTCTACTTTGGTTTTTCGGCCATAACTTTTGACTCCTTCATCGGATTTTGACGATTCAACTTGTGTGGGATCGTCTTTCGAAGAGGAACATTTCTGATGTGTTAGAATATCCAAATTGTTTCTTATTTATTAATTGGACTACATGAAAGATCAATTAGCCACAAAAATGCTATTCATGAAGTATAGAAAGTCAGGGGTGCTACATTCTCCCCCCTTACAAAATTTCATCCTCGAAATTTGGATGACACATACATGCTCAAAACCACAACAAAATACAAGGGAAGGTCAAGGTCTTAAACAAATAACTGAGGATACTTTTCTCGTACTTCGGCCTCTCGTTCCCATGTAGCTTCCTCCCTTGAATGGTGCTTCCATCTCACCAAGACCAAGGGAATGGTCTTGTTGCGTAGGACTTGATCTCGCCTGTCCAAGATCTCCACTGGTTGCTCAACGAGTGTGAGGTCCTCCCGGATCTCTACCGGATCAAGCTTGATGACATGGGAAGGATCCAGAATATACTTTGGAGCATGGAGACATGGAACACGTTATGGACCGCCGCCATATGAGCGGGTAAGGCAACACGGTAAGCCACCTCACCGACTCTAGTAATGATCTCGAACGGGCCCATATATGTCGGGCTAAGCTTGCCTCTTTTCCCGAATCTCATAACACCCTTGGTTGGTGAAACCCAAACAAATACAAAATCACCAACTCGAAACTCAAGGTCTCTTATTCGATTGTCGGCGTAGCTCTTCTGTCTATCTTGTGTGGTCTTCAACCTCTCTCGGATAAGCTTGACCCTATCCACGGTTTGTTCAATTAATTCGGGGCCCAACACCTTTCTTCATCCAACTTCATCCCAATACAACGGGGATCTACAACTCCTTCTGTACAAAGCCTCAAAAGGCGCCATCTTTATGCTTGTTTGATAACTGTTATTGTAGGCAAATTCCACCAAAGGTAGGTGATCTTCCTAACTTCCTTTAAAATCTAGCATACAAGCTCAGAGCATGTCTTCTATCACCTGATTCACTCTCTCAGTTTGCCCGTCGGTCTGTGGGTGGAAAGTCGTGCTAAAGTCTGGTCGGGAACCCATGGCATCCTGAAAACTTTTTCAAAACCTGGATGTGAATCTTGGATCCCGATCGGACACAATGCTCATTGGCACCCCATGTAACCGGACTATCTCTTTGATATACAAGGCAGCCAACTGATTGGAGTTGAAGGTGGTCCGGTACGGCAAGAAATTGGTGGACTTCGTGAGTCTATCAACCACCACCCATATTGAAAGTATGCCTCTTCTTTAATTTTTTAGAAACACAGTTCTTGGGGGGCATACATCGATTCCCAAGATCTGACTAAGATTCTAATTGATTTTATTCAATGAAGGTTAGAATAACATTCACCTTTGCGACTTTGAAATTGTTAAGTCAAATCCACATAAGAATAGTACTCGCAAAACTTCACAAGTGTCAAGTCTCCTATCGATTCACACGAACCTTCTTTTTCCTTTAAAGCTTTCTCTAATGGAAGCTAATGGCCCTTCCAAATTTCGTGTTCTTTTATCTTTTCTTCTTTTCCTTGATCCAAGAACCTTTCTTGATCAAACAAGATCCAATCTTGATCTTCAAAGAACTTATTCTTGATCATCAAGATCAAAAACCAAACAAAAATGAAGAAGGGGAAGGGTGACCGTACACCCTCAAAGGGGGAGAGGGCTGGGTGTGAACTTGAGGAGAGGGAGAGAAGAAAAAAAATTCTGGAGAATTATATATTATTTAAAGGGCTGGGTATCCAATCCTTTATATAAGTTCTCTCTTGGTTGCTTGAATTGTAATCCAATTATAATTCATTAACTTTATCCTAATCTAATTAGGATTCCTCAATAGTTTCCTTTATTGATTATTCTCCTAATCCAATTAGGATTAATCTTAAAAAAAACTAACCTTATCCAATAGTAACTAATCTTATCCTTATCCAATAAGGAATCTTGAATTAGTAACTAACTAATGGAATCTCTAACAATTAGGGAATCTTTAATTAGTAACTAAATAACTAACTAACTAACCTTATCCAATAAGGTGTTAATTAATTAGAAACAAATTAAACTAAAACTTCCTCCATGAAGTGGGCGTCCCACCCTAGGTGGGTCCCACTCCACACGCCTAAAGGGTTTCCAAAACCCTCTTGGTCACTTGAATTATTCTTTTATAATAATTCCCAATGGGTCCTACCCATTTGGTTTTTCACATCCAATGTGATTCCACCTTTTAGAGCTTCACTATACCATATAGTGATTACTTAGAGAAATTAATTAATTTAATTATAAATTAAATTAAATACTTTAAGAAGGTCCTTGTGTGTGGGATCTAAAGGGATCTCCTATTTCCGGTTGTGGGACCAAGTACTCAACCTTTTGGTTAAAGCATTGTTACTAGGAAACACCTTTCCTACACTCCATTAGGATTATAGAATTTTATCTATATCCCTGGACTTCCACCAATCACAATTAATGTCCATTAACACAATGTGATTAACCTCCAGATTTTAGAGAATTGCTTGTAAGTACCATCTCACAATGTAATAAATCCTTCCACATTCCGATATCACTTGTAAGCTTCCGGGATTAGAACAATTCCACTGTCTTAGTCCCTAGCTTATGAATAGAACCCTTTCTCAAGATTACTTTTTCAATGAACTGAACCTCCAAAACACTTTTGAAGAAACATTAGAAAAGAACTGACATATATATTTATATATACTTTTCCATATTAAAAATATCAACTTCGATAAAGACCATTTTACCGAAAAAACACCAGTACTGGATTTAACAGTTCAGTTCAACAAGTATCACCTTGATATCATTATCTCCGATTAAGGAGTTGTGGATTCCTTATTGAGTGTTTACACACTTCTCCAAACATAGTATACATGACCCAACGTACCCGGAGTTAGTCCTGTGTATTGGACATTGCCGATTGGCACATCAAAGCCATATAGACAGATGTCTGAGAAGATGTTAACCTCTCAGGTCTAAGGACAATTTGTCAAATGGATAACCCTAATACAATCTGACAGTGTATTCCATAGGGTATCCACTAGTGACCCCGTTCAGTATTATGTACTTGCTACATATACTCACATGTTAGTCAAGAGTCACCACTCTCTGTGAATGAGATTCATCACACTATCTCATAGAACTACACATGTGCAAGCCATGATAAAGTACGGCGCCCAATCAGTACTCTAGAGGCTTCGAACAATATTAGGTTTACAAGGAACCGGAAAATCATATCTCCTCGCAACCTTTGTGTCGCGCCCCAAAACCCACCCTAGGAGTTAGAGTGAACTTTGGACGACTAATCATGACTTGCTTGACAACCAACCTGCAAAACCCACAGAGCATATACCATAGAGGACAATATAGCGGAAACATAACTATAAAACACAGTGGAAGTCTAACCAAACCTCTATGAATATACATACGCAAATCCAAGTTATACAAAAAGTAACCAAAAGAAAGTGCGGACAGACCCGCCAAAATACATGAATGTATATCTCTCATCTCACCCACAGCTATTCACTCAGAATCCACAACCACCTAATGGTAACCCTCTACGGGAGGTTCCTCCAAAGGGTCCTCGACGTACTCCTCCTCCACCCAAGGGCTCGGAGCACAGATATCAAATGGAGCAGCTGCTCCGCCATCACCTGCCGACATAAGAAGTATGGCTGAGCATGGAATACTCAGCGGGTACTAAGCACTAACCAACAGTCATAGCATACAGATAGCATACATAAAGCAGGAACAATTCTTATAAGTTAGAAGTAAACAATTCATATCATACAAGGAAGTAAAAGCAATTTATAATCATGCTTGTATTTCGTAGAAAGCCGTTAAAACCCTTGAAAACTTTGTGCACTTGACTTGATTGGAAATACCATTTCCGTGCTTGAAACTTGTCATGTTGTCTTATCTTATCATATCATGCGTGTCATGCCATGTCATGCTTGCTTGGAAAGTAAACTACTTGTGAGGGAAGGGAGACCCTTCTTCCTAAATGCCCATGCTTGTCATGTCATGTATCATGCTTGCTTGTTCGGAAAAGTAATCTACTTGTGAGGGAAGGGAGACCCTTCTTCCTAAAATGCTCATGCTTGTCAAGCCGTGTCATGTCATGCTTGTATCATGCTTGGAAGAGTAAACTACTTGTGAGGGAAGGGAGACCCTTCTTTCTAAATGCTCATGTCATGTCCTTTCACTTGTGAGATGTCCTTGTGAGATGTACTTGCGAGGGAAGGGAAACCCTTCTTATGATATGTATGTACTTGCGAGGGAAGGGAGACCCTTCTTATGATAATGCAGGGAGACCCTTCTTATGATAATGCATGATTGACTTGTCCTTGCCAAAAGCGAGGTAAAACATATCGTAGGATATGCCCCACCTCTAAATCCCATTCTTGAAAAACGTCAGTAATCCATGTCATGCATGCGTGCTTGTGAGATCGTGTGCATACTTGCATTTGGAATTAAATATGACAATTTGGGTAATTTACAAAGCATAGCATATCACGATTTGAACAAGTAATAAATCGCACATTTTGAGAAATGTAAGAAACACACTATCATATGCCCTAACAATTTCATGAATAATTAAACATGTATTCCCTTAATTTATCACTCATTTTATTCACCTTGGCATCTCATCAAACATAGTGTGTTCATTATTTATTAACCCTACAACATGCTTTTCTAGGTGGGTTTTACTCACATCACATATGTATGTTTATTATGGGTACAATGCCCTCCCCGTTCATCCATCACATCAATACACACGGCATCCAATCGCCCACATTCATCTCCATTCATCATTCACCATTCACCATTCACAACCCATCTCATAATACATGGATGTATAAAGGAACACAAAGAAAATAAAGGAAAAGAAGAACTATAACTAGGAGGGTAGCAAGAAGTACCGACCTTGAACAATGAGGAAGAAACCCCTTCCAAAAACGACCGTGTAGCTGCTGCCCTAGCTTGGATCACGAGCTCCTCGAATGCTTGAGCCTTGATCTTGAAGAAAACGGGCTTGGGGTTGATCTAGGGTCTTAACCCCTTTGATTTCTCCCAAATGAAAACCTAGGTTTTGGAAACCCTTCTCCTTTCTCTCTATCTCTCAAAAGACTCTAAGGGTTGTGTATGAACCCTCAAATGATCAGGCAAAGCCTTTAAGGTATGAGTGAAACGCCCAAAAGACGAAAACACCCTTACTAAATTTTCTGCAAAAACGCGAGTACCGAGCGATCGGTGTTAATGACCGATCGATCGGTTGCCTACCGATCGATCGGTTTCATAACCGAGCGATCGGTTAAAATTTCACTCTCTGGAAAATTTCCCCATACAAAAATCTTGACCAGTCGATAGCCTCCGAGTGATCGGTTTTGGACCGCTCGATCGCTCCATGGACCGAGCGATCGTTTGCTTGCAGGTCCAGACTGTTTTGGCCATATCTTTTGACTCGCTCGTCGGATTTTGACGATTCAAATTGCGTTGGGTTCGTACTTCGAAAAGGAACATTTCTGACATTTCAGAATTTCTAATTTCTTCCTTATTTATTAATTATACCTCTTTAAAGGCAAAATAGCAACGAAAGTGTCATGCATTAAATGTGAAAAGGTCCGGGGCTCTACACTTTGCATGATTTTCCTACAATGTTACCTATGGAACTTTATGTCTTCATCATATGAGACAGTAATTAATATAAATACCCTTTATGGTTGGTTGTGTGACTATGATGCTTATCTAATCAACATAGAAAAGTCTCTTATTGGCTTTTGAGGGCATATATGTCCAACACATATAGCATCGGTGTTACTTGCCGTCTTTGGCAATCCCACAATGAAGTCCATAGAGATGTGTTCCCATTTCCACTCGGGAATAGGGAGGGACTGCAAAAGTCCGGTCGGTCTCCGGTGTTCGGCTTTGACTTGTTCGCACACCAAGCACCTGGATACATATTCTGCTACTTCATGCTTCATGTTCCGCCACCAAAAGTGCCTTTTCACATTTCTATACATTTTGGTACCCCCAGGATGCACCGTATACTTCGAACGGTAAGCCTCGTCCAAAATTTCACTCTTTAGTTCTTCATCGGCGGGGATACAAAGTATACCCTTGAACGTGATAGCCCCATCACCGTTCGTGGCAAAGTCCTCGCTTCCCTTACTAACCGCCTTGTCACGGAAAGTGATCAACTTGGCATCCGCTACTTGCAACTCTCGGATCCGATCCATGATGCACGGCTTCACCGTGATATTTTCCATCAATGGCTCATGCTTAGGTGGGTCGAACCAACTCTCCAGGTTGGAAACATCCTCGAACAACCTCCACTCCCTCAACATCATGTGCACCAAAAGTCTAGTAGACTTCCGGCTAAGAGCATTGGCTACAACATTCGCTTTGCCTGGATGGTATTGAATGGAGCACTCATAATCCTTCAAAAATTCTACCCATCTTCTCTGCCTTAAGTTCAACTCCTTCTAAGAAATTAAATATTTTAGGCTTTTATGATCGGTGAATACTTCAAACTGTTCCCCATAGAGATAATGTCGCCAAATCTTCAAGGCAAACGCAACGGCGGCAAGCTCCAAATCATGAGTGGGATAATTCTTTTCATGCTCTTTCAATTGCCTAGAGGCGTAGGCAATGACTTTGCCATGCTGCATGAGCACACATCCCAACCCTACATGGGAGGCATCGCTATATACGACGAAACCACTGCTCCCGGAAGGCACTGTGAGGATGGGAGCTGTAGTGAGCCTCTTCTTCAACTCCTGAAAGCTAACCTCACATCGGTCGCTCCAGCTGAACTTGGCATTCTTCCTCGTAAGATAAGTGAGCGGCGCAGCTAGACTGGAGAATCCCTCCACAAATCTCTGGTAATAGCCCGCCAAACTGAGGAAACTCCGAATCTTGGTGACGCTCCTGGGTCTTTCGCAACTCAACACCGCCTCTACCTTGGCTAGGTCTATTGAAACGCCTTTGGCCGACACCACGTGGCCTAGGAATGCCACTTTCTCTAGCCAAAACTCACACTTACTTAACTTGGCATATAACCTATTCTCTCTCAACATTTCCAGAGCAAGACAGAGGTCTCGTGCGTGATCTTCCTGTGTCTGGGAATACACCAAGATGTCGTCAATGAATACAATCACGCATCGATCCAAGTACGATCGGAACACCCGGTTCATCAAATCCATGAAAGCCGCTGGTGCATTCGTCAGCCCAAAAGGCATGACAAGGAACTCATAATGCCCATACCGAGTCCTGAAAGCCGTCTTCGGAACATCTCCCGCTTTGATCTTTAACTGATGATATCCCGATCTAAGATCAATCTTGGAGAAAAATCTCGCTCCCTTCAGTTGATCAAATAGGTTGTCTATCCGTGGCAAGGGATAACGATTCTTGATAGTTACCTTGTTCAACTGCCGGTAATCTATGCACATTCTCATCGACCCGTCCTTCTTCTTTACAAAGAGGACCGGAGCTCCCCATGGCGACACACTTGGTTGGATGAACCCCAGTTGTTGTAACTCTTCAATTTGCTTTTTTAGTTCCTCCAGCTCTATCGGGGCCATTCTATACAGTGCCCTTGAAATTAGAGCGACACCCTAAGCAAGCTCTATCGCGAACTCAATCTCCCGATTCGGAGGCAATCCGGAAAGTTCTTCCAGGAATACATCCAAGAACTCGCCCACAACCGAAATGGTTGAGGAGTTCGGTGCCTCTGGGTTTGCTATACTCAAGGCTGCAAGGCTGGCAATATCCCTTTCTTTTAATCCTCAAAAGTGAAAAGGCTTAACCCCTTCCGGCTTCAAGTTCACCACCTTTTCAAAGCACGCGACATGACCGTGGTGGTTTGACAACCAATCCATCCCTAGGATGACATCAAAATTTAAGTCTTGGAATTCTAGGACGATGAGATCGGCTAACAGTTCATTCTCCCCTACTTGCACCACACCATCTCTAAATATTATATCGGTATCAACTGACTTACCGAGTGGAGTTGCAATAGTCAACTCCCGCTCGAACGGAGTAGCCTCAGTCAAAAAGCCCTTTGCAAAATAGGGTAAGACAAAGGAGTGAGTGGATCCTGTGTTGATCAACACTCGGGTGAGACACTCGTTCACTAATAAAGTGCCAATGCGATTAAATAATTAACATCAATAGATTTCAAATAACAAGCATTATACATAGGTAACCCCTAGTATAAATAACCACATATCAAACCATAGAAAATTTTCACAACTTCAACTCTAGAATTTTTGCGTACCTTGCACGACGTCGTCGGATGCACGTGCGTCTCTCTCTGATAAGTCAAAGACTCGTCCTTGAGTTGCTTGCGAGGTGGCCGGATAAATGGCGAGGCTCTCAAAGCCTGAGAAGAGCTAAGCTGAGATGTCTGTTTAATCGGGGGCCTGCTCCCTTGAGACTGAGCTGGCAAGTGACGTCGGGGACAATCTCTAACCATGTGGCCTTGGACACCACAATGGAAGCAACTTTCGGTGGCCCTCCGACACTTTCCCGCTGGATGCCTCCTTCCACAAAGGGTGCAGATATCATGTGAGTAAGTGGGAGGAGCATATCCCGTAGCCTGAGTCACTGCAGGGTGAGGAGCCTGAGTGAAAGCCGGGCGAAAAGCCGGTGAAGAAAATGGGCGGGGAGCCTATGGTGCAGAGTACATCCTTTATGACTGCGCTGGCCCTACGGATTGGTACGACATGGTCCTAGCTTTCTTTTCTGCCGAGCCACTAGATTGGCCCTTCTCCATTCCTCTTCTCTTGAAAAATTCCTTGAAGTTCGACTCGGCTAAAAGTGTCTTATCTACCACTTCTGAATATGTCTCATGCCTAAACATTGAGACTCGATCTTTGAGGTAGGCCCTCAACCCCCTCTCAAATTTTCGGGCCTTCATGGCCTCAGTCGCTATCATATGTGGAGCAAACCGAGATAGCTCCAAGAACATGGCTTCATAAGCCGCTACAGACATATTACCTTGCTCCAAGGTAATGAATTCAACTTCTTTCTTTTCCTTTATCCCAACCGGGGAAGTATTTCTTGTAAAACACTTCCAAGAACTCGGCCCATGTCCACTCTTGACTTTGCCAGGTCAAATCTCGGGTCCTGAGTGCGGACCTCCACCAATGGTCGGCCTCGCCTTTAAGCATAAAGGCAGCCAAAGTGACCCTTTCAGCCTCAGTTGGTGTCAACACTGAGAATATCTTCTCTAATTGCCAAACCCATCCCATCGGCGACAAGTGGATCAATGCTTCCACAAAAAGTTGGAGGCCTCATCCTCCGAAAAGCCTCTATTACGGTTTGAGCTCGATTAGGAGGAGGGGGTATAAGTGCAGCATTTGGTGGAGTAGCTGGTTGCCTTGCCGCTAACATAGCCAAAGTCTCGGCTATTGAAGCAAAAGCTTGGGCAAAGTAGGGTTGTTCATCACCCGATGGAGCATCACTTCCATCGCCCCTTGTTTTGTACCCGCGACCCCGAGTATTGCGTCTCATGATTACTCCTGAAAACGACAATACAATATGAGTCTAACTTAGATACACATCTAGTAGCAAATTAACCATTTGTTCAAAACATATTTACCAAGCATAGAACAGTGCACGCAAGGTTTACATAACAATAGCATATCATACAATCCGTGTTCCTAGCGTAGGACTCTAAGTTCGGTTGAAGTTCAACCCATTTGACCAAGACTAAATTGTTAGTCTATACTTGGAATACGACTCGTTCATAACACCTACTGCCTTGTTCAATCATGGTATCAAGTACTAAGTGACCCTAGGGACTCTAATGCCCAGAGCTCTAATACCACCTCTGTTGCGCCCCAAAATACCCCCTAAGAGTTAAGGGATAGTTTAGGTGTGACTAAACGTACCTGTCAAACCATCTTGAAGTAAACGAGGTTAACATAATACAATACTAACAATAATCAAGGCACGGAAGCTAAACATGCATGCAGAAGCATAAAATAACTTTTTCTTTTCTTCTAAAATTCCTAAATAGTATTCCAAGTGAACATATATACAAAACATAATCAAGTCTAAGGTGGACAGGCCCACCTATCAAAATATACAAAAGAACCCTCTCGTACTCTCCCCTCAACAGTAGTCGAAGTACGGTCACACGTCGAGGTCTCTATCCGCTTGAGACTGTAACGGAATAGACGGCTTTCTCTCCTCAATGTACTCTTCCTCGACCCAAGGCTCAGGGTCGAGGGCTTCCTCGGTACCTGTCGACATAAAGGTACGGTTGAGTATGGAATACTCAGCGAGTACAAACTACTAGCTAACCATAGCAATAATAAAAGCACAACAAGGGTGAACACCACACAAGGCATCAATTCAAAGCAACATTAGTATCATTAGATAAACAATATTTGAACATGAAACAATATCATTATCTTGACATGCATGCATGAATGCAAAACTCCAATAAAACTCATGTTGGGAAAACTCGTTTCATGTCTCGGTATTACTTGTGAAAATCATGTATAGGCTTGTCTCATCTTGTATACTTGTGAGCCAGAGGCTAGTACCCTTCACCTGGGCTACCAACCTCCTTGACATATTTCATTTACTTGTGAGCCAGAGGCTAGCACCCGAACCTCCCTGGGCTGCCAACCTCCTTGACATGTTGTTTTCTTGTGAGCCAGAAGCTAGTACCCGAACACCCCTGGGCTACCAACCTCCTTGACATATGTTGGTTTTAGTTACTTGTTTAGTTTTCTTATGAGCCAGAGGCTAGTACCCGAACATCCCTGGGCTACCAACCTCCTTGACATGTAGTGATTTTTGCTTTTCTTGTGAGCCAGAGGCTAGCACCCGAACATCCCTGGGCTACTAACCTCCTTGACATGCAATGTTTTCTTGTTGATTTATTATATGCATATGCTCTTGAAAACTCGGTTCATGCACACAAGCCTGCTCGATCGTGTGCGTGCCAATAGTGACAATCATGATGACATGCTTGGATGAGGGGATCACGTAAGTATAGCATTTCCATCTCTAATATAAGCATACGGGAATGTAGATAATAGGTAGGGTAATTGATCAAGGTAGGCATTTAACAATAATAACTCAATTCATGCTTCCATAATTCAAGTTCATTCATTCAATTCATCATTTAAACATTTTATCAAACACTTGGCAAGCATCGCACTTATAGCCATTTCATTTCTATTTCTTAATGCATATGTTTCATCACACCACACCACGTGTATTCATTATGTTTGAGATGCCCATCTTCCATTTTCTAACACACATTCAACCACCAACATGGAATCCAATCGCCTCAACATCATTTCATTCATTCACACATCTCACCATTCATCCACATTTATCTTGTTTTAGGTTTAGGATATATGGTATGTTTCAAAGGAAGGGAATACAAGATTAAATCATGATTTTCAAAAGAAAAACTTAGATTATTGCTAGAGGAATTAGTAGAGTGTACTAACCTTGAAGATCAAGCTTGATCTTCGAAGAATCCTTTGATTGAGGATGGTTCTAGCTTGGAGCTCCATGATCTCAATCCCAAGATTCCTTCTTGAATTTCTCCTACAATCTCCCTTCTCCTCTTTCCCTTCTTCCTCTCCTCTAGGTTTAGGAAATACCCAAATGGGATCCCTAAACAAGACAAGGGTTTAAAACCCCCGAATCCGGCACCAGTTACCACATGCAATCGATTGCACACTTGTCTGCGATCGATCGCAAGTCCTTGTGATCGATCGCACATGGATACGATCTATCGAACATGAACCCGAGCACTATTGTCTGTTTTCCCCCTATATGCGATCGATCGCATACTCTTGAGATCGATCGCTGATCCCTGCGATCTATCGCACCGAGGATCCCATCTATCGTATATGGTCCAGAGAGTTTATGGCCCATTTTACCTGCATGCGATCGATCGCACCTGACTTGCGATCGATCGCACTTCCCAGAATTTGTTGTTTTCTCTTATTTTTTCCTACTTTAGTATTTCGGCCATAACTTTTGACTCGTTTGTCAGATTTTGACGATTCAACTTGCGTTGGATTCGTCTTTCGAAGAAGAACATTTCTGATGTGTCAGAATTTCCAAATTCTTCTTTATTTATTAATTGGACTACATGAAAGATCAATTAGCCACAAAAATGCTATTCATTAAGTATGGAAAGTCTGGGTGCTACACTTAGGTTGAGGAAGAGTATGTAGAGGAGAGGGAGCCACCTATCCCGATGCAGTCGCAGGAGGATTGAGACCAAGACGTGTAGCCGTATTTAGATTATTGTTGAGCATAGTGGGCTCGATAGTTCTTTTGTATTTTGATAGGTGGGCATGTGCACCTTTACCCTGATGACTATGTCTTGTATATGTAAACTTGGAATACCGACCACTTTGTATAGAAAAGTAAAAGGTTGGTTTACGCTTCTTCACTTATGTTTTAGCTTCCACACTCTGCTAAATGTCTTTTTTGCATTATGTTTAGCCTTGTTCATTACAGGATGATTTGACAGGTGCGCATAATCACACCTAAAGTATCCCTTAACTCGTGGGGGGTATTTTGGGGCGCGATAGTTATGCCCTAAAAAGTCATTTAAATTGTAAGATTTTTATTGAGTAGATTAATAAATACATATTCTTTATCTATTGTGAATTCATTATGGATAATTGACCAAGATCATGAGATGATCTATACGATATGAGATATCAAACAAGGTCCCTAGGATATATTATAGGAAAGCTATGTGATTGGTTATGAACTGATATAGGTAGATATAGCTTTCCAGTTCCTTATACCTTATAGAGTCACAACTATGGGTGAAGATGGGCACTTCACTTATATGGCTCCCATAATGCTTAGATGTTCTCAATGGTTGAGATGTAGTTTTATCTCAAACTATTGTAGTGAAGACTACACATCAGTATATGGGTGCTTAAATGTACATTGACTAATTGCATACAATGAGAGACCTCTTGCATAAACATACTATCAGATAGTTGGTCTCTCATTCACATTGAATAGTTTTGATGATCTTTAGATCTGATGAGTTCATTTATAATTGAGCAATGACCTTGCTGTTTTGATTGCACCTAAGTACTCTCTACTATGAGGGACTATGATAAGGTGACAATTGGATAATCAAAAAGTTATTCAAGTCATGATGAATATCAAACAAGAAATCCATACTCATTAAATTGAGAGATTATCCAAGTTCCGGGGTAAGACAATCCATAAAGCTAAAAGCCTATGCAGGTGATTTTGAAATCAAATATGTTTGAAATATATTTTTTAATAAAATATATTATACTTAATAAAATATTTTTTAAAATGTTTTAACATGAGAAATAGCTTCTCATGACTTAATCAAATGTCTTGGAACCCCAAATGATATACAATAGGCTATGGGTTAGATAGTATCTTAATCTCGAAGGCCTATTAGAGATAATGTTAATGAAATGATTGTTCGAATGCAATAGTTCATGTGGCAAGATCCTTTTAGGGTTTATGTTCTTTCATTAGGATTCTATTGCAACATGGATATCTCACGTCACTTACAATTTTGGTGTCCTTCCTATTAAAGGGTCAATGAGATAACATTGGGTTAGCCAGAGTTAGAATGTCTCGGAACAATTTATGGAGGTGCTCATAAAGAAATACAAGCTCATACAAATAGATTAAATGTTAATCTATAATAATAGATTAAATGTTAATCTGTATTAATAGATTAAATGTTAATCTAATTTAAAAGAGATAAAATAATAATTATTTGACCAACCAAATATAAGGGAATATGGGTTTGACTCATATTCATAAAACCCATTAATATGGACCTTATAGGTGGGTCCACGCCCAAGGGATAATCACCCTAAAGGTGGCGCCTACTTTATCTTCCCTATAATCAAGGGATTTTGGTTAGTAGATAATTATTATTTAATTATCTCTTATCTAATGAGATTAGATAATTACTTGGTTATGAAGAAACAAAAGAGATAAAAGGATAATCACTAATCCCTACCTCATAGTTCATCCCCCCCCCCCCCCCCTCTCCCTCCCCCTTTGTGGAGAATCTAGATTGTCTAGATTCTATGATGCCTAAATTTTAGGGAGTTGGTTATATCCATTTAATTAAGGAGTCTTTTTAGAAAAAAGAAACTTAATTTAGAAGTTTTGTAATAACAAACTTATTGTGGATAAACTAGGAGTCTATTAATGATAAGTGTTATCATTATTAGAAACTCTAAGAGATAATTATCAACTCTATAAAATAATGATCAAGATATAGATAAGATCCACATCTATAAATACCACAGCCCAAAACCGTGTGGGGATGATTATTCAATTTAAAAGGATTTTCGTGAGCAAGGGAGATCACCCCAAAGGGATTTTCGTGAGCAAGGGAGATCACCCCAAGGGATTTTTGTGAACTATCTTGTGGGGTTCTAAAAAGTTAGAACTCCATAATCTCCTTCATCTCTTTTGATCCAAGGATCTTCTTTTAAGAATTGATCTGAGGATAATTTTGTTCTTCAAAAAGCTAAGAAAAGATTCGAAAACTTCGCAGAGATAGCAAAGAGCGAGGATCGAGCTGGGATTAATTTTTTAATAAATCTTTACAAAGAGTTCTGAAGTTCTATCGTTTTGTCCATCACCGGTAAACATCATTCACCAAGGTATTCTTCTTCTTTAATGTAGCTAATATTAAATGTTGCCTATAGTGTAAAGACCTTCAGGATCCAGTTTTCCGCATATTTTTTTATCTGGATTCCCTTCAAGTGGTATCAGAGCTCATGGTTAAGGAGTGATTTTTTCATTTTTTAAAAGTTAATTGAATAAATAAAAGAATTCATTAGATGAATTTCATTTATTTATTTAAGCTCATAGATCTTTTTCTTTTATTTGTTCATGAGATGAATAAATAAATAAATATTTTTTTATGATTTATCGAATGAGATTTGATCGAAATTATAATAAAATAATTTTAAAAAACTAGCTTGGTGCATTTTTTTTTTCCAAAATAAATAATTTTATTATTAAAACCTTTTTAAATGATTAGATCATTTAAAATATTCGTTAATTGTTTAAAAATAATTAATGAAATTGTTTTTCTAATAAATATATTTTATTCAAAAATTTTAAAACCCTATAAAGTGATGAGATCATTTTACTATAATTGTTTTTATTTATTAAAAATTATTAATAAAACCTTTTAGGTAAGGAAGTTTTTTTTTATTTAATTTAATCGAAATAATGTATTTCGGTCATGATTAGATCATAGGTATTTTTTAATTAAATATGAAACTTTCCTTTTTTGCTGATGAGATCATGTTTAGGATTTTGGGTATTTATTTTATTTTGTTAGGAAAGTCCTAATAAATAATAAATATCACTTAAAGAAATTTAAGAAAATCTTATCCGAATTTTAAAAATATATTTAACAATTATTAAAATTATTTGTTGGAAAATATAAAGTTTTTATTATTTTCTGGTTTGATCTATATGAGATATAGATTTTTCGAGCTCAATGATAATTGTTATCATTTTTTAATCTTTTAAAATATTAGAAAAAGTACGCCATCATCATGTTGCATTTAATTGTATGAGATTATAGTTATGGGTCAATCTTATATATTGTGATAAATTGTTTATCATGTATTCATATTAGAGAAGAATATGTAGTAGGTTTTGGCAATTGTAATGGGCAGATTCATTCGGTTTCCCTGATAAAGGGCGAATGGAAATCTGGTTTCCCTTATGTCATTTAATTTTTGTATCATGCATTGGCCGAAGATGAGCTATTTTTGGGTCAAGACAAGCAGTCTCTCAGTTCCCCTTAATCCGAGAAGGATGCTGCGAGAAAGATCTTGTATAGATGATAAAGGAAGGGATCGCGAAGCTGTTTGTGAGTTGCCTTTATTCTTACCTCATTCTCTTGCATTCATGCATTTTATTTTATTTGACTCATAGTAATTAATCTCATAGAATCATAATTCTTGTTTAGTTTATCATGAGACGATATAAACTGCTGATTATTCATGTTTTATTTTGTTAAAATAATTGCCCTATAGATATCATATGTATATAAAAGTAGGGATAAGTCCCTCAGTATTATGATCTTCTACCATACACTATGTGCTCTTATAATAGAGAGTGTGAGTAAGTTGACAGGCCAAAGCCAGGCCCAATCCCTCTCACCTATTTGAACATATGGTGAAAACTTTATAAGCAAATAGAGGAAGCAACAATGCCAAAGCGTGAGCTTTCGTTAGTATAGAGACCCAAAACTTGTTTTTCTTGAAACTAGTGTACATTGAATGAAAATATGGAGATTTTGTTTAAACCGTTGTAATTAATGTTAATTGATTTCCAAGATTATTTAATTGATGATTAACTGTGTATAAATATATCTATGTAAAGTTTTAACTAAAGTTATAAATATGGTATGATCAATGGTTAAGGTTTAAAGCAAAGAAAATTGTCAAAATAGGCAAAATTACCTCTATCATAAGAGGGGTATTTTGGTTATTTTCTGTTATCCAAAATTTATGAAAATTTTAAGGTAAATTCTATATGACCTAAAGTAGCTATGGTTCAAATTTTAGGCTAATCCGATAAGAATTGAGCTCTATACAATTGTTCAAAGTTCAGTGGCAAAATTGTAAATAGGATAAATAGTAATCATGTGAATAGTATTTTTAGCATTTTTAATCACTTTCCGACTCTAGTATTGCCTATATAAGGACTTTAACTCATAGATTTTAGGTATTCTATCACTCTAAAACTTATTAGAGACAAAAGGGAAGAAAAACCTGGGGTTTCTAAAGGAGTTCTCAATAGAGAAGAATGAAGAGAAGAGTTATTTTTTAGAGATCTAAGAGGGAAAATCAAAGGTTTTGCAAGGAGAAGAGCGTGAAGGCTTAGATCAAACTCATTCGCAAGAGCTTGATCATAGGGAAGCGATCGGGAGAGGTAAATATAGATTCATTTCTACCAATATGATGATTCTTAATATAAATAAGGAGAAATAGTTGGATTTAAAGTAAGAAAACAAGATCAAACATGTTATGCTATATAAATCCCTTATGACAAATGTTTATGATTTTTTAGAGATGTTTTCTTATGATTCTTATTATGCATATCAACAAGGGGAAAATGAATGATTTCGTGGTGTATGTATGATGAAGAATGGAGGAAGGGATGATGGTTGGATTTGATAGAATGTGTAGAACCCCGGAACTTTTTGCACATGTCTTGGAATGTGTGTCAAGGCATGATGCCTTTGTAATCTCCATTTTCATGAAATAAGAATTGGAAACTTTGAGAATTTTGCAAGAATGCTATAAATAATTAAATAAAATATTTATTAATATACCATAGCCTTAGAAGGGCCTAGTCATGTTTAGAAAATGTTAGAATAGAAGAGGAATAAGTCCAAGTAGTGGATTGAGTGGAAAGATGAACTCAGTGTCGAAATTTGCAGAGCACCGATCGCTCGATCCATATTAGCGATCGATCGGTCTACAACCGATCGATCGGTAGCTATCGACTAGTTAACTAATTTGTATGAGGAATTTTTCCAAAGAGGGTGTTTTTGACCGATCGCTCGGTCATAACCACCGATCGATCGGTCTATCGCATTTTACAGAAATTTCATTAAGGGTTTTTTTGTCATTTGGGCGTTTCACCCTTGCTTATAAAGGCTTGCTCGAGCCTTGGGTTCCCACACACTCCACTTAGCAGCATTTTTGAGAGAGTGAGAGAGGAGAAAGGGGGTTTATAACCTAGGTTTCCAACTTGAGAAGAAATCAAGGGTTTAAGAACCCTAGATCGTTCCAAAGGCTTGGATTCTCCAAATCCAAGGTTCAAGCACGAGTGGAGCACGTCCTCCAAGCTAGGGCAGCGTTCATCCCTGGCATTTGCAAAGGTTTTCTTCCCATTTTCAAGGTTGGCACCATATGCTACCCTCCTAGTTCATATTCTCCTTTTTCTTCCATTCTTTCTAGTTTTCCCTAAGTATGAACATAATAGAAGATAGATTATGGTGTGGAAATGGATGTGAGGCGATGGATGCCATGTGGATGTGTTATGATAAATGAAATGGGAAGGACATTGTATCAATAATGAACACACAAGTATGTTGTGAACATTAACCCATCTAGAAAAGCATGGTATAGGCTTTAACCAATAATGTACACACCACATGTTTGATGAAATGCCAAGGTGAAGAAAATGAATTGAAAACCGAGAAAGGCATGATTAAAGTATATGGAATTGCTAGGGTTTATGATAGTGTGATTAATTGCTTTATCTAATGGCATGAATCATTACTTGTTAAAATTAATGTTGTACTATATATTGTTGAATCCCAAATGTCATATTTAATTCCAAGTTAAAGTATGTACACGATTTCACGAGCACGACATGCATGACATGGTTTACCGGTGTTTTCAAGAATAAGGATTTTAGAAGTAGGACATATCTTATGATATGTTTTGCCTCGCTTTTGATAAGAACAAGTGTTTTTCATTTAAGGAGGGGTCTCCCCTCCCTCGCAAGTGCATATCATTGAAAGAGTGGTCTCCCCTCCCTCGCAAGTGCATCTTATTTAAAGAGGGTTCTCCCCTCCCTTGCAAGTGCATCTTATTTTAAAAAAGGGGTCTCCCCTCCCTCGCAAGTGTATCTCACAAGTTGCATGAGCATGTTTAAATTCCAAGCAAGCACGCATGACAGACAAGCAAGATAGACATGACAAGTTTTCACGCATAAAATGAGTATTTCAAGTTAAGTCAAATACAAGATGATTTCAAGAGTTTTTCCAACTTCGATATGATACAAGCATGAACTATAAACTGTTTACTTTTCCTGTTAATTATATGAACTGCTTCTTGCTTTACTCTGTTATTATTATGTTATGGTTGTTGGTAAGTATTTGGTACACGCTGAGTATTCCATGCTCAGCCGTACGTTTATGTCGACAAGTACTGAGGGAGCTACTGCTCCATTCGATATCTGTGCTCCTGGCCCATGGGTGGAAGAGGAGTACGTTGAGGAACCTACGGAGGAGCCTCATGTAGACGAGTACTATTAGGTGGTAGATTCTAAGAGATCGTGGGTGAGCACGAGAGATTATGACTATGTATTTTGGCGGGCATGTCTGTACCTTCTTTTGTTTTACATTTTGTACAAACTTGGATCATGTATATACATAGAGTTTTGGTTAGACTTCAGCTGTGCTATATTGGTTATGCTTCCGTTATTTGTCCTCTATTGTATATGCTCCGTATGTTTGCAGGATGGTTTGTCAAGCAAGTTAGGAGAAGTCGTCCTAGATTCACTCTAACTCCTAGGGTGGGTTTTGGGTCACAACAAAGGTGGTATCATAGCTTAGGCTTTAGGTCTTTAGGGTCACTTAGAATCTGGTACTACGGCTTGACAAGAGCATATGTCAGAAAACAAGTTAGGAAGGAAGTAAGTCGGAAGCGAGTCATGTTCCAAGTGCAAGACTAAACTTTAGTCTTAGTCTAAATTGATGTTTCAACCAAGTACGGGTCTTAAAAATGCTAGAACACTAAGTCTATTATGTATACAACTGATGGTTATGATGCAATGTATAATAGTATTATATCAATAATACCACTTGAACTGTTATGAAATGGAACTGTGATAAATTGTGGTTCCAAGTTTGACTCATGTGGTGCTATTGTTCTCAGGACGTTAGTCATGAGGCGGGGCACACGGGGTCACGGACCACACACCAGAGGTTCCTCTTCTTCACGGGATGAGGATCAGCCAGACCTCTCTAAGGCTTAGGCTCTATTGCAGAGACACTTGCTATACTGGCAACTCGGAAGACTATACCATCATCGGCGGCACCTACTCCATCGGCCGCAGCTCCAGTACATCGTACAGCTAGGGTTGAGGCAATCTGGAGACTGAGGCCTCCATCATTCCATGGGAGTGTGGACCCTCTTGCTACGGAGGCTTGGATCTTCCAGTTGGAGAAGATATTTGCGGTCCTCTCTCCGACAGAGGAAGCGAAAGTGACATGGCTGTTTTCATGCTAGAGGGTGAGGCACACCATTGGTGGTTGTCCACCTTGAGGACTCGAGATTTGACCATGCAAGATCAACCTTGGACTTGGGACGAGTTCAAGAATACCTTCTATAAGAAGTACTTCCCGGTTGGAGCACGGGAAAAGAAAGAGATAGAATTCATCAACTTTGAGCAAGGTTCGATGTCGGTGGCTCAATATGAGGCCAAGTTCTCGGAGCTATCACGCTTCATGACTCACATGATTGCCACTGAGGCAATGAAGACGAGGAGGTTTGAGCAAGGGCTTAAGGACGTCATTATGGAGAAAGTATCAGCTTTCAGGCACGTTACTTATCCGGAAGTAGTGGACAAGGCCTTGTTGATCAAGGCCAATTTAGAGGCCATATCTAAGAAGAGGGATTTGGCGAGAGGCCAATCTAGTAGTTTAGCACCTCCAGAGAGGCGGGCTCGGTGTAGAGCCCCGGATTTTCAGGTGCACTGTTCATGTAAATAGTGTTAGTGTACAGTGCATATAAAGGCCTAAGGCCTACCATGGGTCCTTGATATTAGGGAAAGTGACGTGAGGGTTTTATATATGTGGGTTGAGTCTTAAAAAAAGAGTATAATAATACTCAAGTATCTAGGGTATAAAATACTCTAAGTATGAATGTAGAACCCGGGAACCCATTTCTCACGGTTGTGAATAGTGCCATGGGCACAAGTCTGGTATAGGCCGAGGGTCATTTATGTAATTTGATTTATGAGACATGATGAGAATGGTTTAAATTAGTTAAATTATTGTTATTGGGTGTTTGGGATGAAGAACCAAGAGTATAACATACTCTAAGTGTCGAAAAAGAGGGATGTTTTCACGTACCCTCAACTTGTGGAAGCTCTAGTTTGGTCACCACTCATCAGAATTAAGTGATTCTTAAGCCATTAAAAATATATTGAAGTTCTCTTTGAGTTTCATGCTTTACACTTTTTCTGATTTTGAGTGTAAGTTAGGTGAAATGGGGGTGTTCCGAAAGTGGGTCTGCTGTAAATTCAGCAGTCATTTTGGACCAGTCCACTTGTGGACCCATTTAGATTATGCAAAACTCAAAATTAGGAGTTATGCAAAACATGAAAGTTGTTCCCCTTTGAAATAAAAATCCAACGCAAGTTGAATCGTCAAAATCAAATAGGCTAGTCAAAAGTTATGGCCAAAATACTAAGGTGAGAAAAACCGGGAAAAGGATGACCAATTCGGTCTACCGGTGCACTGTTCATTTGTGCTGTGGCCGACTCCCAGAGATATGTTAAGGGTGGTTTGGGGTTTTGGCAACCCCCAAACACCTATATAAGCCCAAAATTTGTCCATAAGGGTTACTAGAACCCTAGAGAGAACTTGAGAGTGATTTTGAAAGAGGAGGAAGAAGAAAAGGCTTAGGTTATTTTTGGGTTGCTCTTAGCTTGGGTTGGTGATTAAAGGAAGAGATCGGATCTTGCTTTTCAAGCTTGAAACTTGTTCCTCAAGCTTTCTAAAGGCTCTGAAATTGAAGGAACTCAATCCTTCAAGAGGTAGAACAATCTACTAACTTGCCTTGCTATACTTCATCGATGTTTAAATTGGTTTCTATGGTTTAACTAAATGGTTGTGATGAAAGTTAGGATGTTTTGGCCATATTTATAGTTGCTATATTATAAGTAAGTTATAAAGCATGATTTTGATAAGATAATTAGTATCTAAACTCCACTAAATTGCTTTACTATAAGTTGCAAATGAATAGTAGAATTTGAGGCATGTCCTTGATAGAAATTGGAATTGATAATCATATTTTACATGCTTTGGATATTACCATGATTTTGAGGCTATTATACGGTTACTGAATTGCTCACACTTACTCTCATGAATATGATTCACACGTCTCACACGATGTTCACAAGTCTTGCATGTTGATTACAAGTCTCACATGATAATTACAAGTCCCGCATGATGTTCACAAGTCTCGCACGATGTTCACAAGTCTCACATGATTCGATGATTCTCACAAGAATAGGGTTTTATAAAGTTCATAAGCAAGGTTTTGGTTAAAAGAAAGTTCACAAGCTCACAAGTATACAAGCTCACAAGTTCACAAGCTCACAAGTTCACAAGTAAGGATAAGGCCAAATGCATATGTATTGGAAGGAGAATAGTGGGCTCTCACCACAAGCAGGGTGAGCATTATTCTCTGATTCCAAGTAAAAGTAACTGTATTGGAAGGATGATAGTGGGCTCTTACCACAAGCAGGGTAAGCATTATCATCTGATTCCAAGTAAAAAGTATGTGTATGGGAAAGATGATAGTGGGCTCTTACCACAAGCAGGGTAAGCATTATCATCTGATTCCAAGTAAAAAGTATATGTATGGGAAGGAAGATAGTGGGCTCTTACCACAAGCAGGGTAAGCATTATCATCTAATTCCAAGTAAAAAAAGTATATGTATAGGAAGGATGATAGTGGGCTCTTACCACAAGCAGGGTAAGCATTATCATCCGATTCCAAGTCAAAAGTATATCTATGGGAAGGATGACAGTGGACTCCTACCACAAGTAGGGTAAGCATTGTCATCTGTTTCCAAATGAAAAACCAGGTAAATCAAGTGTAAAAGCTCATAAGACTCATATGGTTTTGAATTTCATAAGTTAAAGGCTCATAAGAGACTCACAAGATTCATAAGGAACTCATAAGATATCGAAATACGTCATGATTCAATGTATACAATTGTTAATTCACTTTGGTTTCCATACTCTGATTTAGCATGTTATATGATGAACTGTACACTATATGATATGTTAATGTTGTATAGCATTGTTAGTTAGTATTTTGTACACGCTGAGTATTCAATGCTCAACCGAAGTTGTTATCTTCGACAGGTCACAGGTTGGATGGTTGTGCTCCTGAACTAGGGTTCGAGGAGGAGTATGTCGAGAAGCCGATGAGCAGTCATCAGTGATGGTTGAGTGATGAAAGGGAGAGATATGTATTTGGGTTGACCTTGTAGGAGTTTTATATTGAATTTGAGTTGGTAACTCAAGTGATGGACCTTGTATACAGGTTTAGTTTATATTTCAGAAATTTGTTTATATTCGCACGTGAAAAATTACATTGTAAAGAAGAAATTTCTAGGTTCACCTCTTAGCGTGCCTTATGTGTCATGACAGGATTGTATGACACGGCGGTCATGAGCCAAAAGTATCCCTAACGCTTAGGGGGTATTTTGGGTCGTGACACTCAGACCGGCCCTTATCAGTACACATGGCCAGCAGCACCTCAGTATGCGTGGCCAGCACCACCGATGAGGCCATCTTATGCACCTCTAGCTCCACGGCAGTACATGCCTCAAGCACCACGACCTCAGGCTCTTCCAGCTCCATGACCAGTTGTACCTCAGGCGGTGAGGTATGCTCCACCTCCAGCCCCTCAGACCTACACACATGAGGTCTACATGTCTTGTGGCCGAAGGCATCCGGTAGGAGATTGTCGAAGGGCATCGAGTGGATGTTTTCATTATGGTCGCCAAGGCCACTTGATCAGAGGTTGCCCTAGTCGGCATTTGCCAGGCAGTCTTAGGGGATTAGGCCTCCAGCACGCCCAGCAGGATCATACCAGGCGTCCTCCCAACCTACCCGATCTACACCTCCGCCTCGCCAGGTGAACCAGGAGCGAGTATTTGCCTTAATAAAGGGAGATGCACTTGCATCGGATGATGTAGTGCAAGGTACGCGTTTAAAGTTATTCAATTATCCACAATTGTCATGTTATGCCTTATTCCTTGTGTACGTATATGGCATGTATATATCTATATATCTATACATATGATGTTGATACATGGATTGACTTAGCTAGTTAAAATTTCAAGAACTTTATTAGTCAATGAATGTTGGGCTAGAGTGTTGATTGACATTGGGTCTACTCATTCTTTTGTCTGGCCGAGTTTTTTCTAAGGCTTTCCTATGGAGCCTAGTCAATTGGAACCGGAGTTATTCATTTCGACTCCTCTCAGCAAGACAGTAGTAGCAGATTGCATTTTCAGAGACAGTACAGTTCAAGTTGGAAGCCGCGAATTAGCAGCTATCTTATCGTCCTTGGATTCTAGGACTTCGACGTTATCTTGGGGATGGATTGGTTAGTAGCTCATCATGGGCATGTGGCTTGTTTTGAGAAGATGGTACTCTTCTAACCGGGAGAGGGGAAGCCATTCCATTTTTGGGGGTTGAGAAGTAAAGATATTGCCTGCTTTATGGCGTTGAGCCTAGCGAACCCCGAGGCAAAGGATTCTTCGAATATCCCGGTCGTGAGTGAATTCCTGGATGTATTTCCAGAGGAGTTGCCAGGTTTGCCTCCAGACAGGGAGATTGAGTTTATGATCGAGCTTGCACCAGGCATAGCTCCTGTCTTCCGGGCTTCGTATAGGATGGCCCCGATTGAACTCAAGGAGTTGAAGACTCAATTGAAGGAGATGCAAAGCCTTGGTTTCATTCGACCAAGTGTCTCACCGTGGGGTGCCCCGGTTTTATTTGTTAAGAAAAAGGATGGCTCGATGCGGATGTACGTCGATTACCGGTAGTTGAACAAGGTCACTATAAAGAATAAGTATCCATTGCCTATGATTGATGACCTGTTTGATCAGTTAAAGGAAGCGAGATTCTTCTCTAAGATTGATCTTCGGTCGGGTTACCACCAGTTGAAGATCAAAGCTGAAGATATTCCCAAAACTGCTTTCAGGACTCGGTATGGGCATTACGAGTTCATAATGATGCCTCACGAATGCGCCGGCAGCTTTTATGGACCTGATGAACCAGGTATTCCGACCATACCCGGATCAATGCATGATAGTGTTTGTTAATGACATCCTGATATATTCCTAGACACGGGAAGATCACATGCAAGACCTTCGCCTTGCTTTGGAAATGATGAGAGAGCACAAGCTGTATGCCAAACTAAGCAAGTGTGAATTTTGGTTGGAAGAAGTGGCATCCTTAGGCCACGTTGTATCTGCAGAAGGCATCTCGGTGGATCCAAAGAAGATAGAGGTAGTCATGAGTTGGGCAAGGCCCAAGAGTGTCACAGAGATACACAGTTTACTTGGGTTGGCTGGCTATTACAGGAGATTCGTAGAGGGGTTCTCCAGCCTTGCAGCGCCGCTCACTTATTTGACAAGGAAAAATACAAAGTTTGTATGGAGCGATAAGTACGAGATCAGTTTCACGGAACTGAAGAAGCGGCTTACCACGGCTCCCGTCCTTGGTGGGTATGAGGTGTACAGTGATGCCTCGCACGTCGGGCTTGGGTGCGTGCTCATGCAGCACAAGAAGGTCATTGCCTATGTATCAAGGCAATTAAAGGAGTATGAAAAGAATTACCCCATGCACGACCTAGAGCTTGCCGTAGTGGTGTTTGCACTCAAGATTTAGCGACATTACCTTTACGAGGAAGAATTCTATGTGTTCACGGACCACAAGAGCCTCAAGTACCTCTTCTCCCAAAAGGAGCTAAATTTACGGTAACGGCTTTGGATGGAGGTTTTGAAGGATTACGAATGCACCATCCAATACCGCCCGGGCAAAGCAAATGTAGTGGCGGACGTTTTGAGTAGAAGACCTCCGGGTCTGTCGGCTCATATGTTAGTACGGGAACGGAAGCTATTGGAAGATTTGGCAAATCTGGACATCAGTGTGAATGATTCCGTCTGTAGCCCTATCTTGACAAATATCATGGTTAGACCGTACATTATAGATCTGATCAAAGAGTTTTAAGCCATGGATGCTGATTTATTGGCTTTCCGGGACAAGGAAGTTGCCAAGGGTAGTGAGGACTTCTCTCTCACTAGCCGAGGTGCTATTACGTTCAGGGGAAGGCTATGTGTTCCGGCCAATGTGGATCATCGAAGAGAGATCATGGATCAAGCCCACCGTTCGAAGTACATAGTGCATCCTGGGGGTACAAAGATGTACCGGAACCTTAAGCGACACTTTTGGTGGCGGAACATGAAGAGGGATATTGCAGAGTATGTATCCTGGTGCTTGGTGTGCCAACAGGTGAAGGCAGAGCACTTGAGACCGGCGGATTTGTTACAGTCTCTCCCTATTCCCAAGTGGAAATGGGAGCACTTCTCTATGGACTTCATTATTGGTTTTCTCGCGACCCAAAACCCACCCTAGGAGTTAGAGTGAACTTTGGACGACTAATCATGACTTGCTTGACAAACCAACCTGCAAAACCCACAGAACATATACAATAGAGGACAAAAACAGCGGAAACATACTCTAACATGGTATAGCGGAAGTCTACCAAACCTCTATATATATACATACGTAATCCAAGTTTATACAAAAGGGAACCAAAAGAAAGTGCGGACATGCCCGCCAAAATACATGGATATGTCTCTCTCAACTCACCCACGGCTATATCACTCAGAATCTACAGCCACCTAATGATAACCCTCTACTGGAGGTTCCTCCAAAGGTTCCTCGACGTACTCCTCCACCCAAGGGCTCGGAGCACAGACATCAAAAGGAGCAGCTGCTCCGCCATCACCTACCGACATAAGAAGTACGGCTGAGCATGGAATACTCAGCGGGTACCAAGCACTAACCAACAGTCATAGCATACGGATAACATACATAAAGCAGGAAACAATTCACGCATATAAACCAAGAATGATTCATATCATGACAATAAAGTAAAGCAATATAATTCATCATGTTTGCATTCATAAAAGCCGGTAAAACCCTTGAAATCTTGTGCACTTGACTTGACTGAAATTACCCTTTTTATGCTTGAAACCTTGTCTACCATGTCATGCGTGTCATGCTTGTATCATGCTTGTCATGTCATGCCATGCGTGTATCATGCTTGGTTGTTCTGAAAAGTAATCTACTTGTGAGGGAAGTGAGACCCTTCTTCCTAGAATGCTCATGCTTGTCATGCTATGTCATGTCATGCTTACTCGGAAAAGTAAACTACTTGTGAGGGAAGGGAGACCCTTCTTCCTAGAATGCTCATGCTTGTCCTTCCACTTGTGAGATTCACTTGTGAGATGTCCTTGTAAGATGCACTTGCGAGGGAAGGGAGACCCTTCTTATAAAAATGCATGATTGTCTTGTCATTGCCAAGAGCGAGGTAAAACATATCGTAGGATATGCCCCACCTCTAAATCCCATTCTTGAAAACCTCGGTAAATCATGTCATGTATGCGTGCTCGTGAGGTCGTGTGCATACTTGCATTTGGAATTAAATATGGCATTTGAGTAATTCATAACACATAACATCAATGATTTGAGCAATTTAACATTCATATCATTTAGGGAAAGCGAACAATCACACTATCATAACCCTAGCAATTTCCATAAACCTTAAACATGCATTTTCTTAATTTATTATTCATTTTATTCACCTTGGCATTTCATCAAACATGGTGCATTCATTATTTATCAACCCTACAACATGCTTTTCTAGGTGGGTTTTACTCACATCACATATGTATGTTCATTATGGGTACAATGCCCTCCCCGTTCATCCATCACATCAACACACACGGCATCTAATCGCCCACATTCATCTCCATTCACCATTCCCCATTCACCATTCACAACCCATCTCATAATACATGGATGTATAAAGGAACACAAAGAAAATAAAGGAAAAGAAGAACTATAACTAGGAGGGTAGCAAGAAGTACCGACCTTGAAGAAATGAGGAAGAAAACTCCTCCAAGAACGTTCGTGAGGCGCTGCCCTAGCTTGAAGAAACTCCTCCTCGCGTGCTTGAATCAAAATCTTGAAGTAATCCAAGCTTGAGGTGATTGTGGGTCTTGAAAACCCCTTTGATTTCTCCCCAAAAGTAAACCCTAGGGTTAGAAATTGCCCTCTCCTCTTTCTCTAACTCTCAATGTCTCTAAGTGTGGTAAATGAGCCCTAAAAGGCTCGGGCATCCCTTAAGAATAAAGAGTGAAATGCCAAAAGACCGAAACACCCTTACTGAAATTTCTGCAAAAACACGAAGACCGAGTGATCGGTGGTTATGACCGATCGATCGGTTGCCTACCGAGCGATCGGTGTGTTGACCGAGCTCTCGACCAAAAATTAACTCTCTGGAAAATTTCCCCATACAAAAATCTTGACCGGTCGATAGCTACCGATCGATCGGTTTTGGACCGATCGATCGCTCCATGGACCGAGCGATCGGTTGCCTGCAGGTCCAAACTGTTTTGGCCATATCTTTTGACTCGCTCGTCGGATTTCGACGATTCAACTTGCGTTGGGTTCGTACTTCGAAAAGGAACATTTTTGACGTTTCGGAATTTCTAATTTCTTCCTTATTTATTAATTGTAATACTTTAACGGCAAATTGGCTACGAAAGTGCCATGTATTAAGCATGAAAAAGTCTGGGGCTCTACAGGTTTGCTAAAATGGCAAGGAACTCAGATGCAATATGGGTTGTGGTCAACCGTTTGACGAAGTCTACGCATTTCTTACCTTACCGGACTACGTTCAACTCGAACCAATTGGCCGTGTTGTATATCAAAGAAATAGTTCAGTTGCACGGGGTACCAATCAGTATTGTGTCAGATCGGGATCCAAGATTCACATCCAGGTTCTGGAAGAGTTTTAGGATGCCATGGGTTCCCAACTTGATTTCAGCATCGCCTTTCATCCACAAACGGATGGACAAACTTAGAGGGTGAACCAAATCATCGAAGACATGCTTCAGGTATGGATGTTGGATTTCAAGGGCAGCTGGGAAGAGCACTTGCCTTTGGTTGAATTCTCCTATAATAATAGCTACCAGGCAAGCATCCAAATGGCACCATTTGAGGCCTTGTATGGGTGAAGCTGCAGGTCTCCTCTCTACTGGGATGAGGTAGGAGAGAGAAAAGTGTTAGGTATTGAGTTGATCTAACAAACTGCGAACAAGGTTTAGATCATCCGAGATCGGTTGAAAGCCGATCATGATCGTCAAAAGAGCTATGCTGACACTCGTCACAGGGACTTGAAATTCCAAGTTGGGGATCAAGTCTTTATGAAAGTATCTCCTAGCAAAGGGATTATGAGATTTGGCAAAAGAGGCAAGCTTAGTCCTCGATATGTTGGCCCCTTAGAGATTATCACGCGAGCTGGTGAAGTTGCTTACCGGATAGCTCTTCCACCTCACATGGCCGCAGTTCATAACCTTTTCCACGTATCTATGCTTAGGAAGTACATTGCGGACCATTTGCATGTCATAGACTTGGAACTGTTGCAAATCCGAGAGGATCTCACCTTGGTTGAAAAGTTGGTTCAGATATTGGACCGGAGAGATCAAATGCTTCGCAACAAGACTATCCAGTTGGTTCTCGTGCAATGGCAACATCATGCTCGAGAAGAGGCTACATGGGAGCGCGAGACCGAAGTCAAAGCGAAATACCCAGAGTTGTTTGAATATGCTTTTCTTTATGCCATGTAATTTTGTTTTGGTTTTGTAATGTAACTATCGTCTAAATTTCGGGGATGAAATTTTTATAAGGGGGGGAGGATGTAGAACCCGGAACTTTTTGCACATGTCTTGGAATGTGTGTCAAGGCATGATGCCTTTGTAATCTCCATTTTCATAAAATGAGAATTGGAAACTTTGAGAATTTTGCAAGAATGTTATAAATAATTAAATAAAATATTTCTTAATATGCCATAGCCTTAGAAGGGCCTGGTCATGTTTAGAAAATGTTAGAATGAAAGAGGAATAAGTCCAAGTAGTGTATTGAGTGGAAAAATGGACTCAGTGTCGAAATTTGCAGAGCACCGATCTCTCGGTCCATATTAGCGATCGATCGGTAGCTATCGACTGGTTAACTAATTTGTATGGGGAATTTTTTTAGATAGGGTGTTTTTGTCCGATCACTCAATCAAGAACACCGATCGCTTGGTAGGCAACCGATCACTCGGTCATAACCACCGATCGATCGGTTTATCACGTTTTGTAGAAATTTCATTAAGGGTTTTTTTTTCATTTGGGTGTTTCACCATTGCCTATAAAGGCTTGCTCGAGCCTTGGGTTCCCACACACTCTACTTAGCAGCATTTTTGAGAGAGTGAGAGAGGAGAAAGGGGCTTTCTAACCTAAGTTTCCAACTTGAGAAGAAATCAAGGGTTTAAGAACCCTAGATCGCTTCAAAGGCTTCGATTCTCCAAATCCAAGGTTCAAGCTGGAGTAGAGTACGTCCTCCAAGCTAGGGCAGCGTTCATCCCCGGCATTTGCAAGGGTTTTCTTCCCATTTTCAAGGTCAGTACCATATGCTACCCTCCTATTTCATATTTTCCTTTTTCTTCCATTCTTTCTAGTTTTCCTTAAGTATGAACATAATAGAAGATAGATTATGGTGTGGAAATGGATGTGGGGTGATGGATGCCGTGTGGATGTGTTATTATGAATGAAATGGGAAGGGCATTGTATCAATAATGAACACACAAATATGTTGTGAACATTAACCTGTGACGCCCCGAACCCGCGTCTGGGAAATCAAGTTCCAAGACGCTTGCTCGTTCGTCATAACCACGTATACGGAAGACTTTACCCGCGAAAATACGGGGATTTTTCAACTTTTCTGATGAGCTTACATAAGCAATAACAACCGGTCATCACAATAACCCATCATAAGAAAATACGTTACCTCACTAGCTACAATAGTCGTTACTTTTGGCACCACAACTGTGCCAGTACACTTTCAGAATCCAACAAGTATAACTCCTTGCCAATCGGCAACTACTTCCAAATCTGAAGACATAAAATGAGAGAAGTGAACTATAGAGCCCAGCAAAATCCACAATCCATCTAGGCTATTTTTCACCTAGTAATAATCATATCATCAATAACGATATATTGTTGCAATACAATTCTCATATTACAATAATATATAATATCGTAATCCGTGACCCGAGGTCACTCAGGGCTATTTCACCCTATTTCGAGGTTCCGAACCTTAATTTCCAAGTTCATCCAACCATCGTTTACACCACTAGGTTACCCTTCCAGACAACTGCTCACACTCTATCCTTGAGTCCGCAGACTCAATCAACTGGCCTTTGCCGCTATTCAACCTGAGTCCATAGACTCAATATCCAAGTTAGAGTTCATAGACTCGCTATCCATTTCCAAATCCATAACATTAATTTTGTCACCATGGCATCCCATACCCCCATGATAACTATCAAGATCAAACCGGGCTTACACCCAATGAAATCAAACCTTGAGTCCTTAGACTCCGTACAACCTTGAGTCCATAGACTCCGTACATAATCCGGGTCTTCACCCGCTAGAACTAACATAATCGTCTGATCTCAGCCACGGTGAGGAACTCTAGCCTCACTGCATCTCTATCAGACAACACAACCATCTGACTCAACCACGGTGGAGAATTCTATCCTCATGGCATATCTATCAGATCAGAGACAACACAACCATCTAACTTAGCCACGGTGGGGAAATCTATCCTCACAACTTCTCTATCAGATAATACAACCATCTGACTCTGCCACGGTACGGATGACATATCTATCAGAAGCATCACAACTTACTGACTCAGCCTTGGTACGGCATATCTATCAGATAACACAACCATCTGACTCAGCCATGGTGGGGACTTCTATCCTCACAGCATATCTATCAGATAACACAACCATCTGACTCAGCCACGGTACGGACGACATATCTATCAGAGGCATCACAACCTACTGACTCAGCCTCGGTACGGTATATCTATCAGATAACACAACCATCTGACTCAGCCACGGTGGGGACTTCTATTCTCACGATATATCTATCAGATAACACAACCATCTGACTCAGCTAAGGTACGGATGACATATCTATCAGATGAATCACAACCTACTGACTCAGCCTCAGTATGGTATATCTATCAGATAACACAACCATCTGACTCAACCATGGTGGGGACTTCTATCCTCACGGCATATCTATCAGATAACACAACCATCTGAATCAGCCACGGTACAGACGGCTTATCTATCAGAGGCATCACAACCTGCTGACTCAGCCTTGGTACGGCATATCTATCAGATAATACAACCATCTGACTCAGCTATGGTACGGATGGCATATCTATGAGAGGCATCACAACCTACTGACTTAGCCTCGGTATGACATATCTATCAGATAACACAACCATCTGACTCAGCTATGGTACGAATGGCATATCTATCAGAGGCATCACAACCTACTGACTCAGCCTCGGTATGGCGTATCTATCAGATAACACAACCATCTAACTCAGCCACGGTACGGATGAACATATCTATCAGAGGCATCACAACCTACTGACTCAGCCTCAGTATGACATATCTATCAGATAACACAACAATCTGTTCTCCCCTGACCTAGTCAAAGAGGATCTATGGATATCAAATCCACCCACTCCCGACTATCAATCACGGTGGATTATACTTTAACCTTGGTTAGGTTTTCTAACCACAGGTTAACCCCAGTTAACCTAAGCCTCGCTTGGTTAACTAAAATACTCGGGCCTCGCGCCTATGAACCAAATCCGGTAACACACCATCCCGTTAGGGAACGCTTTAAGGCTAATGGATGTGTCCATAGCCTTATATGTAGCACCCCGGACTTTTTCATCTTTAATGAATGGCACTCTCGTAGCTAATTGGCCGTTTTCGTAGTGTAATTAATAAATAAAGGAGAAATCGAAAATTCCGAAACGTCAGAAATGTTCGTTTTCGAAAGACGGATCCAACGCAAGTTGAATCGTCGAAATCCGACGAGCGAGTCAAAAGATATGGTCAAAACAGTCCAGACGTACAGAGCACCGATCGCTCGGTCCAGTCAGCGATCGATCGGTCCATAACCGATCGATCGGTAGCTATCGCACGGTCAGAAAATTTGTATGGGGAAATTTTCCAAAGAGTGAGTTTTTGACCGGTCGATCGGTCAATAACACCGATCGCTCGGTAGGCAACCGATCGATCGGTCATTAACACTGATCGCTCGGTCTTCGCGTTTTTGCAGAAATTTCAGTAAGGGCTTTTTCGTCATTTGGGCATTTCACCCTTGCTTTATAAGCCTTGCACGAGCCTAAGGGTTTCATAAACCCTTAGGGCAGATATTTGAGAGAGAGTGGGAGAGGAGAAAGGGGTTCTAACCTAGGGTTTCATCTTGAGAGTGAATCAAGGGTTTAAACACCCAAGATCATCCCAAAAAGGGCGTGGATTCATCAAATCCAACCTCAAACTCGTGTGGCATTCCCATTCCAAGCTAGGGCAGCGATCCTACGGCATTTTGAAAGGGGTTTCTTCCCCAAATCAAGCCTTCTTCAAGTAAGGGTTCTTCCCTACCATTTGAGGTTCGATTTCAAGGTTTCTTCAAGGTCAAGCCTTGATTTCAAGGTTAGTACACTCTACTAACTTCATTAGTGATAACCTTGATTTTTCTTCCTCAAATATGATGATTTTATATGTTGTATGCCCCTTTTTATTGAGTTGTGACGAAATCCCTATAATAAATAAGATAAATGGATAAAGGTGTGGGAATGTGTGAATGGATGGTGGATTGTAGCGAATGGGTGCCGTGTGGGGTGATGTATGTAATGGGATGGATAATGGTGGAAGGGCATTTTCAACATAATGAACATACCTTTGTGATGGATGAAAAACATGCACTAAGCAACTTAAATAAAAAGGCTATCATAGTGATGCTTACCAAGTGTTTGAGAAAATGTTTAAATGATGATTTGAATGAGTGAACTTGAATTATAAAAGCATGCATTGAGTTATTCTTTCTAAAATGCCTATCTTGATCAAATGTGCTACATGTCATTTACATTTCCATATGCTCATATTAAGAATTGAAATGCTATGCTCATGTGACCATCATACTCAAGTATGTCCTCATGCCTACCACAATTTCTACACACACGCACGCATGCTTGCATGAACTGGGTTTATTTCACGAGTATTAGTGCATGAGAAATAAAACGAGAAACAAGCATATGTCAAGGAGGTTGGTAGCCCAGGGATGTGCGGGTGCTAGCCTCTGGCTCACAAGTTAAACGAACATGAATATCAAGGGTAGAGCATATCCCTAGGATATGTCATACCTGGCTCACAAGAAAACACGACGAGCAAGGATCAAGAAACATGGAAGGGTGTTAGTGTACTAAGACCAGGTACGGGCACTAACATCTGTTCCCCAACACGCATGAAAGTATGCTAGTGTACTAAGACCAGGTACGGGCACTAGTGTATGTTTCCAAGACAAGCATGAAAGGATGTTAATGTACTAAGACCAGGTACGGGCATTAACATCTGTTTCCAACAAGTATGAGAGGATACTAGTATACTAAGACCAGGTACGGGTACTAGTATCTGTCTCCAAGCGATAATCAAGAAATATGGAAGGGTGATGATGTACTAAGACCAGGTACGGGCATTGTCATCTGTTCCCAGGCAAACAAGAAAACTCACGAGCAAGTCAACAAGAACATATGCATTATACTTACTCACGAGACAAGAACCGGGCAAGAACCTAGTACGTCCGTCCAGTTCATAGTTCGGGTACTAGCTAAACCAGAACGAAACAAGGCAGGTGTGATTTCCACGATACGAGAACAAGTCATGACTTTTGGATACGAATTTACAATGCATGAGTTGATGTTCATGATTCACTTACGTGGTTATGTTGTTTTAGCTTCCGCGCTCTGAATTTGTATCTCTTGGGTGAACTGTATCATGTATTACATGTTATGCTATTGTTATTACTATTGTTAGTTAGTAGCTTGTACTCGCTGAGTATTCCATGCTCAGCCGTACTTTTATGTCGGCAGGTACATTATGCAGCATATGAACTCTTGCCCCTTGGATCGAGGCAGCTCGGGGTGAGCAAGAGATTCTTCGGATGGTTACCTAGATATTAGGAGACGTGGCGTATGGCCAACGGTTGGGATGAGCGAGAGAGAGAGAGACATGTATTTTGGGATTTCCTTAGGGACTTTTTTGTGTGAGCTTGAGTGGGTGACTCAAGCATTTGTACTCTTGTGATTATTGTATTCTATCCAGCTATTAATGATATGGACACTTGGAATTACATTTATGTTAAAGGAAATTTTAGTCTCTCTATTTTTGCATGCCTTGTTATGCTCTCGCCGGTTGACTAAGGATAGGTCACGTCGCCAAGGTATCCTAACTCCTAGGGGGTATTTTGGGGCGTGACATTATATGACCTGCAAAACAACTTTTCGACACCCTAGGGTGATGATACAATTTACTCGGGACCCGATCTGGGCCCCCGAAGGTCCACATAAAATCACAACATCACATAGGGGTCTCCGACCCTTTTTTCATCCATGCCTTTTATATAGTGAGTCTAAATCCGAGGTTTTGAGACCCAAGACCGAGGGCTACACCCCTCTACTCATTTTCCACACACAACCACCTTCCCATAACACATCCACGAGGTCTCAGACCCTTTTTCCATCAACGCACATACATTCCACATAAAGAATATAGCAAATAACAGGGAAAAGAGAAGATATGGAAGGGGGTTTTTACCTCTTTCATGCACTTCGAGGCATCTAGGGCCGAAACGGACACCGCCAACACGCTCAGGAGGATGATCAATCCCAAGGTGAAGCTCCTCGCCTTCAAACCTTCACTTTCTCTCTCTAGATTTATCTCTTTCTCTCTCTACACGTTGATCGAGATGCTGGGGAAGAAAATAGACGTCACCAACGCGTCGGGGACATCAAAAAACCCCAAGGTGGACTCCCTTTTCTTTTCTTTCTCTTCCTTTCTCTCTCCTCTTTCTCTCTCTTCCTTTCTCTCTCTAAAATTTCAGTGGCAGTTTGCAAACTGTGAGCAATGAGGGGGCTGGCCCCCATTTATATAGGCCTTAAAGGGGTTTAGATCATGTGCAAAAGCACATAACCCATTTGGTGTGGAAAGGTTGGTTGACCAAGTCAACCAATTTGACTGGTTTGACCAGTTTGACTGGATTTTCTCATTTTTCATGCATATATCCTTTGAAACCCTACTACATAACGCCTGATAGTGATGAAACTTTCGGTGACCGAACTTAGGACAGCCCGACACCTACTGTAAAAATTTTGGAGAAAAATATTGAGTTTTCACAACTGCACTTTAGTCCGGAAGAAAACTGCAAAACCCACTAATTTTTTGATTTCGGACACAAAACAGGTCGCTGTTTCTTCGTTTGAGATAACTAACTACCGAGACGAAAAACATTAATTCCCATGGCCGACTAGCATGCATTAGTACCAGCCGCACGGATTTCTATGAGGGTCTCCAACAGATGTTGGGTCCCACTTAATTTTTGGAAATCTAGAAATTTTCTGTTTTTCTCAATTTTATCACACATAATGGCCCCGCAGTCCTGCGAAATGATACCTGACAGAACCGATACGATAGGGTGTGTCCCGACAGTCGACCAGTACATTATGTGTGATTTTTGTGAAAAGATACTGAGATTTCCTTGGTGTACTTCAATCCTGAGCAGAACCCACTTTTTATTAATTTAACAAACACTTAAGTATTTAACCCCAGTTAAGGACCAATAAACGCATAATTTTATTATTTAAAATTCTGGGGCGTTACATAACCCATCTAGAAAAGCATGGTATAGGCTTTAACCAATAATGTACACACCACATGTTTGATGAAATGCCAAGGTGAAGAAAATGAATTGAAAACTAAGAAATGCATGATTAAAGTATATGGAATTGCTAGGGTTTATGATAGTGTGATTAATTGCTTTCTCTAACGGCATGAATCATTACTTGTTGAAATTAATGTTGTACTATATATTGTTGAATCCCAAATGTCATATTTAATTCCAAGTTAAAGTATGTACACGATTTCACGAGCACGGCATGCATGACATGGTTTACCGGTGTTTTCAAGAATAAGGGTTTTAGAGGTAGGACATATCTTACGATATGTTTTGCCTTGCTTTTGGCAAGAACAAGTGTTTTTCATTTAAGGAGGGGTCTCCCCTCCCTCACAAGTGCATATCATTGTAAGAGGGGTCTCCCCTCCCTCGCAAGTGCATCTCATTTAAAAAAAAGGGGTCTCCCCTCCCTCGCAAGTGTATCTCACAAGTTGCATAAGCATGTTTAAATTCCAAGCAAGCACGCATGACATGACACGCATGGCAGACAAGCAAGACAGACATGACAAGTTTTCACGCATGAAATGAGTATTTCAAGTTAAGTCAAATACAAGATGATTTCAAGAGTTTTTCCAACTTTGATATGATACAAGCATGAACTATAAACTGTTTACTTTTCCTATTAATTATATGAACTGCTTCATGCTTTACTCTGTTATTATTATGCTATGGTTGTTGGTTAGTATTTGGTACACACTGAATATTCCATGCTCAGTCGTACGTTTATGTCGGTAGGTACTGAGGTAGCTACTGCTCCATTCTACATCTGTGCTCCTGGCCCATGGGTGGAAGAGGAGTACGTTGAGGAACCTACGGAGGAGCCTCATGTAGATGAGTACTATTAGGTGGTAGATTCTAAGTGAGCGTGGGTGAGCACGAGAGATTATGACTATGTATTTTGACAGGCATGTCCGCACTTCTTTTGTTTTATATTTTGTACAAACTTGGATCATGTATATATATAGAGTTTTGGTTAGACTTCCGCTGTGCTATGTTGGTTATGCTTCCGCTATTTTTCTTCTATTGTATATGCTCCGTATGTTTGCAGGATGGTTTGTCAAGCAAGTCATGTAAGTCAGGATAAGTCGTCCAAGATTCACTCTAACTCCTAGGGTGGGTTTTGGGTCGCGACAGAATGATTATGAGTTTGATTAGAAATTGTGATGTATTATAAAATTAGGTTTTTTATGAAAGTAATTTTATAAAAATTATATACCGAAAATTGATATATGATTAATGGAATTGTTTCATTATTTTATTGTTGAAAACCTTATAGATCATGTTTTTAGATTGATTAATTATGAGAAATTGTATTTGGTTAAATTGATGTATGATTAAGAAATTGCATGATGATGGATGCTGGTTAAATCAAACAGTGAATTATGGTTGTGTGACTTAGGGGTATTATCATGGCGGCATTAGTCGTTATGATGAGCTTTTGAGAGCCCTTGACCAATAATTTAGGGTTTGATTTGATTAATGGCTATCATTGTTTCACTTACACTTATTCATGAAAATAAATATGTGCAAACATGATAAAAAGCAATATCCGAAGTATTATACAAGTATACAAGCACACGAGCATAACTGTCTGATTGAGTTTTACACTGCCCAAGTACCAACAAGCCTAAGATCAAGGCAAGACAAGTCGTATGCACCGGATAATGTGTAGACAAGCCGTATACACCGGATAATGTGTAGACAAACCGTATACACCAGATAATGTGTAGACAAGCCATATGCACCGAATAATATGTAAAATGTATGGTACTTTGGTAAGTAGGGTATATGTTAGTCTCTATCCAATATATGTGGTAGAGTTATTTTAAGTTATTGCACTATACATGTTGTTAGATACATTCTCGAATAAGAAAGACCAGTCAGATAAGCAATAAAAAAATAAGTACAAGTGAGCACGTCTAAGAATTGAATTGAAATTATGCTTCCGCACTCTGAATTATTTATATGCTTACTTGTGATGTTAAATTCTAATTTATGCTTTATATTCAGCCGATGACTTTGTTGTCGACAAGTTCTAGGTTTGATATTTGTGCCCCAGGACCTTAGGAAGAAGAAGAGTACGAGGAAGAAGAAGAAGATCCAATAGGTGATTACCCTGATGGTGAATGGAATTTGAATCGTTGGCCATTTCCTGGAAATTAAATTATTAGTATTTAGATTTGGAGTTTAAGACATTGTAATAGACTTAATGTTGGAATTATGGTTAGATTGAATTAATAGTTGGGAATCAGGATGGATGATTTGAATTATTGATTTTGTTTTAGTTCTTAAATTGAGATATTAGACTTAATCATAATTAATTAAAGGAAAAATTTTCGGGTTCATGTTTTAGATTGCCTTCAATGCTTTATGATAGGAAGTTATGAAAGTTTGATGGTTAAGTCATGTGCCAAAGTCTCACATTAACCTAGGTGGGATTTTGGGGCATAATAGCTAGGTGTTTATTAGGTTGATGGTGGGTGGGCACATGAATAAGAGATGTCATACAATAACCCCAAAGCATGAGTATAACATCCCTTATAGATCAAACAGAAGATCGAATGCTCCAAGATTCACATGATAAGATCTGTGAAAGTGGAGAAGATAGATTCTATCTGCCTATTCAAGGCGATGTAATATTGCGCCCAAATGCGGGATTACATTAAGCTAGTGACTAGGTATTCGATGCCAATTAATTCTCTCTATATTGGCAATACTATTAGAAACAGACCCATAATCTAATAGTATTAAATGAATTCAATAGATCCCTAATACTGTCTTTATTTTTTCATTTGATTAGATCATGATAGGCCTACACCCTCTAACTGAAATTTTATGTCATGAGAAGTTAGTTGGAACTAACTATGTTGACTGGGAATTTAGAATATACTTGGTACTTTCTGCTGAGAAACTTGGGTGTTGTTTGGATAGACATCCTCGACAACTTCTGGCTTTTAGGAAGTCAGAAGTTGATGATTTTGTGTTTGGTTTACATTTTTCCAGTGACTTCCCGCGGAAGTAAAAAGTCGTATGAAGTCACTTTCTTTACTTCCCCAAAAAACAAGGCGAGTCTCCTTCCCCGGGAAGAAAAATTTTCAAATTCGGCGGGAAGTTGACAGAACTCTCCGACCGAGCGATAAATGGGCTCATTAAAATATCTAACTTGCTTTCGTCCTTCGCTTGTCCATGACACTATTTTATGATTTATCCACATTAAGTACGTGGAAGATTGTCAGCCATCCAAGTTGCCACCGTCATTTCTCTTTCTAAAATTGAGTAAACATTTCAATGAAGCAGTCAAAGATGGGACCATTTTTGGAAGGAGCCAAATCATCTACGGTGATAACCGGATTTGGCAAATCCGGTTATCACTCCTAGAGGTCACCACGTGTCTCCTTTGACACCCCTTAACCGTGGATAAGGTTCACCCACCCATCCTTGGTTTTCTTTTTTAAATATTAATTCTTTTTTTAAAATTAAAAAAGTGTTTTTAATATTAAAAAAACTCTAGAAAATAGTTTCTTAATTTTAAAAAAAGAATTAATATTTTTAAAGAAAAAACCAAAGATGGATGGGTGAACCCCAGGGGTGGGTGAACCTTACCCATGGTTAAGGGGTGTCAAAGGAGACACGTGGTGACCTCTAGGGGTGATAACCGGATTTTCCAAATCCGGTTATCACCGTAGAGGATTTGACTCCTTTTGGGAATCTTTGGTCAACTCTAAGTGCACTGTTGCAGGCTCAAATTATTTAATTTAAGAAGACATAGACGCAAAGAAAGCTGTTCCAACTTTACAAACGAACACAAATTGAGGAGATGGCCCCAAACTTGGTGTTCAAATTTTACTTTTTTTTTGGGCATACCTTTGGATCCAAAATTTTTTTTTTGATAAAAGGGGAACATGTCGCCTAATACCGTTCCAGTTTTAGGTATTAGGCATCGGCTAGATGATTTGAGATTTTTTTTAATATGAATATTTTGCATGTAATATCAAAATAAAGACCTTTTCTTGATCATCGTTAGACGTGCAGGACATGTGTAATGAAATATAAAATTTGATCGATAGAAAAATTTTAATTAATAAAATTTTTCAGAAGTTACTTCCCTTTAGGGTAAACCAAATGCAAATTTTGACTTTTAAAATTTTAAGTCACTTTTCGGATGTATAAACCAAACGCTATTATATGTACCGAATGACTTTGTCAGATTTCCCCAAGAGTTATTTCCTGCAAAATAGCTTTTAAGGAAGTACTTTTCTTCTTTGGGAAGTCTATCCAAACACCACCTAGACCTATGTCGTACAACTCCTAAACCTATAGTTCTTCCGGATTCATCACCTGATCTGTTGGCAGAAGCTGATCTATGGAATTGTTCAAATCAGAAAGCCAAAGATTGGGTGTTATCATCCTTATCCAATATTCTTTATAATCATCATATGGATATGGATAATACTTTTGACATTTTAAAACACCTTCATGAGATGTTTGGTGTAGAGAAAAAGTCAGCTAAACAAACAACATTAAGATCTCTTCTTACCACCGCTATGGTAGAGGGAACTCCAGTCAAAGAACACGTCATGAAGATGATGGGTTATTTTAATGAACTGGAGATGTTTCCCGTAACGCAAACAAGGAGTTTCTTCTGAGACCCCTTGAACTGGACTGCCCTTAACGCTAGAGCAAGAGAAAGCACAAGAGTACCTCAACGGCGCCTACCACAAGGAAAGGACTGAAAAGACGGAGTTTCATCTGGTGGAGGGGTAGGAAGTGAGGGAGCTGCTTCCACCTACCAAGATGGCCTTTATGTTGGCTTCAAACAGCCAAGAATGAGAACAGTAAACCCGCAGCATTTCCAACATCCGTCTTTGTCAAAATCTCAATAATAGTGCAAACTGACCCATTTTGTAGGCGAACGGTACTACCATGCCGTAGGTGGAGATGATAAACAACTTGATGACTAGTTTGGACCGAACCTTGGACCTTTCCATTTCTGGATCATATCACCAAAATCAATACAACTACAGTCACTCCCTCGATCATTCAACTTGTTTGTAGTGAATTACAATATAAACAAGTATGAAATGACTCTCAGTGGGTTATTAGACTCACTATTGGCTGTGGAAGATCAGATTAGAAAGGATGTTGATGGTAAAATTTTGTTTGTCGAAAGACCTATACCTCTATTAGTGTCTAAAAAGAAAAGGAAGAGGAACAAGGGTAAAGGAAAGTTTAAAGACTACAGAGGCAAGCAAAAGTTGCCAAAAGTTCTTTAGGAGATACTGGTAAGGATAACAAAGGGAAGGGAAAATGTTTCCACTATGGTAAGATAGGCCACTGGAAGAGGAACTGTAGGACTTATCTCGCAATTCTTAAGAAGGGTGGCACCGGTACTCAATGTATGAGATGCTTTGAAGTACTAATTACTATTGAGTCAAATTTTCTAGATGGTCCCCCTAATTCATGGTGCATGGATTCTAGATCCACTGTACATGTTTGTAATTGTTTACAGGGATTCAAGGAAACTAGAAAACCGACAAGACAGGAGTAGAAGCTTAAGAGTTGACTCGGGTGCAAATGTTGCAGTCAAGTCAATAGGCGTTTTTATTCTTTATTTACCTCAAGGAAAAACTTTAATTTTAGAAGACTATTTTTATGTGCCTAGTACACACAGGAATTTGATATCAGTTTCAAGACTTTTACATTGTGGTTACTCTGTCCTTTTTAATTCAATTGTTGAGATTAAGAAAGATGAAATGGTCTTAATTGCTGGTAATCTTATTAACGGTCTCTATTTGATATTTCCTTTGGTAAATAATGTAAGTCTGCTAAGTGACAATGTCTCATCATCTAGAATGTCTGGAATGAAAAGACATTGCACAGAGTCAACTTATCTTTGACATAAGAGACTTGGTCATATTAATCTTGATAGGATCAAGAGGTTGGTAAAAGATGGTCCCCTTGAATTTATCAAGGTAGAACCACTCCCTACTTGCGAGTCATGTCTCGAAGGGAAGATGACCAAGAAACCTTACCCTAAAAAGGTAGGAAGAGTTAAAGAGAAGTTGAGACTCATACATAGTGATGTATGTGATCCATTTAATATTGTTGTTAGAGGTCAATACCGGTATTTTGTTACATTTACCGATGACTATTCAAGATATGGATATGTCTATTTGATGCAACACAAATTTGACACTTTTGAAAAGTTTAAGGAATTCAGATTAGAAGTTGAAAATCAAACAGATAAATCCATTAAGACACTTCGATCAGATCGAGGTGGTGAATACCTCACCAATGATTTTATGGATTACTTAAAGGATAATGAGATTATCTCACAATGGTCAAGCCCTGCCTCACCTCAACAGAATGGTGTTTCTGAAAGAAGAAACTGGACCTTATTAGATATGGTTTGATCTATGATGAGCCATGCCAATATACCTTCCTATCTTTGGGGGTATGCTTTACAAACGGCCATTTATATTCTGAATCGGGTTCCTTCTAAATCAATAACGGTTACACCCTATGAATTGTGGACTGGGCAAAAACCTAGTTTACAACATCTAAGGGTATGGGGTTGTCCTGCGCATGTTCACAAGCTCGAACCTACCAAGTTGGAATCTAGAACCGAAAAATAGAATTTTGTAGGGTATCCAAAGGAAACTAAGGGTTTTTATTTCTACTCCAAGGCAGACTAAACAATTGTTGTTAGGAATCATGCCACTTTCTTGAAGGAAGATATGGATCTTCTTAAAAAAGTTGAATTTCATGAGATGAAAGACAACACAGCTAATATCCCACTTGAACCTAATTCTTCCACTACAAACTCTTCTAATTCAATTCCATTGAGAAGGTCTGAAAGAGTTTCTAGACCACCAAATAGACTTCAATATTACAATAACGAGGTTTATCTAGTTACCCCTAATGACGAGGATACAGATCCTAACACTTATCAGGAAGCTACATTAGATGTAGATGCATCTCAAAGAAATAAAGTCATGAATGCTGAAATAGATTCCATGTATGACAATGGCATTTGAACTTTAGTAGATCCACCAGATGGTATAAGACCCATTAGATGCAAATGGATTTACAAAAGGAAGAAGGGTTCCAATGGCAACGTGGAGACCTATAAAGCAAGACTTGTTGCTAAATGTTATACTCAAATTCAAGGAGTTGATTATGAGAATACTTTTTTACCAGTAGCTATGCTTATATCCATCAGGATATTGCTAGCTATAGCTGTACACCATGACTATGAGATATGACAAATGGATGTCAAAACTACTTTCCTAAATGGAATGTTAGAAAAAGACATCTATATGAAGCAACCCGAGGGCTTCATTGCTCCTAATCAAGAGAACATGGTATGCAAGCTAAACAAGTCAATATATGATTTGAAACAAGCTTCTAGAAGTTGGAACCAAAGATTTAATCTTTTAATCAAAGAATTTGGATTGCAAAAGAATTTAGATGAATCTTGTATTTACAAGAAGGATAGTAGGAGAGCGGTAGTATACCTTATTCTCTATGTAGATGACATCCTACTCATTGGGAATGATATAGGTATGTTGTCATAAGTCAAGATTTGGCTTTCTCAACATTTCTCAATGAAAGACTTGGGAGAGGCATCCTATATTCTTAGAATTAAGATCCCGAGAGATAGAAAATTCCGGATGTTGGGAGTGAGCCAATCTTCCTACATTGACAAGATCTTGTCAAGGTACAGTATGAGTGATTATAAAACAACTCTCATTCTTTTTAGACATAGTGTTACTTTGTCTAAAAAGATGGCTCCTATGTCAACTGATGAGATCGAGCAGATGAAGAGATGCCCATATGCTTCGGTAATTGGGAGCCTCGTATATGCCATGTTATGTATCAGACCGGATATGTGTCATGCAGTGGGAGTTGTAAGTCGGTTCCAAAGCAATCCAGGAGTCAATCATTGGACTATTGTGAAGCACATCATGAAGTACCTGAAAAGGACTAGGGATTATGTGCTTACTTTTCAATATGAAGATCTCGTTAGAGTGGGTTATATTGATTTTGATTTCCAATCTGATCCGGACTATAGAACTTCCATGTCTGGATATGTGTTCACACTGGGTGGCGTTGTTGTGAGTTGGCGCAACATAAAGCAAAAGAGTATTGCAGACTCTATCACAGAAGCAGAATCTATTATGGTTTCTGAAGCTGTAAAAGAAGCAGTCTGGTTCAGAAGGTTTTTGCAAGAGCTAGGAAATGTTCCTTCAACACTTAAACCTATCACTCTCTTTTGTGATAGTAATGGTGCAGTAGCGTATAGCAAAGAATGTAGGAGCCACAAGAAGATGAAACATGTGGAGAGGAAGTATCATCATTCGTGAGATTATTGAAAGACAAGACATCATTGTTTCAAAGATTAGGTCTCAACTTAATGTTGCTGACCGATGACAAAAGATTTATCAGATAAAGTATTTATAACACACTTAGATAGTATGGGATTGAAATCTATGTCACAATGACTTTAAGGGCAAGTGAGAGATTGTTGGATATTATGCCCTAAAAATTCATTTAGATTATAAGATTTTTATTGATTAGATTAATAAAGACATCTTTTTTAGCTATTGTGAATTCATTATGGGTAATTGACTAAGATCGTGAGATGATCTATACAATACGAGATATCGAACAAGGTCCCCAGGATATATTGTAGGAAAGGTATGTGATTGGTTATGGACTGACACAGCTAGATATAGCTTTCCTGTAGAGCCCCAGAAATTAGGTTCACTATTCATGTGAATAGTGCTTTGCCTAAAGTATGTAAAGGCCTAAAGCCTTCCATGTGTTCTTGATTCAAGGAAAGTGAAGTGAGGATTTTATATGTGTATGTTGAGTCTCAAAACAAGAGTATGTATATAAAAGCATAGGGTATAAAATATCCTAAGTGTGAATGTAGGACCTCGGGAACCAAGTTCACAATGTTGTGAATAGTGCTATGAATAATGCCAGGGCACTTGGGTATACTTCTGGTATTGTTACGATGTTATGAAAAAGGATAAGGAATGTTTTTACCTTGGGTTTAAGTGAGTAGAAATGTGTGTATTGATATGTTGGTGTGTTTAAGCCAAGAGTATGCATTACTCTAGGTAGTGGGTGTTGAAGCAAAGAGTAGGAATACTCTAACCATTTTGGGTGAGTTAATGTACAAGGGAAGAGTATAAGGAATACTCTAAGTGTGTTAGGGTATGTGTTCAGGGTTCTAAGGACCCTCTTGGGTAATCTAAGTATGATCAAAGTTGTAAAGAAGAGAAGTGGGATGTCTAAACATACCCTGAACTTTAAAGAGTTCTATATTTCTTACCGCTGATTGGAATTGAGTGATTCTTTAATTTTTAGAAAGATATCGAAACCCTCTTCGAGGTTCATGTTTATCACTTTTTCATATTTTGAGTCAAAGTTGGGTCAAACGTTAGAATTCCGAAAACTAGTCTGCTGAAATTGTGGGCTGCTGAAATCCATTTTCAGACCAGTCATCCTTAGATCCAATTTAGGCAATTAAAAACTCAAAATTAGGATTAGTCCATCACACACAAATTTTTCTCCTTTGACTAACGAGTCCAACGCAAGTTAAATCATCAAAATCCTATAAACAACTCAAAAGTTATGGTCAAAATACCAAAGTAGGAAAAACTCAACCAAGTCAAAGTACCCACTCGTCGCCGAGTGTGAACCACTAGTCGACGAGTTAGTGCTCAAAACGCTCCAAACCGACCCAGAACTCTTCCACCGACCTTGAGAGATATCTTAAGATATTTTGCAATGACTTTTAAGGGTTTTGGCAACCCTTATAGACTATAAATAAAAGGGGATTTCGTGGGTATAGATTTACCATACCCTAAGCTTGGATTTTGAGAGATTCAAGAAGAGAAGAAGAAGAAGAAAGTTGAGGGTTGTTTGGATGTTCTAAGTTCACGTTTTTCCATCAAAGGAAGAGTTCTTCTTGCTTTCTTGATGTTCTAACACTTGGGGTACGATTCCAAAGTGATTCATCAAGTTGGGATTTCTCCAAGGTTAGTTCTTGGTTGTAGTCTAAGAGCAAAAGTGAAGTTCTGTTCTTGTTCCAGATTTTCATAAGCTTCTCAAAGCTTGGATATTGATCCCTCAAGCTTCTAAAATCTCTTGATTGAAGGAAATCAATCCTTCTACATACTCTCTACTAACTAGCTATGTTATGATTCATGGTTGAGTATGATGAAAGGTTTGAATGAAAAATACAGAGTTTTAATGAAACAGATTTAAAGTAAGATGAAAGTATGTTATTTACATGAATTGAAGTAGATACAATCGACTAACTCCCTTCATGTTCTAATTCATAAATGCTTAGTATCTATTGAAACACGTTTTGGAGAAAACTAAGGCATAGAGCCTTATATGTGTATACTATTGAAGCAACTGAATGAAATTGGGATTTCCATGAGTTTAATGGTTTTCCTTACCTACCATGTTTGCATAATTGAGTTTTTGTATAAATGAGAATATGGAAATGGATGGTTTTGATGAAATAGGCTAAGTAGACCGTGTGCATACTATTATAAATTCATGAATGAAATTCATGATTTCTTTCGATGTTTTAATCACTCTCTAAGAATACCATGCTACTTCTAAGCACTATATGCATGATGCTCCTAAATACCTTATGCATGTGACTCAATGTTGGAAGCTTTATATGATCACTATAATGCTCACAAGTGCTCTCTAATGCTCACCAATGCTCTAAGCACATGTATGATATTTCTATGATTGTAGTTTTATGGGCATGTGATGATGTTTAAATGATTTTTAATTATACCATGATGCTCACAATTTCTCTATGCTCACAAGTACTCCATGCTATGCACGTGTATGTTTTGTATTACTGAGATTTCTCATAAGTCGGGTATCCGAAGGCTCATAAGTATAACTCATAAGCAAAAGCTCATATGGAATTCTCATAAACAACGCTCATAAGTACTCATAAGTCTCATACGTTCTCTATGCTCATAAAAAGGCATCATGCATATCTCACAAGGCATCATTCATATCTCACAAGGCATCATATGTGGCTCATACGACTCATAAGTACTCATAAGAACTCATAAGTATTCATAAGTACTCATAAGTCTCATACATTTTCTATGCTCATAAGGATCTCACAAGGCATCATTCATATTTCACAAGGCATCATATGTGGTTCACACGACTCATAAGTACTCATAAGTATTCATAAGTACTCATAAGTCTCATATATTCTCTATACTCAAAAGGATCTCACAAGGCATCATGCATATCTCACAAGGCATCATTCATTTCTCATAAGACATCATATGTGGTTCACACGACTCATAAGTATTCATAAGAACTCATAAGCTATTGAAACTCGTAAGACTCATAAGATTTAGAAGGAACTCCCAGAGATCGAAATACGTTATGATTCAATGTATACACTTGTTAATTCATTTTGGTTTCCACACTCTGATTTTGCATGTTATATGATGAATTGTACACTATGTGATATATTAATGTTTTATAGCATTGTTAGTTAGTAGTTTGTATACGCCGAGTATTCAATGCTCAGCCGAACTGTTATGTCGGTAGGTTACAGGTTGGACGATCGTGCTCCAGAACTGAGAGTCGAGCAGGAGCTTGCTTGGGATCATCATACTGATGTTAGGGGTCTGGACATGTGGCCTTATGGTTGAGGGAGAGTGACATGTATTTGGGGTTTCATTTTGGGGGTTTTGCATTGGACTTGAGCTGGTAACTCAAGTGATGGATTTTGTGTATAGAGTTTATTCTATTTATGTACAAGTTCTTATTTGTATTTAGTCTTAGTTAACTCATGTACATGGGACACTGTTCTATATAGAAGAAATTTTTAGGTTCACTATTTAAAATGCCTTGGATGCTCTCTCGCAGGATGGTTTGTATGTGAGTTCACGACGCCAAAGTCCCTAACTCCTAGGTGGGATTTTGGGTCGCGACATTTCTAGTTCCTTATACCTTATAGAGTCACAGCTATGGGTGAAGCTGGGCACTTCACTTGTATGGCTGCCACAATGCTTAGATGTTCTCAATGGTTGAGATGTAGTTTTATCTCAAACTATTGTAGTAAAACTACACATCAGTAAATGAGTGCTTAAATGTACATTGACTGATTGCATACAATGAGAGATCTCTTATATAAATATACTATTAGATAGTTGATCTCCCATTCACATTGAACAGTTTTGATGATCATTAGATCTGATGAGTTCATTTATAACTGAGCAGTGATCTGGCTGTTTGATTGCACCTAAGTACTCTCTATCATGAGAGACTATGATAAGGTGATAATTGGATAATCAGAAAGTTGTTCGAGTCATGATGAATATCAAACAAGAAATCCATGCTCATTAAATTGAGAGATTATCCAAGTTCCGGGGTAAGACAATCCATTAAGCTAAAAGCTCGCGCAGGTGATTTTGAAATAAAATATGTTTGAAATATATTTTTAATAAAATATATTATACTTAATAAAAGATTTTTTAAAATGGGCCTGATCTAACCATGGTTAAACCGGGGTTATAGGTAGTGCCCCGAACTGAAATTTTCTTAAAAAGATTTTTTGAAAAAACATTTTTGCTTGTTGGGGGTATTTAACCAGTGAGAGTCTAGGAGGATTCCTCATGGATTGAGGACCCCTAGACCCTATGGAAGATACCGTATGCCTGTGGGGTGGTTGCACCTGTGGTTGTACCTCAAGGGAGGATTCCTCCACACCTATGAGAAAGGTGGAAGTCCCCCTATCATTGGTTTATTCTAAGCTAAAAAGAAAGAAATAAAGTCAAATGGATCTTTAGAGACTATTTAGATAATTAAAAACTCATAATTAGGATTTGTCCATTAGACCCAAAATTGTTCCCTTTTGAATGACGAGTCCAACACAAGTTGAATCGTCAAAATCCATTGAGCGAGTCAAACCTTATGGTCAAAATATCAAACGGTAAAAATCTGGACAGCTCACTGGAGGTTTGTACGATCGATCGTCCAAAACCTAATGATCGATCACCCGAAACCCAAAATCTAGGCAGCTCACTGGAAGTCTAGACCATCGATCGCCCAGACTAACGATCGATCATCAGCGAGTGACTCTGTTTTTTTAAAGACGCGAAAATCGGGGTTTTTAACCCCTAGGCTATAAATAAAGGTTCTATTTTGTGGGTTTTAGGGTTCTAACCTATTCTAAACCTAATTTGGCAAAAGGGAGAGAAAACCTGGGGTTTCTAAGAGGATTGTATTTGGTGAAGGTGGGGATTGCTTTTAAAAGGAGTAGAAAGCTTGGAGATCTTCCTCAAATCTTCTTGGGAGCGATTTGGATCCAAAGGAAGGATCTCTAAGGTCGACAAACTCTTCAACTCTACTCTACTATGATAAATCGTATGTTATAGTATGATAGAAATGTATAGTTAAGCATGTTTTAAGGTTATTGTTAGGAAATAAGAAATGGTGGATTATATGGATGGGAAATCTTATAGAGGATGGATTGAATTGAGGATGGGATGAATGCATGGATGTGGATTGTGTTTGGGTTGGATGGAAGGATTACGATGTGGTGAAATGTTGGAAATGGGAAGGGGCAAAGTATCTATAATTAACGCACTCTAGGTGTTTGTCTAAATGCTTAAGAAGGATGAATGTTAGTATGATGCTATTGATTATTAAGAAACTAAGTCAAATGGATATTGTTATTGGTCATGATAAATTATGTCATATTTACTTTGTATGGGATCAGTATTCGGGTAGGCCAACCCTTAGAGAAAAATCCTCCACGTTGGGAATTCTCTAACTAGAGAGATGTAACCTAACGGAGTTTCTTAACGGAAGATTAGAACCTAAGGGATGACTCATTTGAATTTCAATCATGACACTCAAGCACATGTTCACTTGCATGATAAGTATTTAAGTCTCATGAGTTCACTTGTCCCATAAGCATGCAAGCATTGGACACGAACATGTTACGAATTGTGCAATGAAAGAATGATCCCCTATTATGAGCACCCACTCTACGCGTTGTCGCACTTATGCTATGATATGAAAGAATGATCTCCAGTTACAAACATACCACTCCATACGTTACCGCGCCTAAGTTACAAAGCTATGAAATATGCGTTGACGGGACCAAACACTATGAAATATGTGTTAACGAGACAAACACACTATGAATCATGTATGTATGAGATATGTTAACCATCATAAGCATGTATGAGTCTGTAGAGCCCCGGACTTTTTCACATTTAATGCATGACACTTTCGTTGCCATCTTGCCTTCAAAGAGGTATAATTAATAAATAAGGAAGAAATTGGAAATTCCGAAATGTCAAAAATGTTCATTTTCGAAGTACGAACCCAACGCAAGTTGAATCGTCAAAATCGGACGAACGAGTCAAAAGTTATGGCCAAAACAGTTTGGACCTGCAGACCACCGATCGCTCGGTCCATGGAGCGATCGATCGGTCCAAAACCGATCGCTCGGAGGCTATCGACTGGTCAAGATTTTTGTATGGGGAAATTTTCCAGAGAGTGAAATTTTGACTGATCGCTCGGTTATGAAACCGATCGATCGGTAGGCAACCGATCGATCGGTCATTAACACCGATCGCTCGGTACTCGCATTTTTGCAGAAATTTCAGTAAGGGTATTATGGTCTTTTGGTCGGTTTACTCTTATCTTAAGAGTCTTGCCCGAGCCTTTAGGGCTTCATTTCGACACTTAGAGAGATTGGGAGATAAGAAGAGAGGAGAGGGCGATTCCTAAACCTAGGGTTTCCATTTTGGAGAGAAATCAAGGGGTTTGTGAACCCACACTCAACTCAAGCCCATTTTTCTTCAAGATCAAGGCACAAGCTCATGAGGAGCATCTCCTCAAGCTAGGGCTGCAACTCACAGTTGTTTTTGGAAGGGGATTTCTTCCTCACTTGATCAAGGTCGGTACTTCTTACTACCCTCCTAGTTATAGTTCCTCTTTTCCCTTTATTTCTTTTGATTTTCCTTTATTTACACATGTGCTATGGGATGGATGGTTGTGAATGGTGAATGGAGATGGAATGGGCGATTGGATGCCAATGGTTGTGTTGTGATGATTAAAATGGGGAGCGCATTGTATCCATAATAAACACACATTTATGATGTGAGTAAACTCACCTAGAAAAGCATGATTTAGGTTTAAATGAATAATGAACACACCATGTTTGATGAAATGCCAAGGTGAATAAAGTGAGTTGTAAATTAGGAAATGCATGCCTAATAAATTTTGGATATTGCTAGGGCCTATGATAGTGTGTTTTCTTACTTTCCCTAAATGATGTGAATATTACATTGCTCAATCATTGATGTTATATGTGTTGTGAATTACCCAAATGTCATATTTAAATTTAAATGCAAGTATGTACACGATTCCCACGAGCACGGCATGCATGACATGATTTACCGAGGTTTTCAAGAACATGGTTAGAGGTGGGACATATCCTACGATATGTTTTACCTCGCTTTTCACAAGAAAACAAGAACCAACATTCCACGAGGGGTCTCCCCTCACTCACAAGTGCATATCATGAAGAAGGGCCTCCCTTCCCTCGCAAGTACATACATATCATGAAGAAGGGTCTCCCTTCCCTCTCAAGTGCATTGCATAAAGAAGGGTCTCCCTTCCCTCTCAAGGCATCTCTCAAGCGCATCTCACAAGGATATCTCACAAGTTACATGATCACAAGCAAGCACGCATGACATGCATGACATGACACGTACGACATGCTCGACAAGATCAAGCAAGACAAACACGACAAGCTTTCAAGTACGAAAAGATATTTCAAGCCAAGTCAAGTGCACGATGTTTTCAAGAGGTTTTATCGGCTTTCTACGAAATACAAGCATGATTATAAATTGTTTTACTTCCTTGTATGATATGAATTGTTTCCGTCTAACATATATGAATTGCTCCTGATTTATGTATTGCCATTTGGTACCCGCTGAGTATTCCATGCTCAGCCGTACTTCTTATGTCGGCAGGTTATGAGGGAGCTGCTGCTCCATTTGATATTTGTGCTCCTGGTCCATGGGTGGAGGTGGAGTACGTCGAGGAGCCTTTGGAGGAACCTCCCGTAGAGGGTTATCAGTAGGTGGTGTTAGATTCTGAGTGGATTAGCTGTGGGTGAGCATGAGTGATTATATCCATGTATTTTGGCGGGCATGTCCGCACTTTCTTTGTTTTGATTTCTTTGTATTAAACTTGAACCATGTGTATATACTTAGAGGTTGTTAGACTTCCGTTGTGTTTTATAGTTATGTTTCCGCTGTTATCCTCTATTGTATATGCTCTGTGGGTGTTTTGCAGGTGGTTTGTCAAGCAATTCATGTAAATCATGATTTAGTCGTCCACAATTCACTCTAACTCCTAGGGTGGGTTTTGGGTCGCGACAGAAGTGGTATCAAAGCTTACGCTTTAGGTCTTTAGGGTCATTTAGAATCTTATACCACGGCTTGACAAAAGCATATGTTAGGAAACAAGTTAGGAAGGAAGTAAGTCGGGAGCTAGTCTGGTTCCAAGTGTAAGACTAAACTTTAGTCTTAGTCTAAAATGGTTGCTTTAACCAAGTACGGGTCCTAGGTACGCTAGAACACTAAAAGTATAAGTATAATGTGATGAATACTCTGATGACTTGATGTGATGTATATTAGTATTATACAACTAATTCAAATTAAATTATTGTGAAATGGCATTGAAATAAACTGTGGTTTCAAGTTAGACTCATGTGGTGTTATTATTCTCAGGACTTTAGTCATGAGACAGAACACACGGGGTCGTGGACCACATACCAGAGCTTCCTCTTCTTCACGGGATGAGGATGAGCAGCCAGACCTCTCTCAGGTCTTAGGCTCTATTGCTGAGACACTCGCCATCCTGGCGGCTCGGGAAACTATACCGGCATCAGCAGCACCTACTCCACCGCCCGCAGCTCAAGTATATCGTACCGCTGGAGTTGAGGCATTCATGAGATTGAGGCCTCCAACCTTCCATGGGAGTGTGGACCCTCTTGCTGCGGAGGCGTGGATCCTCCAGATGGAGAATATTTTTACAGTCCTCTCACCCACAGAGGAGGAGAGAGTAGCATGGGCAGCTTTCATGCTAGAGGGCGAAGCCCACCATTGGTGGTTTTCCGCGTTGAGGACGCGAGATTCGACCATGCAGGGTCAACCTTGGACTTGGGATGAGTTCAAGGACGCTTTTTACAAGAAGTATTTTCCAATTGGAGCACGGGAAAAGAAAGAGAGAGAATTCATCAACCTCGAGCAAGGTTTGATGTCGGTGGCACAATACGAGGCCAAGTTCTCGGAGCTATCACGCTTCGCGACTCACATGGTTGCCACCGAGGCAAAGAAGGCAAGAAGGTTTGAGCAAGGGCTCAAAGATGTTATCATGGAGAAGGTTTCGGTTTTCAGACATGCTACCTACCCTGAGGTAGTAGACAAGGCCTTATTGGTCGGGGCCAATTCAGAGACAGTGTCCAAGAAGAGGGCGTTGGCGAGAGGCCAAGCTAGTAGTTCAGCACCTCCAGAGAGGCGGGCTCGTACCGGCCCTTATCAGAATGCGTGGCCAGCACCACCGATAAGGCCATCTTATGCGCCTCCAGCTCCCCGGCAGTATGTGCCTCAGGCACCGCGACCTCAGGCTCTTCCGGCCCCACGGCCTGTTACACCTCAGACGATGAGGTATGCTCCACCTCCGGCCCCTCCGACCTATACACACGAGGTCTGCACTTCATGCGGCCGAAGGCACCCGGCAGAAGATTACTGAAGGGCAACGGGTGGATGCTTTCATTGTGGTCGCCAGGGCCATATGATCAGGGATTGCCCTAGTCGGTATTTACCAGGCCAATCTCAGGGGATTAGGCCCCCAGCACACCCAGCAGGATCATATCAGGCGTTATCCCAGACTACCCGGTCTACACCTCCGCCTCGCCAAGCGAACCAGGGGCGAGTTTTTGCCTTGACAGAGGGTGATGCACTTGCATCTGACGATGTAGTGCAAGGTACGCAGTTGTAATTTATTTAATTACCCGTAAATTAAATTATTATGTATTATTCTTTGTGTACGTATATGGCATGTTATATATATAAATACCTATATGTATACGTTGTTGATGCATGGATTGACTTAGCTAGCTAAAATTTCAGGAACCCTACTAGTCAATAAGTGTTTGGCTCGAGTGTTGATTGATACCGGGTCTACTCATTCGTTTGTCTCGCCGAGTTTTTTCAGAAGGCTTTTCTGTGGAGCCTAGTCAGCTAGAACCGGAGTTAGCCATTTGGACTCCTCTCGGCAAAACAGTATTGACAGATAAAGTGTGTCGAAATAGTGTGGTTCAAGTGGGAAGCCACAAGTTGGCGGTCGATCTAATAGTTCTTGGATTCCAAGACTTTGACGTGATATTGAGAATGGATTGGTTAGCGGTACGTCACGGGCACGTAGCTTGCTTTGAGAAAATGGTACTCTTCAAGCCAGTAGAAGGAAAACCATTCCACTTTCGCGGGTTGAAAAGTAGAGATATTGCTCGTTTTGCGGCGTTGAGCTTTGGTAACCCCGAGGCAAATGACTCATCGACTATTCCGGTTGTGAGTGAATTCCTGGATGTATTTCCAGAGGAGTTGCCAGGATTGCCTCCAGAAAGGGAGATTGAGTTTGTGATCGAGCTTGCACCAGGCACAGCTCCTATTTTCAGGGCTCCGTATAGAATGGCCCCTATTGAACTCAAAGAGTTGAAGACTCAGTTGGAGGAATTACAAGGCCTTGGTTTCATTGGACCAAGTGTCTCACCGTAGGGTGCCCCGGTGTTATTTGTTAAGAAGAAGGATGGCTCGATGCGGATGTGCGTTGACTATCGGCAACTGAACAAAGTCACTATAAAGAATAGGTACCCATTGCCTAGAATTGATGACTTATTCGATCAGTTGAAAGGAGCGAGGTTTTTCTCAAAGATAGATCTTCGATCGGGCTATCACCAGTTGAAGATTAAGGCGGAAGATGTTTCCAAAACTGCTTTCAGGACTCGGTATGGACACTACGAGTTCTTGGTGATGCCTTTTGGTCTCACGAACGCGCCAACAACCTTTATGGATTTGATGAACCGGGTGTTCCGGCCATATCTTGATAGGTGCGTGATTGTATTTGTTGATGACATTTTGGTCTATTCCCAGACACGGGAAGATCACACACACGACCTACGCCTTGCTTTGGAAATGCTAAGAGAGCACAAGCTATACGCCAAACTTAGCAAGTGTGAGTTTTGGTTGGAAGAGGTGGCATTCCTAGGCCACGTTGTTTCTGCAGAAGGTACCTCGGTAGATCCAAAGAAGATCGAAGCAGTTATGAGTTGGGCGAGGCCCAAGAGTGTTACCGAGATACGCAGCTTTCTTGGATTGGCAGGCTACTACAGGAGATTCGTAGAGGGTTTCTCTAGCCTTGTAGCACCGCTCACTTACCTGACAAGGAAGAACGCCAAGTTTGTATGGAGTGATAAGTGCGAGATCAGTTTCACGGAACTGAAGAAGAGGCTTACTACAGCCCCTGTCCTTACTGTGCCATCTGGACCTTATGGGTATGAGGTGTATAGTGATGCCTCACACGTTGGACTTGGGTGTGTACTCATGCAGCACAAGAAAGTCATTGCCTATGCATCAAGGCAATTGAAGGAGCATAAGAAGAATTATCCCACGCACGACTTGGAGCTTACGGCGGTCGTGTTTGCACTTAAGATTTGGCGTCATTACCTTTATGGGGTGGAGTTCTATGTGTTTACCGATCACAAGAGTCTCAAGTATCTCTTTTCCCAAAAGGAGCTGAATCTAAGGCAACGGCGTTGGATGGAATTTTTGAAAGACTATGATTGTACATTCAATACCACCCGGGTAAAGCAAATGTAGTGGCTGATGCTTTGAGTAGAAGACCTCCAGGATTATTAGCATGCATGTTGGTGCAAGAATGGAAGCTACTTGAAGACTTGGCAAACCTAGACATTAGTGTGAATGACTCTGTCCGTAGTCCTATCTTGGCAAATGTCACGGTTCGGCCATACATTATAGATTTGATCCAAGAATACCAAGCCACGGATGTTGAATTGTTGGCTTATCGGGACAAGAAAGTTGCTAAGGGTAGTGAGGACTTCTCTCTCACTAGCCAAGGTGCTATCACATTCAAGGGAAGGCTTTGTGTCCCAGCCAATGCAGATCTTTGGAGGGAGATTATGGATGAAGCCCACCGGGCAAAGTACACTGTGCATCTGGGGGGTACAAAGATGTACCGGAACCTCAAGAGTCACTTTTGGTGACGGAATATGAAGAGGGATGTTGCTGAATATGTGGCACGGTGCTTAGTGTGCCAACAGGTGAAAGCAGAACACATGCGACCCGCCGGTCTATTGCAGTCTCTTCCTATTGCCGAGTGGAAATGGGAGAACATATCCATGGATTTCATAGTTGGCTTAACAAAGACGGCAAGGGACTCAGATGCAATTTGGGTTGTAGTAGACCGTCTGACGAAGTATACGCACTTCCTACCCTACCGAACTACTTTCAACTCTAGCCAGTTGGCCGCTCTATACATCAAGGAAGTGGTGAGGTTGCACGGAGTGCCCGTCAGTATTGTGTCGGACCGGGATCCAAGATTCACGTCAAGATTTTGGAAAAGTCTCCAAGAGGCTATGGGTTCCCGACTTGATTTCAGCACCGCTTTTCGTCCACAGACGGATGGACAAACCGAGAGAGTGAACCAAGTTATTGAAGACATGCTTCGGGCTTGTATGTTGGATTTCAGAGGTAGTTGGGAAGAGCACTTGCCTTTGGTTGAATTCGCCTATAATAACAGCTATCAGGCAAGTTTCCAAATGGCACCATTTGAGGCCTTGTATGGGCGAAGTTTTAGGTCTTCTCTCTATTGGGATGAGGTAGGAGAGAGGAAAGTACTTGGTCTGGAGTTGATTGAGCAAACTGCAAACACAGTTAAGATCATTCGGGATCGATTGAAAGCCGCTCAAGATCGCCAGAAAAGTTATGCGGACACGCGCCGTAGGGACTTGGAATTTCAAGTAGGGGATCAAGTTTTTGTAAAAGTATCTCCTAGCAAATGGATCATGAGATTTGGCAAGCAAGGCAAGCTCAGTCCTCGGTATGTTGGGCCTTTTGAGATTATCACGCGAGTTGGTGAGGTTGCTTACAGGGTAGCTCTTCCACCTCACATGGCCGCAGTTCACAACGTTTTCCATGTGTCTATGCTTCGGAAGTACATTGCGGATCCTTCGCATGTCATAGACTTGGAACCGTTGGAGATTCGAGAGGACCTCACCTTGATTGAAAAGCCGGTTCAGATTTTGGATCGAAGAGATCATGTGCTTCGCAACAAGACAATCCCTTTGGTTCTTGTGCAATGGCAACACCATGCTCGGGAAGAAGCTACATGGGAATGTGAAGCCGAAGTCAAAGCGAAGTACCCAGAATTATTTGAATGAGTTTTTGTATAAGTTTGTATATGACTTGTAATTTTCTTTTTGGTTTGTAATGCAAGCAGTGTCTAAATTTCGAGGACGAAATTTTTGTAAGGGGGGAGGATGTAGAGCCCCGGACTTTTTCACATTTAATGCATGACACTTTCGTTGTCATCTTGCCTTCAATGAGGTATAATTAATAAATAAGGAAGAAATTGGAAATTCCGAAATGTTAGAAATGTTCATTTTCAAAGTTCGAACCCAACGCAAGTTGAATCGTCAAAATCGGACGAACGAGTCAAAAGTTATGGCCAAAACAGTTTGGACCTGCAGACCACCGATCGCTCGGTCCATGGAGCGATCGATCGGTCCAAAACCGATCGCTCGAAGGCTATCAACTGGTCAAGATTTTTGTATGGGGAAATTTTCCAGAGAGTGAAATTTTGACCGATCACTCGGTTATGAAACCGATCGATCGGTAGGCAACCGATCGATCGGTCATTAACACCGATCGCTCGGTACTCGCATTTTTGCAGAAATTTCAGTAAGGGTATTATGGTCTTTTGGTCGGTTTACTCTTATCTTAAGAGTCTTGCCCGAGCCTTTAGGGCTTCATTTCGACACTTAGAGAGATTGGGAGATAAGAAGAGAGGAGAGGGCGATTCCTAAACCTAGGGTTTCCATTTTGGAGAGAAATCAAGGGGTTTGTGAACCCACACTCAACTCAAGCCCATTTTTCTTCAAGATCAAGGCACAAGCTCGTGAGGAGCATCTCCTCAAGCTAGGGCAGCAACTCACAGTTGTTTTTGGAAGGGGATTTCTTCCTCACTTGATCAAGGTCGGTACTTCTTACTACCCTCCTAGTTATAGTTCCTCTTTTCCCTTTATTTCTTTTGATTTTCCTTTATTTACACATGTGCTATGGGATGGATGGTTGTGAATGGTGAATGGAGATGGAATGGGCGATTGGATGCCAATGGTTGTGTTGTGATGATTAAAATGGGGAGCGCATTGTATCCATAATAAACACACATTTATGATGTGAGTAAACTCACCTAGAAAAGCATGATTTAGGTTTAAATGAATAATGAACACACCATGTTTGATGAAATGCCAAGGTGAATAAAGTGAGTTGTAAATTAGGAAATGCATGCCTAATAAATTTTGGATATTGCTAGGGCCTATGATAGTGTGTTTTCTTACTTTCCCTAAATGATGTGAATATTACATTGCTCAATCATTGATGTTATATGTGTTGTGAATTACCCAAATGTCATATTTAAATTTAAATGCAAGTGTGTACACGATTCCCACGAGCACGGCATGCATGACATGATTTACCGAGGTTTTCAAGAACATGGTTAGAGGTGGGACATATCCTACGATATGTTTTACCTCGCTTTTCACAAGAAAACAAGAACCAACATTCCACGAGGGGTCTCCCCTCACTCACAAGTGCATATCATGAAGAAGGGCCTCCCTTCCCTCGCAAGTACATACATATCATGAAGAAGGGTCTCCCTTCCCTCTCAAGTGCATTGCATAAAGAAGGGTCTCCCTTCCCTCTCAAGGCATCTCTCAAGCGCATCTCACAAGGATATCTCACAAGTTACATGATCACAAGCAAGCACGCATGACATGCATGACATGACACGTACGACATGCTCGACAAGATCAAGCAAGACAAACACGACAAGCTTTCAAGTACGAAAAGATATTTCAAGCCAAGTCAAGTGCACGATGTTTTCAAGAGGTTTTATCGGCTTTCTACGAAATACAAGCATGATTATAAATTGCTTTACTTCCTTGTATGATATGAATTGTTTCCGTCTAACATATATGAATTGCTCCTGATTTATGTATTGCCATTTGGTACCCGCTGAGTATTCCATGCTCAGCCGTACTTCTTATGTCGGCAGGTTCTGAGGGAGTTGCTGCTCCATTTGATGTTTGTGCTCCTGGTCCATGGGTGGAGGAGGAGTACGTCGAGGAGCCTTTGGAGGAACCTACCGTAGAGGGTTATCAGTAGGTGGTGTTAGATTCTGAGTGGATTAGCTGTGGGTGAGCATGAGTGATTATATCCATGTATTTTGACGGGCATGTCCGCACTTTCTTTGTTTTGATTTCTTTGTATTAAACTTGAACCATGTGTATATACTTAGAGGTTGTTAGACTTCCGTTGTGTTTTATAGTTATGTTTCCGCTGTTATCCTCTATTGTATATGCTCTGTGGGTGTTTTGCAGGTGGTTTGTCAAGCAAGTCATGTAAATCATGATTTAGTCGTCCACAATTCACTCTAACTCCTAGGGTGGGTTTTGGGTCGCGACAGAGTCTGTGCATGTGTTAAGTCCAAGTTCAGGTGTAAGAGGCTCACAAGTACACGAGTCAAGATGATGTTATGACATGTTATAAGCTCCGCACTCTGATTATGTCAATGTTAAGTGAATCTATTACAGTTAAGCATAAATAAACTAAGCTATGATATTGATATTGCTTATACTACTTTATGTTGTTGTTGATTTGTTTATCCACTGAGTATTCCATACTTAGTCGACCTGTCATTGTCTTCAGGTTTAGGAGAGGAGCCGTGGACTGAGGAGGTTTACACTGAAGAGGGAGAAGGAGGTGAGCTTCCTGAGGAGGAGGCCAGGGATTTTGATAGCTATCCGTATTGATTTGTTTTAGTTGTTTCCTTTTGGAAGAGATATTTGTATCAGACTTTTATGAATTTTAGTTGAGGTTGCTTAGTTGCTTTACCATGTTGATGGTTTTAGACTACCCAGTTTATGGTGGGGTATGGTATGTGGATTATCATTGTACAGGATGACTTAGTTTTATAGAAATTTTGTTATTCTCAAATTTGGAGATGCTTTTGTATGTCTTGTATTCATAGATATTAAGCTGGTTAAGGAAATGTGACGATTCCAAAGTCCTATTTTAGCCTTGTAGGATTTTGGGGTCGTTACAAAAATCATATTGCCCGACTCATCTCTTATGATACCTCCTCCCCAGCTTAATCTGGGGTTATCTCTAGATGCCCCATCAGTATTTAATTTTACACAGCCAGGGGGAGGAGTTAACCATCTAGTAAAAATCGGTCTATCAACTTTTGGAAGGAAGCTACTGATATGGTAGAAAGAACACAACTCTTGCTCTCTAGCGGAAGGCCTCGATTTAAACTCCCACAATTTAGAAATATTATCCACCCACTCAATGATTCTTTGAATAGTCATTTGCACACTTCTATGCTTGTCATCAAATTTCTTATAATTTCTAGACAGCCAGATTTCCCAACACACCACACCGGGAAGAATAGCTTGAAGAAAACCTTGAACCGAATCCATATTTCTCCTATTGAAGAAGCGCATCAATCGGGTTTGGATAGTGTCTTGAGAAGAAATAGGAATCATAAGATTCAAGCTCACCATAGACCAAATCTTGGAGGCCAAATCACTTTGACAGAATAGGTGAGATAAAGATTCAGCAAAAGGATAACAATAGCATTCACATTAACTAGCATGGGCGATATTTTTCTTATGAATATTAGAGTCCACGGGCATAGCATTGTAAAAAAATTTCCAAAGGAACAAAGAGAATTTATAAGGAATCATTTTGTTCCAAACAGAACACACCCAAGGAACCTTGTTATGATGGCTTCTGATTATGTTCCAACACGATTTTATAGAAAACTTTCCAGAATTCTCTTCAGTCCAAGCAATAGAATCCGGAGTAGAAAAGAGAGTAATAGTGGAAGACATCACCTCATTGAAGTCGTCCGAACGCATGTCTTCACGAAAATTTTCAATAGCCCAAACTCCATCAATAAGAACCTCCTTAATAGATGGGAAATAGGTCGGACATCTCACAACTGAATCTATCAGAGGTTTATGGCCGCACCATATGTCAAACCAGAAGTTAGTGTTACTACCATCTCCTATAAGCCATTTGCATTTCCCCATAGTAAATTTAATCCGGTCAGCATTGCCTTTCCAATTTTTGGGCCCTCCTGAGAAAGACTCCACCATCCAAATATGATTATTGCGCATATATTTTTTTATTGAAATATTGGCTTCATGGCAATTATCAATAATAATCTCCCATACCATTTTGATTCTGAATGAAGAAGCGATGTTTGCTAAGCTTCTGATACTGATACCCCCTTCTTCCCTCGGTCTAGCTAATTTGGGCCATGCAACCCAATAAGCTCGGTGATTACCTTCATTATCATTCCAAAAGAAAGTTGCTAGAATACTGTTTAGCCTTTTGATAACTCCTTTGGGGATATTCGTTCCTAAAAGGGAGTAAATAGGCCTAGAGGAAAGAACATGATTTAGTAAAATTAATTTACCTCCAGCCGATAAAAGTTTGCCTTGCCACCCTTCGATTTTCCGACGCACTTTGCTAATAATGAAGTTGAAATAAACAATTTTCATTTTTCCTTGATAAAGAGGCATGCCCAAGTATTTGAAAGGAAGAGGACCTGGAGAAATATTAGATACTCTAGAGATCATAGCACGGGTTAAATTAGCTCTTTTATCTGATATGTAGAAAGAAATTTTCTTCTTATTAATGCACTGCCCTGAATCTTTCTCATAAATCTCCAACTAATGAAAAAGATTTCTGATATTCTTCTTTTGGCCATTGCAGAAAATCAGAGTATGGGAATAGCATTTCTATGAGATTTGTAGTACTCCAAAGCACCAGTGCTAAATTTGTGATGAATACCCCTACTCAAAGCTTCCTTTGCCAAAATAAATAGAGCCGAAGAAAGAGGGTCACCTTGTCTGAGACCTCTAGAAGATTGGAAAAAGCCATTTAATTTTCGATTAAGGATAACAGAGAAAAATGGAGCAATAAAACAACCTTTGAGGAGCTTTAGAGAAAACTGGTTGAAACCGAATTTTTCCAACACTAAAATAAGAAAGTCTCATAAAAGCCTATCATATGGTTTGCCCATATCCAGTTCAATTATGACATTACCTCCCCGAACCTTTTTATTAATGCTAGAAACCAGATCTTGAGCGATTGATATATTATCCACAATGCTTCTCCCTTTCACAAACATTGATTGTTCCTTGAAAATAAGCTTAGGAAGAAGTAAACCCAATCTGTCAGCCATGATTTTAGAGATGATTTTATAGAGAACATTGCACAGGCTAATGGGTTTGAAATCCCCAAAATTAGCAGGAACCTCACATTTAGGAATCAGGTGAATGAAAGTAGCATTGATAGCTCTAGACATAAAACCTTCAAAGAAAAAATATTGCACAACAAGCACCAAATCTTTTTGGATAATTTCCCTACTTTTTAAAAAAAAAATACCTATGAAACCATCCGGGCCTAGAGCTCCTGAATCTTTCATCCTGAAAACACAACTTTTGATCTCTTCTTCTTCCGGGCTACGGCATAGCTCATCATTATCTTCATTAGACACAAAGTTCGGAATATATTGCAGGAAAGATGAGTCATAGGTAGATCCTTCTGATAATAAAGCTCTATGAAAATGCACCACTGCAGCAGCCCCCAACTCATCATTATTATCCAGAATATTGCCATTAGAATCCTTAATATTTCTAATGGTATTTCTTTTAATATTATGATTCGCCATTGCATGAAAATTTTGGGTGTTCCTGTCTCCTTCTTTTAACCAATGCTCTTTAGATTTCTATTTCCAGAATATTTCTTCATAATAAATATAATTCTTCATCTCAGACTTAGCAGCATTTAAATCATCCTTGATAGCACTGGACCAATTTGACTGGAGAAGATTTTCCAACTCTGATATTTTACTCTCAAGAGCTCTGAGCATAGTGAATATGTTTCTGAAGATACATCTGTTCCAAGAAATTAAAGCAGATTTCAGAATTTTGAGTTTCAGAAAAAAAGAAATTAAAGGGTTACTTGGCCTTGCAACCAACCATTCCTTTTTAACTAATTCCAAGAATCTCAAATCTTCCAGCCACATATTCTAGAATTTAAATAATGAAGGCTTAGATTTATCTCTCTCGACAACATTGAAATAAGAAGAAGAGAATGGTTTGAGGGGCTCCGAGTACGATGAGTAACGAAAGTCTGAACAAACTTGCTAGCCCACTCCGAGTTGTAGAGAACTCTATCCAATCTTACCCCATATACGATGCAGACCAGATTGGTCATTACACCACGTATATTTATTATCGCTGAACCTGCCGTCAATGAAATCATAGCATTAAACTCATCCATAGCAGAGATATTCGGATGTCTTCCACCTTTATTTTCATCAGCTTGGCTAATCACATTGAAATCACCTCCAATAATCCAAGGATCGGAATTAGAATTGCTGATTTGGATGAGGTCAGCCCGGAGATTTCTTCTCGCAATTCGGTCACATTTGGCATAGATAAACGTGAAGTGAAGCGAACCGGAAAACAACCACAATAAGAAAGCATCATATATATGAATTGATCTGATTTTTGAACAGATAAAATAGTAACATATTCTCTCCATAGAACCCAAATGCCACTGTGATCGTCTACATTCCTTGTAAAATTCTTAAGACAGAATTGTTTGCTACACAATTCTAAGAACTTCATTTTTTTTTTGGATCCAATATAGCAGCAATAGTAGGTTTAATTTCAAAAATTAAGGACTTAAGTCTATTACGGGGAATAGAGTTACCCGCACCTCTGATATTCCAAATAATGGAATTAATCATTGGAAAATATTGGAGTTTCATGTTGAAGGCCAGTTCTTGCCTTCGATCTGGTAACTCTGGGAGAGTTAATGAGTTGATTGATTTTGGATGTATCACTTTCTTTGCCTGAGTCCGGTTGGAACCAACAGGAATTTTCTAAATTACGCGACAGCTCTTTGCACTGTTGAATGAATTCATCTACTTTTCCCACTTCCAATCCCGAATAGGATCTCAGATCTGAAAGACAATTCGAATCCTTTTGTTGTGTGATCTTTGGTTGGAAGTCCTCCTTATAAGGAAATAACCATGCTAGTTTGGCTGTTAGCAAAGCATTCAACATCCCTTAGTGAGACTCTAACATGGTTGATATTCCTTCGTTTGGGGAAGAATGATTTTGAGATTTTGACACCGCCATTCCCATATTGTGATCTATAAACTCCATACTATGATTTTCTGAGTTCTTTACGATTCCAGATTTGAGATTGTTTGTCCGGCTATCCCTTTTTAGCTTCATTCTCCGATCTATTGATCAGTATAGTAAATTCTCCTTCCTCTTCACTCCCCTCTATAGTGATATCTACTGATTCGTCTACAGACGAAACCTTTTATTCCTTATTGGTATTTTATCCGAATTCTCAATGGATGACTTCTTCTTGTATTCCTTGTTGAATGATTTAACAACACAAGTTTTGGTCTTAGGAATTTCTTCCTTGTTATTCCTACCTGCTATTTTTTTTTCAAGATCTTTATAATTTGTTCTTGATCCATTTAAGCACTGCTCAGCTTTGTGGCTCAGTTTGTTGCAAGATGCACAATACGAAGGATCTTTTTCATAAATAATTTTTTGCAACCGACCTATAGAGTTCAAGCCAAGCCAAAAACAAGAAGGATTATCCTTTAACATATCAACTTCAACGCAATGCTAGACTCGGTCTTGCTATTTTCTTTGTAGGTCCATCGATCGAAAGAACTTTCCCAATGATATTACCAATGGAAGCTAAATCGGACGGGTTAAAAAAATTGATAGATAGCCCTGGAAGATTAATCCAGATCGGAACCACTGAAGGTTCTGATCCAGATCTGGAATAAGGTGTCCATTTAATGAATCGAACTAGTTTTCCTGATAGATAACATACCTCTTTAAGCCAAATGGTTAGAAAATCTTATTCCTTCAAGAATCAAAGAAGGAAGTGCCTCTCATCAAGAATACCTATAGAAAAATCCATCTTAGTATGGTAGGCTGACTGAATATGTTCTTTCAGATCTTTTAGAGTAGGTCTACCATAAGAGCATTTTGCTATGATCGACAATCTAAAAGGAGACGCCGAAATATCCAGTTCTTTGGATGAGAAGAATAAAGCTAGTTCACCTTTGTAAGAAGAAACTTTCTTAATGATTCTTGTTTGCTGTCTATATGAAGATTTGGTACCATCCAAGGAGGATGAGCCTAGAACTAAAATATAAGAATGACTCTGGTCAGGAGGCCTAGAGGGCGAACCTCTTCCCATGATGGAGCCTTCTATCGGGATCACCATGGAACCCTAGATTTTTCGAAAATAAATTCCGCTAGCATGCACCCAAAGAACTAATGCTAACATGCACCTCCCGAGATCCCTTTACTAGAACCTTCGCGTTTGTGAAACACGACCTTATTGATGTTCCCTCTCTCACCCTTAGAATTTGATGATCCTACTATGGGCTCTTATTTCTCGCCCTGATTTTCCCTAACCAGATTGTCTTCTTTCTACTCCTCAAGATTGTAATGGCTTGAACATGTTCACAATTAGTGTCATTGGCTTGATTGACGCCGCTTGAACATGTTCACAATTAGTGTCATTGGCTTGATTGACGCCTCTAGGATTGCTCACGGGTTGGCTTGGGAGAGTTCCCTCCACTCTCCTATTGATGACATTAGCTAGTTGTCTCATTTGGGACTCAAGCTTCTAAATGGATTGAGAGTGATAGTGTAGCAATTGGATGTTTCTCTCCAACCCTTTTAGAGCATTCAACACTTTATCTCGAAAGATGGGTTCCTTTGAGGAGGAGGAGGAGGAGTAAAGTGTTGAAATTGTTGTTGATGTGGTTGAAAGTTAGACTGATTTCGGAAAGGCCGATTGTTTTGCCTTTGAGGTTGGGAAAAGGGATTCCCTTGAGCTTGGGGATGCTTCCATGGGAAGTTAGGATGGTTTCTCCACCCTGGGTTGTAACTATTAAAGAACGAATTATTACCCAATGGGTGTAGGCAGCATTAGCATGCTCTTAGATGAAGTCCAGGGATTGGGCTGCTGAAGGACACTCATGCACATAATGTGCATGGCTGGAACATAAGAAACACACTTCACTCGAATTAGGAGGATATTGAGGGGGTGGGTGAGTAAGAAGATAGACCTGCAGCCATGAGTTGATCTAATTTACGAGACAACTCGTCCACTTAAGATGAGACATCAATAGAAGTGTCCACTTCAAAGATGGTTCTCTTGGGATTTGAGGTAGAGGGTTGTCTCTCAATACAACTAGTTGAGGCATGGTGAAGAGAGTTTTCACTTAGATTTTCAAAGAGTTCCCATGCCTGAGTCTCACTTTTCATCATAAATGTCCCCCCACAAGAGACATCAACCATTTGACGGTTGTATTGTGGTAGTCCATCATAGAAAGATTGGACAATTTACCACTTAGAAATTTGGTAGTGGGAACATTTACGAAGAAGGTCCTTAAATCTTTCCCGAGTCTCATGAAATTGCTCACCTTCAATTTGGGAGAATCCCATGATGGTTTGCCTAATCTGATTGGTTTTACCAATGAGAAAGAATTTCTTGAGAAATTCCAGCTGCAGTTGAGCCCATGAGTGGATAGAGTTGACCTCCAAAGAATTAAGCCAACATTTGTCTTTGTCCTTGAGAGAGAATGGAAAGAAGCGTAGCCTCAAGGCATCATCTGTGAAATTATGCAATTAGAAGGTTGTGCAGATTTCATGGAATTCATATACGTGCTTATAAGGGTCTTCATTGTTTAGTCCATAGTATGATGGTATAATTTGAATAATTGTGAACTTTATTTCATAGTGGGCTGTCATGGTTTTCGGCAGTCGGATGCATGAGGGAGATGAATATGTAGAATGAGTAAAGTACTTCTTTAAGGATTTGATTGGATCTTGTTCTTCCACCATTGTAGAGAAAGGGATGGCTTCTAGGTTAGAATAGATTCGGGCCGAAGCCTTAAGAAACCTAGCAATACGCTCTAACTCTAAATTGATAGGAATTAACTCTGGATAACAAGACTTTCTACCGTGCATACACCCTAAGGAAATACTCCATGTTTGACCGACACCAATTTGCAAGAAAAAATAATCCACTCAACGAAAGTGAATCTCCTAATGTTTGGAATTTGAGCAAGCTTTTGTCGTGTAGGACAATTGCTCCCTTGTTATTCTGAAGCTTAACAGTTCTTCAATTTTAGCAATTTGGTATCTGCAAAACAAAGGTATTCAAAGTTAAATAAAAAGAATTTTTTTTTTTGTAATTTTTCGATATGATTAAAGTATACTAAATCTCTAAAATTAAGCAATTAAATTATTCCAGCAATCCCCAGCAACGACGCCAAAAATTGGTCGTTTCAATTTATTAAACCTCCTATTAGCACGAATTTTGTAGAATAGTAACTAGTAAGAGTGTCGAACCATAGAGGATTGCGCTGGTTTCGTTGCCTTATCCTCAAGATTATTTCTAAGTCAATGATGGGTAATAAAGGTTGATTTGAATTGTATTAAACTAAAACAAAATTAAACTTATGACTTCTAATTAATGGAATCAACTAAAGAGTTTTTGGTGATATTAAGGAGAGATGATCTAGGGTGTTTGAATCCACCACTAACCTCCTAATAGTGATCTCATGCATTTATTCAAGGTATTATAATATGTAAACAATCGTGCAATGACACATCTCTACTCAAATTCAAGAAGATAAAACAATTGATCAAACCTTAGGAATGATCTATCTTCGGTTAGCACAAAGAGTCCACACTAAACTAGGGTTGTGGTACTATTCGTCTTCCCTGAGCATAAATCATTCTATGGTTCAAACCCTTAAACACTAAATACCATTGTACAATATCCATAGAAACAATCATTGAAAATCACTACGAATGGGTTCAATCACAATAATAGAAAACCTAAGACAACGATAATCATTATTGAGATTGAATATAAAATCTATTAAATATGGTTGATAAACAACCCTCTCATTGTGCAATCAAAGTTTACAAATATAAAAACCTAAAATAAAATCCAAAGAAACACTGTTACTTGGCAAGGGTTTCATCTAAGTCCTAGAAAGGAAGATTAAATCATGGCGAGGGAGGAGAACATCGTATTCGACGAAGAACACAAAGAAAACATCTTTTCAAACGTTCACAAATCTCTAGAGCCTTCTCTCTTTAGTTTCCCAGAATTCAGAATCTCTTGCTAGATATGTAGCTTTAATATTTATAGAGACATCTTTCCTTGCTAATTAGGGTTTTAGAAAATTCAAATTGGGTCCAAACTCTCCACTTCTGTGTGTGCATCTCGAGGCAAAAACACCGATTAGTGATCAATCGCCAGTTGGCTACGATCAATCGCAGCTACCTTGAAATTCTTGTTCATCTACTGTTTTTAGGCGATCGGTCATCGGGTGTCTTGCGTTCTTTTTCATATTGAATTTTACTGTGCTGAGCTTTTCTGGATTCTGGATGATGGGCGATCAATTGTCATGGACCTAAGATCGATCGTAACTTTATAGATTCCTCTGGTTTGATCTTTTTCTACCTCTTTCTTTTGCTCTTCTCATGGTTGATGTTCTTCTGAGTCTTTGAAGCTTGTAAATCTTCAATTTTATCTCATTTTCCTCACATAAACCTGAAATAGACAAAAACAACCAAGTATCGTAAAATAGTTTCAAAGTGAACTTTAAGGGAATAACAAGTGTAGTTTGAGGTACATAAATTGTGTAACAATTAGCACCGATCACTGGGCACTCTAATGATATTTATATCATATATAAATTGTGGATAAGTCCTAGAGAGAGTATGAAACTAATAGCATGAGATCTCAAGGGATCTCAATTGTTGGATGTGAGATTAGAATTACAATTCTAATTTATACCTTATGATATCTTCCTTTTACATAAAACTCCTTAAAGTTTCACATATTGCAATAATATCCATTAACACATTGCAATGCAAACCCCAATGGTGAAGACTTATTAGAATAAAGCCCTTCCATTACAACTTATTTGTAATTAAAGTCCTTCTACTTAAATTTTCGCATTCCATATAAGCCACTAAGAATGGATTGGTAATCACTATCGATCTCTAACTTATGAACTCATAATCTATCATCTCATTAGACTCGGATTTTTTTTTTTCAAAATCACTTTTGATAAAATAATATATTATATAAAAATAATTTTGATAAACTCTTTTATTAAAACTACCATGCATGGATTTATTGAATCCAATCTTGATGATTAAATTATCTGAATGCATTCCTCCTTCAGGAACAATTTCCTTTATAGAATGAGTAGTGGATTCTTTATAGAAGGGGTTGTAGAGGTATGGAGGATGGCATGATTTTTATTTTTTTAAAAAATTCACACCGAGAGCTAATGGATCACCAAAGGACCAATGGCCCTGATACCTTATAAATGAGTGAGATGCGACAAAGATGGACTTCACAGACTAACAGTGACCATCAAGTACAGTTGGATGTTCTAGTTATCTATCAACAAACCACAAAGATTAAGGAAGATCAATGGTTGACATATGTAACCAATTGCGTTAACATATGTAACCAATTGCATGATCCTTTTTCAAATCATCTTTTGATGAGATACGGTATATATTATCACACTTAATTATCCAACTTCATTCCCTGTTAGCTAGTAACTCCCTTCTTCCATGATAGCAGCCCAAGCAACAATCGCAGAGCCTTTATCCTCTTCTAAGACGTCCAGAAACGCTGCAATAGCAGCACCTGCCACCTCTCCTTCCTCATTACGGTAGTGTTTGCTCTCTCTTTTTTGTTCTTCCTTTTACGGTTTAAGAGGATAGAATATCCATAGTTAAAATATAAAATTGCAGGAAAGGTTAGACATTCTAACTCTCTTAATTAAAATTTATGTTAGATTAAAAGTTATTAAATAAGAGTTGTTTAATCAAAAGAGGGTTAAGCATTAAATTAATTATAGATTTTAATTCAATTTATGATTATTCCTTTGTTTTGGGAGTGATTGGATATCCTGGGCATAGGTTTTACTTATTTAATTATTATTTTTTGGTAACAGAGGGTGTCCCAAACCCAGGGATCTAGCGAACTGCACCAACCCCTGGTGGGTTACTTATTAATTGTTGATAAATGTAGAAATAAATTAGTTATTAATCTCTATTTTTAACTTAAGTAATTGATAGTAGAAAAAAAATTGATAGTTATTATGTTAGCTTGATTTCTATAGCTATCAAGGTAATTAAATTAATGATAGATAATTGAGACTTTAATTAACTAGAATTAAATCAATATTTTATGAAATTAAAATGGGTTCATCAAGTAGAAAATTGTCTCACAACGGATGCATCGGGGTGCCTAATACCTTCTCCAATACACAAGCGAGTCTCCTTACCTCTCAATCTCTACAATCGATATGATTTCCTATCCAACCCTAATATTGGATAGGTGGTGACTTTGAATTCTTCTTATTCGGGTTTGGGATATCTTTGTCCCAGATTCGAGTGAGTGTGAAATCCCTTGCTCACAGCTAACACCCACCTTCCCACCGAAGCGACTTTGTTACTCAAATCTCTAAATTGATCACTTGTTTCATCCAGTGGTAGATTAGGATTCCTATTCCACCCTAAAATTAGAATGGAAATAGGCGGCAACTCTAATTTTTGTTATTTTTCATTATTCCTTATTTGATTTTCCCAATTTAGAATGATGTTACTCTCACGTCCAAAATGAGATAGCAATATTGTATGATTTACCTCATACAGGGTGATGAAGTAGTAGGATTCTGCCTCTCCATTAGAAAGCCAACGATATCAATGCAAGATTTACCTCCACAGGACAATGAGTTGTATTTAGCCTCTCATTTAGAGAGCCAGTTTAACCAAAAGAAAAAAAGAAAAAAAAGAGCCAATGGCAACGGATTAGCAACATTTAGCCTCTCATTTAGAGAGCCAGTGGCAATGGATTGGTAACATTTAGCCTCTCATTTGGAGTTGCCACTCAGTGGCAACGGATTAGCAACATTTAGCCTCTCCGTTAGAGGGCCAGCGAGAATGAGTGATGAAATAATAATGTAAGATTTACCTATATAGGGTGATGAGATAGTAGAATTTAACATCATTTATAGGACTAATAATAACATGTTAACATGATTTAACCTCTCCTTTAAAAGGCCAGCACCAACGGATGATGAGATTTAAAAAAAAAGGGATTTACCCTTCCAGGTAAAGCTGTCAATTTGACCCTCCGACGAGGGAGCCGCCCCTCCAAAGCCTGCAAAATAGAGGAGGGTTTTTTGGGGCTTTGAGGGCAGGGTCGGGCCTCATTTTGAAAGGCCCTCTAACTTGAGGGCCAGGCCTGGTATGACCTAGCACCTGCCCTCCCTCCCTGACTTCACTCATGTAATATATATTTCAGAATATATGTGTGTGTGAGTGATAAGTATAATGGGGATATTGTCCCTTTCTCAAAGTCTCCAAGACCTAAGTTTAAAGGTACAAAAGTGGTGGTATGATGGTAATTTTTGCCAACCGCCCTCTATAAAGTATCTTCAAGTTTCCTACTAATATAACTCATTAACCCTACATACTTACACCTCACTCTCTCAAACACAGTACGATTAGAGCTCTCTCTCTCATCTCTCAAGTATTACCTCTCTCACACACTCATCGCTCACCTGATTTTTGTGGTGGATTAGTTAGTTAGATTAGTAAAATACAAACAAAGCCTTATCATGTTGGAATATATTAGTTTGGTTGGACGGGCTTAATTATAATCTAATTTTTACATCGTCATAATCTTTGATCCTCAACGTAAGCAAACTTACAATTTGTTATAAGAAAATTATATATAACAAATGAGATTATAAGTATGCTTAAGGAGAAATTTATTAGAGATCTTAAAAATCTTCTTTTTTTTTTTCTTTTTTTTTTTTTTTTAAATATATATATATATATAATATAATATTCGGTACCCACAATGCAACAAGTGGAAAACATTGTTGTGACAAGTTAAAAAGTAATGAATTGAAGTTTTTGAGGTTTGAAGAAGAAATGAATCAACTACCAACGTATAATTAAAATCAAGGTTAGATCAATATTTGGAAGAACCAAAGATAGATTTACAAAAAAAAATTTATTGCTTTAGTAGAAATTCAATTCAACAAATTATTTAATTTTATCGATGATGACCTAAGACATTTTAGTGATTTCAGTTTCAACAGTTGCTTCCAAATATGCATTTAGCACCAGAGGAAGAGTACTTGACCAATTTAGGGGTGTTTACAACCGAACATTGTAGAAGCTTTAGTTTGTTGCCACCATTGGATTTTTTCTAAGGTAGATTTAGTTTAATTTAATAGAAACTAATTAAAAAGGAATAATAGTTATATTATATATATTTCTTTCAATATTTTTTTTGTACTTGCCTGATTATCACCAACAAAAAATAACTCAAACATATTGTTGTTTACATTGTATTACCAGTCCCAAGCCTCCTGAATAAAGGATGAAGGTTACACATTAAGTTGATAGTTAGTGTAGAAAAAAAAATACGTTGCTCCTCTTTAGTCCTTGATCGTGCCCTAGTCCTTAAGGGTAGGGCTTAGGCCCTCCGAGGGCTAGGCCTCACTTTTATAATTGAGGATCAGGCCTAGTAAGAACGCTTACCTACAGATTGATGGATTAGCAAGATTTAATCTCTCATTAATTGGTATTCAACTAATGAGTGTGTAGACTGCTGCCACATGTAGAGACCTGAATCCTTTTATGCTTTTAATGCAAGTATTATGAGTATAATAGTATTTGTGATGTTTTTAATGCGTATGTATTTATATCTAATTAGTGTGGGGTGATCAAGGCTTAACCAAAGTTGTAAAGAGAGGGATGCCTTAACATACCCTCAAACTTTAAGAAGCTCTAGTTTTGTCACCATTTATCAGAATTGAGTGATTCTTGAACCATTAGAAAGGTATTGGAACCCTCTTCAAGATTCATATTTAATATTTTTCCAGATTTTGAGTCTAAGCTAAGTCAAAAGTAAGTTTTCCAGTGTTTTATCTGCTGAAATTACAGACCAGCCAACTTTAGAGCCAATTTAGACCTTTAAAACCTCAAAATTAGGACTTTTGTAAAACACCAAAGTTGTTTCCCTTTCAGAGACGAGTCCAACGCAAGCTGAATCATCAAAAGCCGATGAGTGAGTCAAAAGTTATGATCAAAATACCAAAATGTGATTTTCCAGACTGCTCATCAGATTTTTGACGATTGATCGTCCGGAGCCCAGAAAATTGGTTTAGTCTCGGGAATTTGGATGATCGATCATCTATATTGACGATTGATCATCAGGATACGACCCTGTTTATTAAAAGACGCATATTTTAGGATTTTTAACCCTTGGGGCTATAAATAGGGTCCTATTTCGAGGTTTCAGACTACCCTACCCATTTCTAACCTAATTTGGCAAGGAAAGATAGAGAACCTAGGGTTCTAAGAGAGTTTTAGCTTAGAGAAGAAGGGTTTTGTTTAAAGAAGAAGGAGATTAGCTTGGAGATCTTCCTCAAAGCTTCTTGTGAGCGATTTGGATCCAAATGAAGGATCCCTAAGATCGATATACTATCCAAATCAACTCTATTATAATGTTTTGTGAATATTAATATGATAGAAATGATAGAAATAGAGATTAGATGTATTTTTCTCCAATTTTGTATGAAGTAAGCTATTATGGATGAAAATATGGTCTAATAATATGGATGGAATGTATAGATGGATTATGGTGAGATTGCAGAATATAGAATATGGATTATGGTTTATTTGTATGGAAATGGATTTGTGAATATAGATTGGAATTCTATGAACTATTATGAATGAAATATATGAAGGATGGGAATTACTATGGAGGATGGGATGATTGTATGGATGTGGATTATGTTGGGTTGTATGGATAGATTATGGAATGGTGAAATGTAGGAAATGAGAAAGGGCAATGTATTATTCATAAAGTATGTACTTAAGGTGTTTGTGAAAATGCTTGAGTTGATAAGTATAAATATGACTCTATCGAATGGTTGGAAATTTATAAATTATGCTAAGAATCATGAGAAGGTATTTATATGTGAATGTTTGTTAAGTTATTAATTATTTTGCATGGTAATTGATATTCGGGTAAGCCATTACTTAGAAGAAAATCTTTCAAACCGGAAATTCTGTAACTATTTGGTATGGGATTGTATAGTAGAGTTTCTATGGTGGGAGATTGGAAACTAAGCGTTTAACCGACTCGAATGTTAATTACGACACTTATGTACAATGCACATGTATGTTAAGATAAGAGTTTCACAAGTCACACATGTGGACCACAAGCATAAGCATTGCATACGTCTGATATTCTGAATAAGCCCAATAAGAGATCTGAATAAGTGCATGTTCTAAATAAGCTGCTCAAGACCAATAAGCATAAGCATGGCATACGTATGACATTCTGAATAAGCCTATTGAGGGATCTGAATAAGTACATAAGCATAAACATCTCGCAAGCACGTGGTCTCATAAGTATAAGCATCTTATAAGTATGTTGTCTTTTAAGTCTAAGGTTCTCACAAGTACACAAGTCAAGGTGATAATACGATGTATATGAGCACATGTTCTTTCGCACTTTGATTATGTTATTAAATATGGTTCTAACTAAGTGCAAGTATACTATAATGTTGGTTGAATTTTATATACATCGAGTACTTTTGTACTCAACCAGACTTTTGTCTTGGCAGGTTTAGAGCAAGAGTACACGGCGGAACCATGGATTGAAGAGGCTTATGTTAAAGAAGGAGGAGAAGATGAGCCTTCCAGGGAGGGAGCCAGGGGTTTTTGATTGTTACCCCTATTAGTTTATGTTTTGTTTTTGATAAGAGAATTGTAATAGACCTTTAGATGATATTGCTTATTAGACTGTTTTATAACTGTATCAGACTATTTTGTTTATAATGGGTTGTATATGTTGATCATAGACTTGAGCAGAATGATTTGATTTAAATCGAATTTTATTACTCTCATTTTTGGAGACTCGTTTAGTATGTCTTGTATGCGTGAATTTTAAGCAGATTAAGGAAATGTGACGATTCCAAAATCCTATTTTAACCTTGTAAGATTTTGGGGTCATTGATAGTCACAAACTCCAGCTGGAATGTCACCCCTCAGCTAATAGAGCTCCATCCTATGGAAGTTTATTTTTTGAGAAACTAATTTTTATTGCTCCATGTTGCAACAGTTTGACCATTAAGAAGCAAATTTTTATTACTCTAGATTAAAGAAATGTCTTCTATATAGCTAACCCAAATGACTATAGTAACATGTTATGAATTTTAATGAGATTTTAAGAAGGATAAAGCTTCTGAAACCCCCTTAGGGCCGAGACCATGCTCTATGAGCATAGGATTTCAGGTGGGGCCTACCATGTCAAATAGGTCCCACCTGAAATCCCATGCTGTTAGAGCTTTGATCTTGGCCCTACCAGCAACGTCCTTTTAAGAACACCATCCTTACATATTTATCACTTTTGTGAGGGAAAATTTTCTAAACTGGTCATTGCTATTGCTATTGCTATGCTATCGCTCAACAGGTTAAGGCTTTGTTCAACAAGATCACCCTCACTAGTCTTTAATTTTAATTTTTTGGTAACGGCAACACACACACAAAGGCCAACCACACACATGAACCAACAGAAGATTGAGCCACCAATTGCCCTTAAGAAAGTAAAGCAAGACAAATAAAATGACAATAATTTTCTTAAAGCTGAGCTCTGTGCCTTCTCCACCCCATTACGTACTTGCCACCAGTTGACATGCATAAACCAATCTAGAATCATCCTGTCCCCAGACTGATGCACAAGCGGCTTCGGATTTTCTCTGGCGGACACTCAAGCGTCCACCCATCATTGGACATGTGGCGATAAAATGGAGAGAAATCATTTCATTTTCTCACCATGATTTTGACTTCTCCCCACTTGATCTCTCCCCATTATATCGCCACATGTCCAATGATGTCTGGACGCCCGAGCACCCACCTCGGGCATCCGCCAGAGAAAATTTCGAGGCCTGCACAAGCATAATAGGTCACTATGGTCTAAATTTTCTCCTGTTATTTTAAGCACGGCGACAGGCTTGTCTGTCTGAACTTTTTTCCATCCAAATATTGAAAACCAAGTGCCCAACATGTACAAGTATAATTAATCTATTAAATAACTCAAAGTAAATACGTCAACTAGCATTGTAAGAGATTTAACTAGAGAAGGTTTGAAGGCATCAGCCACAGCCTCTTTCAGTAAAGAGCAAAACACAGCAGAAACCTACAATCTATGGCAACCGCCAACCGTGCAGCCCCTTTTCCGAGCAAAGAGCTGCCACATAACATCCACAAAAAGCTAACCACCTTACTGATCATGAGTCACAACTGTCATCTTCTAAATGTTCTCATTTGTGTTCCAGATTTTCCAAATAGGATCCAGTTGTCCAGAAAAGAGGGAGATAGGAAAGAGATCAACCTGTCAATACATCTCAGTAACTACTCAAGGCTTAGGGCTTGGGAGGAGGGGAGCTGCTGGTGCTGCTGTTGCTACTGCTTCTTCCTCTCATAGGCCTACACAGAATTCACAATGGATCAGAATAATGGGGAAGGAGAGGGGGAGGAAGAGGTTGTTATCAAGTGTAAGTTCAGCCCTATACAAGCCAGGCTTGAACTAATTTTGCAGCTCAAGAGCCAATCCTCGCCCTTGCTCGTTTAGCTTAAGTGAACCTGAGACAAGCTAAGGTGTACTGGGCTTGCAAGGCTCGGTTTTCTTAGATATGTCATATGTGTAGGTTAAATACAGTAAGAAATATTATTAGATGTGCACTTTGATTCATGCGCATTTAGCTTGCAGAGTATGGGATTGAATTTATTAAATGCTAGCTTGAGCTGAGCCAAGCCAAGCCCAAGCATAGAAACACTAACTAGCAACGAATAGAGCCACAGCTCAGCACCTCAGCTCATCACCAGCACAAGCATTTCACCGGTTGAACCGTGGGTGACTGTTTTGTCAGGATTTGAAACCCAAATCAAGGGTAGAACCAACCAGCCGAGAGGTTCGGTTCCTGGTAGGACAACAATTTAAAACATTTCTACAAACTCATTAAACCTCTTTAGGAAGTTTCCAAATTTAGTAGAAAATGGAACGAGAAAAAAAAAGGGGGCAGATCTTCGCCAGAATAAATTTGGAACTTCCAAATATTGCTGAAAAACCTGTGTAAGAGGATAATGGTTACGGAAAAGATTTAGAGGAACATTCAGTAACTATGGATGGATATGACAGACATGCATGCACATTCCCAACAAATTCTCTAACAGAACTACCGACTTCAGAAATACAGATGACTCCATGCCAAAATAATAGACCAAAAGATCTCCACTACATCACAAATATAACCAAGCATCCAAGAAGGTGCCTCCCACTCCCACATATCAATGTGATAACACATCTTTGATATTAGAGTTCATATATCCAACTGATTATTTATAAGCCATTCAGAATAATAACTAGAACATGATTGCAAACAAAAAAAAAATAACTTATCTAGTTAAATCAAGTATAATATGAGAGATGATCAATGAGAACCAATAGCATCCAAAGAAAATAATAGGACAGGGAAGTTGCATGCATGGTATTATATCTCAGGGGAGCCTTTGAAATATTGGTCAAAATTTTCAGTTTCCCAAGGGAAACATCTACAGAATAATATAAAATTTACAAGCTTTCATAAAATATAGAGAAATATTTATTGGCTGTCGCACATTGTTTTCCAATATTATGAAGTCTTGGTTGAAATATTTGACTAAACCTCATTTCTCGATAGAAATTTAGTCCAAACAGCCCTAAACCTATTAAAAAATCTTTAAATTCACTTTAAATGCGTTTACCAAATTCTTTATTACAAAAAATTTACCATAATGAAAAAAATTGTATATGTTGGTGTTACTTGTGTATTTACTTATATTGTACGAACTACGAATATTAATTGTTTCGAAGAATGCGAGTGTAATATTAGTGCAAATGTTTACATTTTGACACTCAAGAAAATAATATGTGCCCGTCAGTGAGTAGTATTATTTCTTCCTTCAAACGTGCCTTGTGGCAATTCCTGATAACATCAGAAGATTTCTATACCCCATAATTTTTCCAAAAAGGGGAAATTTCACCCCAACAAAACTTCCCTGTTAGTTTTATATTATTTGGATATGAAGTGGAAGCACAACAAGACAATCCAATACGCATATGAAATTCCAGATGAAAATACAGGCAGTTGCAGCAGCATCATACCAATGTGAGGTCAGTGGAGCCCAAGAATACGAAATTTTTAGCTTTACATTGAGAATTTTTTCGGTCTGGAAAGGTCGAACGGATAAATAAAGGCTTTTGGACCAAAGCAATGGGCTTAACTGTACCCATGACATCAGAAATTTCGAAGGCATGGAAAAGATAATCAACCCAAGATTTTACTGTAGTACACAAAGGTCTAGGCCACTAGGGAGTAGGTTGTGGCCACTCATATCCCTCAGTAGTACCGGTATTGGAGGCGCATGCTTTTTTATTATTATTATTTTTGAAAATTTTGAAAACCCTACAATCTTCAATATTTCGAAAAATACCTTGAATCTAAGATTCAAAAAATGAAATGAGGTTTACTTCTACGGATGATCTACAAGAAAAATGGACTAACCGAAATTTTAAATTTTATTTTTATTTTTTACATATGTATATTGCATCAAAATAAGTGTATAAAACTTAATTGTGTACTCCAAAATGGTAAATATTCTGCAAAAACTTATTTTAAATTTTAAAATAAATATATTTGATTTATTTTTATGTATATTGTTAGAAAATTTTGTAAATATTCTTATTAACAGCTTTGAAATACTATATATTAATGATCTTTGTTTCTTTCTAAACAGGTTTGAGATATCGCCAAAGAAAGGTAAGTAGAGCGTCAACGATATGGGATGGCAATATGCAGACTATAGATGGGACGACGTTTGAGATGAGATGTAGACTATGTAGATTTGAGTCTCTAGGAGGTGGGATCACTCGATTGAAACATTTGGCTGGTGCAAACACAAATGTCCAAATTTTCCCCAAGTGCCCTTAATGGATTAACTAAACAATGAGGGAACACCTAAATGAGAAGAAGGCAGAGAATAAACGAGCGGCTTTGGTGAGAGAAACCCTTAGGGCTAATCTAATGGGACGGTCTAGAGGACATGAGAGTTCTATTAATGATAGTGATGGTTGTGATGATAATGATGATGGTGATGCAACCCCACTCAAATGAAAGCAAATGGAGACAACCATTCAACATTCTAAGTAGGATGCATGAGATAGGAAAGAGATGCAGTGATTTTAGGCCACTAGGCAAGCATTTGGTGGTTCACAAGTCACAACGTGAGGTAGGGGATTCGAGCAGGGGGAGATGTGGGATACAAGACAGAGCTAAGTGAGGCATTTAATCGGTATGTTCTAACTGCGTTGAGGTCGAAGACGAAGAAGGGTAATAGTCCTTGTTGATATTTGTAATATCGGGGATATACTTGTAAAAAGGCATGTATGTAATGTTCTCTCTTTATCTAATATGCTAGTAGGGTTCTCTAACCCCTAACTAAGCAATTTACCCTAACCTCTCTTTTTCCTCTCTTCTCTCTTTTCTCTTCTCTAAACCCTAAATCTTCCAAACCCTTTCTCCAACTTGGTATCAGAGCTACATCAAAGGAAGATCGTTGTTTAAAGCCGTAACAACAATAAAAGGAAGAAGGAGCTAGCTGCCACGTTTTTAGCCACATAGCTAGGCCATACAATTGTCTCTAGCCGTATGGCCTAGGCCTTATTTTTGGGTTTTGAGTTCTTCAAATATATATTTTTCAGAGATCTTGATTTTAGAGGATTTTTGAATCCTATTTCATGAGATTTGGTTAAAATATTGATGAAGTTATGATGATTTGAAGAAAAAATACAAAACAATTATAAGAAAAACACTATTTTGATTTAGATTTTTTACCGCTTGAATGGGTTGTTGCTTCCGTTGTTTATTGGTCATAGTTGTACCATTTTTTTGATAAGAACATCTTGAACCTGTTTTTTCTTCGTTTGGATGAGATTTGATGAAGTTGTGATGATTTTACAGCCCCACTTCACTATCTTTTTTTGCTGAAAAAGGGTTTTTTACACCCTATTTGCTTATAACAACTTAAGTCATCTCTTTGATAATCTTAATATCATTAGATCTTTTATTGATATTTTTGATTGATTGGTTGTTTGCTCCTTGAATTTCTTCTATGAATGCTAAAGTTGTTGTTCCGCTGGCCCGTTGTCCACTCTATCACCAATTTTAAATTCAATGGTGATAATTTTCTTACGTGGCAATGCTCAGTTAAGCTTTATATTAGGGGTCACTCTAAGATGGGGTATCTTGATGGTAAAGACCCCACAGTCAGAGACAGGTATTGCCAAAATTGCTAAGTGGAAGGCAGAGAATTGCATTATTTTGGGTTGGTTATTTAATTCCATAGAGCCTTAGATTTCTGGGAATTATATTTTTTATAAAGATTGTCATGAACTTTGAGAGGCTCTTATTCAGACTTATGCCCTAGTAGAAAATGATGCTCGGATTTATCAACTTACTCGTGAGATTGCTCACTTTCAGCAAGGGGATATGTCTATTTCATATTATTTTGGGGCTCTTCAGCGTTGTTGGAAAGAATTAAGCCATTATGAGTCTCTTTCTGAATTAACTGCTGCTTCTGTCAAGATTATGACAAAGAGAATTGAGTGTCACCGCATTTATGATTTCTTGGGAGGTCTTCGAGCCGAATTCGAGCAGTTGCACACTCAGATTCTTGCCACATCTCCTTTGCCATCTCTTCGATTTGTGTACTCCACTGTGTTTATGAGGAACACCGTCGGACTATCATGTCTTCAAGCACCACTCTTATGCCCCTTTCAAATCGTACCGCATTTGCTACTAATTTTCGTCTTGCTGTTGGCCGTGGTAAGGGGACTGATAGGGGCCGTTATGATCATGGCAGACCTACTACTCCTTATAATCACTGTGGTATAGCGGGACACGATCGTGATCATGGTTACCGTTTGCATGCTTATCTCGAGGGTTACCAGCCTCGTCATTCTGCTTACTTTATTACGGCTCCTACTATTGATCCTCAGTCCTCAGTTGTTGTTAGTGATCCTCTAGAATCCATGAGAGCCCCGATTGTTGAGATGATCTGAGTTGAGTTTTGTCTGCAGAGTGATTCTCCTTATACTGCTGCTTCATCTACCACAAGTATCCATGCTCCCTCGGTCTATGCCGCCACTACATCATCTTCTTCTCCTAGCTGGGTTATTGATACCGGAGCTACTGATCATGACTGGTGAGTCACCGGGTTATTCCATTTATTCACCTTCATTGCCTACTACCAAGGTTCGTTTGGCTGATGGTTCTTTTACTCCGGTCTCAAGAGTAGGACACATTCATGTCTCCATCTCTCTATTTATCTCATGTGTTACACGTTCCTCATTTATCTTCTAACCGTCTTTCAATGAGTAGTCTTACTACCAAACTTAACTGTTGTGCTATGTTTTATCTTTCTTATTATCTTTTTCAAGACCTGACTACGAGGAAGATTGTTGGTAAAGGAGTGGAAAGAGGGGGACTTTACTACCTTGACACTGATTATGCTCCTGATCAAGTCGAGTCTCCTCTATTGTTGTTATTGTTTCTATTTTTCCTTTTTCTGTTGATGCTACTCTTGATACTTATCATTTATGGCATGTCAAGCTTGGGCATATTGGATCTAAGACTTTATGTTCTTTGATTCCTACTTTTAGTAAATTTTGTTCATCATCTACTTTTTAATGTGATACTTGTGAGCTTACTAAACATGTTCGTACTGTTTATCTTTCTTGGATGCATTGATGTTTTATTTTTCAGTTAGTTCACTCGGATGTTTGGGGACCATCTCATGTTCCCTCAAGTGATGGCTTTCGTTATTATGTTACTTTTATTGATGATTACACTCAAGCTACTTGGGTGTACATTCTTAAGTCTAAGGATGAAGTGTTCTCTAAATTTCAGGAATTTCATGCTATAATTGTTACCCAGTTTGGTGGTCTTATTAAAGCCCTTCGTTCTGATAATGACGGTGACTATCTCTCTGCACCTTTTGTTAAGTTTCTTTAAACTCATGGGATTGCCCATCATCTTACCTGTCTTTACATACCTCAACAAAATGGCGTTGCCGAGCGCAATAATCATCATTTAGTTGGTGTCACTCTTTCTTTGTTGCAAGGCATGCAGGTGTCTAAGCATTATTGGTCCATGGCTCTTCTCACTGCATGTTTTCTCATCAATTGGGCTCCTTCTCGCATTCTTGATGGCCTCTCACCATATCAGCTTCTTTGCCCTCAGGTTCCTATTTTTCCCATTGAGCCACAGGTGTTTGGTTGTACTTGCTTTGTCCCGAATCTTTGCCCTAGTCGTCAGAAATTGGATGATAAGGCAATTCGATGTGTCTTTGTTGGTTGCTCTAACCCCTCTAAAGGTTATCGTTGTTATGATCATCAGTCTCGTCGTTTCTGTCTCTCTAGATGTTACTTTTCGAGACAGTCCCTTATTTCTCTCCTACTTCTACGATGCGTCGATGCCACCTATCTCTGTGCCTTCACCTACTGTTTCTCATGTCTATGCCTTTACCTATTGGCTATTGCAGGGGACCTCCCACAGCAAAAGGAGTTTCTCATGTACTCTCGCCGCCAGCCACCTGGTTCCTCCTCCAATGCGCCTCTACCACAGTTACTCCTACTGACGACTAGGGCAAAGATCCTGGACAAAGCAAGTACAACCAAACACCTGTGGCTCAATGGAAAAAATAAGAACCTGAGGACTTCTATGTGACTAATCCTCGATCCATTCGTGATGCTGATCTTCATTTTGTGTGAAAAAGTGCTATGGTTGATGAAATGAATGCTCTTTAGTCTAATCAGACTTGGGATATGGTTCCCCTTCCAGTTGGGAAGAAACCTGTGGGCTGTCGTTGGGTCTTCACCGTTAAACATAATTCTGATGGTAGTGTTGCTCGGTATAAGGCTCGTCTTGTTGCCCACGACTTTACTCAGACTTATGGGCTGGACTATGATGCTACTTTAGCGCCTGTGGTCAAACTGACTTCTGTTCGTGTTCTCCTCTCTCTTGCGGTAAATCAGAGTTGGCCTCTTTATTAGTTGGACATCAAGAATGTTTTTCTTAATGGGCATCTCACCGAAGAAATGTATATGGATCCCCCTCCTAGTTTCCTGCTTCAGGAGTCTGGAAAAGTTCGCAAATTTCGGAAGTCTATATATGGTTTGAAGAAGTCACCCCGTACTTGGTTCCATCGCTTCAGTGAAATGGTCATTAGCATAGGCTTCCAGCGATGTCACTATGATCATACTGTTTTCATCCATTCTTGCACCTCAGGCCGCACTATTCTTCTGGTATATGTTGATGATATCATCTTGACTGGCGATGACTCCTCATTCATCTCTCATACTAAGCATGAGTTGGGGCGTACCTTTGATGTCAAAGATCTAGGCCATCTGAAGTACTTTCTTGGTCTGGAGATTGCTCAATTCAAGAAGAAAATTTTTCTATCACAACGGAAGTATGCTTTGACCTATTCAGCGATACTAGTACGAGTGGATGTAACCCGCTACTTCTCCCATGGATCCGAAGTTCTCTTTGCATGATAGTGAGGATGATCTCTCTGATCCTCAGGTCTATCAGTGTCTTGTGGGTCGCTTGATATATCTCTCACACGACCTGATATTACATTTGTTGTCAGCATAGTTAGCCAGTTCATGCATGCCCCCCGTGCTTCATCTTGTTGTTGTTCATCGTATTCTCCGATATTCAAGGCTAGACTCAATTGTGGACTTGTATATCGCTCACATGGTCACCTCGATATCTACGGCTATACAGATGCTGATTGGACCGGATCTGCTACTCACCATCGTTCCACCTCGGGTTATTGTGCTTTCCTTGGAAGCAACTTGGTTATATGGAAGAGCAAAAAGCAACTCGTGGTTTCTCAATTTAGTGCCGAAGCAGAATATCGTGCACTTGCTCATAACACTTGTGAACCCTTATGGCCTCGTTCTCTCCTCTCTGAGTTAGAGTTTCCTGTTAAAGACCCTATGTCCTTGTACTATGATAACGAGGTTGTTGCAAGGATTGCCTCAGATTCTGTGCTTCATGAGCGGACAAAGCACATTGAGGTTGATATTCACTCTCAATGAGAAAGTCCCGGATTGTTCTTTATCTCTTCAATATGTTTCGTCTTCTCAACAACTTGCTGATATCTTCACCAAACCGGTTGGCCCTACTATTTTTAAGATATTACTGTCAAGCTGGGCATGCTTAATGTTTATGCTCCAGCTTGGGGGGAGTGTTGAAATATGTAATATCAGGGGTATACTTGTAAAATGACATATATGTAATGTTCTCTCTTTATATAATATGCTAGTAGAGCTCTAATCCCTAACTAAGCAATTTACCATAACCTCTCTTTTTCCTCTCCTCTCTCTTTTCTTTTCTCTAAACCCTAAATCCTCCAAACTCTTTCTCCAACTGTCCCAGCATTGAAAAGATGGACCCTTAACATGTCCAGGGAGAAAGGGTATATTAGAAAAGCTTAAATGATATTAGTCTAGACAGAAGGTAGTGAAGACAATAAAGAAAGCGATTGAAAAGTTTTTCATTTTCACTCACATCCCATCTAACGTTGCGACATCTCCAAACTACCAGACCATGATTGATGAGATCCAGAGAGTGGCTAGGCATAAAGGCCACTCCCTACGTGACTATGGATTGAGTTTTCATACCAGCTTATTAGCATGCTCACATTTATTAACTTATAAAACTCTTTAACTCTTTTATGTATGGTTAAAAAAGTAATTGAGAGACTTCATTTAGTTTGTTTTTAGCTTAAACTTACATATCCACGTTTTTCCTTGTATCAAAGCTTTTTTCAGCATATTCTAATTTTTTCTAACATATCCCCAATACGTATCCTAGTTACTAAAGTTGCCAAACTGATACTTTGTCCGTTACTGATACTTAGAACCATGCACAACAAACAAATATATGCTATCTTGCTGAAAAAAATAATGATAGCAAGAAAATCATTCAATGAACAAGAGGCTACCTTCTAGGACTACGACTCTTCGATATCTTCTTGGCTCCCTGTGGTACAAGAGAAGAGTTACAAACTGTATTAGATACTCCAAGACTCCAAATTGCTTTGACAAGAAGAAAAGAATGACTGGAACCTTGCGAGGACTGGGTGATCCAGAATAGGATGACGATCTCCCACGCCTTGGGGCAAATGCTCGACCCCTGTCATTGACAAATGCAAAAATCACCACATACGAGAAGTTAGGTTACAAAGTGAAGGCATCCTTAGGCCGCCATACACAGCACATAACAATAAACAAACCATTATCTGGCAGTCACATATTTCAAGTAGTTTTCCAATTCACAATAACATAGGAAACATATTATGTTCAGTTTACCAAAGACTCAAAACAATTATAGGTAATATAGCCATAGGCCATACTATTCAACAGCAGTAACTACAAGAAGTTTGTTTATGTCAACAGCAGCGTATACCTGTACACACATTAAAAGAAGAGATGACAAAACAGATTATTAATATTGCATTAACACACATACTAGTTTTAATATCCAACAGAAATTTGGAGTTTCAGATTCAGAACTCACAAAATGAAAGGATTACAAAAATTTTTAATTACTAATAACAAGATACTACCTTTGTATATTTATAAGAGTTTAATGGATCTCATTTTATGATATCTTATGAATTGTATTCCTACATATAGACAAGGACATTCATAAAAAAAAAAAAAAATGATTGAATGTCATGGTAATGGTATTTTTTTCCCTATAGGTTATGTACAGTAATGGTCTTACCTGTAAGATTATGTAATATACCATTTTATTCTTAAAATTTAAGAGAAATTTAACAGTTAGAAGTGAGAACTAGTTCTCCAGAAGAGAAACCAAATACTTTTTTTTTCAAAGAAAGAAGGGAAAATGAAGAGTTGAACCCATTAGCCCCCATGGAGGCCCAGGAGTTGGTACTGCCCGTAGTGGTATGATGTAATGTAAAACGTTTCGAGTATGTTTTTATTTTTGGACAACGTGGGAGCAAAATTGGTACAGCAATGGAAATGTTTATCAAAGCAATTTTTTTTTACAAAGAAATGAGTCACTTTTATATAAAGAAACAAGTTTCTTTCTTTGATACACGTTTCCAAAACATTCTGTACCGGTCTTCGGCATCGGGATGCATAGGGTTTGGCAAGGAGGGGTAAACTAGGCTTCTTGGTAACTTTGGTTGAATCACAAAGTAGAGACTTTTGGACACAAAATAATTGACTCAAATTTTGAGATACACCAACCACCCCACCCACATTCACAGACGAGGGAACCAACGACCTGCCCACTGGGACTCATGTGGCTCGTACCTAGATGCTCGAGTAAGGGGAGAGAGCTTTGTACATTAAAACCTGAAAAGATTCTGAGTCCCATCCAACTAATGCCCCACCCACAACCCACTCCCAAACACCAGCAAACATATCCTGTGGAACTCCATTTCAGGAACCTATATTTAGAATCTCAAGTAGTTATATGCAATAGACCTTGTTGCAATCCAATCTGCATAGATCTAGTGCACAAACAGGCAACAAGGGAATAAAGAAGCAAAAGAAAAAATGGAAAATATAGCAATTTGGGGGAAAGAAATTAAGAAAACCATACAAACAGCACACAATTAGCACTATAACATATGTGCATTCAATACCTGCGTGGAGAGGTTGATCTTGAACGTGAACGAGCAGGCCTACGAACAGGGGAGCGGCTACGTCGACGACTGATTGGGGACCTTCTAGGAGGACTACGAGCTCGTCTGGGAGGAGAACTGAACAAAAGAAACTATTTTAATGAAGGGGAAAAAGAAGAAGAAAGATCCATACTATCAAGTAAAGACTATGATATAGTATATCTTCTTAAATGTAGAAAATAATTTATGAACACGTCAATTGGAAATCATCAAAACTCACAACAAACCCTTTCTGCAATAAACACATTTCACTAATGTCAAAAGAACTCATTGAATATAACCAGTGTAGTCAAGGTGTTTGCCTGGGCATCGCCTAGGATGTTTTGGACTGCTCCGCCTAGGCACCTCTCTAGGCGGGCTGAAGTCACCTGGACCCTTTAACAATTACCCAGTTTTATATTTTTACAGCTTATTTACATACAAATATCATTTAAGTAAATAGTTTTACTTAAGATATTTATATGTAATAAGGTTATACTCCTTATTTGAATTCAATAAAAATTATCCTAGATCAAACTTCTGGAAGAATAAAAAGTTAACTTTTTAGTTCAAAAACAAAATCTGTTTTTTAGCGCCTTTTTCAAAATTTCAACTTGCATATGCTAAGGTATTTCTTAAAATTTAAAATTTCATAAATTCTGGAATAATAAAAAATTTTAATAAGACCTAAAAGTCCGATAAAAAAGTCTCATATTTTAGTCATCAAAAATATTTTTATTTACACGGTCAAAAAGCCAACTAACTGTATAGCAGAAAAAGACTTGCATTCAAACTTTACAACATTAAATGTTACTTTGCCTACATTATTATCAACCCTAAGAGTTTGAATTTTTATGTGAATATATATATACACATATAATTTAATTATTTTTATCGCATGGGCGTCGCCTAGGAAGCGCCTCGCCTAGCTAGGTCTAATCGCCTAGGCATCACCAAGACGCCTTGACTACACTGAACATAACAAACCTCGAAGACATGAGAAATAATAAAGCTAGTCAATATTTTCAAACCAGACAAGATAGTCAAACCCACAAGTGGGTTGAACCGATTCACTCACAGTTGACATTATAAAGAATTTTTTAATTCTCTGTTCTCTTTCTATAATATATAAAGAAAAGTGAGTTTTTCCCCTCAGTCAAATTCTTAGTGCCAGAAAGTGCTCCCTTCTAGTTTCGCTCCCGCTCTTAAACCCCGGTTTCACGGGTTGAATGCGGATCAGCAATGGGAGCACAATTTTAAGAACCAGAGGGCTCAGATTTTGAGAATGGAGAGTGTGGATTCATCTCCTCAATCAAAACCCGATTCCCACTCTCAACCCACTACTACTGCAGTGAAAATGGGTTTAGCTTATCTGTCTTGCATGTTTGTTTCTTCATCAAGGACCCAATTTTTTCTTATTAGATCAAATAGGAAAAAGGAGCATAAAGAATGAGAGAATGAAAGAGAAAAACAAAAGTTTGGTATGCGAACAGCTAAATTTAAAAAAAAAAGATTTAAGAGATTGGTGGATAGATATTGTAGACCAACTAAAAATGATTGAGAGTGACGGAAGAACAAGGGTTCCGTTTTTCTCTCTAGACATAGCATAATAGAGGTTTTGGATTGCAGAAAAGATTTAAGAGATTGGTGGATAGAAATTAAATACTAACTGAAAATGATTCAGAGTGACGGAAGAACAAGGGTTTCGTTTTTCTCTCTAGGCATAGCATAATGGAGGTTTTGGATTGCAGAAGGAAAATAAAGAAAGGAGGGGGAGAAGAAAAATTGCATCATTATCAAAATGTACTATCTATTGGATAACACATTAATTTATATACTTTTTCCTTTTTTCCTTCATATAGGGCATCATTTGTCTTAGGTTAGTTGTTGGAGTTTTGGTGGATGCTTACAACCTCTTTTATGATACACCTTATATGTGGTTACATGGGGAAGAGCAACATTGCAACCATTATCAATAGGCCTTTAAGGCTTAACACTTGTTGGGCTTGACCACTTGGGTTGCTATTCCAAGGCCTAATCTTTGCTTATGGCTTTGAAATATTATTAGGTATGGGTCTCTATATGTATTAGTCTTTTTGCTTTTCTGAGATAAAGTAATATATATATATATACACATTGATAGTGCTCCGGACCCAAGCATGGTTTAAATATGTTCAATATTTGCGATATATCTTTGATATTTTCGATATATTTCTAGTATCGGGGTGCAAAATATCCCTTACTTACATGGATCAAAATATAATCGATATATCAACGATATTTTTGGATATCACACACCTGCAATGTATCTTTAAGGCTTTTTCTTTTACACAATATCGTGTGATATCGTCGATATATCGCACATATCATTCGATATATAGGATATTTTGTAAAATGCTTTACTCTTTTGGTTTTTAAGCTATAAATGGTCAATTTCCATCTCAGTTGCATAAAATATCATTTAAGTAAACGATTATTTGTAAATAAGGTTATACCACCATTTGAATTTAATAAAAATTATCCTAAATCCAAATTCTAGAAAAATAAAAAGTCAATTTTCCAGTTTAAGAACAAAATCTACTTTTTAGGAATTAGGTCAAATTTCAACTTTCAAATTCTAAGGTATTTTTCAAATCTTAAAATTTCATAAATTCTTTTACTAAACCCAAATATTTGATGAGAAAAGTCTTGTATTTTAGTTTCAAAAATATTTTCATCCATATGGTCAAAAAGTCAATTAACAGTTCCACAAAAAAAGACTTAAATTCAAGCTCATATTTTTGTTTCAAAAAAATATGAAAATCCATATGGTCAAAAAGTCGACTAACAGTTCAGCAAAAAAAAATGATATTCAAGCGTTACAAAAATTTTCTAAACATATGCTAGGTACCCCATTTTTCATTAAAAACACTCTCAAAATAAATTTCAATAGACTTAAAATTTAAATTTCCAGTTCCAGACTAAAACTCGATTTATAGCATCCGGGCCAAATTTCAACTTCCAAATTGAAAGGCTTTTTCCAAATCGTAAGGGCTCATGGAGACAATTATACCTCAATACCCATGTATCCATCGATGAGAGTGTTGCTAGTTGCTACATCTTGGACCAGATGACTACGAGTGTTAAGTACGTAGACATTATGATATTATTATCACCTAGTTAGGACAGAGATGATTTCGAGCCTCCGCATAATTCCATGTAGCTCTAATTGTAGTTCTTAGGGTTGGTTGGATCATGGATGTATTATGTATGAAACTCTTATTGTATATTTTAATTATTATGACTTATGATTAATTAATGGATGAATGGAACATTTTATGTAAGTTCATGGATTAAAATATCGATACGTATTAGCCGATACGTATCGGTTTTTTAGGTACCCAAGACGTAGATACGCTAGAATAAAAAAAAACTTGCGTATCGTAGCCGTATCCGTAGTATTGGACGTATCGGTACCGATACGGACCAATACTCTCGATATGGACCGATACACGTAGTTTGAACAATGAAAAATTTTTTAGGTTCCGACCAATACGGTTCATGTATCGGCCCGATACGGGCCTTAAAACTGTACTTTTTCATTTTAAAGTGTTTCAAACATCTCCAAACACTATTCTTTCTCCCAAACTTCTTTCATAATCAAATTTTAAGCTAAAAACAACTCCATCGTTGAAAAACAAAGAACTCAGCATTTGATTTTGGAATTTAAAAATTTTACCCAAAACTTTGAAGATATGTAAAAATTAATTCTTCATTTATTTTAAATTCATGAAAATAGGTTGTAATCAACCCAAAATGAATAGATGAGTTGGCCACAGTGGTGTCATCATGTCTGGGACACTTATAATGTATCACTCAACTCAATTCTTGATCCCAGAGTGACAAAGTATGAGCCGGTACAAAGCTTAATGTGGTATTAAGCTTCTATCATCTTATGTATTTTATTAAATGTAAGATTTTAATATCAAGATTGTATTTCCTATACTTGGTTAAGTAACTATGGCTTGTATTTTCATACATATTTATCAGAGTGCACGCCTTTTTTATCTTATAAAATTTTCAACTCTCATTTGTATGGTTATAAATGTAGTTGTAGGCCTTCATTTAGTTTGTTTTTATCTTATATTTAAATTAAAAGAGGTTTTATGCAAGGTATCCAAGTTTTTCCTTGCATATCCAAACTTTTTTTTTTAGCGTATCCTATTTTTTTCCTCCATATCCAACCGATACGGTACCAATAAACCGATACGTATCCTATTTTGAACTTACCGATATGGCGACCAATACTGATATTTTGAACCATGTGTAAGTAATATCAATATTGATCAATCATACATTGTCTTCAGCGCACATCTTCACCCCCCCTTCCCATTGCATCTCTTATGAACATTGCTTTTTTTTAAAAAAAAATATTCTCAAATGTATATTAACAACATTTCCTTAAGTTTTATTGAAAATTTCCCAATTTTTTCTTGACGTGTGATATATTCCTCGTAAAAAGTAATATCCCACAATATATCTTTTTGACAAAATGCGATATCAACATTCAAAACCTTGAACCTAAGGTAATATTTAAATTTGGCGTTCTCACTCATGCTTTTGTTCTCGCTCAATGCTTTGGGCACTCAAGTAGAATATGTAACCTTCGCTTTCATTTCCACTTTGGCCTCTTTTACACTTCTTTCCAAGTTTTACTTTCTTTTCAAGATGTTCTAATTCCGTCTTGAATTCTTTGTTGCAAACTCATGTCCTATGTGCCACACACCATCTGTACATAAAGAACTGTCACAGAACTCACATCATTTTACCCATCTTCTATACCCCATATTACCCTTAATTGTCTTCAATTGCCTATAATACTCTCAACATCTAACCATAATGTATTGTAATACTTGTATAATCAAGTACATAACATGCACCAGCGATTGGACTAACTACCTCTTGTCTATGTGATTTTTTTTTGTTGGCTTAATTCGTTTTTTTTTTCAATGTGATTTTTATCATCTAGGTCGCAAACCCCCTCTTGATTGATAAAAACAGAACTAAAATAATACTATCTGTGTTAATAGATATGTGATTTTCAACGATCATAAAGGTACACTTGGTTTACCTTTATTTGAAGCAATTAATCTCTGCATAGGTGTTTATGGAAAAATAAGTTAAGCTAAAGGCGGTGTAAAGTTATAGAACAAAAACTAAGATCATTAATTTAATTATTGGAGGCAACTGATTGTGGTAATGTTGGGGCGATGGCTCACCCAAGAAGTATGCCTCCACTTGAATGCTCCAGGACGAGTGGCCAAATGATATTGCAATCCACATGTAACTTGTGTGATTTCACTAACTTGTATATCATATTAAAAATCAACATTCTTTTCTACATGAATGCTCTTGTCATTTTGGTCATTCGTTAGGCCAAAAGAATACACTAGAAGGTAATTTCATATGGCTATTTTAGTTCTAGGGAATATCCTGGCTGATTCATTGATTACACGATCTGTATGATACAAGCAGTATGATGGTTACTAACATTCCATAAGACTCTTTTTGTTTAAATTGTCTGTAGTGTCTGCTATTCCTGGAACAAAATGTCCTCATATGCAATCCTACCTTTGCAGCTTGTGACAATTGAAGATCTAGGACCAAAAATCCATCTTTTGGGAAATAATTTTTTTAACTTTAGTATTTGAGCCGAGCTTACCGACGCCTCAGTGGAACAGGAGAACGTTTGCGGACTGGACTACCACGCACCCTTCGCGGAGAAGCCCTACCAAGAATGGGATTAGTCAAATGCTCAACCAATTTAGAGAAGCATATATGTTATAAATAGCTAACCTTGCAGGCGATCTATGCCGTCTTGGTGGAGGTGATGGAGAACGTCTTCTGGCTGGAGATGCAGGCCTCCTCCTGGGAGGTGTTTCTCCGCGGCGATAAGGAGATTCCACTCGACGACGAACAGGAGATCCCACACGTCGGCGTTGAGGAGAATCTGGCCGCCGTCTAGGAGATTCACCTCTTCGATTAGCTACAGGGGATCTCCTCCGCGGTGGTGAAAGAGGTTTCCGACGCGGAGAAGCTGATAAAGTTTAAGTTCAAAATAAATTACTGGTGTCAAATACAAAACTGAGCTTACTGCCTGTGCAATAAAATCTAACACTGATATATGGCCTACATTCTTTCTTCCATTGTTGTCCATCCTTTTCAACGTCAGCACCAACATTATCCTTTTGGGGAGCATCTCTCTTTGGAGCAGTGGCAACAGCCTTTGGAGGTGATGAAACCTTCTGACGCTGAGGTAAGGTGAACCTTGCTCGAACAACATTCCCATCAATTTGTGCCTGCATCAAGGCCCATAAGGAAATCAATTTACTAGACATAACCAGATTCAATAATAAAAAGTATTCTGCTTTCAATGTTAGTCAAGCCATACACCATCCATGTAAAGAAGGGCTTTTTCTGCATCAGCTCTCGTCTTGAACTCAACATATCCATAACCCCGTGGAAGATTAACCTGCAAACATGTTAAAGCATTTTCAGGAAATATGTACCAAAATAGAGGGAAGTTCTTTATACAACAATAAAAGGAAAGATACTTTTGAACTTACAGTACGATCCATCGTCAGCTCCACATTAACAACTTCGCCAAAGTTACCTAAGATGGTAAAAAGTAAAATTGATAAATGTTGACCAGAAGGTCACTTAATAAATGGATGCATACAAACTAGGTCCTTAAATTTCCAAGAGATCATATAGTGATATAAAATCATTTATCTAGAATAGGCATAAACGTGCAGTAAAATAAACAATTAAACAATCTTATTTTGGCATTCTAGGAGAACAGCATACTACCTTTTACTCTCATTTCTTGGATAATTTAGGATTGTATGAAAAGGTAATTACCTAAAAACAAACATAAGAAGACTATAAATCTCATATGTTTATGTTTAACTAGGTGCAGACACCAACACGATTTGAGTTGCCGACCCCAAATAGTTGGGATAAGGCACTGATAAAGATTAAGAAGAGAAGAATGCATCCATTAACTATTAAGTAGTATGTAAACTGAGAAGAATAATTCTTAAGATTCCTTGATTTGTTTAGTGTTTCCTTTTTTCAATTTTCTGTAATTGTTAACTAAAATATAGTTTAAAAAATTCGACATTTTATCTATGAAATAGATTCATTTGTAACTAAACCATATCAATCCTTAGTCACTAAATCTTCACAATTATATATATTTGTTACCCATTACATTTTCTAGTTACTAATAATCTATGCATAATTGCATGGCCTTTAGACAGTTCAATAGTCTTAGTAAGATTATGTGGAGGAAGTTATTTTCACCATCTGTTGGTGGATTTGGAAGGAAAGAAATAGAAGCATTAATTAATATAAAGCCAAAAATGTAATGGAGGTCGCAGCTCATGTTGTTCTTAATTATCCCTCTGTAATCAAGGACTTTAAATATCCAAGGATAGTCAATTTTTGTCCTGATTGATTTCAATATTGATGCTTTTGTACAGTTTTGGGTTGGGACTTTATTCGGCAAACCTCCTTCTCTGTATTCGGGCTTTACCCAGCCCTTATTTTTTCTTCATTTTGATACAATTATATTTACTGATCAGAAAAATTAGTAGATTATGCCTATTTTTAAATACTTTTAATATATAATTACAAGTTTAAACACAAAGGAGTAATCAATTTTCACAATAAAATACTCGAAAAATGGGTTAAAGATGAAAAATAAGGAGAATCAAGAGTTCCACACACTTGGGTAACAAAATCTCGTTGTCATGCGGCTCATGCCCGTATCTACATGCTTGATGACCGGAATAATGTATTTACTGAACTAAGAAAGCACCATTTGTACGAATGACAAGAAACGCATCGGAATATAAAAAATGTGTCGATAAACATGAAAACTGACACATTTTGTAGCAAACATTTAAAAAAAAAAGTGCCAATTTTCAGAATCAAGTATTCCTAATAAGCTGATACCAGTGTAATCATAATGTTGCATAGGCCACCTGTCACGGCCTTAGTTATTTCCCCAACCTTTGACTGTGCGGCACTCATGTTAGAGTCCGTCCTAGACGAGTCAGCCTTACCCTGAAGTTTAGTAGGAGAGAAGTAGGAACACTCTATGGAAGAATACTCACACTCTTATTACTCAAGAAGGATTACACTTGGATTGGATTGGATACCTTGGATTGGATTGTTGGATACTTTTTGGATGATCTACAAATGAGGGGGTCACTCCCCTTTTATAGCCTCTCATGAGAATGTTCTAGACTCTAGAACATTCTCACCTCCTTTGTAGGATTTCTCTAGAACCCCTTTCTAAAACCCTTATTCTAGACTACTTCTCTAAGAAGCTTCTAGAATATCTTCTACACAATTATTCCTAAGATTCCTCTAGAATCCCTACTAGTATATATACAAAGTTCCCTACCAAAATTTGGGGTGTGACACTCTTCCCCCACCTAATTTTGCGACGCCCTCGTCGCGACTACTTCCTGCCGTCTCCTTGGTTTCCTTCGCTTCCTCCACTTCAGGGTCTTCCATTCCTGCCCTTTTGCAGAGTGTATAGTCACAAACCACTTTAGACGTATCTTGGTCCCTTGCACCAATGGGACCATGTATGATGACTCTTTCCTCAAAGAGCTAACACGAGGCATAGGTGCTGCTTTCACCTTGCCCAGTAACTTCATCACTGAGTTGAGTTGGTAGCCATCCATCCCGACTACCGGCAAGCTTGCCTTCCTCCTCCATGCTCCGCTGTGCAATCTTGCTCCCTGGACCACACCATGAATGGGTTTGGCATCCATTTCGACCACCTGGATCATCCCCGATCCCTTGGCCGTCTTTACCTCCGCTTCCTTTGTCTCTCTCCCTGAGACAAAGTTGTTTTTAGCCTCCATGTCCCCCTGTGCATGTAAGGCATCCCCACCGAGGTGCTCCTCCACGACCCTAAGCCCTTCACCCTCGGGCTTGGACGTATCCACCTCCTCCGTTGGGTTGAGAAGCTGCACTGACCCCGTGCTGGGCTCCTCATCACCTTCGTCATCTTCTTCATCCGAGTCTTCATCTAACCATTTGCCACTCAGCAACTTTGCTAGACGGGCCTTGCGCACTTCGCAATCCCTAGCATTGTGAGTCCCATCACAGATGAAGCACCAGGAGTTGATCCTCTGTATCCTCCTCTCCGCAGCAAGCTCTCTCTCGGCTTTTCTTTTCTCCATCCACTCCTTCCACTCCTTGATGGTTTCTCCCAGTCGCCATTGAGTAACGAGCATCGCACTCCTGGTGTTCGGCATCTCCCCTTTGGGTTGCTCGGTTCCCCTCTCGAGTCCCGTCATGCATGAACCCAGCTCCTTCACGCGATCTCCCTTGCTCGCCACGACAAGCACTCCCCCGACAAGTCGTGTCCTCATGGCACCTTGAGCATCCCTGGACTCACTCCACCTTGGCTCGTCCGCTCCCAGGTTGAAAAACATAGTGTTGCCTTCCATTGCACCAAGTTGTTCCACCACAATCCCAATTGTTGTGGCCTCCTCAATCCCACACGTTATGACCCTCTCATAACCCGCTCCGATACCACTTGTCACGGCCTTAATTCTTCAACCCGATCACAACCGTGCGGCACTCGATAACTTGACCCTTCAAGACCGAGTAAGCCTTACCGGACTAGCTTCTCAAGAGAAAGGATGGAAGAACACTCAAACTTGGAGAATACTAAGAGCACTTCTATTACTCACAAGAAGCTTACAACTCTTGGATGCATTACAAATGAGGAGACACTTCCTATTTATAGGCCCTAAGGGAGGGTTCTAGAGTTCTAGAACCCCCATCTCTCTAGAAGCTTCTCCCACCTCCTCTTTAGGAGAATTCTAGAAAGTCTACACCTTTCTCTACAAGTATATACAAGCCTCCTACAGTATAACTACAAGACTCCTATACTGTATATACATTCCTTCAATACTGTGCATGACTTCTTGCACAGTCTAAGTGAGTGGGCCGTGACACATCCTTCGTTCTTCCACCGTCTCGCAGCTAGTGACCTTCTCCATCACCCGCGTCACGTCCCTTTGCAACCTGGTTCTGATACCAACTTGTCACAGCCTTAGTTATTTCCCCAACCTTTGACCGTGCGGCACTCGTGTTAGAGTCTGTCGTAGACGAGTCAGCCTTATCCTGAAGCTTAGTAGGAGAGAAGTAGGAACACTCTATGGAAGAATACTCACACTCTTATTACTCAAGAAGGATTACACTTGGATTAGATTGGATACCTTGGATTGGATTATTGGATACTTTTTGGATGATCTACAAATGAGGGGGGTCACTCCCCTTTTATAGCCTCTCATGAGAATGTTCTAGACTCTAGAACATTCTCACCTCCTTTATAGGATTTCTCTAAAACCTCTTTCTAGAACCCTTATTCTAGACTACTTCCCTAAGAAGCTTCTAGAGTATCTTCTACACAATTCTTCCTAAGATTCCTCTAGAATCCCTACTAGTATATATACAAAGTTCCCTACCAAAATTTGGGGTGTGACACACCGCCTCCCCTAACCAGGACCCTTATCGCCTAGATCATGATCTAGGCGGGCACTCGTTAAATCTTATATAATATTGTGTAATGTAAACAAAACAAAGTAAACTTTGGTCGCGTAGGCATCGTCTGGATGCTTGACTACTGGTTGATGCCCTGTTATGTTACTATTTTGTCATATAGACACAAATAAAATGTTGCATTACGCTTCTGTAGAATTTCTGCATGTTCTAGTTTTCTATCTTTTTTAGATATTATTTATACCTAATTTTAACAAGTATATAATTTGGATCACATTTCCAGTCGAACCCATGCAATTTAACTTTGCTAATACTGGATAGAAGAGTAGCATTTAGCCATATTTAAGAATCAAAAGATTGATATTGTTACAAATCCTCAAATAAAAAATCCAAATCAATGCACCTGCTTGTAAAGCGACGAAGAAGTAGTAGTGAACAATGTAATCAAAACTAAGAACCAAGAAGCAGCTGCCCCCAGTAATTTATTTCTAGATGCAGATAAAATCATAAAAGTAATAATAAACAATGTTCCCAAACCTAAGGAGCAACAAGCAGCTTATGATTACACTGTCCACCTAACAAGTCTTCACCCTATAGATGTCCAACTAATAAACGTGCCATTTTTTCCATAAAAAATAAACGTACAATTTTACCATAAAAAATAAACGTGCCAATTCACAAAAGACGGAGATTTTTATTTATTTTTTGATCGGTAAAGCATATATATATATATATCAGTGTTTTAAAAAGCATGTGAGGTTTACGCCTCGAGGCTCGCCTCGGGGCAAGACTTAAGGAAAACGCCTTGAGGCTCAACCATGATGCTTAAACCCCATGAGGCACACGCCTCATGACTTGAAGCTCACTTTATGTCTGACATATATTTCATACATTAACTAAATTTAGGTTTCAAGCCACAACTAATACTTAAATATGGTTTTCTTAAAAAAAATTTGTTATTTTTTTCAACAAATTTATATAGTATTTCCTATGTGTATGCGTGCACTCACACGAACACACACAATGTAACGAATATATATATATATATATATATATACTATAATCTTTCATTGAATTTTTTAATCTTTTTGTAATTTTTCTTGTATTTTATTTATTTGTTAAAATTAGAGAGCATGAAGCTTTCTTATATGGCTTAAGCCTCACGCAACTTGAGGTCCTCACGCCTCGCCTCACGCCTTCACGTTTTAAAACATTGATATATATATATCAAAGAAGAAGCAGTTTACAGCGGCGTAAACTAAATAGAGAGCCACACAATAGTAAAAAGAGAAGAACCGCAAAAAGCTAACTGGCTTCCATCACAAGGAGAGCCTCCCTTGGGATTTTTATTTTTCATTTTCTTTTGGGAGGAAAGGGGGATGGACGAATGCCTGATGTACGAAAGACCAACAACACAATCAAGTTGCAGATTTGCTTGTTGGCAACTATCTTTAAACACATGAAAGTTCACTTTTTGTGTGTGAGTGTGTGTTGGGGGGCTATTTCAGAGCAGTAAACTTAAAAGGAGAAAGTGGCAAGCCCCATTATTATAGCGGTATAGCCTCGCAAAGCTAATGAGTCAGCACCCTCATTAGAAAACAAACAAGTCGCCGTGAATTATGGAATCCCAAATTCCTAACTATTTTCAAGTTTTTTTTAAGGACAGAGACCAATAAATACATTAGCTGCTGGTTTGGTGTACAGTAGTGGCCTTCCTCACAAAATCTGAACAATAGCACTAAAATACCGCCGAGTCACTGACTAACAGCCATAGTAGAATTTTTTTACAAAACTCAGTAAAATACCACTAATTAACAGCCATAGTAGATTATTTTTTTTTTAATTACAAAGCCAACCAAACTCGGTAACAATAATCCAAAACACAAATTGCCTCTTAAACATAAACTAGGACCCTAGGTCAAGCTAAGATATCTTCACAAAGTGCATGGAGATACTTTTATACATATTTATCATAATTTAATGGATATTAAACCTGTAAGGACTCTAAAATCTAAATCTCTAATATGTATTCTTTCACTGATACAGTGTCTTGTTGAAGATCCTGTAAATCATTAATAATATTTGGAATAACTTAAGGGAAAATGTTTCACTGAACAGCCTCCTTTTTTCGATCGGTAAACTACTGTACATCCTCCTTTACTCCTATCTTAAGCACTGCACCAGATTGCTGTCATTGCAGCTGTTACCATTACTAGCACATATAAACTATACATAAGTTTTAAGAAAAAAAAACCATACAATTAAGGCTGTGTTATTTACGTTCCAAAACACATTTATGGTCTCCAGAAAATTTTCCCAGCCATAAAAACACACTAAAACCTGCCCAAGTGTAGAAAGAAAAGAAGAAAAATCATCAAAAACAAAATCTAATGTTTTATTTTCTTTCAGAAATAGGTCTTCACTGTTTCTAGGCATTTTAAAAATCTTTTTTTTGTAAAAACTCCCCCTAGCTTTTATGCTATTTAAATAAATAAAAAATATTTTTTTACTACTATTATCTCACCTATCGACTTTCAAACCTCTTGTAAATACACCCTCGGGTTATAGTTCCATCCAAAAACAACTAATGGTTGTAAAGTTTGCATTGAATAACTCTAGCCCTCCTAATTTGCACTTGTTAACGATTTCACTCCATTAGATATGAAGTATGTGGGGTAGGGTAGGGTTGGGTAGGGTTGGGTTGGGTTGGGCTGGGTCCAAGTAAGGATACTCTCATCCCGAACAGAAACGACCAATTTATAAGCGTTCAAAAATAATAGGAGTGGGTCGCAAGGGATTGTGTTGATTTCGGTTTGGGTCTTGTCGGATTTGGATTGAGTCAGAATACCCTCAACATAAACCCAAACCATTTTTGAACGGATTAAATATCGCAGACCCAAACACAACCCAGTCAAGGACCCTTCATCCTGAATGTGCCTGCCTAACTAGTTTAAAATGAATAAATAATAATACAAACTAAAATAATTAATTATTTTTTAATAACTTAGATCTGAACTTAACATTAATATTTAATAAGTATATTATTCTTTTAATTAGTATGTATAATGACCTAGTAGGTTTGAGAAGCCCAACACTCACTCGACCAAATTATCAGCGGGTTGGGAAAACCAAACCAAAAACTGGCCCAAGGGTCCAAAACAACAACCCATAACCATGAAAAAACATGGCGAGGTGACGGGTCGGAACGAGAATGCCTTGGTCTGTCTTTAGGTGCCAACTGGCCCAACCCCAAATCTATCGAGCTCTGGACCCTCTCAATGAAATATCTGTGAAGGGAAAAGATATTGATAAAATGATTGCCCCAATCAAATTATTCCCACCGATTACTGAAATCCCTTCCCATAGTATGGTGCTTCCCTTCCTGTAGGGTGGATTTGGGGATAAGAAAGAAGATACCCAATTAAAGATATAGATGTCCATACTGCCCCATCCATCTCTAGTCCTATCTAATCATTTCACCAGTGTAGTCAAGGCATCTAGGCGATGCCTAGGCGATTAGCCCCGGCTAGACGAGGCGTTGCCTAGGCAATAAATTTAATATAAATATATATAATTATATATATATCACGTATATATATTATTATATATAACATCCAAAAGACTAAAACTCCACACCCACATTCCACAAAAACATAAAATAAAAAGTCTATTACAATCATTCATATCACATAACCAAAGACATGTAGACATAGTGGAGTATTAAACACTTCAAAATTTGGGCCAAATACCCAAATTCGTGTCACTGTCCATGTTACATGTATAATGTTAGGCCCTAGAACCTAAAAAATGTATTCAGAATTATAACATGATGATTAAAGATTATGAAATATAGAAATGATAAAAGGGCTTCATCATTTTGAATCCAAGAAATAGTAAAGTATTTAAGAAGAGCTTCATCGTATGCTGTCCCAACAGTGTGTAGAGCCTATCTGGACTGGATTATGTGTATGTTTCAACTCTCGACCCATCTCATTTTCTTATTTCTAAATTTTGAACTTCATATTGGCTTTAGAAGTATCTTGTTTGTTTTGGAAGGTACAACCTTCAGCAGATTGCCCGGGGGGGTGGCAGGGGGCAGAGCCCCCTATGACGCACGAAGTGCGTTAGGCCCAGATTGCGTCAAAAACGATATTTTTAGAGAAAAAAAATGATATTTTTAGTAAAAATAACGATTTAAAATCTTGTTACTTCTTCATTACATTTTTTTTTTCTATTTATTGGGATTTTTTTGAATTTTTTAAAGCAAAAAAAGAAAAAAAAAACAGCTTTTATAAGCCAGGCCGCCTAGGCGACCGCCCAGATATCGAACGCCTAGGCGTCGCCAGGCGACCGCCTAGCTATTTCTGACCGCCTAATCACCTAGTCGGACGCCCACTCCCCAAAAATGCCTAGGCGTTGCCTTAACTACACTGGTGAAGGCTTGGTAAGAAACTACATATCCGCATGGATGGCAATCCAATGTTACAAATTTCGTTCTCAGGTTTTTATCAACCAAAGTTTTTTTCAGGAGATTTTCAAATCTGTATTTTTTTTCAGTATTTCTCACCTAAATCTCAACAATGATTAAAAATATATATTAATATTACAGAAAATAGTAATAAATATCACCAAGTTATAAATTCATAAAAATCAACAATATCGTGTATTTCTAACGATATTTATAAATTACCAGTTAAATTTCGGCTAAACCTCGCGATATTTACGGGATAAGAAGAGAAAAATATATTTCTCGCGAGATATTTTAAATACCGCGATAGAAACGAAATTTTAAACTTTTGATTTTTTCTTGGGAGATTTGTAACGATGGATGACATACTAATCCTCATTAAATCCTCTCTCCAATCTCTCGGTCTGCTATTTTTTATCAGTAAATAAATTATATATGCATATAATGAGATTAAAAAAACAGCAACATATTCACCGATAGTTGAACTAAGGAAAAAACAAAGAGAAATGAAGAAAAAACAAACACTCTGTTTACTATGTAACCCTGTGAGCTAGGTGATCAAAGTGTTGTAACAAAATAAGAGAAATTCTTGGGGGAAAATCAAGGGGTTAAAGAGGACCACAGGTGAACTGTAGGTGGTGACAAAACATGAGAAGGTAACCTGAACATTGGGAGGATTAAAGAAAGAAACAATGTTTCATTGGGTAAAGGTTGTGGAGATTCCCCCTAGAGCATAATTGTCGAGAGCTAGTTGATCGATCAGAGTTTTGGATTACTCTTTGATGGATGGCGGAAACCCGCTATCTAGATTTTTGTGATTGAGAGTAAGTATGGTATAGAGATTGGATGGGACTCTAACACCCAATCAGATGAATTCTCAGTGTCCTTGGAAAGCAATCAAAAATCTGATCCCTTCTTTTGTGTCATATTACATTTGATGTCGACATGGGTAATTGAATCGAGTTTTGGGAGGATGTTTAGTGGGGGAATATCCTTTTGTGTATTCCCATTCCTCGTCTTTGTAGCTTATGTCGAATTAAGAGCATCAAATTTTTTCCATGGCTAAACCATCTCCTGCTGGTATCTCTTGGAATTTTTTAATTTCCATGGGCATCTTTGAACCATTAAACTCTGCTCTATCAGTTGGTGGCTCAATCTCCTCAAACAAAGCCTTTATCTCCACCTCAAGCTCCACCAGTACTAGTTCCATCCCAAGTCCCATGCACGCAATTGAGTTTGATTCACTACAACAACCCCTAGCCCTTTCATAGGCATCTTTGCCACCATTCCTCTACTCAATTCCCATGAATCAATGTGACGCCCCGAACCCACACCTAAGGAAATCGTGTTCCAAGACGCGTGCCCGGTCGTCAATGACACACAGCGGAAGACTTTACCCGCGAAAATACGGGAATTTTGAACTTTTCTTATGAGTTTACACAAGCAATAGCAACTGGTCATCACAATAACTCATCATAAGCAAATGTGTTACCTCACTAGCTACAGTAGTCTTTACTTTTGGCGCCACAACTGCACCGATATACCTCCAGACTCTAAAGTGTAACTCCTTGTCAATCGGTAAGCGCTTCAGAATCTGAAGACATAAAATGAGATGCGAGCCATCGAGCCCAGCAAAATCCACAACTCATCTAAACTATTTTTCACATAATAACATTCATCAATAATGATATGGTAGTACAATACCATTCTCATATTATAATAATATGCAGAATAATAATATCGTAATTCGTGACCCGAGGTCACTCGGGGCTATCTCACCCTATTCGAGGTTCCCAACCTCCAAGTTGACAAATTCATCCAGTCATTGTCCACGACACCAGGTTACCATTTCAGATAACCGCTCACGCTTTATCCTTGAGTCAATAGACTCGATCGACTGGGCATTTGCCCGTGTACAACCTCTATCCATGAGTCTATCCATGAGTCCACAGACTCAATTATCAACCAATCAGGACTTTTCCCGATTATAACCAATCAATGAGTATGTCGACCCAATTAATCCTTAAATCATCATATTCTACACATAACCTGGGTCTTCACCCGATAACTGCCAAGAACAATACTTTTGACACATCACACTCTGTCAGGAACAACACCTCTGACGTATCACTCTATCAGGAACAACACCTCTGACATATCACACTCTGTCAAGAACAACACCTCTGACATATCACACTCTGTCAGGAACAACACCTCTGACAATTACTTTATATTTTCCCTATATGAGAACACCAACACACACACAACCACATTTGTCAGGAAACACATCTGATCGTCAGACAACCACATTTGTCAGGAAACACATCTGATCGCCAGGATACACATCTGATCGCCAGGATACCCGTCTGATCAGCCAGGATACACATCTGATAGCCAGGAAACTCATTCAACCTGTCAGGAAAATGAAACTCATCTGACAAGCCAAGGACACACCTCTGACTAACAGGAAACACCTGACCATTAAGAAACACCTGACCATCAGGTACACATCTGACATATCACTCTGTCAGGCATAACACCTCTGACATGACACCCTTGTCAGGAAACACATCTGATTACCAGGAACACATCTGACTTGTCAGGAATAACACATCTGACATGCCAGGAACACCCATCTAATAACCAGAAAACACCTCTGACATCAAATCCTGTCAGGCACAACACCTCTGACATCAAATCCTGTCAGGCAAAACACATCTGACATTAACCTCTGTCAGGCACAACACCTCTGACATTAACCTCTATCAAGCACAACACCTCTGACATTAACCTCTGTCAGGCACAACACCTCCGACATCAAATCATGTCAGGCACAACACCTCCGACAGCTACCATCATATATCATCACAACCTCTGTTGGGTGTATACCTGCCGACATAGGCCAATGCCCCCTCAAGGTAACATCATTGAGTTCGTAAACTCAATACATCACTGGGTCCATAGACCCCAATCCAACCTTAAGCCCATGGCCCAATGTCGTCCTAACTCTCCCGACTATCAGTCACGGAGGAACCCGGGCTCATAATAGATACCGCCTCTCCGGACCTAGCCAAAGAGGGACCACAGACAGCATTTCACGTAGGTTAGGTTTTCTAACCATAGGAAATCCCCAATTATTCAAGCCCTGCTTGAATAATTGAACTAGTTAGGCCTCACGCCCGTGGACCAAGTCCGATGGTATACCGTTCCGGTGTGGAACATTACCCGGCCGATGGACGATTCCATCGCCTTACCATGTCCCAACAACATCACATCATACACAAAGGTTGTCCCGAGATGGGACTTTTATCAGGCCAATGGACCTACCATTGCGTTAAAACAAACATCACATCATATAAGAGTAGTTCCGATAGGGAACTTAACCAGGTCAATAGACCCTACCATTACCTTACAATGTCAAAATCACATCACATCTCACATATAGAAGTCCAGTTAGGCTCTCATTACTTCCTGCGGTGCGATCGCACTTCCCCTGTGATCTATCGCAAATCACACTGAGCCTAAATTCCGAGCTAGAAACAGCCCGAAACCGAGGGCTCCGTCCCTCTACTCCATTTTCACTCTCATCCATACATCATTCATAAGGTCTCCGACCTTTTTCATCCACACATAATATCACCTAACTATTCCACATAATTAAAGTAGCTTAAATAAGGGAAAAGAGAAGAAATTGAGAGGGATTTTACCTACTACACGACTTTCGAGGCTCCAGATGTTGAAATGGTCGTCGCCAATGCGATCAGAACGCTGGAAAACCTCTAAGTGAACCGCTTCTCTCTAACCTCCACTTTCTCTCTCTAGAATTCTCTTTTTCTCTCTACACGCCAATCGAGACACCGGAGAGAAAATCGGACTTCGCCAACGCTTCGGGAACGTCGAAAAATCCCAAGGGGACCTCCCTTTCCTTTCTCTCTCCTCTTTCTCCCTCTTCCTTTCTCTCATCACTCTCTCTAAAAATTCTGGGGGCAGAGCCTCCTTTGCTGTCCAAAACGTGTAAATGAAGAGGTCTGGCCCCTCTTTTAAAGACCATGGGTCATGTGCATGACAGATGACCTCCCTTGATGTAACTTGTTGACCAAGTCAATACTTTGACTATTTGACTCGATTCCCGATTTCTTTGCACTTACGGCCTCCGAAACGTTATCAAACGAAGTCCAATTTTGACGAAACTTCAGGCGACCGAACTTGGGGTAGTTCGACACCTACTGTAAAAATTTCGGAGAAAAATACTGAGTTTTAACAGCTACACTTTTGTCCGGAAGAAAACTGCAAAACCCACTAATTTCCTGATTTCGGACACAAAATAGACCGCCGTTTCTTCATTTGTGATAACTAACTGCCGAAACGACAGACATTAGTTCCCACGGCCAACCGGCACACGCTGGTATCAGCCGCACGAATTTCTATTAGGATCCCCAAGAAATATTGAGTCCCACTTAATTTCTGGAAATCTGGAAATTTCCCGTTTTCTTGATTTTCTTACATGATATGACCCTGCAGTCCTGCGAGACAATACCTAACGGGACCAATACGACAGGTGAAGGTCCTCGGTAGTCGACCAACATACTGTGCACGGTTTTCGAGAAGAAATACTGAGATTTTATTGGTACAACTCAATCCTGAGTAAAACTCACTTTTCACAATTTAATTAAATACTTAACTTATTAACCCCAATTAAGGACCAATAAACCCATAATGTTACTATATTAAAATTCGGGGGCGTTACAATCAGGCCCTTCCATATGCCCAGCCTCGATCATATAATCTCCTGGATAGGATCATCGTTTAGAACATATCATAAATTAAATAGGTAGCAATGAAGAGTGGAATCATGTAGACCAAAATAACTTCTCTACCTAGGGTTAGGTTACCCTATTGTTTCAAGTGGCCCAAGTTTGAGAAGTATGATGACAAAGGATGCCCTAAAGACCACATTCACGTGTCTGTTAGGACCTGGTCATACCATAGTTTATGTTGGGTATCTTATCAATTTTGATATTTTTTGTGTTTTATGATTTTTTTCTATTTTTCGATTTTATGAATTTCTAATTTTTTGGTATTTATGTCCTACCAAGTGTAGGCTTATGTGGACTTGGAGCATGTGATATGCCAATTAAACTAAATCTAACATCCAATAAATAGAGAAAAGCATGCAAAGAAAATCAAAATAATATAGAAAAAGACATTCTGGAGTCCAAATCTAGCTAAACTGCCAAAAGCCCTTTTCTATATAGTCTCATGACTCTCATCACAGCACTAGAAAAGCAGGGAAGGGAAATGCTTACCTGCTGGAGGAGTAGAGTGATTAGCAGGAATTGGAGATTGCTCGTTCGCTAAAGTCCTAAGTCCTGCCTGCCTGCCCACCAAACTTGAACTAACCAACTTAAGATGACTAGTGCGGTTCCTTCCCTCCTTGAAAGTCTTAAAGAAATAGATTTCCAATTCTATTTCCGATTCTAGAATTTGGTCCCCTAATCTAAATCAAAGTTTTCTTCTAGCTCATTTTCAGTGAGTTAACCATGGGCATCGTGGAGGTAAATATTTTTCCCTACAAAATTATTAGAGAATCTGTTGCTCCTAAAATTAATATGTTTTCTTTACTCTTGCCTACAAGAAGGTGAACACTTGCAACGTCCTCCAAAGAAGAACAAAACATAAAGCTATTTCCCCCGCATTTGGATCATGTGCTTGGGTGATGGTGATTCCATCAATCATCTATCTATTTATACATTGCATGCAGGCTAGATATATATCGTATCACCACCTCTTTATGGTTGGATTTGACTGAATCTTTACAGAGGCTATGGTCCAATTGAAACCAGCTAGCCTTGGTGATTAGGGTAGGTTGGTGTGGAAGAGCATAATCCATGCTGTTCTTTAGTCGTTCAATGAAGAAAAAAACAACAGGATTTCAAAGACATGCTCTCTAGCTGTAGCATTCCACCTAGATAAAGATATCTCCTATCTTCAATACATCATTAGAGGTTGGATCTCGGGTCCTCTATTTTTCCCTCTACCATAATGCTTATCACATTCGTTGGTAACTTCCTCCATGGGTTCTTTAAAGTTTAAATTTTCTTTGGGCAACCCATATTCAGGGTGTGTTAGTGAGGTACCGGATAGTGTTTTAAAACTTGGCGAGTCAACTCAAAATTCAGCCAAGTCGACTCGATTGAATTTCAGGCCGATTAGCCAATAAACGCGGTTTTTCCCAACAAAGGCCAGTAACTCGGCCCAGTCAGTTGAGTTGACTCGACCGAGTTACATTTTTTTTCCTGTGTTATGTTAAACTTGTACTCATTCTTTTGTTTATCATTTAAAATGGAATCTCTATTCACCAAAAGATTGATTAGAGGTATCGGTAAATGATATGGTAAAAATCTTTAGTGAAATCAACCAAATGATGTAATTTGTACTTATTCCTCCCTTTCAGGTATTTTTTGAATTTTTTCTTCTACTTCTATGTCAGTATAATAATTTCACTACCAATTTTTTTAAAAACAGATAAATGCAACTAGCCGAAATTGGAAATTTGATAGTTCTTAATACTTAATTTAATATAGTTCTACCTGGTTTTATTTTAAGTTGTGTAACGCCATGTAAGTGAATTATAATATTCAACAAATCTTTATAACACAAGGTTGCATCCATTATGGTATCTAAAATGGAAAGACCACTTCTTAGCCCATGTGGTATGGTACTACCAGACCACCTCAAAGCCATGTCATCATCCTTTATCTAAAATATAGAAGGAAAATCCTTGATAGCAAGGTGCAATAAGAAGATAGTTTAGTTAAGACTGAGATTAAGACTTTTCTGGTGCACCAAAAGTTGTTTCTAATAAATTGAAAAATGGCATAAAACAATTGCCATAAAGTAGAGACATCTAGTCACCTATAATATAACATGTCAAAGATAAGTTAGTATCGGGCATGGGTTTACGTTCCTGTGACCCCTAGCCCTTTTTGTACTTCCATTTCTCTCATTCTGTATATATATGTGTGTGTGTGTGTGTGTGTGTGTATATATATATATATATTACCAATCACAAAAAAAGTGAAGAACTTACTAAATATTTCTCTTAGATGGCCTTCGTTCACATTTCTAGTGAGCTGGTCAATGTGAAGAACCAGAGACTCACGAATCGGAGAAGCTTTCCTGCAAAAATCAGATGCATATGAGCATACATGCAAGAAATTTGTACATACAAAATATATGAATGACATTAGAGGACTTCATGTTCATGGTCTGTAATTTTTTATATTTATTTTTATTGGCAAAGCAGGAACCAGGATATATATATATATATATATATATATATATATATAAACGAGATACAAAAGTATTAGATAAGCGAAAGGGATCAAAAGAGCATGAACCTACAGGCTTAAGTACAGAAAAAAGGGAAAAAGACTAAAAGACTAGAACCCTCTAAACCGGTAGGAGATAAATACACGGATAATTTCAAATCCTCAAAATCTCTCCTAAAGGAGATCCAATTCAAAAGTAACTAAAGGATCCTCGATCAGAGCCGCTCTAAGGTAGAAGCTACATCAGCAAACACTCTCTGGATCCTCGGATCCTCTCCTTCCAGATAGACCAGGCTATGCCCCCAGCAAAAGGGCCCACAAAGCAGCAATAGCAACGGGGACCTCCAACCTCACTAAGAGCCAACAAAACAAGAAATCCTGAAAGGAACCCAAGAAAACCCACAAAACATCCAAGCGCAAAAGGAAATGACTCCAAATGTCAGACACAAAGGAACAGTGCAATAAGCACACAAGGAAATGACTCCAAATGTCAGACACAAAGGAACAGTGCAATAAGCGATCCACCATTTCCACAGTCTCAAAGCACATAAAATAGCAATTAGTCATCCTCCACCATCTATTTCTTAAATGATCACGTGTGAGTATCTTGTCCAAGGAATAAGGATGTCAACCAAAGAAAGAAGGAAACCTTAGATAAAACAATAGGGTTCCAGATAGCTCCTATAAGGAAAGGGGAGAGAGAAGGAATGCCCTCACAAAGCTAGTATGAAAGATCTCACTGTGAACTGACACTTGTTGTCATTAATCCATAATTGATTATCCCTGAGATGACAAAGGGATATTGCCACAAGCCTACCAAGCAGACGAGAGAAATCCTCCATCTCCCAATCATTAAGACTTCTTCTGAGCCTCAAATTATACATACCACATCAGCCACCCACTCAAATTTGAATGCTATGTAGAAAGACCACACCATAAATCATCCTAAAATTTTATGTCCTTTTATCACAACCCATCCGATGCTTAATGAATTTGGAAAATTCATTTTTAATGCCCAAAATGGCCTTCCAACAACCCACCCCATGAAACCCTTTTTTAATCGATAACTTACAAAGCCCCAAAAACAAGAAACACTAAAGCAGTGTGAATGAAAAACTAACTAAAAAGTCAAAGGAAACAACAAAGTTGAGGATCGCCAAGATCTAACCTAATGGAGCCCTATTCAATAAGCAGCCGACGAATTCTTGAACAAATAGTGGTGAGAGAGCTGGAAATTATCATCAAAACCCCACCACATGCGACCCTCAAACCTCCCACAACTCTCAAATGTCATTAACCCCATACGTAGCTACAATCAACTATCTCCACAGACTCTCTTCACCAAAATTTCATAGCCACTTCTCCAATAAGGCCTTAGTGACTTTTACCAGTTGACACCCAATCCACCTTCCTCTAAGGGTCGACAAATTAGGCTCCACTCTACTACGTGGTTCTTGTTGGAGTCGACTTTCTCATTCCACAAAAAGTCACATTGAATCTTTTTCAATTCATTCGTCGCTATAGAGACCGGAATGGTAATAAGGTGCTTCTAAGGAGAGTTAAAAGGCTCCCTTTCGATACTTACAAAATTTTCCAACATGATACATAGTAGAGTTAAACAACCCAAGGGGATGTTCTGTTACATATACAACTCTATTCAAGTAGACTTATGGAGCACAAGGGAAAACCATAATTGTTCCAAAAATGGATTGTGGGATGCATAATGTGTATTATAAGCAAGTGAAAAGCGTTATAGCTCTTACAGTACTATGAGTCTATTCAACACAGACTTGCAATTGCAACCTAAAAACTTATAGTTTTCAACCTTGTTTAGAACATTGACACATTTCTCAACGTTTCCAACAAAAACTTGCACTTTCCTAGGCACCGACACAAAACTTACCTATGACATCAAAATTACAATTTTCCTCAAAATATTTCCTGATGTTGTGTTACATTTTTAATTCGTACCGAAATGTTATCTTTGTTATATAAAGCAATCTTTTCATTTATGTATGCAAATGTTGACTGTACACAGGACAACAAAATTTCAATACAAAAGTGTGTGAAACTCTTGATTCTCTCTTTTTTATCTCTAAATCTATTTTTGAATTTCTATGGTAAAAAACAATTCCTTTGTGATTTTTTAAAAATAAAAATACTAGAAATTATGCATAATGAATTAATTATTGATGAATTAAAAATGTAATGGGTAGCCCATTACATTTATAATTGTCAAAAATTAGTAACTAGGGACTCTAATGAAATAGTTACAATTATCAAAACTACTTTTGTAATTAAATTTTCAAACATTATTCTTTGAATTAAAATTATTTTATTTAGATATATTAAAAAAAAAACGTTTGGAACTTAAGATCAATACAAGCATGTATATTTTATACATTTTCATGTACAATATTTTATATTATAGATTAAATAATAATATTTCAAGCAACATCATAAAACATGCATGCATATAAATATTAAGAACTATGTGATGTGCTCATATTATATTTTAATGGGATTAATTACATTGTGAGCATGATCATAGACAATTTATTATGTGTAACTTTTACTTTTATAGTTTCAAATACGGATGAACACCCCCACCCCCGCCTCTTGCATGAGTGGTAGGGGTGTGGCCTTCCAAGGGTGGAGGCCTATGGATCTAATCCCCCCAAGGGGTAAGGGTTGCAAGAGCCTCAATGCCCCACCTAACTTCTGACCGGCTGACTCTACTAACTTAGGTAAATGATGACTAGGTCCCTATGGTGCCTCCAAAAAAAAAAATACGCATCACAGATTACATAACATATTATTTGTCCTATTTTTCTTGTTGCAAACCTTTTTTTAGTTATACAATCAATTTTGAGTCTGTGTTGACTCTTTTATCATTTCTTAAAATATCAATGCATTTTCTAGGGTTAACATAATGTTTCATGGTTTTTAAATTTTTTACAGATAGGCCCATCTCAAAACATAACAAAATATTGAAAAAAATGTATTTATTTCATAAGCCAAATCAGTGGAATAGAGGACACCATACTTTCTCCAGGGGAAAAAACTCCAGATTTGAAGATCTCCCGAGAAAAAATTTGGCCGATAAAAACCTGAGAACGGGATTTGTAACATTGAGGTTAATTAATCCATTTAGCCTAGGCACAAGATGTGCATTAGTCTAAGCACCGATACGAGGAATCAGATATAGATAATTTAGAAAACCTTACATGGCAACATTTCCATATAAGCCCATCTCAAAAACATAACAAAATATAGAAAAAAATGTACATATTTCATAAGCCAAGTAAGTGGAATAGAGGACACCATACTTTTTATTTAATTGGAATGAATTAAGAAGAAAATTTATTCTACATATTAAAAAACGGATTTAAAAAAATTGAATGCACACAAGAACTCAAAGATGACGAGGATGGAAAATAATTGCATTGTAAGCATGGATGCTCCATTTCCTAAAATAATCCATTAAAATGTGTGAGTACACATGAAATTTCTCATCAAGTGAATATGTTGTCACAATATTCTAGGACAATTTTGTTGGATGAGATGTATAAGTTTTATAATTTCAAGTGCTTCAATTTTTTTTAATGTTTTTATAATTTTCTTGAGTTTATTTTTTTTGGGAAAACCCATATGAATCATAAAAGCAAGGCAAAAGGTCGAAAAGATTTGTATCCCTAGAAATTCCCATCCAATAATTCCTTTAAAAGCAAATGGTAATTATGCTTATTTTGTTACAGAATTTGAATAAAAATTCAAAATTTTCTTGGAGATGATTCCCAAGTGTCAATGTCATCAAATTCTGAATAACACTTTACCTAGGGGGCGGAGAAGCACGTTTAGATGGTGGTGGTGGTGAGCGACCTCGCCTGGCTGCTCCTGTAGGACTGCAAAGAAAAGTGTATGGCGTCAATATATATCTAGAGACGGTCATGTCGCAGTGAACTAGAAAAATGACAGAAATAGCATAACAAAGATGGATCAACCATATTGCTTCCCCAAAAGTATAAAATGAAATGGTTTTAAAAATATGAATCATGATTTTCACTTTTCTTTCCAATCTAAAATTCCTATAGGATACATTCAAACACCCAGGCAAAACAAACAAAGGCCTCTTAAGCATTTTGTAGAAAAATGGTATATGAATGCATACTAAAAAAAATGATGGGGGGCTTTAACTAGTTAGTACGAAGTACCGGAAGCAATGGTACATAACATCCTCTATTATCCACTCTCTTGATGCATTTTTTTTGTATGTTCCAAATTGGTTGCAGTAATAACTAATAAGTCTTGAGCCTTGAGCCTTGAGCCTTGAACCTTGAGCCTTGAGCCTTGAGCCTTGAGCCGTATGCTAGCAAAAGCAAAGGGGACGGTTTTCGAGGGCTTTGTGATAGGTGCAGCCCAGCTGAGTATATCTAACCTCCAGTTTACAAATGATACTCTGATATTCTGCAATGCGGTCCCACAGATTCTTTTGTACCTTAGGTGCCTTCTTCGATGTTTCGAAGCTGTGTTCGGGCTACGAGTTAACCTAGCCAAGTCAGAGATAGGTGTGGGAGAGGTTTTTAACTTGAACCAGTTGCCAATTTGTTTTGGTTGCAGAGTGGGAGTTCTTCTGTTATCATACCTAGGAATGCCTCTAGGGGGAGGTTTCAAATCTAAAGCAGTGTGGGCCCCAGTATACAAAACTTTATGTAGACGTAATTACCATTTACCTTACTTTATTATTGATACGTAGAAGTGGATTACATACTTATCCAATGTTTTAAAACGTGAAGTCGTGAGGCGAGGTGTTAGGACCTCAAGATGTGTGTGGATTAAGCCTCTCAAGAAAGCTTCATGCTCTCCTTTTTAACAAATAAATAAAATATAAGAAAAATTACGAAAAAATTCTAAAGGTTAATAAAAGATTATAGTATATAATATATACATGTATATATATATAGGGAGAGAGAGAGACACACATTTATATATATATATATATATATATATTTGTATTCGTGTACATTATGTGCTCATGTTGCCGCACGCACACATAGAAAATACTATATAAATTATTTAACTATAAAAAAAATAAATCCAGATTTACTTTTTTGTTCATACACATATTGAAGATGATGTTCAACCATCAATTCATGTGGTGGATATAGAATTTTAGTAAAAAATTGCAAATAAGTCCTGACTACATTATAAGTCAGTGACTCCAAATGTTTGTGATGTATACTAGGGAAATAGTATGAATTAGACTCAAAAAGTTTTAAAAGCCTAAATACGTTAAACGTAATAAATTACGTGTTAGTTGAAACCAATATCATCATCATTTTCAATGTCTTACCTGAGATAAATAAAGTGTTAATTGTTATTAGTTGAAACAAATACCACTTAAAAATAAAACGACATTTAAGTCTCAATTGTGACTAGAAACCTAATTTTAGTTAATGTATGAGACGTAGGTCATAAACAAAAACGAGCTTCAAGTCATGAAGCATGTGCCTCATGAGGTTTAAGCTTGTGGTTGAGCCTCAAAGCATTTTCCTTAAGCCTTGCCCCGAGGCAAGCCTCATGGTGTAAGCCTCGCATTCTTTTTAAAACACTACCATCCGTCAGAAGAAAGTGGGTCTTATTAGTAGGACCCACAAATAGATTCTCCCAAAGGATACAGAAGAGGTGGTCTTAATAGGAATTCCAAACATCTCTTTTAAATTTATTAAAGTACTCCCTATCAATAAGGAATGTTAGAAAGAGTCTTTGTTTTTTGCATAGTTCAAAAACTCGGAAACTCGACTCGACTTGAAAGTTAGCCGGGTCGAGTAACTCGAAAAACTCGAAAAGAACTCGACTCGGTCCAACTCAGAATATATATGTAATAACTTGAAAAACCTGGGTTAAAAGAACTCAAAGTACGTTAGTTTTACAGCCTCAAACCTAAAAACTAGGTTTAACATAACTCATAGGAGGTTGTCTTTGTAGAACCAAAAAAATATGATACAAAAACAATGTGACTTTCGAGTTTAGGTTTAAAAAAATGAAAAAATTATCCTTTTGTGACTCGTCCTAGTCTAGCGAATCAAAAAACTCGACTTGACTCGACCAAGTCACCCGAGTAACTCGGCAAATAGTGTCACATTCGAGTTTTGAGACGACTTGACTCGAAATTCAGCGAAGTCGAGTAACTCGGCCGAGTTACTCGGGTGACTCGCTGAGTTTTCTAACTATGATTTTTTGTACATTTAAAAGTGGGACCCATAAATAATTAGCTATCAATAACTCTTATTAAATTTAAATTCATATAAGAAATTATAAATTGAATTACTAAATTGTATTCTATAAAATATACTAATATATTATAAATTTAATATAAAGAGAGTAACATATAATAAAAATATATTAAAATTTTAATTTTTAAAAAATTAAAAATTTTATGTTTTTTATTAATGATGAAAAAATTATACCTTCAAGTCTAATAAAGTAAATTTAGACTTTTAATACTTAGCTGGTGGGACTCGTGGGGCTTATAACAATAGTAATAATAACAAAGAAAGAAATAGTAATAATAATAGTAGCACAGTTTAAAATTCCGATACATAGTGGCCAATACAAGCCAATATATATCCTGTTTGGAGCTATTATCGGCCCAATATGGAGGATTTTTCATTTTATTTCTCTCATATTTACAGTATGATCCACAGCACACACGTAGGCACAACTTATTTACATAAAATATTATTTTAGTAAATGATTTTAAATTAATTTTACTTTCATTTACTTAAGATATTTATACGTAAATAAGATTATATCCCCTATTTGAATTCAATAAAATTATACTAGATTTAAATTCTTAAAGAATAAAAGGTCATATTTCCAGTTCAAGAACAAATCTTTTTTTTAGTACCTTATAGGATAGGTCAAAAGTTCAACTTTCAAATGGTAAGGTATTTCTCAACTATTAAAATTTCAATTAAAAAAGTGGTAACGGAGGGTATCCCAAACCCTTCGAGGCAAGAACCAGTCCATTCGCGTGTCTACTACTATATTAAAAGTCAAAAACATTACCAAAACTCAAAAGTCCGGCAAAACAAGTCTCATATTTTAGTCTTCAAAAATATTTTCATTTATAGGGTCAAAAAGTCAACTAACAGTGTAGCGGTTCAGCATAAAAAGACTTACATTCAAACTTACAATATATGGTTGAAATTCAATATATTCTTGTTAAACTCAATGGATGTAAGTTTTAATATCTAAATTGTATTTCCTATACTTGATTAAGTAACTATGATTTGTATTTTCATATATGTTTACCAGCATGCACACGTCTTTTAACTTGTAAAATTCTTAACTCTAATATGCATGGTCCTAAACATAGTCGGAAGCATTCATTTAGTTGTTTTCAGCTTATATTTGCATTAAAAGAAATTTTATGCAAGGTATCCAAGTTTTTCCTTGTGTATCCAAGCACTTATTAATGTATCTTATTTTTTCCGCCGTATCCATCCGATATGGTTTGATACGCTGATACGTATCATGTTTTGAACTTACCGATACGTCATCCGATACGGATATTTTGAACCATGAATAGTAGTAACAATAATAATAATAAGGAAAACAATATAAATACAGTGGAAATCTCCATTCATCGTCTGCTTGAAATAGACGTATGCTTCTTTCTCAAAAATACCAAAAATTTGAACTTGGTTTTTAGACATGAGATATCTTTTTTCTTTTTTCCTATGTTAAGTAAACGCGTTACCAAACAGTCTAAAATGTGAAAACATCTACTCCCGATAGAAGTATAGACAAGTAGACCCGAAATTTAGACATTCTAAATGGCACCTTAGTCTCCATATACATAGAAAGAAGTTATTAAGAACACTTTTCTAATGGAAATCTTTTAAAGTGATTATAAGTACTCACTATCAATAAGGACTCTATTAGAAAGAGTCTTTGTTTTTTATACTTTTATAAATGGGATCCATAAATAATCAGCTATTTGCAACTCTTTTCTAATATTAAATTTAAATTCATATAAGAAAATTTAAATTTAATTACTAAAATATGTTCTACAGAATATACTAATAAATTGTAAAATTAATTAATATAAAGAGAGTAACGTCTAATAAAAATATATTAAACATTAGATTTTAAAAAAAAACTTAAAAAATACATTTTTCATTAATAATGAAAAAATTATATATGCAAAGCACGTGTAGCTTTACTAGTATATACATATATTACTTTGGTCCAAATTTCTTCTCTAGATCAACACCACTTTCCTTGCAATGTGAGTTGTGGATAGCCAACATGGCAAATCCAAACCCTAGTTAGTAAATACACGTACATATGCTTATTGTATCCATGGAAATAAAAAGTGCCAAAATTTATACGTATCATCTAATACATATCAATTTCAATAGAGACCTATATGTTGCAATTACTGATACGTGTAAAATAAGGGGTGAACATTACTTGTCTAAAATGGATATGAATCGATCACTCGATCGATACGTATCTATTTTGTAGTACTCGTGCATCATTTCTCTCATGAAAAAAAACCTGATTTATAAGTATTGTCTAACACATATCAGTAGAACTCGACTAATACGTATTGATATCACCTGCTATGTTTAATTTGTTTTTTTTTAATTTTTATGAAAGGGAACAAAACCTTGATTAATAAATATCATCCAATACATATCAGTCGATATCAGTGATACATAATGGTTTAGGTTGAAATTGTTGTATATCTCGAAACATGTATTGTAATCCTTGATTATACCCCCATATCCGTCTTCTATAAATAAATAAAAAGTTCGTATTGCAGTCTTTTCTGAAAGATACAGAATAAATTGCAAAATTTTGCCCTAAACCGATTTATACATATATTATTAGGATATAATAAAATACGTGTTAAAAAATATGTATTTAAGGCAAATCAAAATTCTTTTTTCCCAAGCCCTGATCAATCACAACCAACTCCCATCAATCACAATCAAATCACCCTCACACTACAAGCGAGAAGTTTTAAGGTTCACGGAAGGGTATTTGCATGCAAAAACCTTTTTTTTTTTTGCTTATTCTCTTGGTGTTTTTGATTGCCTTGTATGGTTTAGGATTTTTTTTTTCCAAGGCAAATCAGAGAGCCAATTCTAAATGCCAATTAGGAAGTTTTGAGAGTCACGAAAGGGTATGTGTCTTCAAAAACAATTTCTTGTTTCTCAAGCTTATACTCTTGGTATTTTTTATTGCCTTGTATGGTTTAGGGGCTTTTTCTAAAGCAAATCAGAGAGTCGATTCTAAGCAAGGTTTTGAACTTGTGTAACAAGTCCAACCAAAACCTATACGTAACGCCGTAGCGTAACAATTTCGGCTTGTACAAATGGAACCCATAACACCCCACCATTTTGTTCACAAAAAATTATATGTATATATATAATTAGGAGAAAATGTTTAAATTTAATAAGCAAACAAAATCATTAACACTAAATGCATATTATGCATGCAAATACTAGTTTATCAAATTAAATTAACATAGCTAGATAAAAATGAAAATACATAACCCAAATCATCATATATTCATTGATTTTATTTGAAATTCATGAACCTATGTTCTAAACTTACTAATATGCATTAACACACTAATTGAAAAAGAATACCGAGTATTTCTCATTATATTTTTAAAATATCGGCTAAATCTCGCAATATTTACGATATAAAATGAGAAAAGTGTATTTCCCGCAAGATTTTTTATATATCAAGATTAAAAAAAATGGAGTTTTAAACTTTAGATGTTTTTTCTCGTGAGAAATTGAGTACTTCTCGGGAGAAATTGATTATTTCTGAGGAAATTTGTTACAATGATTTATAGTAGTAATTTGCAAGCTTTATTGGGATGGATGCTAACTACTTACATACTTTAGCAAGTTTGGGTTTTTGTTATCTCCTTTTTCTGATTTTTAGTTTCCACTGATTTTTAAGACGTGGTTAAGACCACTATTTTCATAACCGGACCGGGCATCGGGCATCGAACCAGCAGAGTGGCCGGTTCCCAGTTTGACCGGCCCGGTTCGACCGTGTACTTTTTGTTTAAAAAAAACTAATTTTTTTCATTTTTCCCCCGGTTTTGACCGATTCTGGCCGGTTTTGACCGGTTCCCAACCAATTCTACCACCGATTCCTGCCGGTTTTTACCCATTCTGACCGGTTCTTAAAGAGTTCCGGTTTGGGGGGTTTTGGGAACCAGTGAACCGGTTTTTCCGGTTCGATAGGCCGGTCCGGTCCGGTTTTGATTTCAAGGTATTTATTTATTTAGTTATCACGGACTCACAGCTAGGTTAGATTGATCGTTTGTTGTATTTGCAAATGATTGAACTATTATAGGACAGTGTACGTGTAGGTATATGTATATATATAGCAATTTTTTATCATGCAATTTTGATGCATACTAATATCATACCCAAATATATATATGTTTCCAAATTTTTGGGGTTTTCATTTTTCTAGACCAAATTTGTGAGAAAAAATATCATATAATACTTGAACGTCTCCTGTATCATATTTTTCCCATACCTGAACTTATTGTGCTACAAAACCCTCTCCTATCTAGGTGACCTTCTGGTTGGCCACATGTATTGTTGCATTGTCCACATAATGCACATATCCTACCATGTATTGCAATTTATACCAATGAATGGCAACCATCATATAAAATATATTCTAATATCTTATGATGAACAGAAAAAACCCCCAAAATTTAATTAGATAGTAAAAGAGAATGGAGCAAATCTACAATGGGACTACCATGTTTCAGGAAGCAGAAGGTTTGCTGTGTTAAAAGGGGTGGCCCACCAACACAAGGGGATCCCTGCAAATGGGAGACCCCCTTTTTACACTAAGCCTCCACTGCCCCCCAACTGAACCGGCATTGTCGATTCGGCCAAATAATATTAGTTATATACAGCAAAACCAAGTTTCAAATACCATCTACTATTACGAATTATTATATTAGATAAAAACTAGTAGCTACAGAAGCTCAGCAACCAACAAAATCTTTTATTAATCCTTACAATTGAGTAAAATTCTATGAAAATTTGGAAAAAATATATGAATACAAGAAGAAGAGGAAACAGGAAGAGGTTTCCTAATTTTGGAGGAAGGAAAAGTAAAATGATGAGAAAGTAAGAAGGAAAGCTGACCTTTTCCTCTGCGGTGGAGGGCTTCGGCTGCGAGAGCTAGCACTTCCTGAGGGAGAGGAAGACGAGATGGATTTGGAGCGGGAGCGAGAACGCGAACGAGAGCGAGAGTCCGAGCCAGAGGACGAGCGAGAAGGAGAAGACGAAGCTGAACCCGATCCTGACGGCGTGGCTGGTCGACCTCGACCTGGTTTCGCCATGTCTATCTCTGCAGAGACCCAAACCCTAAAAGAGTCCTTAGCAACGAGCAAGAGAAGTGAGAGGAGAGTTGAGTTGCGTGGGAAATTTCTATTATTTATGGGTGGTGCTAAGCGCACCCCACTCTTTACTAATATACATCAATCTTAAAAACTTTTTAATTAAACAAAATGGAAAAGACCAAAAGGTCCTCTTCTCCTTCATCCAATTCTTCCTACCGATCTTTGTGGGACATAAAAAGAAACCTGCAACTCAATCGAATACTCTCCTAATCCTCAACCATAAAATACGTTATTAGAAGACAAAACACTTATCTTTCTTATCATTTCCAACCAAAAAAGAGACAAAATACAAGTATCAGTTTTTGAATCATGCAACCCTCTTTCTTTCTTTCCATGATTAAAAAGCAAAGAGGTTCTGGCACCACCAAAGAGATGCAAAATGGAGCCACTTGTTTGGGGGACCTAGTTGGCACAAGTGCGCATCAGCCTTGGGCAACCCCTGAAATGCTAATTTGGATTCCCCAAGAGCAAGCCCGGGGTTGCTGCTAGCCCCCCCCCCCCCCCCCCCCCCTATCAAGGCCGATGAGTTGCTGGTTTCATTTCTTCACCACTCATTTGCAATCTATATGAATCTGTTCTAAGAATTTATTCTTATTACATTAATGAGGAAGGTACGTTTCTCCTCAATCCAACTACTATCTTTGGTCTGGGAGAAAGATGGGGAGTTACAGAGAGAGGAGGGACTTGCAGGGTTTTTGGTTCGGAGACCAAGGATGGAAGAACGTTTAAAGAGAAGAGGGTTTTTTTGGTCCTTTCATATTCTTTTATCCTTTAATTTGGTTTTTTTTTTAAAAGATTGGTGTATTTCAGTAAAACTTGGTGTGCATGTAGCACCACCCTTATTTATTCCTCGCCCTTTAACTGCCCTTCAACTATGGTTAACATGTTTTAACCATGTGGTTAATTTCTTTTCTCTAAAACAAAGATGATTTACCCTAGGAGTTAGTGAATTTTAACCGCAGTTGAAATCTTAAACCGTATGATAAAAGTGAGAGAAGCTGGTGTCAACCAACTTCTCTACTTTCCACAAATACCCTCTATTAAAATCAAATTCTTTTCTCAACTCTAACCCACTTAACTCTTTCAAGCACATCGCCGATGGAGCATGCCTTCTCCACGTACTACTAGCATTTCACCACGCGTTTGCCCAAAATGACTTCTCCCTCTGACTGGGCCTCCACGATCTTACAATCAACCTACGCGTGGATGCCGACATGCTTTTTCCACCCCAAAAACAAATCAATCTCCTTCTCTATCAACTTTCGGCCACTCCTCACCTCACCAAGCTTCAACACCAGGTAATTCCACATTTGAATCTCTCTCTTATGATTGGATAAATATTTTGTATGTGTAGAGTTTATATCTATCTTAGCTTCAAGAGTTCTAATTCCTTCGCGCCTCAAAGATTAGAAAAAAATTCTGCATTTTGTGCCATGAAATCGAATTTGCAAAGACTTTGGAGGATTCAAGGATGTGTGAATTTTAAGGGTTAGGGTTTATGAAATATGGATTGTATTTTTTTCTCTTTGTCTATTTTTAGTTTTACTGAAATTGGTTTGCAGGCTTTGGTCGTATTCTACTTGTTTGGGGTTGAGATCGGTTAAGTTCTGTTGGTGTAAAAGGTTTAATACTCATTTGGTGATTTGTGGTCTTCTTAAGGTTTTGTTGGTGTGATGGGCTTTGTTTTGTATTTTTTTCTCTTCATATTTTTGTATGTTTGCATTTGTGGTATGGGAATGTTAGACATTCTATTTGTGAGGTTTATTGATAAATGAGAGGTAACCACTTAACTGATTTGTAATATCTGTTATATGATACTCTAATGATTTTTGTGTTTGATGCCCATCAGGTGTGGCCGTGGCAAAGCTAGATCATCACCACCACACCACCACCACACTAAACCACCTATCACAATCACACACCATCACTACCACCGGCCATCACCACCACCACAATAGCACCACACTACACCCACCATCACTCACCACCACACTACTCACACCACCACCACCACCCACCACCATGAATTGAAATTATTTAATCATATTTATAACAACATGCTCCGTCTTAAGGGTTAAGTCAACAAGCCGCATATATATTCTCTTCACTTTCTATTGATTTTTTTGAACCCTCTTAACATGCTTGATGGCGGACACGTGTTTATTTTAGTATGGAACAACATATCTGGAGAACTTTAACAATATTCATTTTTCAGGGTGAAGAGCTAAAGAAGCAAATAGGAGCATTGGCATATGTTGAGTGCAGTTCTAAGACACAGCAAGTTTCTTACTTTTTTATATTTTTTTCTTAGAAAAAACAATCTAAGGTACCAATGATTCAGAATTTTAAGAGTTCTAATTCTTTCACAACTCAAAGATTAGAAAGAAAATTTTCATTTTCTCATGTTTTTCTGCGTTTAGAACCAAGATACACATAAAGAGAATAGAGGTTAACAATAGTCTATAACTTAACCAAAACCAAATATGAGTTCTTATGCTAGAAAAAGAAGAAATATAGCCTATGTTTTTAACATTCTATAAATCTGAGTTTACCTATCTCAGTCATTGTATCTAAGAGCTATTGTGTTCCTTGTGTTATAATTCTTGATAATTACAATATACTATATATAATAACTACGTAGTATATGTTATATTTAGTATGATGAAAATTTCATATTGTCGCGACCCAAAACCCACCCTAAGAGTTAGAGTGAACTTTGGACGACTAATCATGGATTTCATGACTTACTTGACAAACCAACCTGCAAAAACCCACAGAGCATATACAATAGAGGATATAAACAGCGGAAACATACTCTAACATAGCACAGCGGAAGACTACCAAACCTCTATGTATATACATACGCAATTCCAAGTTTATACACAAAGTCTTCAAAAGAAAGTGCGGACATGCCCGCCAAAATACATGAATCTAACTCTCATCTCACCCACAGCTAATCCACTCAGAATCTAACACCACCTACTGATAACCCTCTACGGGAGGTTCCTCCAAAGGCTCCTTGACGTACTCCTCTTCCACCCATGGACCAGGAGCACAAACATCAAATGGAGCAGCAGCTCCCTCAGAACCTGCCGACATAAGAAGTACGGCTGAGCATGGAATACTCAGCGGGTACTAAATACTAACCAACAATTATAGCTTAGAAATGGCAATACATGATCAGGAGCAATTCATATATGTCAAGCGGAAATAATTCATATCATACAAGGAAGTAAATCAATTCATAATCATGCTTGTATTTCGTAGAAAGCCGATAAATCCTCTTGAAAACATCGTGCACTTGACTTGACTTGAAATATCTTTTCGTACTTGAAAGCTTGTCTTGTCTATCTAGCTTGATTCTTGAATATCGTGTCATGTCATGCATGTCATGCGTGCTTGCTTGTGATCATGTAACTTGTGAGATTCTCTTGTGAGATGTACTTGTGAGATGCGCTTGTGAGATACCTTGAGAGGGAAAGGAGACCCTTCTTTATGCAATACACTTGCGAGGGAAGGGAGACCCTTCTTCATGATATGTATGTACTTGCGAGGGAAGGGAGGCCCTTCTTCATGATATGCACTTGTGAGTGAGGGGAGACCCCTCGTGGAATGTTGGTTCTTGTCTTCTTATGAAAAGCGAGGTAAAACATATCTTAGGATATGTCTCAACTCTAACCATGTTCTTGAAAACCTCGATAAATCATGCCATGCATGCCGTGCTCGTGGGAACCATGTACATACTTGCATTCCGATTTAAAGATGACATTTGGGTAATTTCACAACACATATAGCATCAAAGATTGAGTAATGTAATATTCATAGCATTTTGGAAAAGCAGGAAACACGCTATCATAGGCCCTAGCAATATTCAGAATTCATTAGGCATGCACCTACGAATTTACAGCTTACTTTATTCACCTTGGCATTTCATCAAACATGGTGTGTTCATTATGGATTTACCCTACAACATGCTTTTCTAGATGGGTTTTACTCAAATCATACATGTATGTTCATTATTGGAATAATGTCCTTCCCCATTTGTTCATCACACACAACCATTGGCATCCAATCGCCCATTCCATCTCCATTCACCATTCACCATTTACGATTCACCATTCACCATTCACCATTCACCATTCACCATTCATCCATCTCATAGCACATGTGTAAATGAAAGCAAATCAAAAGAAAAGAAGGGGAAAGAAGAACTATAACTAGGAGGGTAGTAAGAAGTACCGACCTTGAAGAAATGAGGAAGAAACCCTCTTTCCAAATGACTGTGAGTTGCTGCCCTAGCTTGGATCGTGAGCTCCACAATGCCTGAACCGAAATCTTGAAGAAAACAGGCTTGAGGTTGATCTAGGGTTTCAAACCCTTTGATTTCTCTCCAAAATGGAAACCTTAGGTTGGAATCGTCTTCTCCCCTTTCTCCTATTCTCTCAAACTCTCTAAGTGTTGAGAATGAGCCCTAAAGGCTCGGGTTAAACTCTTAAGGTAAGAGTGAACTGACCAAAGACCATAACACCCTTACTAAATTCCTGTAAAAACACGAGTGTCGAACTCGTTGTGCTGTGAACAGTGCCAACTTGTGGTGCTGTGAACAGTGCCAACTCGTGGTGCTGTGAACGGTACAACTCGTGGTCCGTTGTGTTGTGCATAGTGCTGAGCTCGTTGAGCTGTGAACAGTGTCAAACACGTTGTCCGTTGTGGACAGTGCTGAACACGTTGTCCGTTGTCTTATGTACAGCGTGCCCGTGGTGAGTTGTACAACGTGCCCGTTGTGAGTTGTACAACGTGCCCGTTGTGCTATACGACGTATCCGTTGTCTGTTGTCTTATGTACAGCGTGCCCGTGGTGCTGTACAACGTACCCGTGGTGAGCTGCACGACGTACCCGTTGTCTGTTGTCTTATGTACAGTGTGCCCGTGGTGCTGTACAACGTACCCGTGGTGAGCTGCACGACGTACCCGTTGTCTGTTGTCTTATGTACAGCGTGCCCGTGGTGCTGTACAATGTACACGTTATCAGAGTACGTCCTTAGCGCGTAACCGAGCTACGTCCTTAGCGCGTAACTGAGCTACGTCCTTAGCGCATAACCGAGCTACGTTTGCCTACAGGTTCAGACTGTTTTGACCATATCTTTTGACTCGTTCATCCGATTTTGACGATTCAACTTGCGTTGTGGTCATACTTCGAAAAGGAACATTTCTGACGTTTTGAAATTTCCAATTTCTTCCTTATTTATTAATTATACCTCTAAAAAGGCAAAATGACAACGAAAGTGTCATGTTTTAAGCATGAAAAAGTTTGGGGCTCTACATCCTCCCCCCCTTACAAAAATTTCGTCCTCGAAATTCAGACGATACTAGCATTAATCAAAACAGAATTACAAGTCCTACACAGACTTCATACAAAACTCATTCAATTAATTCTGGGTACTTTGCTTTGACTTCGGCTTCATGCTCCCATATAGCTTCTTCCCGAGCATGGTGTTGCCATTGCACAAGAACCAAAGGGATTGTCTTGTTGCGAAGCACCTGATTTCTTCGATCCAAAATCTGAACTGGCTTTTCAATCAAGGTGAAGTCCTCTCGAATCTCCAACGGTTCCAAGTCTATGACATGCGAAGGATCCGCAATGTACTTCCGAAGCATAGACACATGGAAGACGTTGTGAACTGCGGCCATGCGAGGTGGGAGAGCTACCCTGTAAGCAACCTCACCAACTCGTGTGATAATCTCAAAAGGTCCAACATACCGAGGACTAAGCTTGCCTCGCTTTCCAAATCTCATGATCCCTTTGCTAGGAGATACTTTCACAAAAACTTGATCCCCTACTTGAAATTCCAAGTCCCTACGGCGCGTGTCCGCATAACTTTTCTGGCGATCTTGAGCGGCTTTCAATCGATCCCGAATGACCTTAACTGTGTTTGCAGTTTGCTCAATCAACTCTGGACCAAGTACTTTCCTTTCTCCTACCTCATCCCAATAGAGAGGAGACCTACAACTTCGCCCATACAAGGCCTCAAATGGTGCCATTTGGATACTTGCCTGATAGCTGTTATTATAGGCAAATTCAACCAAAGGCAAGTGCTCTTCCCAACTGCCTCTGAAATCCAACATACAAGCCCGAAGCATGTCTTCAATGACTTGGTTCACTCTCTCGGTTTGTCCATCCGTCTGTGGATGAAAAGCGGTGCTGAAATCAAGTCGGGAACCCATAGCCTCCTGGAAACTTTTCCAAAATCTTAACGTGAATCTTGGATCCCGATCCGACACAATACTAACAGGCACTCCGTGCAATCTAACTACTTCCTTGATGTATAGTGCAGCCAACTGACTTGAGTTAAAAGTAGTTCGGTAGGGTAAGAAATGAGCGAACTTTGTCAAACGATCTACTACTACCCATATCGCATCTGAGCCCCTTGCCGTCTTTGGCAAGCCAACTATGAAATCCATGGATATGTTCTCCCTTTTCCACTAGGGAATCGGAAGGGAATGCAATAGACCAGCGGGTCGCATGTGTTCTACTTTCACCTGTTGGCACACTAAGCACCGTGCTACATATTCCGCAACCTCCCTCTTCATATTCCGCCACCAAAAGTGACTCTTGAGGTTCCGGTACATCTTTGTACCCCCTGGATGCACTGTGTACTTCGAACGGTGTGCTTCATCCAAAATCTCTCTTCGAAGATCTGCATTGGCTGGGACGCACAGTCTTCCCTTGAATGTGATAGCACCCCGACTAGTGAGAGAGAAATCCTCACTACCCTTAGCAACTTTCTTGTCTCGATAAGCCAACAATTCAGCATCCATGGCTTGATATTCTTGGATCAAATCTATAATGTACGGCCGAACCGTAACATTTGCCAAGGTAGGACCACGGACAAAATTATTCACACTGATGTCCAGATTTGCCAAATCTTCTAGTAGTTTCCATTCTTGAACTAACATATGTGCTAACAACCCTTGAGGTCTTCTGCTCAAATTATCGGCCACTACATTCGCTTTACCCGGGTGGTATTGAATGGTACAATCATAGTCCTTCAGAAATTCCATCCAACGCCTTTGCCTTAGATTCAGCTCCTTTTGGGAAAAGAGGTACTTGAGACTCTTGTGATCGGTAAATACATAGAACTCCACCCCATAAAGGTAATGATGCCAAATCTTAAGTGCAAACACGACCGCCGCAAGCTCCAAGTCGTGCGTGGGATAATTCTTCTCATGCTCCTTCAACTGCCTTGATGCATAGGCAATGACTTTCTTGTGCTGCATGAGTACACACCTCATACCCATAAGGTCCAGATGGCACCGTAAGGACAGGGGCTGTAGTAAGCCTCTTCTTCAGTTCCGCGAAACTAATCTCGCACTTATCACTCCATACAAACTTGGCGTTCTTCCTTGTCAGGTAAGTGAGCGGTGCTGCAAGGCTAGAGAAACCCTCTACGAATCTCTTGTAGTAGCCTGCCAATCCAAGAAAACTGCGTATCTCAGTAACACTCTTGGGCCTCGCCCAACTCATAACTGCTTCGATCTTCTTCGGATCTACCGAGATACCTTCTGCAGAAACAACGTGGCCTAGGAATGCCACCTCTTCCAACCAAAACTCACACTTGCTAATTTTGGCGTATACCTTGTGCTCTCTTAGCATTTCCAAAGCAAGGCATAGGTCACGTGTGTGATCTTCCCGTGTCTGGGAATAGACCAAAATGTCATCAACAAATACAATCACGCACCTATCAAGATATGGCCGGAACACCCGGTTCATCAAATCCATAAAGGCTGCCGGTGCATTCGTGAGTCCAAAAGGCATCACCAAGAACTCGTAGTGTCCATACCGAGTCCTGAAAGCAGTTTTGGGAACATCTTCCGCCTTAATCTTCAACTGGTGATAACCCGATCGAAGGTCTATCTTTGAGAAAAATCTCGCTCCCTTTAACTGATCGAACAAGTCGTCAATCCTAGGCAAGGGATACCTATTCTTTATAGTGACTTTGTTCAATTGCCGGTAATCGACACACATCCGCATCGAGCCATCTTTCTTCTTAACAAACAATACTAGGGCACCCCACAGTGAGACACTTGGTCGAATGAAGCCAAGGCTTTGTAATTCTTCCAACTGAATCTTTAACTCTTTGAGTTCAATAGGGGCCATTCTATACGGAGCCCTGAAAACAGGAGTTGTGCCTGGTGCAAGCTCGATCATAAACTCAATCTCCCTGTCTGGAGGCAATCCTGGCAACTCCTCTGGAAATACATCCAGGAATTCACTCACAACCGGAATAGTGGATGAGTCCTTTACCTCGGGGTTAGCTAAGCTCAACGCCGCAAAACGAGCAATAGATCTGCTTTTCAACCCGCGAAAGTGGAATGGTTTTCCTTCTACTGGCTTAAAGAGTACCATTTTCTCAAAGCAAGCTACATGCCCATGATGTGCTGCTAACCAATCCATTCCCAATATAACATCAAAGTCTTGGAATCCAAGGACGATGAGATCAACTGCCAACTCGTGGCTTCCAACTTGGACCACACCATTTCTATACACTTTATCTGTCAATACTGTTTTGTCAAGAGGAGTCGAAATGGCTAACTCCGGTTCTAGCTGACTTGGTTCTACAGAAAAGCCTTCTGCAAAACTCGGCGAGACAAACGAATGAGTAGACCCGGTATCAATCAACACTCGAGCCAAATACTCATTGACTAGTAGGGTTCCTGAAATTGTAACTAGCGGAGTTAATCCGTGCATCAACAGTGTATACATGTAGGTATATATACATATATAACATGCCAAGTACATACACAATCAATTAATATTTAACAGTTTAATTCACGGATAATTAAATGAGCTACAACTGCGTACCTTACACTACATCGTCAGATGCAAGTGCATCACCCTCTGTCAAAGCAAAAACTCGCCCCTGGTTTGCCTGGCGAGACTGAGGCGTAGACCGGGTAGTCTGAGATGACGCCTGGTATGATCCTGCTGGGCTTGCTGGTGGACTAATCCCCTGAGACTGGCCTGGTAAATGCCGACTGGGGCAATCCCTGATCATGTGGCCCTGGAAACCACAATGAAAACATCCACCCGATGCTCTTCGGTAATCTCCTGCCGGGTGCCTTCGGCCGCATGAAGTACAGACCTCGTGTGCATAAGTCGGAGGGGCCGGAGGTGGAGCATACCTCATCGTCTGAGGTGCAATAGGCCGTGGGGCTGGGAGAGCCTGAGGTCTCGGCGCCTGAGGCACATACTGTCGGGAAGCTGGAGGCGCATAAGATGGCCTCATCGGTGGTGCTGGCCACGCATACTGATAAGGACCAGTCCGGGACCGCCTCTCTAGAGGTGTTGGACCACTGGATTGGCCTCTCGCCAACTCCCTCTTCTTGGACACTGTCTCTGAATTGGCCTCGACCAATAAGGCCTTGTCTACTACCTCAGGATAGGTAGCATGCCTGAAAATGGAAACCTTCTCCATAATCACATCCTTGAGCCCTTGCTCAAATCTTCTCGCCTTCATTGCCTCAGTAGCAACCATATGAGGCGCAAATCTCAACAACTCCGAGAACTTTGCCTCGTATTGTGCCACCGACATCAAACCTTGTTCAAGGTTGATGAATTCTCTCTCTTTCTTTTCCCGTGCTCCAATCGGAAAATACTTCTTGTAAAAAGTATCCTTGAACTCCTCCCAAGTCCAAGGTAGACCCTGCATGGTCAGATCTCGCATCCTCAATGCGGACAACCACCAATGGTGGGCTTCACTCTCTAGCATGAAAGCTGCCCATGCTACTCTCTCCTCCTCTGTAGGCGAGAGGACCGCAAAGATCTTCTCCATCTGGAGGATCCATGCCTCCGCAGCGAGAGGGTCCACACTCCCATGGAATGGTGGAGGCTTCAATCTCCTGAATGCCTCAACTCCAGCGGTACGATGTACTGGAGCTGCGGGCGGTGGAGTAGGTGCCGCCGATGATGGTATAGCTTGCCGAGCCGCCAGTATGGCGAGTGTCTCAGCAATAGAGCCTAAGACCTGAGAGAGGTCCGGCTGCTCATCCTCATCTCTGGAAGAAGATGAAGCTCTGGTGTGTGGTCCGCGAACCCGTGTGCCCCGCCTCATGACTAAAGTCCTGAGAACAATAGCACCACATGAGTCTAACTTGAAACCATAGTTTATCGCATTTCCATTTCACAATAATTCAATTTGTATTAGTTATATAATACTAATACACATCACATCAAGTCATCAGAGTATTCATCACATTATACTTATACTTTAGTGTTCTAGCGTACCTAAGATCCGTACTTGGTTAAAGCAACCATTTTCGACTAAGACTAAGATTTTAGTCTTACACTTGGATCAAGACTCTCTTCCGACTTACTTTCTTCCTAACTTGTTTCCCAACATATGCTCTTGTCAAGCCGTGGTATAAGATTCTAAGTGACCCTAGAGACCTAAAGCCTAAGCTCTGATACCACTTCTGTCGCGACCCAAAACCCACCCTAAGAGTTAGAGTGAACTTTGGACGACTAATCATGGATTTCATGACTTGCTTGACAAACCAACCAGCAAAAACCCACAGAGCATATACAATAGAGGATATAAACAGCGGAAACATACTCTAACATAGCATAGCGGAAGACTACCAAACCTCTATGTATATACATACGCAATTCCAAGTTTATACAAAAAGTCTTCAAAAGAAAGTTCGGACATGCCCGCCAAAATACATGAATCTAACTCTCATCTCACCCACAGCTAATCCACTCAGAATCTAACACCACCTACTAATAACCCTCTACGGGAGGTTCTTCCAAAGGCTCCTCGACGTACTCCTCTTCCACCCATGGACCAGGAGCATAAACATCAAATGGAGCAGCAGCTCCCTCAGAACCTGCCGACATAAGAAGTACGACTGAGCATGGAATACTCAGCGGGTACTAAATACTAACCAACAATTATAGCTTAGAAATGGCAATACATGATCAGGATCAATTCATATATGTCAAGCGGAAATAATTCATATCATACAAGGAAGTAAATCAATTCATAATCATGCTTGTATTTCGTAGAAAGCCGATAAATCCTCTTGAAAACATCGTGCACTTGACTTGACTTGAAATATCTTTTCGTACTTGAAAGCTTGTCTTGTCTATCTAGCTTGATTCTTGAATGTTGTGTCATGTCATGCATGTCATGCGTGCTTGCTTGTGATCATTTAACTTGTGAGATTCTCTTGTGAGATGTACTTGTGAGATGCGCTTGTGAGATACCTTGAGAGGGAAGGGAGACCCTTCTTTATGCAATGCACTTGCGAGGGAAGGGAGACCCTTCTTCATGATATGTATGTACTTGCGAGGGAAGGGAGGCCCTTCTTCATGATATGCACTTGTGAGTGAGGGGAGACCCCTCGTGGAATGTTGGTTCTTGTCTTCTTGTGAAAAGCGAGGTAAAACATATCTTAGGATATGTCTCACCTCTAACCATGTTCTTGAAAACCTCGATAAATCATGCCATGCATGCCGTGCTCGTGGGAACCGTGTACATACTTGCATTCCAATTTAAAGATGACATTTGGGTAATTTCACAACACATATAGCATCAAAGATTGAGTAATGTAATATTCATAGCATTTTGGGAAATCAGGAAACACGCTATCATAGGCCCTAGCAATATTCAGAATTCATTAGGCATGCACCTACGAATTTACAGCTTACTTTATTCACCTTGGCATTTCATCAAACATGGTGTGTTCATTATGGATTTACCCTACAACATGCTTTTCTAGATGGGTTTTACTCAAATCATACATGTATGTTCATTATTGGAACAATGCCCTTCCCCATTTGTTCATCACACACAACCATTGGCATCCAATCGCCCATTCCATCTCCATTCACCATTCACCATTTACCATTCACCATTCACCATTCACCATTTACCATTCACCAGTCACCATTCATCCATCTCATAGCACATGTGTAAATGAAAGCAAATCAAAAGAAAAGAAGGGGAAAGAAGAACTATAACTAGGAGGTTAGTAAGAAGTACCGACCTTGAAGAAATGAGGAAGAAACCCTCTTTCCAAATGACTGTGAGTTGCTGCCCTAGCTTGGAGCGCGAGCTCCACAATGCCTGAACCGAAATCTTGAAGAAAACGGGCTTGAGGTTGATCTAGGGTTTCAAACCCTTTGATTTCTCTCCAAAATGGAAACCCTAGGTTGGAATCGCCTTCTCCCCTTTCTCCTATTCTCTCAAACTCTCTAAGTGTTGAGAATGAGCCCTAAAGGCTCGGGTTAAACTCTTAAGGTAAGAGTGAACTGACAAAAGACCATAACACCCTTACTAAATTCCTGTAAAAACACGAGTGTCGAACTCGTTGTGCTGTGAACAGTGCCAACTTGTGGTGCTGTGAACAGTGCCAACTCGTGGTGCTGTGAACGGTGCCAACTCATGGTTCGTTGTGTTGTGCATAGTGCTGAGCTCGTTGAGCTGTGAACAGTGCCAAACACGTTGTCCGTTGTGGACAGTGCTGAACACGTTGTCCGTTGTCTTATGTACAGCGTGCCCGTGGTGAGTTGTACAACGTGCCCGTTGTGAGTTGTACAACGTGCCCGTTGTGCTATATGACGTATCCGTTGTCTGTTGTCTTATGTACAGCGTACCCGTGGTGCTGTACAACGTACCCGTGGTGAGCTGCACGACGTACCCGTTGTCTGTTGTCTTATGTACAGCGTGCCCGTGGTGCTGTACAACGTACCCGTGGTGAGCTGCACGACGTACCCGCTGTCTGTTGTCTTATGTACAGTGTGCCCGTGGTGCTGTACAATGTACACGTTATCAGAGTACGTCCTTAGCGCGTAACCGAGCTACGTCCTTAGCGCATAACCGAGCTACGTTTGCCTACAGGTTCAGACTGTTTTGACCATATCTTTTGACTCGTTCATCTGATTTTGACGATTCAACTTGCGTTGTGGTCGTACTTCGAAAAGGAACATTTCTGACGTTTTGAAATTTCCAATTTCTTCCTTATTTATTAATTATACCTCTAAAAAGGCAAAATGACAACGAAAGTGTCATGTTTTAAGCATGAAAAAGTCTGGGGCTGTACACATATTATATGTCAAGGATATCCCAACATAGGAAATCTCCAAACTATATATATTGAGCTAAGTGTGCAAGACCCATCTCTACAGAAAATACTGAAAATTCTAATATCTCTTGTTAGCCTCAGGGTTACAACCATGGGTACCCTAAATAATTTTGATAATAACATAATAATGAAATGAAAATTTTGGTACTAATAATCCAGTGTAAGTGCTTGATCATTTTAGAATATAAAGTTGATAGCACTCCAATCATTAAAAATGATGAAAGTTTACCCAAGAGGAAGTTCAACTCAATATATTCAAGTTGAAAATTCAAGATAAGACCATAGTCGAAGTCGGGTCCCTAAAGACAAAAGCGTATCACAAGACCCAAGACAAGTCTAGATCAACTCTCTAGTTGCTCCAAATGTAATTTTATCTTCTGTTGAGAGTATTTAGGACTAATGTAAAAAGTCCTTAAAAAGAATGGAAAGTTGAAAGCTCAAGACATAGATTGACCATAGGAGCCTAGGATACTTTTTGGAAATCATTCTAAGGCCTAAGGGATCATAAAATCATGTTAAAATTTAGCTAATTGACCTAGGAAATCAATCTCATCATCTTGATCTGATCCATGACAGAATTCAAAAAAATTGCTATGAATTCGTCGACGAATCTCAGGATAGACTGAATTCGGCGACGAAGTCATGACAATATTTTTTGAAATTGCATTCTGTCTTCTGTATGCGGCAAAGAATTCAAGTGGGAACTCTACTTCGTCGACGAATTCAAGTGGGAACCCTACTTCGTCGACGAAATCAAGTCTAGAACTGAAAACTCGTTATAACGACTAGTTTTCAACGGGCTAAAAGGCATTAAATGATACCTCAACGGTATTATTGGATCAAATGCTATAAAAGAAGTTCATTTATGAACTATGAACAACTCTTGATCACAGCAATAACTTCTATTGATCACTCATTTATTGCTTTTGATTCCTCACTCACTCACATACGTAGAAAATCCCCAAATCTCTTTTGAGCTCATTCAACTCCAACTTATTTTGAGAGACTTCATTAGAGTTTGTATTTCACTCTTATCCAGCTCATTTAAGGAGCATTTATTTCAGATTTCCAAATCCAAACTCATTCATTGAGATTAGTCAAGAATTCGGTATTCTTGCACTAAGCTATTGCTTCAGTTTTATCAAGAGAGGGTAGTGCTCTTGAGATGTTTCAGCTCGGCCTAAAGGAAAGCTTGTAAAGGTAATATCTCGACCTGTAAGAGAAAGTGTAACGGTTTGGACTCCACCAGTGAAGGAGTTTGTGCGATTAAGGAATCGTGGTGAATCTTCTAGCTGGAAGCTTGAGGCGGGGAGTAGGCTGGTTTGCTGAACCTCGTGAATAAATCTGAGTTTGCACTCTCTTTATCTCTCTTCTCTTTTTCTTTCAATATTTTTTATTGTCTCTACTTGCTGCATATTTAATTTATTCTGCATCCTGAACTTATAGTTCATAAAATTTTCAAATCTACCATAGACTTTATTCACCCCTTTTAGGGTCATTACCTGACCAACAATTGGTATTAGAGCCTAACATAGATCTAAAAAATATGAGTAATCGATTTTAAAATGGCAAACAACATTTTTGCAACAAGCCTAGGAGAAGGACAGTCCACCACTATACCTCCATTGTTTAATGGAGAAAATTATAACTATTGGAAAACCAAAATGATGTATTACATCCAAGCTCTAGATTATGAGTGTTGGAGAGTAATAGTCAATGGCCCCCATCTTCCCACAAAACTTGTGGATGATGTTAGAATCCCCAAGGTAGAAGAAGAGTGGAATGATGCTGACATTAAGCTCATTCAAATTAATGTCAAGGCCATTAGCAACCACTACTGTCCCTTAAGCCCTCAGGAATTTAATAGAGTTTCTGGATGTGACTCTGCTAAAGAAATCTGGGATAAACTGAAAGTCACCTATGAAGGGACTAATCAGGTTAAAGAAGAAAAGACAAGCATGCTTGTTCACAAGTATAAATTATTTAAAATGGAAAAAAGAAGAATCTATTAGTGATACGTTCACCAGATTTACTAACATTTTAAATGGTCTAAAATATTTTGATAAAATGTATTGAAATGCAGAAAATGTGCGAAAGATTCTGAGATCACTGTTCAAGGAATGGGCTCCAAAAGTGAGCAATCCAAAAGGCTAAGGACCTCACCAAACAACATTGGATGAGCTATTGAGATATCTAATGACTCATGAAGTCATAATGAATGATCATGTCGCGACCCAAAACCCAACCTAGGAGTTAGAGTGAACTTTGGACGACTAATCATGGCATCCATGACTTGCTTGACAAACCAACCTGCAAAAACCCACAGAGCATATACAATAGAGGATGACAGCGGAAACATAACTATAAAACACACCGGAAGTCTAACAACCTCTAAGTATATACACATGGTCCAAGTTTAATACAAAGAAATCAAAACAAAGAAAGTGCAGACATGCCCGCCAAAATACATGGATATAATCACTTATGCTCACCCACAACCAATCCACTTAGAATCTAACACCACCTACTGATAACCCTCTACGGGAGGTTCCTCCAAAGGCTCCTCGACGTACTCCTCTTCCACCCATGGACCAGGAGTACAAACATCAAATGGAGCAGCAGCTCCCTCAGAACCTGCCGACATAAGAAGTACGGCTGAGCATGGAATACTCAGCGGGTACCAAATACTAACCAATAGTCATAGCATAAAAATGACAATACATAAATCAGGAGCAATTCATATATGTTAGACGGAAACAATTCATATCATACAAGGAAGTAAAGCAATTTATAATCATGCTTGTATTTCGTAGAAAATCGATAAAACCTCTTGAAAACATCGTGCACTTGACTTGGCTTGAAATATCTTTTCGTACTTGAAAGCTTGTCGTGTTTGTCTCACTTGATCTTGTCGAGCGTGTTGTACGTGTCATGTCATACATGTCATGCGTGCTTGCTTGTGATCATGTAACTTGTGAGATACACTTGTGAGATATCCTTGTGAGATGCGCTTGAGAGATGCCTTGAGAGGGAAGAGAGACCCTTCTTTATGCAATGCACTTGCGAGGGAAGGGAGACCCTTCTTCATGATATGTATGTACTTGCGCGGGAAGGGAGGCCCTTCTTCATGATATGCACTTGTGAGTGAGGGGAGACCCCTCGTGGAATGTTGGTTCTTGTTTTCTTGTGAAAAGCGAGGTAAAACATATCGTAGGATATGTCCCACCTCTAACCATGTTCTTGAAAACCTCGATAAATCATGTCATGCATGCCGTGCTCGTGGGAACCGTGTACATACTTGCATTTAAATTTAAATATGACATTTGGGTAATTTCACAACACATATAACATCAACGATTGAGCAATGTAATATTCATATCATTTAGGGAAAGCAAGAAAACACACTATCATAGGCCCTAGCAATATTCATAATTTATTAGGCATGCATTTCCTAATTTACAACTCATTTTATTCACCTTGGCATTTCATCAAACATGGTGTGTTCATTATTCATTATTCATTTAAACCTAAATCATGCTTTTCTAGGTGAGTTTACTCACATCATAAAGGTGTGTTTATTATGGATACAATGCCTTCCCCATTTTAATCATCACAACTCAACCCTTGGCATCCAATCGCCCATTCCATCTCCATTCACCATTCACAACCATTCATCTCATAGCACATGTGTAAATGAAAGAAAATCAAAAGAAATAAAGGGAAAAGAGGAACTATAACTAGGAGGGTAGTAAGAAGTACCGACCTTGAAGAAATGAGGAAGAAACCCCTTCCAAAAATGACCGTGAGGTGCTGCCCTAGCTTGGGGAACGCTCTCCACGAGTGCTTGAGCCGTGATCTTGGAGAAAAACCGGACTTGAAGTGATCTAGGGTCTCAAAACCCCTTTGATTCTTCTCCAAAAGCAAAACCCTAGCTTAGGAAACCCTTTCTCCTCTCTTCTAATCCCCCAAATCCTCTAAGTGTTGAGAATGAGCCCTAAAGGCTCAGGTTAAAGTCTTAAGGTAAGAGTGAACCGACCAAAAGATCATAATACCCTTACTGAAATTTCTGCAAAAACACGAGTGCCGAACACGTTGAGCTGTGAATAGTGCCGAACACGTTGTGCTGTGAATAGTGCCAAACACGTTGTGCTGTGAAAAGTGCCGAACACGTTGTGCTGTGAATAGTGCAGAACACGTTGTGCTGTGAATAGTGCCGAACACGTTGTGCTGTGAAGGGTGTCGAACCCGTTGTCACGTTGTGTTGTGCATAGTACTGAGCTCGTTGTCCATTGTCTTATGTACAACGTGCCCGTCGTGAGCTGTACAACGTACACGTTGTCTCCTGCACGACGTACCCGTTGTCTGTTGCACAACGGATGCACAACGTATACGTTATCAGAGCTAGAGCTACGTTATCAGAGTACATTGTCTATGCGTTGTCTGTGCCTTATCAGAGCACGTTGTCAGAGCACGTTATCAGAGCTACGTCTTTAGTGCCTTCCGAGCTACGTCCTTAGTGCCTTCCGAGCTACGTCCTTAGTGCCTCTCCAGAGCTCGCCCTCAAGTGCATATGCCCAGTGCCTCACCAGAGCTCGTCCTCAAGTGCATATGCCCGGTGCCTCTCCAGAGCTCGTCCTCAAGTGCATAACCGAGCGATCGATTGCCTGCAGGTCCAGACTGTTTTGGCCATATCTTTTGACTCGTTCGTCCGATTTTGACGATTCAACTTGCGTTGGGTTCGTACTTCGAAAAGGAACATTTCTGACATTTCAAAATTTCCAATTTCTTCCTTATTTATTAATTATACCTCTTTAAAGGCAAAATGGCAACGAAAGTGTCCTGCATTAAATGTGAAATGGTCCGGGGCTCTCCAGATCAAATACCTGATAAATCAAGAACCAAGAAAGGGTTAGCCCTCAAAACTACTCAAGTTGAAGATAGTGATGAGGAATCCAGCAGTGATGATGAAGACATAACCTTGATGACCAGAAGGTTCAAGAGGTTTCTTAAGCATAAGAAAAACTTCAAAAAAAGACCATACAAGAAGGAGTTCTCAAAAGAGGTGAATAAAGCTAAATCCAGCAAGAAGAAATCCCTCACTTGCTATAAATGCAAGAAACCAGGCCACATAAGGACTGACTGCCCTCAACTCCAAAATAGCCAAAGATTTAAGAAAAATGCTATGATGGCTACTTGGGATGACTTAGAAGGAAGCAACTCAAAATAGTCCAGTGATGGAGAGGTGGTTAATCTGTGCCTCATGGCAAATGAGGATGATGTAACTTCTTCCTCAAATGATTCTCTTTCATATGATGAAATAAGATAGGCATTTGATGAGCTCTACATTGAATTTGGTAGAATAGCTAAATTAAATAAATCTTTCAAAAAGAAAATTCATACTCTCACACATTCATGTGAAACCTTGCAAAAGAAAATAGTATGTTGTTAGATGAAAATGGGAAACTACATGAAAAGATTAAAGAATTTAAAAATTCTCCTCATGACTCGTCTTGTGAATGTGATGAGCTAAAAGCAAAAGTCAAATACTTGACTAACACCATCCTCACATTCACAAATGGTCAAAAAAACCTAAAAAGACTCTTATGAAAACAGGGATGTGTTTTCAACAAAGCTGGACGTGGCTATAACACATTTTCAAAACAAAAAGATTATTAAAACTTCTTTACAAAATTAAGTAGTGACCAAACTCCACCTTCTACTTTATTCTATAATGGAAAAATAATTAGAAAAGTTTGGGTTCCAAAAGGAACATCTTCTTTTTCAAAAACTGAGCACAAATGACCAAGAATGATATGGGTTCCCAATGAAACTAATCTTCCCAAATCAAAACCCAAATCAATTTGGGTTCCATCCAAAACAATTTGGGTATCGGGGGAAAAATATCTTGGAGTTACTTGAATTAGTTGTGTAGGTATGCTTCAAATCAATAACATCCAAGACAACATGGTTCTTGGACAGTGGATGCTCAAGACATATGATCGGGGACAAGAAATTGTTTGCATCACTCACTCTAAAGGATGGTAGACATGTTACTTTTGGAGATAATGCTAAAGGCAAGATCATTAGAATAGGTAACATTGGTAAGAATAAATCTATTTTTATTGAAAATGTATTGCTTGTTGATGGTCTTAAACATAATCTCATTAACATTAGTCAACTTTGTGATAAGGGATTAAATGTCTTATTCAAGTCAAATATTTGCATGATTAAGGATAAAGATAATCTAAACACTTTGTTTATAGCACATAGAAATTAAAATGTTTACACCTTAGATTTTGATGAACTTAAATCTTAAAATATGATATGTTTTTCTGCTACAGATGAAGCTAGTTGGTTATGACATAGAAGACTAGGACATGCTAGTATGAATCTTTTGTCTAAACTCTCTAAAAATGAATTAGTTAAAGGCTTACCTAAAACTAAATTTATAAAAGACAAAATCTGTTATGCTTGCCAATTTAGAAAATAAATAAAATCTTCATGAAAATCATTTATACCACTAGGTATTTAGAACTCTTGCATATGGATCTTTTTTGTCCAAATGAAGTAGCTAGCGTAGCTGGAAAAACTTATGCTTTTGTAATTGTGGATGATTTTTTTAGATACTCTTGGGTACTATTTCTTTCTCATAAAAATGACGCATATTCTCTATTTAAAAAGTTTTGTAAAAGAATTCAAAATGAAAAAGGTTATTCTATTAACAACATTAGAAGTGATAGAGGAGGAGAGTTAAAAAATAAAGAGCTAGAGTCCTTTTGTAATGAAAATGGTTTTAATCATAATTTTTTAGTTCCTAGAACTTCACAACAAAATGGTATAGTAGAAAAACAATATATCTCTTCAAGAAATGGATAGAACTATGTTAAATGAAAATAAGCTACCTAGCTACTTTTGGGCTGAAGCCATTAATACTTCATGTTATGTAATTAACAGAGTTGTTATAAGAAATAAGTTAAATAAAACTCTCTATGAGCTTTGGAATGGTAGAATCCCTAACATAAGCTATTTTAAGGTATTTGGTTGTAAATGCTTTATACTCAATGATAAACAACATCTTAAGAAATTTGATGCAAAATCTGTAAAATGAATTTTTTAGGGTATTCTACAAATAGCAAAGTTTATAGAGTGTTTAATAAGAAATCTTTAGTTATTGAAGAATCAATCCATGTAGTATTTGATGAATCAAATCCATTAAATAAATCTTTTAATAATAATAATTTTGATGATGAAATTGAAAATCTTCCAAAAGAAATATCCAACTTAGAAATTAATAAAGAAAATAAAGATAATCAAGAGAAAGAAAAATCAAATGATAAATCCATCAAAATAGAAAATGAGGAAGAAAATGAAGATGAAGAATCTTATCAACTTCCCAAAGCTTAGAAACTAATAAAAGATCATCTTAAAGACTTAATTCTTGGTAATATGGAATAAGGAGTTAGAACAAGAAGAAATCTAATGAACCTTGCATTCCTAAATCAAATTGAACCTAAAAATGTCTTAGAAACTATTGAAGATGAATATTAAAGCATTGTTATGCTAGAAGAACTAGATCAATTTGATCGAAACCAAGTTTGAGGTCTAATACCTAGACCAAATGACAAATCTATCATTTATACAAAATGAGTCTTTAGAAATAAAAATGATGAAAATAAAAATATAATTAAGAACAAAGGAAGACTAATAACTCAAGGTTACAACCAAGAAGAAGGCATAGACTATGATGAAACTTTTGACCCGATTGCTAGACTAGAAGCTATTAAGAATACTACTTGTATTTGTTAGTTATAAGGAATTTAAATTATTCTAAATGGATGTAAAAAATGTATTTCTTAATGGATATATTAATGAAAAAGTATATGTAAATCAACTACCTTGTTTTGAAAATCATAAAATTTCAAATCATGTATTTAAGCTAACTAAAGCCTTATATGGATTAAAACAAGCTCCAAGAACTTGGTATGATAGGCTAAGTAGTTTTTTAATTAAAAATGGATTCATAAGAGGTAAAATTGACACAACCTTATTCATAATGACCAAAAATGATGATATGCTAATAATTCAAATCTATATAGATGATATTATATTTGGATCAACTAATGAATCTCTTTATAAAATGTTTGTTAAAACAATGCAAGAAGAATTTGAGATGAGTATGATGGGTGAACTATCATTTTTCTTAGGATTTCAAATTAAGCAAACCAAAAAGGAACACTTGTCAATCAAGCCAAATATACTAAAGAATTAATTAAAAAATTTGGAATGGAAAATACTAAAATAATGGATACACCTATGAGTCCATCAACCAAACTTGATAAAGATGAAAATGATAAAAATATTGATGAAAAACTTTATAGAGGCATGATTGGAAGTCTTTTGTATCTCACTGCAAGTAGACCTGACATTATGTCCAGTGTTTGCATTTGTGCAAGATTCTAATCTTGTCCAAAAGAATCTCACTTAATTGCTGTGAAAAGAATTTTTAGATACTTGCTTTGTACAATTGATTTAGGCTTATGGTATACTAAAGACACAAATCTAGATCTAATAAGTTTTTCAGATGCAAACTTTGCTGGATGCAAAGTGAATAGAAAAAGTATTAGTGGAACATGTCATTTTCTAGGACATTCTCTTGTTTCATGGTTTAGTAAGAAACAAAATTCAGTGGCCTTATCCACAGCTGAGACTGAGTATATGGCAGTTGGACTTTGTTGTGCTCAAACCTTGTATATGAAACAACAGCTAGAAGATTTCAAACTTTCCTATGCTAAAATCTCTATTAAGTGTGATGATACAAGTGTAATTTGTATGATTAAAAATCTCATTCAACACTCAAGAACTAAACATATAGAAATCAGATATCACTTTATAAGAGATCATGTGCAAAATAGAAATGTGATCTTGGAGTTTGTGGATACAAATAATTAGCTTGCAGATATCTTTACCAAACCCCTTCAATCTGATAGGTTTAATGCTTTGAGAAGAGAATTGGGTATGGCTAGTTTAAATGAGCTAAACCAATCAATTTTATGAATAAATTTGATCAAAAATTAAAATCCTTGAATTGATATACTATAATTTGTTTGATCATATTAGAAAGATGATTGGAATACCTTGTGATGTTTTTGGATGGTTTAATGAATCAATGGTTTCAATAAAAATAGTTGAAAAATCAAATTAAGATAAATTTCTCAAATTCAGTATTGAATTCGGCAACGAATTCAGTATTGAATTCGGCGACAAATTCAGTCTGGAGTTTGATTTCGGCGACGAATCTTTGGGTAAGTTTGAAAAACGAATGTTTTCTATACCCATTTCGTCGATGAATCTGGATGATCCATCCATTTCGTCGATGAAGTCAATCCGAATTTTAAAACAGTAGGTTTCCTGACTTCAATTCGGCGACGAATTCAGGGCTAAAACTTATTTCGGCGATGAATTGAGTCGTGGGTATAAATAAAAACCCCCAAATCCGATTTGTTTCAAAACCTAAAACCTTCCATCCTTTTCCTATTCCATTGCTCCAGCACCCAAATCTCATTCAAATCTCTCCCAAATCTTTTCCAATCATGTAAGAATGTCTCCAAAGACGAAGAATGCTTCTGTGGAGCCTCCAAGGAAGAAACCACACACAAACAAAGGCAAGGAGCCTACTTCAAGTTCAACTCCAGCCCCAGTCAAGTTCAAAGAGGCCAAATATGAGAAGATCTTCAAAGAAAAATTTCTACCTCGATCCCCTCTTTATGGTAAAGTGGTCAACTTCCTTAATCTCTCTGCTTTCAGATTAGAACCAATGAAAACCCTATTTTCTACCCTTAAATGGGATTCTTTCCTTGAATCCAACGGGATAATGTTTCCTGAGTTAGTTAAATTGTTCTATACTCACTTCCATTTTGACCAATCTAAATCCCTCATTACCTCTTTTGTTCTAGGGAAAAACATATCTTTTCACCTAAATCAACTGCACACAATTTTAAAAATCCATCAGTGCACTCTTCAGACCTTTGTGAATGGTCAATGGACCAAGCATGAAGGGTTTGATATAGTAGAAGCACTAAAGATGATGTGCATTAGGCAAGACTTTACTACCCCTTTCCAACCCAAGGTCAAAGACCTAACCTTGACCTCTAGGCTAATTCACTACATCATCACCTATATTCTAGTGCTAGGGCTGGTGGTAGGGAGTACCTTACCAATTTTGATGTATTCCTCATGTGGTGCATCTTAACCACCACACTCATTGATTTATCATACATCATTGCACACTGCATGGATGATGCCTTTAAAAGAAAATCAGGGTGTCTTCCTTTTGGTCATGCCTTGACAAAAATCTTTAGACATTTCAATGTCCCTTTCTCTTCCCAAACAGATTTTGTCATTGCAGATGACTCTTTCATCTACAGTAAAGCCACAATGCAAAGAATGGGCTATGTTTGGGATGAAACTCAGAAGGTTTGGATTCCCAAATCCTCTGCTTCTCAGTCCTCCACTATTCCTTCCTCCTCTTCTCCTACCATACCACCTCCAGTTTTAGACTCCACTCCATTTGTCCCTCCTACCATCTCTACTCCAACACCTTCTCTTGCTCATCCCTCTACTAATCTTCCTTCTGATCCTCCCCTAGATCATTCCCTCCACTTTCATTCTCCTATTCAATCACCTACCAGAGCACCTTCCTTCTCTCCTCCTTCTCCCTTCAGAGCATCACCCCCTCACTTTGAGGTTGGTGGTTCTTCTGCTCAACCTGAGCAACCCTTTAGGCCTTCCATCTCAGATGATGTTTTCAGTCTCTTGATGGGTAAGCTGGACTCCATCAGCACTGGGTGATGAGTTTTCAAGCAGATATAAGAGAGAGAATGGAGATCCAAGAAGCTCAAGTCCGTGGAATGCAGACTGAAGTCAGGGATAGACTTACCTGTAAACGCCCCAATTTTGCACCCCTCTAGTCTCTTTTTATACTCCTAAAAACCTTTTTAAAAATCCTCTTTTAAAACCCTCTTTCCCCGTGCTTCGATTTTCAAAAATAACCCAGAGGTAAAAAATGACCAAAATGCCCCAGGGTGAAAAATGATCAAAATACCCCTGAAAAAAGTGTTAAAAAGTTATCATTTGATCCAAAATGATTTTAGAAATTTTTTGGTGAATTTTGACTGTTTTCTGGAGCAAATTGGACTTAGAACGGTGAAAAGGACTAAAATACCCCTATGGTGTAAAAAGACTAAAATGCCCTTGAAAAAGTGTTCAAAACGTATCATTTTGTTCGAAATAATTTTATAAAATATTTGGCTCAATTTTGACTATTTTCGTGATCAAAACGGCTTAAAACGGAAAAACGGCTTTTCGACGAATCGGAGCGCGACACGTGGCACCAAAAATCAGTTTTTTGACCCTCAAATTGGGGCTCTACTTGAAATAGTGCCCAGACCTTGTTTAGCCTATTTTTTGGAGGGCTCTACTTCAAGTAGCGCCCACCCTTTATTTAGCCTATTTTTAGGTGGGGGCGGCTTCAAATAGCGCCCCCAGTGTTGACCCGTTTTGCCGTCCCACTGTTCACTACCGCCTTGCTTTACGGGATTTTTATCCATAGGGGCACTACTACAAGTAGCACCACCCCGTTTTGAAAACCTATAAATACCCCACCCCCCTCACTTTATTCATCATCCATTCCTTCTCCTCTCTCTCCCTTTTCTTATTCAAAACTTCTTCTAGCGCTCTAGATTCCCGAGAACGTCGATTGCGAAGGGTCAATTCTCGGGACCCCTTTTCAGAAATCTTTTCAGATTTCCCGGACGGTAATTCTTCTCAAAACTCTATCTTGCTTTGTCTTTTAATAGTTTAAGTTGGTTTAATAATTTTTTTAAGTTGTTTTTTTATTATTCAACTACTTAGATTGCTTGCCTAGTCGAACCTCTGCCCAAATCCCGGTTCAAAACTAGCCTCGTCTAGTTGAATCTCTGCCCAAATCCCGGTTCAAAACTTGCTTCACCTAGTTGAACCTCTGCCCAAAAACATTGGTTAAACCCTGAGTCAAACCCATTTAATTCTAGTTAAACACAGTTAAACCCTAGTTAAACCCTAGTTAACTCTAGTTAAAACCCCAGTTAATTCCAGTCAACTCTAGTTAAACCCTTGTTAAGCCCTACTTAACCCTTGTTAAATCCTGATTAAACCCTGGTGAAGCCTTAGTTAACCCTAGTTAAACCCCAGTTAATTTCAGTTAACTCTAGTTAAAACCCCAGTTAATTCCAGTCAACTCTAGTTAAACCCTGGTTAAGCCCTAGTTAACCCTTGTTAAATTCTAGTTAAACCCAGTTAACCCTAGTTAAACCCCAGTTAACTCTAGTCAAAACCCCAGTTAATCCCAGTTAACTCTAGTTAAAACCCCAGTTAATTCCAGTCAACTCTAGTTAAACCCTGGTTAAGCCCTAGTTAACCCTTGTTAAATCCTGATTAAACTCTGGTTAAGCCCTAGTTAACTCTAGTTAAACCCCGATTAAACCCTAGTTAATCCTGATTAAATCCCAGTTAAACCCTGGTTAAGCCCTAGTTAACTCTAGTTAAACCCTAGTTAAACTCCAGTTAACCCTAGTTAAACCATAGTTAAATCCCAATTAACCCTAGTTAAACTCTGATTAAACCCTAGTTGAACCCTAAGTTAACCAAACCAAACCTTGGCTAAACCCTCATTCGAACCCTGGTTTAGTTTCACACGGGCAAAATCTACTCACTCCTTAGCACGAGCTTAAAAGGCCACCTCGCTCCTCAAATTGGAGCAAAAACCATCAAACCTTTCAATCACCCACAACCCAGTCCAATCAAATCAACTCTAACCATCAATTTTCTGGAACTACGTGTGGCTTGATTCTACTAACAATGGATACGTAGGCAACCCTGATCGGGTTCAGCTCCCCTACGATAGAATCCATATTCCGTTCCTACCTTGTTTTTCTTAATTCAGTTATTCTTTAACATTACATTTCTCAGCATATAGATCAAATTGCAAGCTTCTTCATGGTTTCCTTTATTTAATTCAGACTTAGGGAGTAAGTAACCATCTTCGAATGGGAGTTTAGGGGTGCCTAACACCTTCCCCTAACTTAACTGAATCCCTTACCCTGACCTCTGGCATCCAGACTATGTCATATCCGACAATTTCAGGGACTTATTTCCCTCAGAATTAGACAGATGGCGACTCACAACCTAATTGTAATTTATCACTATTCCTTATCGGATTTATCCTGATCGGGAATGGAGGTTAAAATTCGGGTACTCACATTGCCTACCTAGATGGCTCCTCTGTTGATTTCAGGGTTGATATGAGAGAGAGGATGTCTTCAGTAGAAGCATCCATAGCTGTTGGTCATGAGGATTTAAAGGAGAAAGCTGATGCAACCTACTCAGTATTGGGGACTGTGAACATGGATACTACAGTCACCAAAGACAGAGTTGATACTGTGACTTCACTTCTTCAAAAGTTGGAAGGTGACCAAATGGAAGAGTTTATGAAGATGAGCAAAGTGACTAGTGTAATCCAAGGCCAAGTAGACTCCTCAGCTCTTCAGTTGAAGACTCATGGCAAACTGCTCCTACATATGGCTGAACAAGATTCCTTGTCAGCTACCATCACTTTGAGGGCCACTAATGAGCTAAAGAAGATTAATAACTTCTTGGTCAGCCTAGCTTCTAGAGCTCCCCTCTTCTCAAACTCCTTCTCAAGCTCCCTCCTCTTCAAAATCCAAGGGAAAACAGCCCATGGAGGGTGGTGTCAAGGGTGACCCTATCATTTCTCTACCCTCTTCAGATGAAGAATTGGTTCAAACTTCCTCCTCTAACTCTTTAGCTGACTCCCCAGCCAACTCTGGAAGTGATAAAGAAGAAGAACAAGCTCAGGATAATGAAGGTGAAGAACCTTCAGAGGACTATCTTACGAAGGTTGCTGATCTCATCAAGAAATAGAAGCAAGATGGCTTGTAATTTTTTTTGGGATGTTTTTTTTTTTTGTTGCCATAGGGGGAGAAAAATAGAATGTAATGAAATACTTGATACATGTATATTTTTTTTTTATTGAGTGATATTACTTGGTACTTTTTGACTGAATGAATGAAATCATTTTATATCATTTTTTTTTTGCATCTTTGGCAGTACTAACACAAACCTTAACTTATTAAAACATGGAACTTCTCTTGATTCACAATTTAGTTTGATCAACTTTTTATCTTCGATTAGTATACCTTGATCAAATTTGTTGAAAATAGAAAATAAGTTTGATACTTGCCTTTGTGGAACTTCCCTTGGTACTAAAACATAGTGATATGTCCTATGAACCATCTAAAATATGCATCCAAGTAACAATTGTGATTATTTTTTTAAATGCATATGTTTAGGGGGAGATTTCCTCAAAATTTTTTAATGTAAAGCATGTTATGAGGGGGAGCTCAACCCTATTTCATTACATTGTTATGTTATCATCAAAAAGGGGAAGATTGTTAGCCTCAGGGTTACAACCATGGGTACCTCAAATAATTTTGATAATAACATAATAATGAAATAAAAATTTTGGTACTAATAATCCTGTGTAAGTGCTTGATCATTTCAGAATATAAAGTTGATAGTACTCTAATCATGAAAAAAGATGAAAGTTTACCCAAGAGGAAGTTCAACTCAATATATTCAAGTTGAAGATTCAAGATAAGGCCATATTCCAAGTCGGGTCCCTGAAGACAAAAGCGTATCACAAGACCCAAGACAAGTCTAGATTAACTCTCTAGTTGCTTCAAATGTAATTTTATCTTATGTTGAGAGTATTTAGGATTAATGTAAAAAGTCCTCAAAAAGAATGGAAAGTTGAAAGCTCAAGACATAGATTGACCATAGGAGCCTAGGATACTTTTTGGAAATCATTCTAAGACCTTAAGAGATCATAAGATCATGTTAAAATTTAGCTAATTGACCTAAGAAATCAATCCCATCATCTTGATCTGATCCAGGACAGAATTCAAAAAAATTGCTCTGAATTCGGTGACGAAGTCATGACAATATTTTTTGAAATTGCATTATGTCTTCTGTATTTGGCGACAAATTCAAGTGGGAACCCCACTTTGTCGACGAAATCAAGTCTGGAACTGAAAACTCGTTATAACGGTTAGTTTTCAACGGGTTAAAAGGCATTAAATGCTACCTCGACGGTATTATTGGATCAAATGCTATAAAAGGAGTTCATTTATGAACTAAGAACAACTCTTGATCACAACAATAACTTCTATTGATCACTCATTCATTGCTTTTGATTCCTCACTCACTCACATACGTAGAAAATCCCCAAATTTCTCTTGAACTCATTTAACTCCAACTTATTTTGAGAGACTTCATTAGAGTTTGCATTTCACTCTTATCCAGCTCATTTAAGGAGCATTAATTTCGGATTTCCAAATCCAAACTCATTTATTGAAATTAGTCAAGAATGCAGGATTCTTGCACTGAAGCTATTGCTTCAGTTTTATCAAGAAAGGATAGTGCTCTTGAGAGGTTTCAGCTCTGCCTAAAGGAGAGCTTGTAAAGGTAATATCTCGACCTGTAAGAGAGAGTGTAACGGTTTGGACTCCACCAGTGAAGGAGTCTCTGCGACTAAGGAATCGTGGTGAATCCTCTAGCTGGAAGCTTGAGTTGGGGAGTAGGCTGGTTTGCTGAACCTCGTGAACAAATTTGAGTTTGCACTCTCTTTATCTCTCTTCTCTTTTTCTTTCAATATTTCTATTGTCTCTACTTGTTACATATTTAATTTATTCCGCATCCTGAACTTATAGTTTATAAAATTTTTAAATCTGCCATAAACCCTATTCACCCCTCTTAGGGTCATTACCTGGCCAACAATTGGTATTAGAGTCTAATACTCTAGATAGATCTAAAAAATCTGAGTAATCGATTTCAAAATGGCAAACAACATTTTTGCAACAAGCCTAAGAGAAGGACAGTCCACCACTATACCTTCATTGTTTAATGGAGAAAATTATAACTATTGGAAAACCAGAATGATGTATTACATCTAAACTCTAGATTATAAGTGTTGGAGAGTAATAGTCAATGGCCCCCATCTTCCCACAAAACTTGTTGATGATGTTAAAATCCCCAAGGTAGAAGAAGAGTGGAATGATGCTGACATTAAGCCCATTCAAATTAATGCCAAGGCCATTAGCAACCTCTACTGTGCATTAAGCTCTCAGGAATTTAACAGAGTTTCTGGATGTGACTCTGCTAAAGAAATCTGGGATAAACTGAAAGTCACCTATGAAGGGACTAATCAGGTTAAAGAAGATGAATAAGCATGCTTGTTCACAAGTATGAATTATTTAAAATGGAAAAAGAAGAATCTAATGGTGATATGTTCACCAGATTTACTAACATTTTAAATGGTCTAAAATTTTTGTGTAAAGTGTATTAAAATGCAAAAAATGTACAAAATATTCTGAGATCACTGCCCAAGGAATGGACTTTAAAAGTGACAGCAATCCAAAAAGCTAAGGACCTCACCAAACTACATTGGATGAGCTATTGAGATCTCTAATGACTCCTGAAGTCATAATGAAGGATCAAATACCTGATGAACCAAGAACCAAGAACCAAGAAAGGGCTGTCCCTCTAGACTACTTAAGTTGAAGATAGTGATGAGGAATCCAGCAGTGATGATGAAGACATAGCCTTGATGGCAAGAAGGTTCAAGAGGTTTCTTAAGCATAAGAAAAACTTCAAAAAGAGACCATACAAGGAGTTCTCAAAAGAGGTGAATAAAGCTGAATCAAGCAAGAAGGAATTCCTCACTTGCTATGAATGCAAGAAACTAGGCCACATAAGGACTAACTGCCCTCAACTCAAGAAGAACCAAAGATTCAAGAAAAAGGCTATGATGGCTACTGGGATGACTCAGAAGGAAGCAAGTCAGAAGAGTCTAGTGATGAAAAAGTGGCTAATCTGTGTCTCATGGCAAATGAGGATGAGGTAACTTCTTGTTCAAATGATTCTCTTTCATATAATAAAATAAGAGAGACATTTGATGAGCTTTACATTGAATTTGGTAGAATAACTAAATTAAATTAATCTTTCAAAAAGAAAATTCAGACTCTCACACATTCATGTGAAACCTTGCAAAAGGAAAATAGTATGTTATTAGATGAAAATGAGGAATTACATGAAAAGATTAAAGAATTTGAAAATTCTCCTCATAACTCATCTCATGACTCATCGCTCTTCCTATGACGACTCCTCATCCTCCTATATTCATATCTGATCAATATCGACAAGTAAATAATTTGGAGTTATAATGCTATCTCATACCTTATCGATCAGAAAAAATGCTACTGATACCTTCATATCCAAGATCTTTACGCACTGTTTAAACTACAATTGTTCATACTCTTTTTCGGCCTTCGGGACATAGCACATTTTTTTAGTTTTTTTAAGATAGCTAAATGGTTACTCTAAAATAAATTGGCTTAGTTTTGTCACGCACATTTCATTTTTAGAGGTTGACCTTTGTGAAATAGCAATTAAATTGGCTTAGTCTTGTCATGCACATTTCGTTTTTAGAGGTTGACCTTTGTGAAATATCAATGCTAGTATATCCATTGAGACACCTGTGTAATGGAGCTTCTTTGCTTGTTGAGATTATCTCTTAGTTCTGTTGCATAGTGATTATGTGAATCTGTTGAAGCTGATAATATGGTAAATTGCTTACAATATAGGTTTCCTACCTTAATTTGTCCTCTAATCATATACTTTTTCAAAAGACTCAAACTTAGCATTGAGTAAACCATGGTGAAGTATTGGCATTGTACAAGGAAGATCCCTTTCTTTGATTTCTTACTCATATTTTGTAACTATGAGAACTTGAGTACAAATGATGTGTCTTGGAAGTCAGTCACCACCCCCCCTCACTGTCATGATCAATAATCTTAAAATATCTTTAGCCTCTAATCATATACTTTTTAAAAAAGCCTCAAACTTAGGCATTGAGTAAACCATGGTGTTATTGTTTATTAGATATAGAGTTCTTGGTGTTGGTATTTGATCCAAAGAGATGTGACTCTTCTCAACATATACTAATGTCTTTGAGACATTCTCTAACAAGACCTTTGGAAAAGGGTTTCCTAACATTTGTATTCCTTTAAACCTTGTTACAACCAAACAACCAACCAACGGTTACTAACTTCTAACATTCAAATTCATTTCAAACTTATGTGACCGTTGAAGAAGCAATTAGTTACATAATAAACCACCACATATGTGGTTGTTCTAATCATTACAAATAAACCACCAGGAGCCACATGTGATCACAACATGCTCTATCAACCTCTATGTGGTTCCTTCTTGTTCTACGGCAAATACATGTGCTGGCTAAAACAATTGGAAATGCATGGCCTTGCTATGCATTGCCTTACGCACTAACAACACTTATAATAATATTTTAAAAAATATATAACAGTCCTACATATTAAAAGCACTAAATTTCTAAGCTAATTCTAAGTTTTATCTAATAGTCCTACATATATATATATAGATATAATTTTATATTATAAAATTATTTTATACTAACTAATTCTAAGTTTTATCATATCCAAAGTAAGATATCTTTGATGACCCATTATATAATATATTTGGAATCCCTTTTTCTTAATCTAAATAACTCGTGTATCTATACTATGCTCTAATATAAAAAGACTCTCCTCTTTAATCCCCAAACTCCAATCCCTAAAATTCTAGAAGTGCTGACATGGCAATCCAAAATGTGCATCTTAACATATCCACAACCATCATCATTAACATCCCAAGGAACAACTTTGGAACTATATATAAAATAAAAGTGGACCTTTCGACCTTGTATGTGTAACACGAATCCTGATATCAAGTTTCATGGTGTAGTAGTAGAACTATACTACTTTTTTTAACCCCCCAAAAAAAAAAAGAACTGCACGACTTTTTGTAGCACCCTCCCCCTCTAGTAGTTGTTGCAACTCTTCGGAACTGAAATTAAAGACCCAAATTTCCATATAAAACTTGGGATAAGAACAAAAATTACCCATTATATAACAAAGAAGAAAAAATTAGAATAAACCGGCCCATTCAATTTTTATACACCTCCAAAGCATACAAATTTATGTTACAATGAAGAAACATACAAAAGAGAAACAAGGATCCAATGGTTTTTCAAGCAGCAATTCGAGAAGGAGAACCATCCGTATGTGATCGATGATGCAAAAGATTACAACAACTAGCCATTATTCTTGGCGTGCTCTACATAGAACATGAGCTTCTCCACATTAGGAATGTCGAGCCAAATCATTTAGATTAGGGGAAAAATCATTACAGAACAACGATTATTAAATAATAAACTTCTAGATGCTCCCAAATGGACCCTTCTTTCATGAATCAGGAATACGTAGTTCATAAACTAATTTACACTATTAGGAAGGGATCCTAGACCCGCTCGCATACTCCTTCAGAAGCTTCGTTATGTTGCGCTTGGCGTCCTCCACTCCTCAATGCCTCGGTATAAAAGCAAGCCAAAATCCCCCTCAATCAAAAGATTTTTGATATGCATCTCTAGCCAATAGCAGACCTTGGCATAAAGCTTTTGTTTCAGTTAGGGTTGCACGTATTTCTTTTTTATAAATAAACAATGGGATTTAGATAAGGTCAAAATATTTTCCGATTAATGAGATTGAAGTAACATAAATTCTAATAGAGTCCTTTCTAAGATAGAGTTCTAATCTTTTAAAAGAAGTTAATGGGCCACCACTTCTATTATATTTGTACTTTATTAATTTTTTCTTCAGGAAACGTTCTTTCTTCAGATAAGGAGGAAGTTCTTGTGGAGGAAAGGGAGTTATTGTGAAGAAGGATTTCTTGTGGAGATGGGAGTGCTCTACGTGAGCTGTACTTCCTTACGTTTAATAAAGTTTTTAATTTTATTATTGCACTAATTAAAGTTTGGTTATATTCCAAGTTATTTATAAAATAAAGGTATTTACGTTCAAGTAAAGTTTAGTATGCTCCTTGTACTTTTATTAGTATATATATATATATATATATGAAGCACAAAGATACGAATATATCATGTTTTGAAAACCTTTACCAATCAGATTTATTCATTATCATTTAGATTGGAGTTGTGGCCACTGCATCATTGACGGTGGTGAAACTTCTAATACCGTCTTGGGCCTCCTAGCTCAAAACCATGATGTCACTCACCAAGACACCATCTTGAGTTGTCTGAAGAAGGTTCCTTCTACTTACAGACTCATTGATCTCACCGTTTCGGCGGGACATTCTCAAAGGTAAGTGACCATGTCGAATAACTTCCATGTTAGAGAAAATTCACTTCCTCTCTAGCTACCATTTCCCTCTCTTCCTTTTATGAACCCAGCCATGGGTGAATAGCCCTAGAGAAATACAATACATCATCGTTCTATTAGAGAGAGGGATGTAAAGGCCATTCTTGACACTCCAAGCCGAGATCTAAATAAGTTTGTTGGTTAGTCAATATGGCACATCATCCGCCTGCAAGCTAGGAAGAGTTTCTGTAGAATTGATAGTTTCAACAGTGCTTATGAAGAAATCATAAAAGTACAAGGACTGTGTTAAACTCATTGTGGATGTAATTACCCTTAATCTTTTTAAAGTGATTAACTGATAACTATTCTTGGACTCTAATAGATGGCCTCTATGCATTTAGCCTTAAACAGAATGACATATTGTTCATAAGATGGCCCTTCGCGGCATATTTTTCATGAGATGGCCTGCTTAGGGTACTATGGATTCCTTAGGCAATGGTTTTCCTTATTTGTTGGTCTCTCATGAGATTGATGCACAATATCAATAAGAACGTCCTGGATCCTGAACCTCCTAATTGTTGTAAACCTTTCTTAAATTTGTTTCCCTTTTATTAAAAAAAATAAATAAATTTTGAATAACTACCTTAGTGATAGTTTTTGTCGCGACCCAAAATCCCCCTTAGGAGTTATGATACTTTGGCGTCATGACTGATAGAAAAGAGATTTCTATTGAATAGCTTGAGTGATTACAATGGTTCCTCCTTAAGGATTATATAGAGATTACATGAGTCTCAAGATAGAAACAATATCATATCATAATCAAATCTAATCCTAAGCAAATCTAAGATTCGATACTAATTTATTTCAAATTCAAATCTACCTAGATATGAGATGAGATACAGTGTATCTCATCTCACTTTATTACACCACTCTATATTCTCTAAACCTATATCTAATACCCTCCGTAATTGCATGATCATTTGAAGAAGGATCTTGTAATTGTTACAAACAAAAAATTAGCCCGAGATCATTGAGCTTTGTTGAAAATTCGTTGGAAAATCCAATTGTACATATTGGTGGTCATCGTCAGTATGTGAAATCCATCATTGTCGCATCCCGCTCATCTTAGAGTTTGTCGGAGTCAGTGGTCCATTAGAGCAAACTATCATGATCTCTCCCAATAGAACATAAAGAGAAGTTGGCCAGTGGTTTGAAGGGAAAAAAAAAAGAAAAGGAACACGAAGTTATTAATGATAGAGAGATTTCAACTAGAAATGGGGAAGACTACAACTTTAGGGGGAAAAAAAAGGTGTTGGCCGGATGGGCGGCACTGCCGCCCGCTGGAAAAATAATATTAAAGGAAAGAAAAATTCAGAATAAGGTCCGAATCGACCCGCTCTGATACCATGATAGAAAAGAGATTTCTATTGAATAGCTTGAGTGATTACAATGGCTCCTCCTTAATGATTATATAGAGATTACATGAGTCTCAAGATAGAAACAATATCACATCATAATCAAATCTAATCCTAAACAAATCTAAGATTTGATACTAATCTATTTCAAATTCAAATGTACGTAGATATGAGATGAGATATAGTGTATCTCATCTCACTTTATTACACTACTCTGTATTCTCTAAACCTATCTCTAATAGTGACCTATACTTCAAACCATCCTGTACGAGCATATCATTCACGCTAAACAATGAACCTGAAAATTTCTTTCTTCTATATACAGTATTCCAAGTACACAATCTTACAATAAGTTAAATATAAACTAAGACGTGTACATAAGATCCTTAGCTTGAGTTACCAACTCAACCCGATACAAAAACCCCATAAATGAAAACCCAAAATACACCTTTCTCCCTCTCATCCACTCATCAATGGGGACACCTGTCAAAGTCCCTATCCTCGTCCATCATATAGCCTACTGGTTCGTCTACATATATCTCCTTGAACCATGGTTCCGGAGTGCGTGTGTCTACCTGTGTACCTATCGAAGTAACAGTTCGACTGAGCATGGAATACTCAACGTATACAAAGTACTAGCTAACCATGTTATGAACATCACCTTAGCTTGCTTGCAGATACATCGAATAAGGCATTTCGAAGCATGAACAATATTGAAATCAGAATGCGGAAGCTATAATTCTTTTCAAAACCTATCATGTGCCTACTTTTTTTTTAAAAAATCATACTTACATCCATGCTTTTTATTTCAATATCATGACTATATACTTTTTGAAAACACATACTTTTCAACTTTACTTTAAAACCATACTTTCATCTTTTACATCATGTCTTTTCTCTTTACACATAAATTATATAACACATGCATTATTCCTTTAGAAGTATCCCATTTCACACCTATTTCATCTCTTTACAAATACATTATTTCACACATGCATTTTTCTTTACAAGTACTATATTCATTTCACTTGCATTATTCTTTACCGGTACTATATTTATTAAACATGCATTTCCTCTTTTCAACTACTACTTCGATACACATACATATCTATTCACAAATACACTTTTGATATCCAAGCAGTACTAGTACCTGAACTATGATTGAACAACACATACTAGCATCATTTACACATGCACATTAGCATCTTATCTTTACTTGACTAGTGCCCGGACTATAGTGGAACGGAACACACTAGCCATTTCACTTGTGACTAGTGTCCACACTATGATGGAACGGAATACACTAGTGTCTTTCTCACTTGACTAGTGCCCGGACTATGATGGAACGGAACACACTAGCTTTATTTCATTACTTTTACATCTCTTAACTAATGCCCGAACTATGATGGAATGGAATACATTAGTCTCTTATCTTTACTTGACTAGTGCCCGGACTATAGTGGAATGGAACACACTAGCTGTTTCACTTGTGAGTACCCGGACTATGATGGAACGGGACACACTAGTGCCTTTCTTACTTAACTAGTGCCCGGACTATGGTGGAACGAAACACACTAGCATTTTTTACTTTACTAATGCCTAGACTATGATGGAACGGAACACATTAGCTTTCATTTCACTATTTAACTAGTGCCCGGACTATGATGGAATGAATCACTTTAGCTTTCATTTCATTGTTTAAGTGCCCAAAATATGATGGAACGGAACACACTAACTTTATCTCATATACTTAACTAGTGTCTGGACTATGATTGAATGGAACACACTAGCCTCGTTGCACATAACACTTCACACATATTTTGAGCAAAACCCCATGCTTTTGGTGAAACCTTTCTTTGAAATCGAAACCATTCTTGGAACACAATACTTTAAAAACCCATCTTTGAATCCAAACCGTACTTTTCACAAATGCTTCTTTGAACGGAAATCATATTTAAGTGAAGCAATTTATTGGAAATCATACTTTAAATGGAAACCATGCTTTACCGGAAATCATACTTTGAATAATTAATACTTTAAAAGCCAAAACCATCCTTTCAATATTTGTATTTGATGAAAATCTGATCATATAAGCATGAGTGATCATGTATAACATTTGTGTGCAATAGAGAAAATGAGGAAATCCTAAAACATGCTTAGTCCATACATACTTCACAATAATAAGGCCATAAACTATTGGATTCATCAAAAACCATTTATAATTCCTAATATCAAACAATAATCCAAAACAAATTAAACTAGGTAGTAGTTTGTATCTACCTCTCTTGACCGAATCCCTACGGTCTTGGTGCTTTAGAAAAGTTGGAGAAGACTTGAGGAAGCGAGAAAAGTGAAATCCAAGCTTCACTTTTGCTCTTAGAAGCCAACACTAAACCCCACATTTGTTCTCACAACAAAACCCCTTTAAAACCCTTACTCTCTCTCAATCTAAGCCTTAGAGCTTTGGAAAACCACCATGGTAGAGAGATCTGAGCTTGAGAAGGTCCTTGAAGTCGAATTCACCTTCAACCTCAAGCAAAACCCTAGCAACTCTAGCTTTCTTTCTCTTCTTCTCTCTCAAAAATCTCCCAAAATATGTCTTGAGGGTTTGTGAAACCCTAACCCACGAAAATGGGGTTATATAGGCTAAGGGGTGGTCAAGACCAACATAGCCTTAATGAAATGGTTTAAAAATGACCAAACAGGGCAAAAGTGCGAGGTTCGGTTGACCGGTAGTGACTATCGGTCGACCGGTGGAAAAAACTCTCTGGAAAATTTTCCCATACAAAATTATGTCAATTCGGTCGACTGGTAAGGAGTATCGGTTGACCAGTAATGACATTCGGTCGACCGGTTGTTGTTCGGTCGACTGGTAGCAAATTCGGTCGACCGGTTTGCTTTGTACTTGGACTATTTTGTTGTTTTTCCTATTTTCCACACTTAGACTCTTTCTCACTTATGTTGCTACACCTATGAACCTCACTATTCCTAAGTTTCCGAGTTCAACATACACACTTAGGGTGTTCTATACCCTATGTTCTTAGACACTTAAAGTATTGTTATACTCTTGTTTTGTGACTCCACATACCCATATAAAAGCCTCGCTTCACTTTCCTCAAACCAAGGACACATGGAAGGCTTTAGGCCTTTACATACACTATGCAAGTGCACTATTCACTGCCCTCTTCACATGAACAGGGAATTCCAAATTCCGGGGCTCTATAGTTTTATATTTTGATTCCTGTAATACATGCTTGAATTTTTCTATGAGTGATAATGTGTATTAGTTCCACTTTTGGCTTATACAAGCATGCTTGTTTTGATATTATATTTAGGCGATTCCTTGTAACCTTCTATCTAAATATAAGGTCCTTATTATACCCTTACTCATCTCCTTCCTATGCATATTATAGCACTGTATCATTCCTTGAATAAGCAAGGCGGTGTACCATTATTTATATGTACACTTGGATCCCAGTACTTGGTTATTTTTTGTTAATTAAATGGATTCTTTTATAATAGGGACTGAATTTATTACATTTTTTTAGCCTATATAATGTTGTTTTGTATAAGACACTTAGATATAGTTCAAGAACGAGTTCAAACCGAATAAGTGGCAAACAACACATTATGTTTGATATGTGGAATTCATCATCAGGTATTATTGTACATTCTTTAGTTGTATTCATCATATTGCACATTATATAATTGTGAAACTTCATTCTAATCCCCTACTAGAACTTGATAATGTTATTTTACTATTGTAGGTAGACTTTTTGCCGAAAGAAGGTATGAATATGAAATCCTTCTTGTTTTGTGTTTATTTTATATAATTTGTTTTGTGTATCAAGACAAGAGCTCGAGAATGAGACGAGATGCACTATCGTGGAGGATCTCAATACTCCCATTAAGGTTCGCATCAACGATTTCCACAAAAAGGCGATGAGATGATGTCTTGAGCAGTTACGTATCCAAGAGCCCTAACGCAAATAGAGACGTTAAGAGTTTGATAAAATTATTTCTCAATACAATTTCTTTTAAATTTAGTAAAAGTTTATGTACTGATTCTTCAATACCTACTATGGTAGAATATTCATGTGGTACCTTCTCAGATCTTTGTCAACCATTATAAAAAAGAATCCTCATTTGTTGAGGTGCATATTCCTTATGGCTTATACATGACAATATCATCCTGAATATGATCTTTAATATGGTGCAAATATGTGTATTATACCTATATCACCTTTAGCTATAAAATGTTGACAATAATTCACAATCTTGTATTTTGAGATAACACAGCCTCTAGATTTTAGAATTGAATACGTCAACTTGGTTACTCGGTTTAAGTGATACATACAAACATTAATTGATACTAATTAGTAAATTTTGAAATCTAATAACAAATGGTTCACCACATCATACATATCCCCGAGAACCTATTGATGGGCCCATTACTAATCTTTAATTCATACTAAAACTCTAAATAATTTAATTAAGAAGTAAATTTAAGAGACTATTTTAGCCATTTAAAATTAATACATTTATATAGTAAATGTATGTAATTAAGAGTTTAACATAAGCAAATTACTTAAAACTATCTATTTAAAATTTCTATTATGATTATATATTATCTATCTTTTAAGTGATTACAATTAATTATATATTGAAGTATTATATAATTTTCGATCTCATTTGATTGAGGTCATAAAATTAGAAATAATAATATTTATTTTATTTTCTTTAATGAAAAATGAATACATGCGAAGCATGTGCATCTTATATAGTAGTAAAGATGCACGTATTAATTTTACATTAATAGAAAACATAATATAATTAAATTAAAAATAATATTAATACTCTTTTTATAAAAATGTTATGACATATATATAAAATAAGTCTGAGTAAATAAAATATTTAAATTGCCATTGAGGAACTACATGAATGTATATTAATTAATTAACTAAGTCTGAATCCTAAACAAGCTTGCATAGAAAGTCGAGAAAAGAGATTAGTAGAGAAGATGAAGAAATTTGAGGAGACCCAAAGGAGAAGAGATTGATCTTAATTAGAAAATTTGAGGAGAGATTGATATTAATTAGAATTCTACTTAGTAGTAAGGAATTAAATAAGTTAAGTTTAATTATAAGAAAACAATATATTAATAGATGAGAAAGGTTGAGACCGTATGGGAGAAGAGATTGATATTAATTAGAACTCTATTTGGTAATAAATAAATATTAAATAAATTAAGATTAATTATAAGAATAATTTATATTAATAGATGAGAAAGATTGAGACAGTAGGGAAGAAGAGATTGATATTAATTATTATTTTTGGTAATAAATATGCAGTGAATAGACTTTTATTAAGTTAAGTTTAATTATAAGAAGAAATTACACTAATAGATGAGAATTTTTTTTTACATGAAGTAAGGTTAAGGATAATTATACGTATAAGAATTTATTTTAAAAATTACAAGTATAAAGTAAATCATATACCTATTAGATATTATCACTTTGAATTCCTATACATTATCACAATTCCAATTATCTAAAGAAGATCCTAAAAACTTACCTAAAATAATAAAAAAAAAAAATTCTAAGATTTAATCTACAAAACAGAATTTAACTGACTAAAATTATCCTAACAAATCAGAATTTAAACTAATAAAACTAACTTAAAAATCAAACTTGAAAATCAAAATTTAAGTAAACTTAAAAACTAACCTAAATTAAGTAAAATAACATAATTTAACTAACCTAGAAAATTATCTACTTTAATTTAAAAATAAGAACTAAAATTAAATTAACTAACTAATTTAATTTAATCTAAACTTAAACTAAATCGAATCCAACTTAAAATGAGAAATTAAATAAAATAAAAATGAATAGAGACTAACCAATTAATTGGGTTGAGGCCTACGCATGATGTCATGCCATAAAAAAAGTTCCCTTTAAAAGGCTCTTTTAGTTGCAGTTTAGCTTAAAAAACACATGAAATAAAGAAAGGGAGAGATGTTTAGTGAGGTAGATGTTTTAGAGGTGTCTATATTGACTTTCAAGATGCTTCACCAGAAGGAAAGTACACGTCTTCTCTCTTTGTAGCTTGAACAAGCCAATGGAATGGTGAGAGTTTCCCCTTGTAATGTGGCTCAAGCCTGGGATGAATCTTTGTGAGGGGTTTCTCTAATGTAATATTATGTGAGCATAGAACAGAATGATGCGAGCAATGCCCGAATGTCCATGTAGCTTGCCAATGGCCTTAGGGAAGACTGGACCACATACAAGAGAGCTTTCACTAAATCAGCCAAAACAGAGTAACTACGTAGCACACTAATGCACGCCCCTTATAATCATATCCTCAAGCGCATGCTAACAAAAAACTTTGATTCAGAGAAAACTATAGACTTAGATTCTCATAAGCGTGCGAACTTAGTAGTAAAGGCAAATCCAATTCATCGAAATCCATATCAAATCAAAAAGAGCCACGCTACGTATAGGGGATGTGGCCAGTGAAAGGAATGATTCCTTCTTGTCCAACTTTAGAGACAGAGAAGAGAAAGTTCTGGAGAGAATGCGCATGCGACCTTACTTTTGCTTTTGCATCTGTACAACTTTTGACGTTTATGCAGTGTTTTTATAAAGTAGATGTAAATTCTAATCCTGTTCTTTTTCCAATATCCCATGAAAGTGCTTCTTAAAGTTCATGAACTTTTCCACGTCAAAAAAAAAAAAAGTTCATGAACTTTCAGAGATCCATTTGCAATTTCATACAGATTACACATTTAAAATAAACAATCTAACTAGACGGTGATGGCAATTTCGCACAACTTTCATTCACATTCATCCGTATTCATTCTCACACATATCACAGAACCATACACCACCATTCGGAGACAAAATCCACAAAATACCAATATGTTCCACAAAACAAACAAAACCCCAACTGATAAAAAAAAAATGAAGGAAACAAAAAAAAAACCAATTCTTAGATTCTAATTTCTGTTGTCACTCTGCTTCATGAAAGAGTTACAATAAGTTTAGCCAACATAATACTATCAAGGATAAGAAAGTTTGTGTAACATTCACTATTAAATATTGTATGACTCAAGAAATATGTCTATAACTAAAACCTTACCCAATACATGGCAAAACTGTAAGATACTTGATCTGATTGTGAAGCCTGAACTCTTAATGCTCCCTCAAATGATCCATCGGTCTTCCAGATATTTATAATTTGTAATGTAAAAGGCCCCATGATCTAAACTAGAATGGAGTGGCTCTCATTTGAACTCATTCCTTCAAAGATGGTTTCATAAACAAAATGAAGGAGTGCTGCTTTTGTGATACACCCACTTCATTTTGGTTCTTCGATACTAAATGAAGGATCTGAACGCCTTCTCTTGGGTTCACAATCTCCCAACTGCAAGGAAACACAGAGGTCTTCATCAGAGCCATTCCTTAATGCGGAGAGGTTCCCCAATTCCGGGTTATCTTGTTGGTGGTTTTGATGCACTGGAGATAGTCCGATGAGATTTGGAATGAACTGGTGTTCCACATTGAGATCGGCGTGGACCCCGTCTTCTACGTGAAACTCTGTGTGCACAAAAGGTGGGTTCAAATCTGGACCGGATCCACCATCCACGGGGATTTGTTGGATGTTAAAACCTAGAGGCTCAAAGTTGTCTTCTTTGTCCTTCGGTGGCGTTCCATCTGCTGGAGATGACTCCCCAACTAGAGAATCAACTGGTGCTGCTGAGGCAGTTCTTTGCTCTTGCACTGCTACTAAATAATAATAAAACAGTATAAACAGAAAGCATCACATTTGTAGCCACAAAGGATATAACCTGCGAAAAATGATTGGTCGATCCAAAAGCACAAACCTTTAAGTCCTTCACCGGTTATGATGAGATCAAGTTCAAGGAGATCCAAAAGGCGCCCAAGATCAACTCCACTGGTCCAATTCTCTGGAGGTTGACCAACTTTCAGCTTCAACCGCCCCCTATTAGCAGTTCCACCCCATATGATCCCAATTGGCTGTGGCTTCTCTCCATTTTGACCCGTTAAGAGGATGAGGCTTCCGCTATCACCTTCAAGGTCAAACGACTGTTGGTTTTCACCCACCACAAGAAAATCAGTGAAGAAACAGATCCCTTTCTCATCGTTGTACTCAAGAGCATACGCCATTACGGTCCCAGTAGTCAAGCCGGAGCTTCTTCCGACTTTCACGACTTGCTTCCCAATGAGACTGTTGATTGGAGACTGCAAATCTATTATCTTGACATCACCGATCTCACCTACACCTTTGACGGAAGTAATTACATTGGCGATGTCAAAATCGTCAGCAAAAGGGATGAAGGCTCCATCTGCTCGCACAAACGTCTCTGCAGGTTCAACAAATTGTAATGGGCATATTTGGGGGGCCAGGCTGCAATTAATTTATCAATTTGTGAAAAACCCATTTTCAAAAAGGTAAAAACTAGAGACAACTGTGCTTCAGCATCCCATGGATTCTCATTAGATAGACAAGAAATATGGATCCAACAGTAATTATTAATCAACAATGTTCAGAGCAAAGGACCAGGCTAAAACTTGAACAATCTGACTAGGTTTTCTGAAGCTGTGTTCCAATTTCAAACACAATGAAAAGGACTAGTCAAAAGTCAGTATGGCAGGACAGAAGGAAATTATTATTTTTTTAAATATATATCTCCTTACCCATCATACACATGGTGCACCATGGATCAGAGTCGGAAACCACCATTTGAGGGGACTAAACTAGAAGAACAATGCCAAAAACGTATCCTACCTAGATGATCCTAACAAGTCTGGTACAAGCATTCTAGTAGATTATTTACTGTGTCTTCCAGACAGTTCAAAATATTGAGATTGAAAAGATTATTGAATCATCTGGTTGGTTCAAATATTGGCCAAAGAGATCCCTAAATGTGTCCCCATTAAATGGTGATCTTGATCCTACCAGAGGTGTCACATAGTATCACACAGTATGGAAAATGGCATCCTGTCCTGACACCCTGTGTATCAGATAATTTTACCGATCAATAATCAACTCCAAGAATAACAATTTTCCTTTTATATCAGCAACATTTCACTTGATTTGCCTGAGTAGATAGCACAATAGAATAATGATTTATAGAGCCCAAGCTATTGTTTAAACACATATTAATGAGTAAAGTTGAAAGTTGCAACCATAGACACAGGGGTTACATTGACAGGAACAATAATTTGGACCCATGTTACCTGGGTTTGTTCCAGCAAAGATACCGTACCAAAGATCATCTGTGATGAATGATGTTGCCCTCTCCACTGCACCCAAATACACCCCAGGTCCAAGGCTGGGCGGCATAGGATGAAACATTTTCTGATTCGGGTAGTCTAAATCAACTGCAACATGTCGGTTTGTGAGAAAACCAACTTGTCTATTGCCTGTTCGGCTCTTCACAATAGCACCCAAGGTTCCATAGGTCTCTTGGCTTGCAACCTGAGCACATGCAAGAAGTATAGGGCCATTTGAAGAGTCACAACGACAATACAAGACGGAAAGCTCAATTAACTAAATGAATAAACCATCTCCGAGTAGGATGTTTGTGATTGATAAAGGTAATCCAATCGAGAAGTCAAAGTTCAATATTTTAGGAGATTTTACATAATTATGAAAAGAATATCAAAACAGTCCCTTTTGAAGCAAAGGATTAAAAAAAGAAAATAAATAACATGAATACCAAGAAATATCTAATAGTGGTAGAACTTTCTACCTGAGAATTGAATCTCATTGACTTTATTTCCTCGAGAAAGGCTGATACGGGTTTCATTGTAATTTTCTCTTTCAAATTCTAAGAGGTCTGGCTCTGTTAAGGTGGCCAAATGATTTGAACTCTCACTATACCAAGCAGTCTAGAGAGAGCTAAACTTGAAATAGGTAAAGGTTTTGCACACCTTTAACTGAATAAAGGATTATTGATTCAGGTTAATTGCATCGATAAGAAAAATAACCAGTACTTGGACACTAGGCATTACCAATGATACGACCCATTAGTGTGCCATCCAGAAGCTGATAAATGTCACTATAGTGATTAATGCCACCAACGAAAAAAGGATAAGCGGGAGATGACATACCATGGATAGCCAAGCCCATGATTTAATTGCATCCCATGTCATGAATACAAACATACATTGGATAGCTATGTAAATGAGACAGGGCAGTGTCCGCAGGTGTCAAGACACAATAACCCTAGAGAACTGGACATGCTCACACATCCCTACAGTTGTAAGATAATAGAAAAGATATATTATCATGTACAATCAAAAAAATTCGTAGAAGTCAACAGAATATCAGAACCAGTTTTTTAAAATACGAAGGCGTGGGGAGTAGCTTTGGGACCTCAAGATGCATGAGGTTCAAAAGAAAGCCTTATGCTACCTTATTTTAACAAATAAATAAATTATAATTGAGCATATTGCAAAAAGATTTAAAAAATTAATTAAAGGTAATACATATATGTGTGTGTACCCACACGCATATGTAAAACGTTTTAAATTATTCATCCTTAAAAAATTAATTTACTTTTTTGTTCATATACATATTGAAAGACGGATATTGTTCAATCATGTGGTTGATTTTAGATTCCAACAAACAATTACAAAGTAGTAACCAACTACATGTGTTAGACAATGTCCCAAATCTTTGCAATGTCTACTACATAATTAGAGTAAAATATACTCAACAAGGTTTTAAAAAGATTAAATACGTTAGACATATTAAATTATGTAAAGTCCAGTTTTTGATTGGCTAATTTCATAAGACAAATCATTGTTAAGGGTGTCTCAATCCAAGAAATTACGAGCGATAAAAGCCATGTGAAGACAAAGACAATATTGCTGATCATGTGCCGCAAACGTTACTAAGAATGGTAAGTGACTTAGATGACATCTACCCTAGGAGGAATTAACCTAGACAATGTCCGATATACTCTATGTGGTTAGAAACAGGCCAAGGTTGTTAAAAAACCGTTTCAGGCAAAAACAATGTTGGTGGTTTGAACCACGCATCAGGCATTCGAACAACCAAGCAAAAAATGTATGAGGAAAAATTCCAATGACTTGGGTTATGGTTTTGCCCAGGGGCGTTCAAACCACCCCCTTGGGCTTCAAACCACCAATGCGGATTTTGTGTTTTAGCAATTTCTATTTCCCCTCTTTGGTTTGCCTATATATTGTATTATTCCATATTACGAATTAGGGCTTTTGAAATTGAGTAGAGAGGCTCCCAAATCACTTCTAGGGTTCCCTCATTATGGATGTTTTATCCCTTTGAGCTCTCTCTCATATTCTAAACTAGAGTTGCAAGTTTCCATCGTAATATTTTTGATTTGCATTATTGATTCTCACTGTTTTTGAGATCATTCTAGATCATTCTTTAAACTGAATTAAACCCCCTCAAACTCCTGCTTGAGTATAAATTTCGTTGGCACGTGCCAAAGCATTTGCAAAAGGAGATCGGTCCCTATAATAGAGTGTGGTTATTGTGGTCGGAGTAATTTGAAGCCGCCTAGGCAGAGATCGATCAAGACATCGTGGTTGCTGAGTTCTGAGAGGAGCACAATCTGCTGATGGTTGATCACGTTGCTTGCGAGCGCGTGTTTGCTTATTGAGGCGTTGAGGATTGGTTACCGAGGATCGTTATGTCGTGTTCGGTTGGGTACAAAGTCCGAGACCGTAAGTATTTGTTACTTTTGCTCTTAGTTAAATCTCTTTAATCTGGACTAGGTCCCGTGGTTTTTTCCGAGAGGGTTTCCACATAAAAATCTTGGTGTTGTGGTTTGTTTATTTGTTTACCTTTTCCGCACTTTAATTGTTAAAATTAAAGTTGGTAGACGGACCTTAGGAAAACCTATTTACCCCCCCCCCCTCTAGGTCTTGATTGATACATAAAAGAGGTAATTTCAATTGGTATCAAAGCGGGTTTACTAATAAAGTTAACTACTTTAGAGTGATCTTGTTCATATATCCCTAAATATGTATTCAATGAGAGGGCGGATCAATCACTCGTCCCCCATTGTTTGATGAGAGTAATTATGCTTACTGGGAAGTTTGAATGAGAGCGTTTCTCGGATCCTTGGATGAGAGAGTTTGGATCATTGTAGAAAATTGTTGGACCCATCCTACAAAGATCGTAAAAAACTTGACCATCCCCAAACCAACTAATGAATGGACTAGGGCAGATTTTGATAGTTGTGGTTGAAATAAAAAGGGCCTTAATGCCATCTATAATGCTGTCTCACCTAAAGAATTTCGACGTATTTGTAATTGTGACTCATCAAAGGAGGCATGAGACATATTTGAAATCACCCATGACGAGACTAGAACTGTTAAGATCTCTAAACTTCAAATCCTTACCTCTAAATTTGAAAGTTTAAAAATGGATGAGAATGAAACTTTTGATAGGTTTTATGCGAATCTAAGTGACATTATTAATTCTAGTTTTAATCTAGGGGAAAGAATGTCCGAGTCCAAAATGGTTAGAAAAGTTTTGAGATCTCTACCTAAGAGATTTCAACCGAAGTTTACCGCCATTGAGAAGAGCAAAAATATTGATGCTCTCAAAATTTAGGAGTCGGTGGTTTCTATCCAGGCCTATGAATTAAATAAGCATCTTTCTAAGAAACCAAAACAAATGGCCATTAAATCTAGAAAGGAATTTGTAGATGGCTCAGATAATGATTTTGAGGTGAATGGAGAAGAGTTGGGGCTTTTCATAAAAATCTTAAAGAAATTTCTTAAAACCAATAAAAGAGAAAACCCTTTGAGAAGCCTAACAAAAAATCCCAGAGCGTTCAATGTTGTGAATGTCAAGGCTATGACCATATCGCTTCTGAGTGCTCAAATATGAAGAAATCTAAGAGCAAGGCGAGGGATTACAGTGAATCCGAATCTAAGGATTCAGATAGTTCTTCTTGTAAGAGGACTAAGAATTATATGGTCTTCACTATGCCTTCAACTGGATTTTTTTTTTTGATAGGTAATCAAAGCATATATTAAACAAAACAGAAAATACAGCAGAACATCAAAGATAGAGATTACAAGAAAGTAAACTCAAAGGAAAAAGAAACCCAAGCATACACATATAGCCTAGAGAAAATGAGAAACCTTAAGAGAAAGGCTAGAGAAAATAGGAGAGCCTAGAACAAAAAGCAGCCCCTATACTAGGAGGGAAGAGGGAAAGACCCAGGCGACCCCAAGTTGGGAAAGAAAGTAATTCCAGAGGCACCTCGAAAAAGCGCAATGCAGGAACAACTGATCAACAAATTCCTCCTCAACCAAGCACATAACACAATGGTTAGGAAGACTCCAACCTCTTTTTTTGATATTATTGAAAGTCAAGATCTTATTCAAGAATGATGTCTAAAGGAAGAAAGATACCTTTGAAGGCATACCAGAATGCCAAACACTCTACCAAGGAAAATAAGAATAAGGACTCAGATACGACACCTGCACAAAGGATCTAATAGTAAACCGACCTTTGTTGTCACTAGCCCAAACTCGATTATCCCTAACGGCCAAGACAAGACTGACAAATTGCAACTTCGCTAAGAAACTAGCACAATCACTTACTTCCCAATCGTTCAAGGACCTCTGGAACCTATGGGCCCAAACCACTGACCCTGCCCTCCACTTGAACAAGTCAGCCACTTACGCGAGCTGATCAAGGGAAATCAAATAAAAGGTGGGAAACTCCTGCTTTAAGGGCCTAGTCCAACACCACAAATCAGACCAAAACTTAACCTCCACTCCATCTCCGAGCACGAACCCGGTATGCTTGGCATACTCTAACTAGCCCCCCGCAATGCCTTTCCAAAGCCCTACCCCATGAGGGGCCCTAGACGCCCTAGGCACCTATTTGTCAATTTGCCCATGACGGGCCACAATAACCGATCTCCACAAATTGATATTCTCAGTTCCGAAGTGCCACAACCATTTGCCTAGCAAGGCCTTATTGACATCCTTAAGATGTCACACCTTTAAACCTCCCGTTGCTTTTGGACGGCAAACCCAGTTCCACTTCACCAGATGAGTTTTTTTTATCACAACCTTATCATTCCATAGGAAATTCCATTGCAATCTTTCCAACTTAGAAGCTATCGAACTCAGAATGTGAAAGAGGGAAAGGAAGTAGGTGGGGAGGCTAGACATGGTGCTTTTTAATAAAGTGAAGATTTCCAACCCTCTAATTTCCTATGACATCTCTCAATGACCGGATCCCAAACCGATGATGATCTGAAAGGGCCCCCCAAAGGCAACCCCAAATAGCAAGTTGGTAACAACCCGATATTACAGCCCGGACATCTGGCCAACAAATCCAAGTTGTTGCTCTCCCCAACAACAAAAATTTGGGACTTCTGAAAGTTGATTTTGAGCCCAGACACAGCTTTAAAGCATCTGAACAGACATCTAATATGAACCAACTGCTTAGCTGAAGCCCCGCAAAAAATTAAAGTGTCATCAAGGAATTACAAATGAGAGATCCTCACCGGGGGGCTACCAACTGAAAAACTACCCCAAACCAACTTCGAGCCCCGGCGAATCATCCTGCTAAGGGCTTCAGTCACCATGATGAAAAGCAAAGGAGAGAGAGAGGGTCACCCTGACGCAGGCCTCTAGAACTGCGGAAAAACCATGAGGGGAACCATTGATGAGAATTGAGAAAGACGGAGTCGAATAGCAGTGTCTCATCCAAGCACGCCACTTAATTTTGAACCCTATACACTGAAGGATATAATCAAGGAAGTCCTAATTCACATGATCATAGGCCTTCTCCATATCAATTTTATAGATTATGCCAGGGATGCCTTACTTTAACCTCTCATCCACCACTTCATTAGCAATTAAGATCCCATCCAAAATTTGACGCTCGCTAACAAAGGCACCCTGCTCCGGGGAGATCACATGGCCAATGACCTTACTAAGTCTAGTTGTTAGCACTTTAGATAGAATCTTGTATACGCTTCCAATCAAGCTGATAGGTCTAAAGTCTCTAATGTCTAGAGCCCTCGGCACCTTCGGGATGAAAGCAATGAAAGAACAATTAAGAACCCTATTGAAAGCATTATTTTGGAAGAATTCCTGAAAAACTTTCATCAAATCTTGACCTATAATGGACCAAAATTTCTTAAGGAATTCTGTAGTAAAACCATCAGGCCCAAGGGCTTTGTCCCCAGCCACGGCTGAGAGAATGGATAAAATTTCCACTTCCGAAAACGGTCTTTCAAGGGTACTACTCCTCTTCTCATTGATGCTCTCGAAAGACAATCCATCCAACACCGGTCTATAAGATTGATCTTCAGTATACAATTGAGCATAAAAATCTGCAACTAGAATTAAAAGAATCTTCTTTCACTGCAAGAGTGAGTGACCAACACCATATAGATGGTGAAGATGGTGAGGTGAGTAATAGTGACTCGGATTCTGAGGGAGACCTCAAGGCATCCTATAGAGAGCTATATGAGGAAAGCCTTAAGTTGAAAAAGGCTGAAATTTCTTCGACTAAAAGAGTCAAATCAATGGAAAAAGATGCCTCAAACCTAGCTGCTTCCGAGTTGAAAGCTCTAGTGTCTCGGCTTAAGGAAGAGAAGGCTTCCCTCTTTGTCAAGGTAGAGCTCCTTGAAAGTGATTTGCATGTTTGTCTTGACCAAAATTGAAATCAAGGTGGCTGATCTTGAACAAGATCTGGAGTGTGCCAACTATGCCTAAATGCTGAATGAATTTTTGGGTATTGGGAAGGAGAATGGAGATGTGATTGATCTTGAATATCCTAATGAAGAGGAAATTCCCTCCACCTCTGGCACTAAGCTTATTGTTGAAAAGCAACCTCTAGTTGGAAGAAAGGACCCCTCTACTCGTTTTACTCCTATATGTCATTTTGTGGAGTGAAGGGTCATATTAGGCCTCGTTGTCCTGCTTTGAGGAGACTGCCCCGTCAAGGTTTTAGGAACCTAACAAACAGTAATCAAAGGAAACTCAAAATTCAGATTAAGGAATTAGCAAAGATATCTAGGACTTTGATTGAGGATGTGATGAAGATAGCTCAACTCTGTAGACAGACGCATAGTCTGGAAACTCCTACATACATTGGTTATGCAGGAGGTAACAGGGCATATCATAAGGCCTTCAAGAATCCTAAGAGAAAGTCTAGGATGAGGATTAGAAGGCGTAGGCAGAAGGTCAAGCCAGAAACCTCTCTAGAAATAGTTAAGGACCAAAAGGGTCAAGCAAATTATTAAAACCATGTGGATGAGGAAAGAAGACCTCCAGGGCTATGATTAGCTCATTCTTGCCATAGCCGAGATTGTGCTTTAATTGAAATATCTGTACCTAGTGCTATGCTTAGTTGTGTATATTAGTAGGATTGTCATTAATTGTTTGTGTATGTCTGCACTTACCTTGCATCAAAAAACACAAAAAGATTTTCCTTTTAGTTAGGATATTTCTCCTTGCTCTAGTTAGTTGTTTTTGCTTCAGGTATTGAAAATCCAAAAAAACAATATAAATATGAGAAAATCCCAAAAACAATAACAAATTGAAATTTTTTAAAAAGAGCTTCTTTTGTGTTGCTATATTTCTCCTAGCATATTGTGCATGACAGCAAATCAATATGATGTTGAATATTACGCATTGGTTTCCGCTCGTTCAGTAACTCTTCGAGCATCAAATCTACATATTAGTTAAGGAGAGGTGTAGGGACAACTTCTTTTTTACAGATTAGGGTGTATATTAATCCACTTTCCATGTTGTCCTCTCTGAACTTTCGCAAATTTAAGAGGTTAGAGCCCTCATTTTTGGAAAACATGGGTCTAGAAACCTCTTTCACAGGCATGTATTATCTTTTCCTCACCCTTGGTAAAAGTGTAGGTGTTTTGCTTCCCATGATGAAAAGTATCACGGTCCCATTGTTGTGACCATCTTAGCAAAATGTGACACATATCCATGAAAACAACATCACACCACACCTCTTCCTTAAATTTGTTTCCAATGAGCAAATTAATAAAATAACGTTTAGTAAATAGGCACCTCTTCGTTGGAGCTGAACCATTGTATTTTGTAGAGCTTTGAATGTCTTTCCTCGATCTTCAATTTTCCCACCATTTCTTTTGATACCAAGTTCACACAAGATCCGATATCAATAATGATTGTGCATAATTTCTGTCCGGAAGTACACTTTGTTCAAAAAATGTTTGTATGCAGCACCTTTAATCATTGATCTTATTTGGTGGGAAAAGTAGAGTCTACCTTATTATTAAACTTTCCACATCATTATCTGGTCCAAGTCCTACCATAGGATTGGTTATGGCATTTTCGTTGTACACCACATTACCCTCAAAGTCATGTAGTTCGTCTTCTACTTCATCCTCAAATTCTTGATCTTCCGCTAGGTTGAACAGATTGCACTGTGGAAACTCATTAGAATGGTGCCCCACCTCTCGATATCTATAACAAATGACTAGTGCTGACGAGTTGCGACTAGATATATTCCCTACAGTTCATTTGGCATTCCCGCTCCTTGAGCTAGAATTTTGACCAAATGTGTGGCGTCCACAACCTCCTATAGGCTTGCGGGAAGCAACTAAGGGAGGTTTAAAAGTAGATACTTCCTTTTGCTTTGATTTTTTCGCAAGATGTACAACATGTTCAGGGATGAAAAACTCCCGTAACTCCAATTCTAGTCAAATTGACATATGTAGACCATTGACATACCTTGAAACACGTTCTTCCGTTCCTTCAAGTTCAGCCATTGTCGTTAATGTATAGAACTCTCCTGTAGTATACCCTTACAATTTTCTCTCTTTGATGCAAATTGTAACACCTACTTAGATGTCTAGTGAAAAATTAATTGGAAGAAATATTTTGCATAATTCCATACAGATATTCTCTCGTGTGGTGATCTTGGGTTTTCCAATACGAACGCGTCCCACTTGCAATTCATCCGACAAAATTAAGGAATACCCGGACAACTTAGTGGCCATAAATTTGACCCTCTTATGTTCCGGCATATCCTTAGAATCAAACACCTCTACTTTTAACATCCAATCTAGGAATTCTTCTGGATGAGTCCTATTGAATTCCAATAATTAAATCTTCATTCCTCCATCCCGACTTTGTTCAAGAGCTTGAATTAATCAATCCTCATTGAAGTGACAGTTCCATCCTCGATCTTGATTATTCTGTGGAATGCAATCAACATCTGGCCCATATTGGTGGAAGGGATTGATGTTGGAAGTTCTTACATCGAAAGTATCTCCATCAAATCTGTCTTCATTCTTCGGCATCTCCCTACGCCGCATCACTTGCCGCTTAAGACGATCTAACCTCTATGCTGGAACAAAAGGACTAGGCTTAGCTTGATCACATAATTTTTTAAAGATTGATACAAAAGTTGTCCTTACAAGCTTGCCCACTTAGCCTTATATGGAGATTACATACATTGAATCTAGACAATAATCACTCCAACAACCCATGGACTATTCTAGAGAGTTTCAAAATATGACCAACTCATTTTCAAGATCCTCAAGAATTCTCAAACATTGGAAACTCAAAAGACTCTTTCAACAAACAACATTTCCTAGAAAATTTAAGACATTTAAAGAACTTCACAAGTATCTATACTATTATATAAAAGCTAGGCTGGGTTTCACCTGTACAAGTTTTTGTTCCCAAAATGCCCTCAAGTAATACTATTAAAATTGCTCCCAAAATGGCCCTCAAGTTATACTATTAAAATTGTTCCCTGTGATGATATTAATGTTTTAGGACATCAACCTGTTTTTTTTCTGTGGGCCCTCTTATTGAGATGAAATGTGAACCTTGTAGGCCCCAGTCCCCACCATGAATGCATTAGGAAGCAAATATCAGACTATTATATAAGATATTGTACATGTCAACCTTTTTTTATCGGTACAGTAAATTTCAACTTAAGCAAAAAAAGACATGTCACTGGAGTATAATGATTGTGGATAGCATGCTTATATGCAGATCTCACTCAGATTGTTTATCTGAAGCAGAACCACTGACAGAACTTTGGCATTAAAGAAAATTTTCATGCAAAATAGTATGTGAAACACAACACAGTTCCAACAAATCCAAAAAAGATTTTTCCTTCAGTATTTATTTATTTATGTTTCATCTATAACTTCAAGATCATTACTGATGGTGCTGCTAAAAAATAATCGGGGCCTAGGTGGAGAGGTTGGTATAATTTGGGATCATAGAGGACATCTAGTAGCAGTGTGCCACAATTTCTATGGTATTTGCTCCAATATGGTGGCTGAAGTGATAATAATATTTGATGGATGCAGTTTCTATGTGGATTTGAAATTTCCGAATGTAGTTCTTGAAAGTGATTCTCAATCTCCCATTGATGCATTGAACTAGAAAAGTCATCCTCGGATGAATTGGAACTGGTTGAAAACATATTTCTAGATACAAGAGCAAGATCAAGAAAGCGACGAAGTTGCAGACAATCTGGCTGATGCAGTGAGTAGAACAGTCATGTGTTTCCTTCTAAGATAACAAAAAGCACAGAAGAAACAAAGCTTTATTATTTTTAGAACAGTTGCTTTATTCATTCTGCAATTATGATTTTTCCTATCAAGATTATCAGATGCATAGATTTCATTAGGGGTAAGGTCTCTACCTCCCCCCCCTCAATTATGATTTCCTGTCATGATTATCAGATGCATAGATTTCATCAGAGGGGTAAGGCCTCTATGTCCCCCCCCCCCCCCCCCCCCCCCCAAAAAAAAAAAAAACAAAACAAAATGGAGGTTGTACAATTTTTATTAATAAACAGTAGCAGTTGGGCCAAACCCCCGATCCCAAATCAATGCTTTTTTTTTATAGAGAAAAAAAAAAGTTTTATCAAGGGACACCCAATTACCTACACCATAAAGGCATAAACCACAAATTCACTACCACTAATGCTTCAGACATCTTCTCTAGTTTAGGGAAAGGACTTTCTTGATCCCCTCATCTACTACCATGGGTTTAACCTAAGTTCTGACATTCACAAAAGTACCCCACAAAAGAATTGACAATCTCGGCAGCATACACAAACTTAAGCCAACATTTCTCTAAACCAAATGCAACCATAGAGATGAAAACACTAACTTCTGATGTTTGTGCTTCTTGAGAGAAAATAAGAAGTTTGTCTGAGAACACCAATGTTCCAGATCATGATTCAGTTAAAAGGCCAATAGAGTCAGCTTGCTGAATTGCCTATATTACTTCCAAATTATAATGCATACGAGATACGACAGAGAAGATAAATAAAAGCTCGGCCCAGACAGAGGATGAGTCTGAACATTCTTTCAGTAGCTATCCTCATTTCACCCTAATTACCATATATTTGCAGTGCATATTCCAAACATAATATCTTGTCTATAGATTAAACCAGCACTTTTGTTTTTATCAATTGACCAGTGCATAAGACAGTAAGGTTACCATAGAGAACCAAAGAATACCTGAGAACCTGAACCAATCCATGGATCACTTCCACGCAAGCCATCCACAAGCTCAGTGTATAATTGTTCTTTGGGAGTTGGGGCAGGTGCACCATAGTATGAGAATTCCACAACATCCACATCACACCATACACCACCTGGTCCCTACTCAATAGAATCAAGACCCACTTCAACTTCAGTAAAGCATGAGTTGCATCAAAAACTGAACAGAACATAAGAAATCTCACAAATCTATCTATCTATCTATATATGTATATAATCCACTACCATTTCAAAGTTGTTTCACCCCCCCCTCCCCTCCACCACACACACACACACACACAAAAAGGAAAAGAGGATTAATCGAAACAAAAATGTAAAATCAGAAGTAAAAACCACAAACATTATTTCCCTATCCTCACCTCAAGAGCAGAGGGTAGACACTGGCTGAGATTGAGCCATTGCCTGTGAACTTTTCGTGCAACAAAGACAAGAATTGCTGGTATTTCCGTCAACATACCCTGTTGAATACGAAATCCAATTGCTGTTCCAAGACTGTAACGACGCAATATCTTGCTATGAAATGCCCTTATGGTCATCAGCTCAAGCAAGGTGGTCGCTTGCTGCCCCGTTGGCAACCGGTCAAGAGTTTCAGGCAGCACTCCTTTCTGCAGGTTCCCAAAGTAGTTTGCCCTATCTTCAGCAGCGTCATTCAATCGACTGGAAGTAGGCCATGAGAAGTAAGCAGCACTGCTCTCAGAGTGCTGACCACTTGATGCAAATACTTGAAGTGGTGTTGGACTTGATGAAGGTAGATTAGGATGACTGAAGTAGTTTCTTTCCAGGTCCAAAGCAGATTCCTCTGACTGCGCTGATCCAGAGTGAGGAAACCTTAAATCCAATCTGGTCCTGTCCATCTTTCACCTTGCCTTCATAGAATTAATTCAATGTCTTTTAAAGTATCAAAAGTAATGATTAAATAGCTCAAAATATAAATCAGAACCCCATCATTCCATCAAGTTTTTATCTACTTCTTTTCCCTTTTTGAGGTTTAATCATCAGAAATAGAAATCAATGTAGTCAAGCTGGTTAAGCGGTGCCCAGGCAATTTCCCTAGCTAAGTGAAGCAGCATCTAGGTGACCCAAAATAATTTATACAATTCATTATAAATACATAGACACATCTTACCCACAAACCCACAAAAATGATCTTCTTTTCCAACTGTATTCACACATATTCGTCGAATAAAAATATCATATCACACTTTAACTATATTGATTGTAAATAATGACTAGAATATAAATTATTAGAAATATCAAATAGTCCTGTATACCAATCATCAAAAAGCAAATTTTCAAATGTTTTAGTGGTTTCATGCAGCAACAATGTGATTAACTGCCCTTCTCAGCTATAAAATTGGAAGTTAAGAAGTGTTGACTTCGTAATGGTAGGAGCTAATCACCAAAAATAAACACATAAGATAGAGAGAATAAAAAAGGAAACCAAGAAGGGACGTACCTGTACTCGCAACCACAGGCCGCAGCAAAGTCGGAGTCAGAAGATTCTATTCTTTTCCTCTTTTGTTCTTCTTCCTCTTCTCTTCTATTTTGGCTCTTTCCTTCAAGTTATAAATGGGTTAGCTAAAAGATTGCCCCAATTTATAAGCATAATTTTTTTTAAAAATAAAAACGCATTATAATGATAATATGACCATTGCACCATTAAGTGGCGCCTATAGGCAACTGCCTAGTGATCATCGCCCGCCTAGGGCTTTGCCTAGGTGGCAGGTACCCCAAAATGCCTAGGCATCGCCTAGGCGCCTCTTTAACTACACTCACAAATGAAAAGATGGAATATTTATGACTGGTACTCAAGCTACAAAAGAAAGCTAACTCAACAACTTATTATTGTGTTTTCGAAATGTAAAGATAATCATCAGTGGAATTTGAAGGAATAAGAAAATCAAGTAATGAATAATAAGGAAAATAAACCCATGAGAGGAGAACCATAGACTCATTAATTATACCAACAATATGCTCCAAACTTGAACAACTGCTTAACAATTGTTCAAGTAACGAAGAATTACGAATAATAAGAATATGCTCCTGAAGGGTAGAAGAACTACTATAATCTTTAGATTGGTAAATTACCCCAATTTAGCACCTTGACATGGGGTTCTAGAAGGAAAACACCAATAGAGAACATTTTATACAGCAAACCAAATGTTGTCTTGCTCCTCTCTCTCCCAAACACTCCATAAAAAAGGTCAGAAACCATCTCGGCAATAGACGTGAAGACAGCACAAAAAACCAACAAAAAAATAAAAAAGTAAAGGAAAGGCAAAACAAGCCAACAATAGAGACCTATATCAGGAGATTATTCTTTTTGGGGTACATCTCACACGGTTGAGCCGCAACCCCGGTTACTATATTAGTAGTTAAGTTAGTGAGTTGGTGGGCTTATCAACTGCCTCACCCTAAAGGGATTCGAAATCGAGTACACCCCGCTGACGGGGATACACACTACCACTGGAGCAACCAGGGGAGTGTATATTAGGAACATACTTACAATCTAAATTGGCGCAAAGCCAAAAACTCTTTTGAGTCTCGTAGGCTTCTCATGTGTCCACACAAAATACCTGCTTTAAAATCAAAGGGGGGAAAAATCTTGAAATGGGTATCTGAAGTGAGAACCGAACTGTCGAAAACCAAATACAATCAGAAAACAAAACCGAAAAGGAAGATCAGACCTACTATTTATAATAATTAAAAAAAAAAAAAATACTTCCAAAGAGAAAAATAAAGGAACAATCTTTATATCGGAATCTAAATAAATGTGTACAAATCATTATACAATGAACCTACTTCAAATCGACACACAAAAAAAAGAAGCAAACTTGAAATTGGATATTTGAAGAAATTAAGAGGACAACCCAAAACAACAAATAATTACAAAAAAGAAAGCAAACCCATAAAGCAGAGCTGTATCCTCTACAAGCATAAGCAGAAATTAGATTCAAGATCAAAGAAAAATGTGATATTGGAAGAGAATTCAATAAAAACTAACCGATCAGCAATGGCGGAGCTTGTGCAGAATGATTTGAAAATAAGCCCCTTTTGAAGATTTTCATGCCCTATCAGAGCTTTTTCCACTTTACCTATCTGTCAGATCGGTGTAGGAATCTGTTAAGCAGTAACAGGGATGGCCAGCTTGCGTCAATTGCAGAAAAGTTGTTAGAGAAACCCATGAAATTAAAACAGCATAAAATGAAACACTCTAAAAAACAGAGTGAGAACAATATATTGAGGAAAAAGGAAATAGATCTTTTCGCTTTCACATAGTTTAAACACGAACAGGACTCCGGTTCAAGAGAGAACCGGAGCTCCTCAAAATTCCTAAATTACACCTATGGCATATTTTGAAAGAGCTATGGTTATCTCTTAACTAGAGTTCCTGTTTATATTTAAACTCATCTTTGAAAATGGTTTTTTCATTTTCTTTTTTCCTTCTTGTCTTGTGTGGGTAGGGAGCATCATATTCACACACTTAGCCTGAAAAGATTATAAATGGGTGGAGATGGGGCAGACAATGAAGAAAATATTTCGCTAAAGGTATAGGGCCCATTGTTATCTGCTCCCCCAAAAGGTGCACTCTTTACTATAATTCAATCCCCACCACAAGACCTCAGCCAAAAAAACTATTCAAGGAAGGCACCATGCAGTCTTTCAGCTTTAGCTGCTTTCTTTTATTTTTTATTTTCTTAACAGAGCTTGGAATTAACGACTCTTACAGTCTGTGTTTGTCCTTCCATCCTCTTAGTAAGCTCTGAGTAAGGATTTCTCCCTCTATTGTACCTATCATTGTGGCACCAAAATTATACAATTTTTTTCTTTTTAATTTGTCCCTATCATTGTGAGAGACGGATTTTAACCTTCAAAAATTCTCTAATTTGAATTCGGGAGAGAATAGAAACTCTACTACTCAATAGTAATGAAAAATAAAGGGTGCTACTACGAGGACACCAATATTTACTAGATACCAAATATATTATACTAGTTGTACACCATTGAAATGCAACAAATTCTACGAGCAAACCAATAGGTAAAAAAATACCTATAAGTATTCTAGTTATACATTATTCTAATTTAAAACTATAAAACAAGATAATTCATTACTCTTTCGTAGACCCAAACTCAACTAGAGGTAATTGATATTGAAGGAATCAGACCCAAATCCTTATACATTACACCCATTTTTGTGTGGGTTAAAGAGCTTGCAACAAAAGATCATAAAAAACTAAATGTTGAAAATGGTGTGGAGAGCCTAAAAATATCATACAAATCATACATAAAGATCATAAAAAACAAACTTAGTTTTAACCAAAAAAAAAGGAGAATATGTTAAGGGGAGAGACGAAGATTGAAGAACAATAAATAACTTAAGATATAAAGTTATTAAGATGGGAGAAGCTTATAGTAGTTCATGTTTCTACAAATCGTCGGTTCTCTAAAAGTAAGTTTTTAGAATAAGGTTTAGGGGTATGGGTGCTCATAGACAAGACATTCTTTTTAAAAAAAAAGTTATTTTTTTAAAATGATATCCAGTAAGTAAATAGTGTCCTCACTGCAGCACCCAAAATAAATTATACAAGAGATTCAATATTAAGTAGCCTTAGACATCAGTGGTGGTTGGTTACTTTCTCTGTAATCCACTTTAGAATAAGCTAGAACCATATTAATATTACCAATCAAAACATGTTATTTAAGGACCATGCTTGAAAACATGCTCATGCTAAACATAAGATCAATCAATTTAAAAACATGCAAACGAGGATGAAGCTAGAATATAATATTAAAATACAAATATTCTAATATGCAACTTCTAAACACTCAATCACCCAAAATAGAAGCATTCTAACGAACATGAAAATTGCTAAAATTGAATATATCAATTACCTACAATAGAAATAAACTAAATTTGTAATAAAAAATTAAATAAAAGAAACTAAACAAAAGTTTTCTAGGGCAGATGAACCCCCCCCCCCTTAAAAAAAAAAAAAAAAAAAAAAAAGGGACCATGGTTGCCAACGTATCCATTCAAATGGAGTCAAGTCATGCATAGTTTCAAAGTAATCGCACTTTGATTGTTCAATCATTACATGAATAGGTTATAAATTTTTCTACATTTTTTGGATTTTGAGAATTGCCCCAACAATTGATGAACATCAATCATGAGTAAATATATATATATATAGGGACCCGTAAGTGTAGAACCCCCGAACTAAATTCCCTATTTGGTGAATAGTGTCAGTGAATAGTGAATTTTGGTCAAAAATGGTATTCTATGTGTTATGAGGAACGAATCATGAATAAAGGGAGTTGAAGCCAAAAATATAATGGTATATGAGTGTTAAAGCCAAGATAAAAGAGTGGAAACACTCTAGGTAAGTCAATGGGAGAGTGAAAGCACTCTAAGTGGGAAAAAATGGGAAAAACAGGAGGATTCACCAAGTTCTGGTGAATCCCGGTCCACCGCCCCTCAAGGCCGATCGACTAGCTGTCACGAAATCGGCCAAAAATGGCCAACAGAGTGTGGGTTATGTAGGGCCGGTCGACCACCCCTCAAGGCCGGTCGACCGACTGTCACCAAAACGCCCAAATGGGCTTTACAATAGGGTTTTTGGTTTGGTCGGTTGACCACCCCTCCTAGTCGGTCGACCGGGCTCCCAAGGTTTTGCCCAGTTGAGTCTTTTGCACTGTTTCATTAAGGGTATGATGGTCTTTTGACCTCCCCTTACTCTATAAATCCCCAAATTCGTGGGTGAGGGTTTCATAAACCCTCAAGGCAGAAATTAGAGAGATTTAGAGAGTTGGAGAGGGAGAAAGGAGAAAGGAGAAAACTAGGGTTGGCCAAAGGATTTGGCTAGGATCAAGCTGGAGCTTGGATCTCACATCCTCATCTCTTCTCAAGCTTCTCTTCAATCTTAATAGGTAAGTAGTACTACTGAAATTACCCTAATCAATGATCTCTAAGACCTAGAGAGGGGTGAATAGGTCTATCTAAGAATTTCTAACCAATTTAAAATTTTCAAATTATTAGTTTAGAAGTCAATAGATGATCCACACAAATCTAACACAGAAGATATTTTACGTGGAAAATCCTTACGGGAAAAACCACGGGATCTCATCCAGCAACAAATTTCACTATGAAAAGTATTCAAGTACAAGACAAAACCTTACCCATAACAGACATGACACACACGACGTTCCTTGGTACTGACTCTTGCTCTTGATTTCCACGAACCAATAGGTTTGATCTTCGCCGTAGCAGCTTCGATTCCACACTGACCAAATCTTCTCAAGCTACTTTAATACCACGATCTTACAAGATCGATCTCCTTCCACGAAGGCTCCGGATCATACACCAGACAGGTGTTTCCTGATGGTCAGGTGTTTCCTAGTGGTCAGGTATTTCCTGTTAGTCAGAGGTGCGTCTCTGGCTTGTCAGATGAGTTTCATTTTCCTGACAGGTTGGATGGGTTTCCTGGCTATCAGATGTGTATCCTAACTGATCAGATGTGTATCATGGCGATCAGATGTGTATCATGGCGATCAGATGTGTTTCCTGACAAATGTGGTTGTGTGTGTGTGGATGTTCCCATAGAGGAAAAATATAAAGTAAGTGTCAGAGGTGTGGTTCATGACAGAGTGTGATATGTCAGAGGTGTTGTTCCTGACAGAGTATGATTTGTTAGAAGTATTGTTCATGGCAGTTATCGGGTGAAGACCCGGGATATGTGTAAAATATGATGATTAAAGGATTAATTGGGTCGACATACCCAATGATTGGTTATAATCGGGAAAAGTCTCGATTGGTTGATAATTGAGTTTGTGGACTCATGGATAGAGGTTGTACACGGGCGAAGGCCCAGTTGATCGAGTCTATGGACTCAAGGATAAAGCGTGAGCGGTTATCTGAAATGGTAACCTGGTGTCGTGGACAATCACTGGATGAATTTGACAACTTGGAGGTTGGAAACCTCGAATTGAGTGAAATAGCCCTGAGTGACCTCGAGTCACGAATTACGATATTATTATTCTGCATATTAGTATAATATGAGAATTGTATTGTACTACTATATCATTATTGATGAATGTTATTATGTGAAAATTAGTTTAGATGGGCTGTGGATTTTGCTGGGCTCTATGACTCACATCTTATTTTATGTCTTCAGATTCTGAAGCGGTTAACGATTGACAAGGAGTTACACTTTAGAGTCTGGAGATATATCGGTGTAGGTTTGGCGCCAAAAGTAAAGACTACTCTAGCTAGTGAGGTAACACATTTGCTTATGATGGGTTATTGTGATGACCAGTTGTTATTGCTTATGTAAACTGATAAGAAAAGTTGAAAATTCGTGCATTTTCACAGGTGAAGTCTTCTGTATGCGTGGTTATGACGAACGGGCACGCGTCTCGGAACTTGATTCCTTAGGCGCGGGTTCGGGGCGTCACAGTATGGGTGCTCATAGACAAGACATTCTTTTAAAAAAGAAAGTTATTTTTTAAAAATGATATCCAGTCAATAAATATTGGTGTCCTCACTGCAGCACCCAAAATAAATTATACAAGAGATTCAATATTAAGCAGCCTTAGACATCTGTGGTGGTTGGTTACTTTCTCCATAATCCACTTTAGAATAAGCTAGAACCATATTAATATTACCAATCAAAACATGTTATTTAAGGACCATGCTTGAAAACATGCTCATGCTAGACAGAAGATCAATCAATTTAAAAACATGCAAACGAGGATGAAGCTAGAATATAATATTAAAATACAAATATTCTAATATGCAACTTCTAAACACTCAATCACCCAAAATAGAAGCATTCTAACGAACATGAAAATTGCTAAAATTGAATATATCAATTACCTACAATAGAAATAAACTAAATTTGTAATAAAAAATAAATAAAAGAAACCAAACAAAAGTTTTCTAGGGCAGATGAACCCCCCCCCCCCCAAAAAAAAAAAAGGGACCATTGTTGCCAACTTATCCATTCAAATGGAGTCAAGTCATGCATAGTTTCAAAGTAATCGCACTTTGATTGTTCAATCATTACATTAATAGGTTATAAATTTTTCTACATTTTTTGGATTTTGAGAATTGCCCCAACAATTGATGAAAATACATCATAAGTAAATATATATATATAGGGACCCGTAAGTGTAGAACCTCGGAACTAAATTCCCTATTTGGTGAATAGTGTCAGTGAATTGTGAATTTTGGACAAAAATGGTATTCTATGTGTTATGAGGAACGAATCATGAATAAAGGGAGTTGAAGCCAAAAATATAATGGTATATGAGTGTTAAAGCCAAGATAAAAGAGTGGAAACACTCTAGGTAAGTCAATGGGAGAGTGAAAGCACTCTAACTGGGAAAAATGTTAGACATGATGCCCAGAAAAGTCATTTAGATTGTTAGAACCTTATTAATTTGATTAATAAATGCTTCTTCTTAATCTATTGTGTATTCATTATGGGTAATTGACCATGATCATGAGATGATCTATACGATATGAGATATCGATAAAGGTCCATAGGATATATTGTAGGAAAGTTATGTGATTAGATTATCACAGGTAGATATAACTTTCCGGTTCCTTAAACTTTATATAGTCACAGCTGTGGGTGAAGCTGAGCACTTCACTTATATAGTTGCCAGAATGCTAAGATGTTCTCAATAGTTGAGATGTAGTTCTATCTCGAACTATTGTAGTGGAGACTACACATCAGCATATGGGTGCTTAAATGTACATTGACTGATTGCATTCAATGAGAGACCTCTTGCATAAACATCCTATCAGATAGTTGGTCTGTCATTCACATTGAACGGTTTCGATGATCCTTAGATCTCATGAGTTCATCTATGACTGGGCAGTGATCTGACTGTTTTAATTCCACCAACATATTTTCTAACTTAGGGAATACAATATAGTGACAGTTGGATAGTCAGAAAGTTGTTCGAGTTATGATGAATTTCAAACAAGAAATCCACGCTCATTAATTTGAGAGATTATCCAAGTTCCGGATAAGACAGCTGATTAAGTTCAAATCCTGCGCAGGTGATTTTGAAAACAAAATAATTTTTGAAATATACTTTTATTAAAAGGTATTATACTTATAAAAAGATTTTTTTCAGAATGTTTTTCATGAGAAATTGTTTCTCATGGCTTAATCATAAGTCTTGGAAACCCGGATGATTTGCAATGGGTTATGGGTTAGATAGTATGTCAATCGCGAAGGCCCATTAGGGATAATGTATTTGGAAGGATAAATTGAATTTAAAAGTTCATGTGGCGGGATCCGTAATGGTTAATGTTTATACACTGGAATTCAATTGCAACATGGATATCTCACGTCACTTGCAATTCCGATGTAATTCTCATTTAGGGTCAATGGGATAACATTGGATAAGCCAGGGTAAGAATGTCCCAGAGCAATCTGTGGAGGTGCTCACATAAGAAATAAAAGTTCAATAATTGATTAAAAGTTAATCAATTATTTTAAGTGATTAAAAGTTAATCATTTAATTAAATAGATTAATAGTTAATCTATTGTTTAAATTAATTGTTAATTTAAACTAAGGGATTATTTTAGTAATTATTTGATTAACATAATTAAAGGGGAAATGGGTTTGACCCATATCCATAAACCCATTAAAATGGACCTTTAATATGGGCCAAAGCCCATGGGTTTAAACCCTAGGGTGGGGCGCCCACTTGAGGAATCCTAATTGGATTAAGATTTGTTTAATTCAATAATTATTGAAATATAATTCCTTTTATTCTGGAATTAAAATCCAAGTGTTGCATTGCAATTAGGATTAAGATGTTATTGTAATTAGATTACAATAAGGAGTTTTAACTCCTCAAATCTCATGCCCCATAGAAGCTCATGCCCCCCTTTGTGGATTCCTAGTTTGACTAGGTTTCCTACTTTGGTGTAGGATGTTGACTTATCCCTTTTAATTAAGGAATCCTCTTATAATAGGGTCTCTTTAATTAATAGGATTACTATAACTACAGTAGTTTTAGATTAAGTAGGAGTTGATTTAATTAATAATAAGAGTTATTGTTAATTAATAAATCCTACTAGATAAGATCAAGTTGGAGTAGGATTAGGATAAGATCTTAGTCTATAAATACCCCAACACCCTAGACCATTAAGTAGAACTCTCCAAATTTTTTTCTCTCCTCTCCTCTCTCTCTCCGAACCGTGAGCCCTAGGGGAGACCCCTAGGAATTTTCGTGAGCTACATTGGTGGTCCTAGTTGGGTTTTGCAAATCTAGGGTTTTGAACCTTAGTATTATTGGTGATAGAAGGTCTTCACCATTGATTCATCTTCTTCCTCTTGCTTTTATAATTCCAAAGGAGATTCTAAAGCTTCGTGGGGATAGCGAAGAACAAGGATCGAGCTTCTAGTATTTTTTTGGAGAAATCTCTACAAAGAGTTCTGACGGTTCGAGTGAATTAAGCTTCACCGGTGAAAAACATTCACCGAGGTGATATGACTAAAACTCTTAGATAATTTTGATACTTTTTATGGTGTTAAGATCTAGGGGATCCAGGTTTCGCATAAATTTTTATCCGGATCCCCCTTCAAAAAAATGGAAAAAACAGGAGGATTCACCAAGTTCTGGTGAATCCCGGTCCACTGCCCCTCAAGGCCGATCGACTAACTGTCACGAAATCTGTAGAGACCCCGAATCTTTTTCATGTTTTTACTTCATTGTATTAGGGGTATTATAGTCCTTATGATGTTTTGATGTTTATTGTATTATATATTTATTTGGCGTGGTGTGAACTAGGCTTAATCAAACTTGTAACGGAGGGATGTCATATCATACCCTAAACTTTAGGAAGCTCTAGTTTTGGCACCGTTTACTGGAATTGAGTGATTCTTGAACCATTAGAAATGTGTTGGAACCCTCTTCGAAGTTCATGTTTAATGTTTTTCCTTATTTTGAGTTTAAGCCAAGTCAATGGTGGGTTTTATTTAATGGAAATACAGATCAGTCAACTTTGGGGACAATTTAGTCTATTAATTAAGTGGAATTTAGAAATTCTAAAACACCAGAAATGTTCGTTTTCGAAAGACGAATCCAACGCAAGTTGAATCGTCAAAATCCGATGAACGAGTAAAAAGTTATGGCCAAAACAGTAGAGTGGGCCAAAAATCTGCAAGAACCGATCGCTCGGTCAGAATCAGCGATCGATCGGTATCTATCGACTGGTCCAAAATTTTGTATGGGGAAATTTTCCAGAGAGTGCTTTTTTGACCGATCGCCCGGTCAAGAGCACCGATCGCTCGGTTGAGAACCGATCGATCGGTCATAACCACCGATCGCTCGGTCCTTCGAGCATTTTTGCTGATTTTTTTAGTAAGGGCTTTTTGGTCTTTTTGTTCTCAGACCTTGATGCTATAAATAGGGGGTCCTACTCGAAATATTAAAATACTCCACTTAGTTCTAACCTAATTTGGCAAAAAGGGGGAGAAACCCTAGGGTTTTGAGAGAGGGTTGCTTGGAGAAGAAGGAGGTTGCTAGAAGATTGAGAGGAAAGCTTGGAGAGTGTCCTCAAAGCTTCTCCAAATCATCTCGGGAGCGTTTTGAATCCAAGGGAAGGATTCCTAAGGTCGATATACTATCCTAATCAACTCTATTTTAAGGTTTTATGAATGTGGATGTGCTAAGAATTGTAGAAATAGATAGTTGATGCATTTTCCCTAATTTTCTATGAAATAAGCTAATTACAGATGGGAATGTGAATGGAAATATGGATTTGAATGTGGATAGAATGTATGGAGGATGGGAAATGTATGGAGGATGGGATTAATATGTGGATATGAATATATGAATTGTATGGATGAAATTATGATTTGATGAATGCATGAAAAGTAGAGAAACAATTGATTCATATTATGCGTACACAAGGTGTTTATGAAAATGCTTGAAAGGATAAATGCTATTATACTCTTATGAAATGGTGGTAAATTGATTATGAATTGCGATATGAATTATGATAAGATATGTATATGTGAATGGTTTGTTAAGTATGTCTAATTATTTGCATGGAAATTGATAGTCGGGAAGGTAAGAACTTAAGGGAACATCTCTCAAACCGGGAATTCTCTAACTATTTGGTATGGGACAGTATAGTGGAGTTTCCATGGTGGGAGATCGGAATCTAAGCAATTACTAACTCGAATGTTAATTTCGACACTTAAGCACATATGCACGTGTATTTTAAGATAAGAGTCTCACAAGTCACACATGTGGACCACAACCATGAGCATGACATACGTATGACATTCTGAATAAGCATAAGCATGACATGGTCCGTATCCGCCAAGAACGGCATGTCAATTACATTTGATTCATAGGCATGGTCCATATCCGCCAAGAACGGCATGTCACATTACTGTATGATTTGAATAAGTGCATAAGCATAAGCATAAGCATCTCACAAGCACGTGGTCTCGTAAGCATAAGTACCTTATAAGTGTATGGTTTTCTAAGTCTAAGATTCTCACAAGTACACGAGTCAAGGTGATGATATGATGTATATGCGCACACGTTCTTCCGCACTCTGATTATGTTATTATGTTATTGGATATGTTTCTGACTAAGTGCATGTATATTATTATTGTTGGTTGGATTTTATATACACTGAGTACCTTTGTACTCAGCCGGATTTTGTCTTGGCAGGTATAGAGCAGGAGTACACGGCGGAGCCGTGGGTTGAGGAGACTTACCTCGAGGAAGGAGGTGAAGGTGAGCCTTCTGAGGAGGGAGCCGGAGACTTGGGCGGCTACACCTCTTAGTTTACATTTCTTTTCATTGAGAGAGTTTTGTAATTGACTTTTAGAGGATGTTGCTCAGTAGACTTTTATGGTTGTGTATCAGACTCTTTGGATTTAGTAGTTGTAATTGTTGACTATAGACTCGTGTTATTTAGTTGGTTTGGGTTATATATATCGGAAATTTTATTACTCTCATTTTTGGAGACTCGTGTTAGTGTGCCTTGCATGTCATGGATTTTAAGCAGGTTAAGTAATGTGGCGATCCTAAAGTCCTATTTTAGCCTTGTGGGATTTTGGGGTTGTTACAGAGGTGGTATCAGAGCTCAAGGCATTAGGTTCCTTTGGGCTAAGTTGTCCTCTCAGTAGGAGTCGTGTTATGTCACTCCGGGTCTGATACCAGAGGATATCAATCAAAGCACAAGGCATTAGAGCCCTTAAGGCTAAGGTATTAAGTATAGGGTATAGGAAGATGTCAACCTTAGGAAAGCAACATCAAGTCCAGGACTTTAAAATTGTTGAGGATTGAGTTTTGATTAAGCGTAGACTTAGGAATTTATGTGAGTGTGTTCTAAATAGATTGTTTTCTTCTTCTCAGGATTGTAAGCATGAGAAGGGGTGGAAGAAATAATAGGAATGGAGGAGGCAGTGTGACCGATGGGGATTCCCCAGATGGTGCCTCCCAAGCCAATGTGAGTCGGGCTATGGAAGCTATTGCAGCAGCCATGGAGAGGCAGGCTGAAATTATGGCTCAGCAAACAGCATTGCTAGCAGCTAGTCAAGCTAGGCAGGAGAGGCAGGTTGATGTTCACCCACCTCGTCATAACGGAGTGGAAACTTTTAGGAGAATGAATCCTCCAGCCTTCTACGGTAGTACGGATCCCTCAGTTGCTGAGTTGTGGATCATGCAACTAGAGAAGATTTTCTCCGTGCTTGAGGCTACCGATGAGCAGAGGGTGAAATGGGCCTCCTTCGTCATGGAAGGCGAAGCGGAACATTGGTGGAGGGCCGCATCTAGGCAGAGGAATGAGGTGCGAGCTGGACAAGAGTGGACTTGGGGAGAGTTCCTCGACATCTTCTACGAGAGATACTTCCCGGTGTTTGTGAGAGATCAGAAGGAGATTGAATTCTCTACCTTGGAGCAAGGGAGGATGTCAATGGCCGAGTATGAGGCCAAGTTTGTAGAGCTTTCTAGGTTCGCTCCTCACTTGATTGCTACAGAGAGAATGAAAGCAAAGAGGTTTGAGCGAGGTTTGAAGGATTTTATTCGGGAGAAAGTTTCGATACTTCAACTCGAGACTTGTAGGGAAGTGTACCAACGTGCTTTGATAGCTGAGAAGAATTCAGAAGAATTGTTGAAGAAGAGGGAGAAGTTGCAAGCAGGTAGGTTTGGTCCTCAGGACAAGAGGCCAAGGGTGTCGGGTCCTATGCCGATTGCTAGGCCTACCCCTTATCAGAGGCCGACTCAGGTAGCCCCACGAGCAGCTCAGGTGGCTCCGCCTACTACTGGCATTTAGCTGTTTGATGTATGCCGCTAGTGCGGAAAGAGGCACAGAGTGGGAGAGTGTAGGGCAATTACTGGAGGTTGTTTCCATTGTGGAGAGGTCTCACACCGGATCCGAGATTGCCCACTCTGCATTCAGCAGGGGATTCAGTTGACTCAGCCACAGGGAGTCAGGCCCCCAGGTAGGCAGTCCACACAGTAGAGGCCACCACAAGGTCCTAGACCTCAGCAGCCTCGCCAGCCAGCTCAGGGTCGAGTGTTTGCTACCTCGGAGCGGGATGCACAGGCGTCCGACGACGTTGTGCAGGGTATATTTAATTGTGTTTTAGTTAATTAAAATATTGTTCTGATGCTATGTGTGTGATATTAAATGTTATGTGGTATGATGTAAGATGCATGTATGTATTCATGATTTGACAAATTAGCTTTGTGTATTAATTCAGGCTCATTGTTGATAAATGATTTCCTCGCTCATGTTTTGATCGATACTGGTTCCACTCACTCCTTCGTTACACCTAGTTTTGCACGAGAGTTTCCGATGGAGCCAAGTCTGTTAGATCGTGAATTGTCTATCACCACTCCTGTCGGTAGTTCAGTCATCACTGATAAGGTCTATCGAGATTGCGACATTCAAGTAGGGCAGAGAGAGATGCCGGCTGATCTGATTGTCCTTGAGTTCCAAGACTTTGACGTCATTTTAGGCATGGATTGGCTTTCCAAATACCATGGGCATGTCGACTGTTTTGGGAAAGTGGTCAACTTTAGACCAATCAGTGAGCCCTTTTTTCATTTTCAAGGGTTGAAGAAGAAGGACTTAGCTCGTTTCGCGGCATTGAGTCTTACTACCTCGGAAGCACCAGATTTCTCAAGTATCCCTATTGTAGAGGAATTCATGGATGTCTTTCCTAAAGACTTACCGGGTTTGCCACCGGATAGAGAAGTAGAGTTTGTAATTGAGTTGGTTCCGGGTACGGCACCCATCTCTAAAGCGCCATATAGGATGGCTCCAGCAGAGTTGAAAGAGCTTAAGGAGCAGATTGACGAATTGCTTGGTCTTGGATTTATCCGCCCAAGTGTATCACCTTGGGGAGCTCCTGTTTTGTTTGTGAAGAAGAAGGATGGTTCGATGAGGATGTGTATCGACTATCGACAACTGAACAAGGTCACCATCAAGAACAAATATCCTTTACCTAGGATCGATGACTTGTTTGATCAGTTGCAAGGAGCTAAGTATTTCTCCAAGATTGATTTGAGGTCGGGCTACCATCAGCTGAAGATAAAGGCGGAAGATGTGCCTAAGTCTGCTTTTAGGACCAGATATGGGCATTTTGAATTCTTAGTCATGCCGTTCGGTTTGACAAATGCCCTGGTAGCATTCATGGATCTCATGAACAGGATCTTCAAGCCGACTCTGGACCGCTTTGTGATCGTGTTTGTGGATGACATTTTAGTGTACTCCAGGACACAGAAGGAGCATGAGATGCATCTCCGGATCACTCTGAAGACACTCCGTGAGCATAAGCTATATGCTAAGCTTAGCAAGTGCGAGTTTTGGCTAGAAAAAGTAGCATTTCTAGGCCATGTGGTGTCAGAAGAGGGGATTTCAGTTGACCCTGCTAAGATAGAAGTAGTGGAAGGATGGGGAAGACCAAAGAGTGTTACAGAGGTTCGAAGTTTCTTGGGCCTAGCTGGATATTATCGAAGATTTGTGGAAGGTTTTTCTAGTTTGGCAGCTCCACTTACTCATCTAACTCGGAAGAACGCTAGATTTGAGTGGAATGAGAAATGTGAGAAGAGTTTTCTTGAGTTGAAGAAGCGTCTCACCACCGCTCCGATCTTGACTGTTCCATCGGGTAGTGAAGATTTTGTGGTGTATAGTGATGCCTCACTCGTTGGGTTAGGTTGTGTTCTTATGCAACACGGGAAGGTGATTGCCTATGCTTCTCGGCAGTTGAAAGACCACGAGAAGAACTATCCTACCCATGATTTGGAGTTAGTAGCCTTGGTTTTTGCTCTTAAGATCTGGAGACACTACTTGTACGGTGCGCAGTTTGAAGTTTTCACCGACCACAAAAGTCTAAAGTATTTATTCTCGCCGAAAGAGCTGAATTTGAGGCAGCGTCGTTGGGTGGAATTCCTCAAGGATTATGATTGTTCTATCCAGTACCACCCGGGGAAAGCGAATGTAGTGGCAGATGCGCTAAGTAGGAGACCTACTGGGTTCTTGGCACACTTGATGGTCCAAGAATGGAAGCTACTAGAAGAGGTGTCTAGCCTTGATGCAGGTTTCAGTGTGGGAGCTTCTAGAGCCTTGTTGGCTAACATTATGGTCAGGCCAACCTTATTGGACAGGATTAAGGATCTGCAGTGGAATGATGGAGAACTGCACGCTGCCATGAATAAGTCACTGAGCAGCGGGTTTGAGGATTTCTCTTGGAGGTATGGTGGAGTTTGTTTCAAGGGTAGACTTTGTGTTCCGGATGATGAGGATTTAAGAAGGGAGATTCTGGATGAAGCCCACAAGTCTAAGTACACCGTGCATCCGGGAGGTACTAAGATGTACCAGAACCTTAAGAAGTATTTCTGGTGGAAAGGTATGAAGAAAGATGTGGCTACCTTTGTATCCAAGTGTTTGGTGTGTCAGCAGGTGAAGGCCGAACACAGGAGGCCGGCAGGACTTCTTCAGTCTCTTCCTATTCCCGAGTGGAAGTGGGAAAATATCTCCATGGATTTCGTTGTTGGTTTGCCAAAGACGGCCAAGAACTTTGATGCCATTTGGGTTGTGGTTGACCGATTGACTAAATCAGCTCATTTTCTTCCATATCGGACCACTTTCAACTCCAACCAGTTGGCTAATCTCTATATCAAGGAGATTGTCCGTTTGCATGGAGTGCCAGTTAGCATTGTTTCTGATCGAGATCCGAAATTTACTTCCAAGTTTTGGAAGAGTTTCAGCATGCTATGGGTTCCCATTTGGATTTTAGTTCGGCATTTCATCCGCAGACAGATGGGCAAACTGAGAGGGTGAACCAGATCATAGAGGACATGCTACGAGCTTGCATGTTAATCTTTCAGGGTAGTTGGGTTGATCACTTGCCGTTGGTTGAGTTTGCCTATAACAATAGCTATCAAGCTAGCATTCAGATGACACCGTTTGAAGCACTTTATGGGAGGAGTTGTCGTTCACCTTTGTGTTGGGACGAAGTTGGTGAGAGGAAGCTTTTGGGTCCCGAGCTCGTTGGTCAGACTGTGGATAGAGTTCAGTTGATCAGGGAGAGGTTGAAAGCAGCTCAGAGTAGACAGAAGAGCTATGCCAATACTCGGAGGAGAGATCTTGAGTTCCAAGTCGGAGATTTTGTATTTGTAAAGATCTCACCTACGAAGGGGGTGATGAGATTCGGCAAGCGAGGCAAGCTCAGTCCGAGATATGTGGGTCCTTTTGAGATCATCACCCGAGTCGAGGAAGTTGCTTATCGGGTCGCCTTACCACCTCACATGGAAGGTGTGCATAATGTTTTTTATATCTCTATGTTGAGAAAGTATATTTCCGATCCTTTACATGTCATTCATTTGGAACCGTTGGAAATTCGGGAAGATTTGACTCTAGTAGAGCAACCGGCTCGAATTTTGGACCGGAAAGAGCAAGTTTTACGTTCTAAGGTCATTCCTCTGGTGCTCTTGCAATGGGAGCATCACTCTAGAGAAGAGGCTACTTGGGAGAGAGAAGCCGAAGTCCGCGAAAAGTACCCGCACTTATTCACCTAAGGTACGTAATTTCGAGGACGAAATTCTTTTAAGGGGGGAGGGGGAGGATGTAGAGACCCCGAATCTTTTTCATGTTTTTACTTCATTGTATTAGGGGTATTATAGTCCTTATGATGTTTTGCTGTTTATTGTATTATATATTTATTTGGCGTGGTGTGAACTAGGCTTAATCAAACTTGTAACAGAGGGATGTCATATCACACCCTAAACTTTAGGAAGCTCTAGTTTTGGCACCGTTTACTGGAATTGAGTGATTCTTGAACCATTAGAAAGGTGTTGGAACCCTCTTCGAAGTTCATGTTTAATGTTTTTCCTTATTTTGAGTTTAAGCCAAGTCAATGGTGGGTTTTATTTAATGGAAATGCAGATCAGTCAACTTTGGGGACAATTTAGTCTATTAATTAAGTGGAATTTAGAAATTCTAAAACACCAGAAATGTTCGTTTTCGAAAGACGAATCCAACGCAAGTTGAATCGTCAAAATCCGATGAACGAGTAAAAAGTTATGGCCAAAACAGTAGAGTGGGCCAAAAATCTGCAAGAACCGATCGCTCGGTCAGAATCAGCGATCGATCGGTATCTATCGACTGGTCCAAAATTTTGTATGGGGAAATTTTCCAGAGAGTGCTTTTTTGACCGATCGCCCGGTCAAGAGCACCGATCGCTCGGTTGAGAACCGATCGATCGGTCATAACCACCGATCGCTCGGTCCTTCGAGCATTTTTGCTGATTTTTTTAGTAAGGGCTTTTTGGTCTTTTTGTTCTCAGGCCTTGATGCTATAAATAGGAGGTCCTACTCGAAATATTAAAATACTCCACCTAGTTCTAACCTAATTTGGCAAAAAGGGGGAGAAACCCTAGGGTTTTGAGAGAGGGTTGCTTGGAGAAGAAGGAGGTTGCTAGAAGATTGAGAGGAAAGCTTGGAGATTGTCCTCAAAGCTTCTCCAAATCGTCTCGGGAGCGTTTTGAATCCAAGGGAAGGATTCCTAAGGTCGATATACTATCCTAATCAACTCTATTTTAAGGTTTTATGAATGTGGATGTGCTAAGAATTGTAGAAATAGATAGTTGATGCATTTTCCCTAATTTTCTATGAAATAAGCTAATTACAGATGGGAATGTGAATGGAAATATGGATTTGAATGTGGATAGAATGTATGGAGGATGGGAAATGTATGGAGGATGGGATTAATATGTGGATATGAATATATGAATTGTATGGATGAAATTATGATTTGATGAATGCATGAAAAGTAGAGAAACAATTGATTCATATTATGCGTACACAAGGTGTTTGTGAAAATGCTTGAAAGGATAAATGCTATTATACTCTTATGAAATGGTGGTAAATTGATTATGAATTGCGATATGAATTATGATAAGATATGTATATGTGAATGGTTTGTTAAGTATGTCTAATTATTTGCATGGAAATTGATAGTCGGGAAGGTAAGAACTTAGGGGAACATCTCTCAAACCGGGAATTCTCTAACTATTTGGTATGGGACAGTATAGTGGAGTTTCCATGGTGGGAGATCGGAATCTAAGCAATTACTAACTCGAATGTTAATTTCGACACTTAAGCACATATGCACGTGTATTTTAAGATAAGAGTCTCACAAGTCACACATGTGGACCACAACCATGAGCATGACATACGTATGACATTCTGAATAAGCATAAGCATGACATGGTCCGTATCCGCCAAGAACGGCATGTCAATTACATTTGATTCATAGGCATGGTCCGTATCCGCCAAGAACGGCATGTCACATTACTGTATGATCTGAATAAGTGCATAAGCATAAGCATAAGCATCTCACAAGCACGTGGTCTCGTAAGCATAAGTACCTTATAAGTGTATGGTTTTCTAAGTCTAAGATTCTCACAAGTACACGAGTCAAGGTGATGATATGATGTATATGCGCATACGTTCTTCCGCACTCTGATTATGTTATTATGTTATTGGATATGTTTCTGACTAAGTGCATGTATATTATTATTGTTGGTTGGATTTTATATACACTGAGTACCTTTGTACTCAGCCGGATTTTGTCTTGGCAGGTATAGAGCAGGAGTACACGGCGGAGCCGTGGGTTGAGGAGACTTACCTTGAGGAAGGAGGTGAAGGTGAGCCTTCTGAGGAGGGAGCCGGAGACTTGGGCGGCTACACCTCTTAGTTTACATTTCTTTTCATTGAGAGAGTTTTGTAATTGACTTTTAGAGGATGTTGCTCAGTAGACTTTTATGGTTGTGTATCAGACTCTTTGGATTTAGTAGTTGTAATTGTTGACTATAGACTCGTGTTATTTAGTTGGTTTGGGTTATATATATCGGAAATTTTATTACTCTCATTTTTGGAGACTCGTGTTAGTGTGCCTTGCATGTCATGGATTTTAAGCAGGTTAAGTAATGTGGCGATCCTAAAGTCCTATTTTAGCCTTGTGGGATTTAGGGGTCGTTACAAAATCGGCCAAAAATGGCCAACAGATTGTGGGTTATGCAGGGCCGGTCGATCACCCCTCAAGGCCGGTCGACCAACTATCACCAAAACGCCTAAATGGGCTATATAGTAGGGTTTTTGGCCTGGTCTGTCGACCACCCCTCCTAGCCGGTCGACCGGGCTCCCGAGGTTTTGCCCAGTTGAGTCTTTTGCACTGTTTCATTAAGGGTATGATGGTCTTTTGACCTTCCCTTACTCTATAAATCCCCAAATTCGTAGGTGAGGGTTTCATAAACCCTCAAGGCAGAAATTAGAGAGAGTTGGAGAGGGAGAAAGGAGAAAGGAGAAAGGAGAAAGCTAGGGTTGGCCAAAGGATTTGGCTAGGATCAAGGTGGAGCTTGGATCTCACATCCTCATCTCTTCAATCTTAAAAGGTAAGTAGTACTACTGAAATTACCCTGATCAATGATCTCTAAGACCTAGAGGGGGGTGAATAGGTCTATCTAAGAATTTCTAACTAATTTTAATTTTTCAAATTATTAGTTTAGAAGTCAATAGATGATCCACACAAATCTAACACAGAAGATATTTTACGTGGAAAACCTTTACGGGAAAAACCACGGGATCTCGTCCGGCAACAAATTTCACTATGAAAAGTATTCAAGTAGAAGATAAGATCTTACCCAAAATGGACACGACACACATGACGTTCCTTGGTACTGACTCTTGCCCTTGATTTCCACGAACCAACAGGTTCGATCTTCGCCGTAGTAGCTTCGATTCCACATCGACCAAATCTTCTCAAGCTACTTCAATTCCATGATCTCACAAGATCGATCTCCTTCCACGAAGGCTCCGGATCATACATCGGACACACACACAAGGTGTAGGGTTGTGAATCAATTTAGAACACTTCAAACCGTAGAGGGATCTCATAAAGATCTGAGATCACACAATGCAAGATCAAAGGATTAGATCTATACTTGTGTTCTCTAGGATGATTGAAAGAAGAGGGATCGACAAAGATCAAAAGATAAGAATGGAAAAAACCCTAGATGGGTTTCTCAGACCTCTACTATTTCAAAAATAAATAGTGGATACGAATTAGGTCATCAAAAGTTGTTTATATGGGGTTTAGAAAAGAGTACTGAAAAGAAAAAATTCTGTTTACGGGGGACCGATCAATCGGTGCTCAATACCGAGTGATCATTCCAAAAGCGAGCGATCGGTCTTCTCACCGAGAGCTTGGTTCAAAAGACCCTCTCTGGAAAATTAACCCATACAATTTTTAAGACCAGCGACAGATACCGATCTCTCGGTAGGCCACCAAGCGATCGGTCTTTATGATCAAGCGATCGGTCCAAAAATAACTCTCTGGAAATTTTGCCCATGCAAAATATTCCACCAGTTGATAGCTACCGGTCTCTTGGTAGGGAACCGATCGATCGGTCTCAACACCGAGCGAGCGGTGGAGACAGAATTGTTTCAAGACCTTTTACAATGAATTTTTTTTATGATTCAAACAAGACCAATTATCATTATTATGATTTTAACAAACCTCCTAGGTATGATTAGGGTTATCTAAGTCACATCCAACCTAGGTAGGGGTCTCTAAGTCCTTTACCTGTCTAGATCTGGAGTAGAAGCTTTGATGATATTTGTCTTCATTTTCTTCAGACTTCTTGAAGCTTTAACTCTCATGACAAGTTGAACTAGACTCATAATACCATGACCTATCTAATGATCACAGAATTTGCCAACACCTAAGTAGGGATTTACAATCTCCCCCTTTGGCAATTCCGGGACAAAAACAAGACTGACTCACATACTAGGTTCAAATTTTCCCAAATGATTCAAAAGTGGAAAATTTGACCTTTAGATGACTCAATACAAGTATAAAATACATGACACTTCAACTTGTCATGTTTCACCAATTCTAGAACTTGTTTGCCTGCATATGCTCAACCAAAAACCTGTGAAGCATGGGAAATTCAAAAAACAATTCAGTAATTGTTATGGTAAAAACAAAAACAACAGGTTCATCCATATGAATGTTAAGATAATGTGAGCGTTCATCCATATGAATGTTAAGATAATGTGAGCTCATCACTCTCCCCCTTTTTGGCTCGAAATGCCAAGGGCAGAAATATCATATGAGATGATAACAAATGATAAACAGAGTAAAACATGAACATCATCTCATATATATCAAACTATCCATGACAAAATACATCCAATGTATCAAAATAAAACTAGGACTCCAGTTAACTCCAAAAGATAAAAGTGAAACAAAAGGAGTATCCTAGTACATCAAACTAACTCACTTCTCCTCATCATCAGAAGTAAGCTGAGACTCATAGTACGCTCTAAAATCACGAACATCTTGCTGCACTCCCAGTACTACTGCATCAAGTGATCTAAGGCAACCATGGATCTTTGTAGTAAACTCTTGGTAGGAGGCAACATGGGTCCTGAGATCCATCTACATCTCTCTCATCATCCTGGCAAGATCATCAATCGAGGTCGGAGGAGGACGAAACGAACCTTCACCACCTTTATCGTCCTCATCAATATCTCAAACTGAAGCATGAGAAAAACTCTGAGCAAGGGTCTTTTTGTTGATTGGACCCTTGGGAATGCGAGTAGTGGCACCAGGAGGAGCTATAACTCCTTGAGCACCAAGGAGTTTAGTAATCAGGGAACCAAATGGAAGAGCTCCAACTACAGTATCGGCATGATGGACTTGTATCATCAGATCAATAATGTGCGCGGCAAGATCAGTATCATGATCACGCAGAAGACTGAAAAGGAATTGAGCACGATCTTCTCGAAGATGATCACACAGAAGACTGAAAAGGAATTGAGCACGATCTTCTCAAAGATTGGCAGTATGAACCTTAGGATGGATATTGGCACTCATGACAAGATTTACTAGGTGTGCATCCCTAGTAAGCTGAGACACAGAAATGAGAGAACCAACCCATAGAGTAGGAGCACCACTTAGAAAAGTGACAGCATTATCTAGTGATTCCTTATCCTCATGTATTGTAACACCCCGAAATACCCCCTAGGAGTTTAGGGATATTTTAGGTGTCACACTATGTACCTATCAAACCATCCTGTAATGCACAAGATAAAATACAGTACTAACAATGATAATCAGAGCGCGGAAGCTAACATATATGTGGAAGCGTAAACAAATTTTCATTTCTTCTGATGATCCAAAATAGTATTCCAAGTTAACATAAATACAAGACATGTCTAAGTCTAAGGTGGACAGGCCCACCTATCAAAATATCAAAATACACAAGACCCTCTCATACTCTCCCCTCAATAGTAGTCGAGGTATGGCCACACATCGAGGTCTCGGTCCGCCTGAAATTGTAATGGAATAGCCGGCTCTCTCTCCTCTATATACTCTTCCTCGACCTAAGGCTCCGGGTCGAGGGCTCCCTCAGTACCTACCGACATGAAAGTACGGCTGAGCATAGAATACTCAGCGAGTACAAGCTACTAGCAGACCATAACAATAATAAAAACACACAATAGTAATATCATACAAGCAGTAATAGAAACATCACAAAAGAAACAGTATAAGGCATGATGCAATACAAGCATCCTGACATGCGTACATGAATGCGAAAACGCCGATAAAACTCATGCTTGAAAACCCCTGTCATGTCCCGGTATGCCTCGTAGAAATCATGTATGCGTGCATGCATGAATGCATGATCATCATCTTGTAAACCTCCATCTCGTAACTTGTGAGCCAGAGGCTAGCACCCGAATCTCCCTGGGCTGCCAACCTCCTTGATATGCAATGCACTTGTGAGCCAGAGGCTAGCACCCGAATGTCCCTGGGCTACCAACCTCCTTGTTATGAAATGCATGGTTTTCTTGTGAGCCAGAGGTTAGTACCCGAATGTCCCTGGGCTACCAACCTCCTTGACAATAGGTGATTTTTATTACTTGTTTAGTTTTCTTGTGAGCCAGAGGCTAGTACCCGAATGTCCCTGGGCTACCAACCTCCTTGACAATAGGTGTTTTAGGGGATATCTTGTGAGCCAGAGGTTAGTACCCGAATCCTCCCTGGGCTACCAACCTCCTTGACATGCAATATTTTCTCGTTGTTTATTATATGCACATGCTCTTGAAATCTCGGTTCATGCTATCATGCGTGCTCGTGTACGTGTCCATAGTGACAATCATGATAATGGGAATAACCAAGATATGACATTACAATTCAATTCATGATATGAACATAGGTAACATAAGTAGTTTGCATAACATTTGATCAATTCATCTTTTATAAGAACGCATGCATAAAACCCATTTCCATATTCTTCCTTTAGATCATTTATTCATATTTTAGGCATTTTGTCAAACACAGCACATGCAATGTTTCTTAATGATTCATCGTGTTCTTTTTAGCGCATATCTTCCATCCAAACATCAAGGTAAGTTCATTATTGGTAAAGTACCCATCCACCATTTCCATCACACACATCACACAACATACATCTCGGCATCCAATCGCCACATCAACACCCACACACATCCATATCCTTTTCTTATCTTATTTAGGTTCATTGGAGATGATACGTTTCATATGGGAGGCAAACATAATAGCATAAATCACATTTCATAAGGAAAACCTAGATTTATTACTAGGGTAAGTTAGTAGGGTGTACTAACCTTAGATCAAGGCTTGATCTTGAAGAAACCTTGAAATAGAAGCTCTATTTGGAAGGAGGAAGCCTTTGCTTGAAGGGGACTTGAGTCGGGGAAGAAACCCCTTTCAAAAACGTGCTTGGGTTGTTGCCCTAGCTTGGAGAATGGTTCACACACGAGCTTGAGCCTCGATTTTGAAGTAACTCGAGTTGGGGTGAGCTATGGTTCTTAAACCCCCTTTGATTTCCTTCTCAAAACCAAACCCTAGGTTGGAGCTTTCTCCTCTTCTCTCTCTATCTCTCAAAATCCCTCAAATGTTGTAAGTCAGGCCTCAAAGGGTCGAGCAAACCCTTATGGGTAAGGGTTTAACACCCAAAAGACGAAAACGCCCTTACTGAAATTTTTGCAAAAACGCGAGGACCGAGCGATCGGTGTTAATGACCGATCGATCGGTTGCCTACCGAGCGATCGGTGTTCTTGACCGAGCGACCGGTCAAAAACATGCTCTCTGGAAAATTTCCCCATACAAAATTTTCCACCAGTCGATAGATACCGATCGATCGGTTTTGGACCGATCGATCGCTCCGTGGACCGAGCGATCGGTGCTCTGCTGGTCCCGACCGTTTTGACCATATCTTTTGACTCGTTCGTTCGATTTCGACGATTCAACTTGCGTTGGATCCGTCTTTCGAAAATGAACATTTCTGACGTTTCGGAATTTCCGATTTCTCCCTTATTTATTAATTAGACTACAAAAACGGCCAATTAGCTACGAAGGTGCTATTCATTAAGGATGAAAAAGTCCGGGGTGCTACATCTATCCTATATTTGTAAGGATAGTAGGCATCAGGAACTTGAGGACACCCAAGAAGTTTGGCAATCAAATCAGGGTTCATAACTACAGATTTTTCTAAAGCACGGGATTGAAATGTCCAATTTTTAGTATTGATTGTAGAAAAATTAGAATAGAATTCCCGAACCAACTGAAGAGGGGCAGGACCGGATAAGGTAAGTAGACCTTCCCATTTACGATCGGTAATGAGTTTGGGAAGGTAATAATCACCAAAATCGGAAAGATTAATTACCCTCTCAACCATAACTCCCTTCTTGCTAAAATACTCACTATAGAGTTTAGCAGCAGAGGGGCTAATGAATGGAGCCAATGGAATAGTTGAAGATGAAGATGCTTCGCCCTTCTGTTTCCGGGTCTTATCTGCCAAAGACTTTTGGCGATTCTCAGTCGTAGAATCCACCATTCTACGGAGAGGACGATCTCCAATAGAAATCCCATGCCCAAGAGGAGTGAAAGAAACAGGCTCATGGAGTTCCTCTTCCGCGGGAGGGTCCTCTTGGTTGTTGAGGACCAATCTCCAGCGTTTGGGAACACCGGACATGAGAAATGCCAAAAGAACTAGGGAAAATGAAACAACCATCTTGAAATGTGATGCCCTAAGATTGAAAATCAACCCAATAGCAAGAAAAGGGACAAAGATTACCTTTTTGGATGCTTGGAAACCCTTAGAGTAGAAAGGATTGACCGTAAGAAGGATTTGGAGGAGAGGAGACAGAGAGATCGCTCAAGGAGTCGGAGAACAAGTAAACAGAAAAATGAGAAATGAGGGTTTTATAACCTGTTCACGAAAGACCGATCGATCGGTCACTAACACCGAGCGATCGGTGGTCTGGAAAATTTTCAGAAAACTTAAAACCATTTTTCTCCCCCTCAACCAAAGCAAGGTTTAAGTTCATTTTCTCCTCAAAATAACCTAAACACTATGCAAATATGCAAAAATTGATTTCTTCAAAAACATAATGAACTATGTCACCCAAGAATTTATATTTCAAAATGTAGTCATAAACAAGGATTATGTAAACAACTATAGATGTTCATAGGTGATTAATTATGGTTTTTGCATCAAATTCACAATCAGAGTCAATAAACATTTAGAAGTAATGTGAGGGTGAAATCAAAATTCATAACTTGACTCTTTGGATTGGTTTCCTCCCTTAAGCAAGATTTTGACGTCCATACTTGTATGATGAGCAATTTTTACCCCAAATTTGATTAATAATGACATTTTATTTTTCTGTCAAATTGTACTCATTGTGAAAATTCTTTTTGAGTACACACAATCTGTTCTTAGGACACTGGTGACTTTCACACAAGTGAGAAGGTAGCCCTCTCTAATGGCAGTGGGGGCTTTCACTCTAGCAACACATATAGATACCTACTGTTTGTCTAGGTAGCCATTATTCACTGTTTGCATCCACTAGAAGCTATCACACAAACTCATAGGTAGTCCTCTCCATGTCTATAATTTTTATAAATTGGGGGCTCACCTTATGGAATTTTAATCACATTGGTTATACTAGATTTGATTAACCTAGGGAACCATATGGTATAATATCAGAACATATAAATAGGAACTAACACCATCTCAAGAATCAGTCAGAGTGCATGTGCAACACATAACAATTTTGTTCACAAAACTCTAACTGAGATTAGTGATCATGACCATTTTAAATCACATGACAGAACCAACAGTTGAACTATCCTTATTTACTCAATCCTATTTAAAATTTATTCTTGGAATATATGTTCAATTATGATTTTAAGGAAATAAATTGATGTATAATGATAGGAGAGGTCATACAAACACACTATTTTTTGCAACATTTTTCAATTTTTTAACAATGTTTTTGGGTTTTTTATAAATGAAGAAAACAAAAATAAAATGAATTACATAAGAAAATAGCTCTATGACATGAATAGGACATGAAGAACACATAGGCTATATAGCAAGCACACCATTACTCAACTCCGCACAAACCTATGGATTTCCTAAGGAACTCAAACCTACGGGAATCTAAGGGTTTTGTGAGAATGTCTGCAAATTGATTTTCGGTTTGAATATACTCAATTGACACAATATTTTGCTCAACTAGATCACGAATGAAGTGATGCCTAATGTCAATGTGCTTTGTGCGAGAGTGTTGTACGAGATTTTTGGAAATATTGATTGCACTAGAGTTATCACAATACACTGTCATAGTGCCTTGTGCAATCCCCGTAATCATTCAACATCTGTTTCATCCATAGAAGTTAGGTGCAACAGCTGCCACTTATCTATTTGTAAGGATAGTAGGCATCAGGAACTTGAGGACACCCAAGAAGTTTGGCAATCAAATCAGGGTTCATGACTACAGATTTTTCTAAAGCACGGGATCGAAATGTCCAATTTTTAGTATTGATTGCAGAAAAATTAAGAATAGAGTTCCTGAACCAACTGAACAGGGGCAGGACCGGATAAGGTAAGTAGACCTTCCCATTTACGATCGACAATGAGTTTGGGAAGGTAATAATCAACCAAATCGGAAAGATTAATTACCCTCTCAACCATAACTCCCTTTTTGCTAAAATACTCACTATAGAGTTTAGCAGTAGAGGGGCTAATGAATGGAGCCAATGGAATAGTCGAAGATGAAGATGCTTCGCCCTTCTGTTTCCGGGTCTTATCTGCCAAAGACTTTTGGCGATTCTCAGTCGTAGAATCCACCATTCTACGGAGAGGACGATCTCCAATAGAAATCCCATGCCCAAGAGGAGTGAAAGAAACAGGCTCATGGAGTTCCTCTTCCGCGGGAGGGTCCTCTTGGTTGTTGAGGACCAGTCTCCAGCGTTTGGGAACACCGGACATGAGAAATGCCAAAAGAACTAGGGAAAATGAAACAACCATCTTGAAATGTGATGCCCTAAGATTGAAAATCAACCCAATAGCAAGAAAAGGGACAAAGATTACCTTTTTGGATGCTTGGAAACCCTTAGAGTAGAAAGGATTGACCGTAAGAAGGATTTGGAGGAGAGGAGACAGAGAGATCGCTCAAGGAGTCGGAGAACAAGTAAACAGAAAAAATGAGAATTGAGGGTTTTATAACCTGTTCACGAAAGACCGATCGATCGGTCACTAACACCGAGCGATCGGTGGTCTGGAAAATTTCCAGAAAACTTAAAACCATATTTCTCCCCCTCAACCAAAGCAAGGTTTAAGTTCATTTTCTCCTCAAAATAACCTAAACACTATGCAAATATGCAAAAATTGATTTCTTCAAAAACATAATGAACTATGTCACCCAAGAATTTATATTTCAAAATGTAGTCATAAACAAGGATTATGTAAACAACTATAGATGTTCATAGGTGATTAATTATGGTTTTTGCATCAAATTCACAATCAGAGTCAATAAACATTTAGAAGTAATGTGAGGGTGAAATCAAAATTCATAACTTGACTCTTTGGATTGGTTTCCTCCCTTAAGCAAGATTTTGACATCCATACTTGTATGATGAGCAATTTTTACCCCAAATTTGATTAATAATGACATTTTATTTTTCTGTCAAATTGTACTCATTGTGAAAATTCTTTTTGAGTACACACAATCTGTTCTTAGGACACTGGTGACTTTCACACAAGTGAGAAGGTAGCCCTCTTTAATGGCAGTGGGGGCTTTCACTCTAGCAACACATATAGATACCTACTGTTTGTCTAGGTAGCCATTATTCACTGTTTGCATCCACTAGAAGCTATCACACAAACTCACAGGTAGTCCTCTCCATGTCTATATTTTTTATAAATTGGGGGCTCACCTTATGGAATTTTAATCACATTGGTTATACTAGATTTGATTAACCTAGGGAACCATATGGTATAATATCAGAACATATAAATAGGAACTAGCACCATCTCAAGAATCAGTCAGAGTGCATGTGCAACACATAACAATTTTGTCTACAAAACTCTAACTGAGATTAGTGATCATGACCATTTTAAATCACATGACAGAACCAACAGTTGAACTATCCTTATTTACTCAATCCTATTTAAAATTTATTCTTGGAAAATATGTTCAATTATGATTTTAAGGAAATAAATTGATGTATAATGATAGGAGAGGTCATACAAACACACTATTTTTTGCAACATTTTTTAATTTTTTGACAATGTTTTTGGGTTTTTTATAAATGAAGAAAACAAAAATAAAATGAATTACATAAGAAAATAGCTCTATGACATGAATAGGACATGAAGAACACATAGGCTATATAGCAAGCACACCATTACTCAACTCCGCACAAACCTATGGATTTCCTAAGGAACTCAAACCTAAGGGAATCTAAGGGTTTTGTGAGAATGTCTGCAAATTGATTTTCGGTTTGAATATACTCAATTGACACAATATTTTGCTCAACTAGATCACGAATGAAGTGATGCCTAATGTCAATGTGCTTTGTGCGAGAGTGTTGTACGAGATTTTTGGAAATATTGATTGCACTAGAGTTATCACAATACACTGTCATAGTGCCTTGTGCAATCCCGTAATCATTCAACATCTGTTTCATCCATAGAAGTTAGGTGCAACAGCTGCCAGTTGCTATGTACTCAGCCTCGGCAGTGGACAAGGAAATGGAATTCTGCTTTTTGCTAAGCCAAGCCACTAAGCAGTTTCCAATATAGAAACACCCTCCAGAGGTGCTCTTCCTATCATCGGTATTTTTGGCCTAGTCTGCATTTGAAATACCCCATAACTATGGCATTGGTATCAAAAGAATACTAGTGGCTAAAGGATAGAGTTCCACTCACATAGCGAATGATACGCTTGATAGCAAGTAAGTGAGACTCTTTGGGGCTCGCTTGATAGCGGGCACACGCTCCAACACTAAAGGCAATGTCGGGTCTAGTGGCAGTAAGGTAGAACAAACTACCAATCATGCTTCTATAAGAAGTTTGATCGACATCCTTGCCTGAAGCATCCTTGCTAAGCTTTGTAGTCATGCTCATAGGAGTACGAGCATGCTTAGCAAAGCTTATACCAAATTTCTTGACCAGATCTTTAGCATACTTGATTTGGGATACAGAAATCCCATTAAAACTCTGCTTGATCTGAAGACCCAGGAAGAAATTCAGCTCACCAACCATACTTATCTCAAATTCATTTTTCATTTGATTAGCAAGAGAATGAGCATACAAGTTGGATGTGGAACCAAAAACTATATCATCAACATAAATCTGAGCGATAACCATATCACCTTTGACAGTCTTAATGAATAGGGTTCTGTCTACTCCCCCTCTCGAAAAACCCTTTTCTAAGAGGTAAGTAGTCAGTCTCTCATACCAAGCTCTAGGAGCTTGTTTCAATTCATAGAGAGCCCTCTTTAAGCGATAGACATGGTCAAGGTCATTAGGATACTCAAATCCTTTAGGTTGTTCCACATAGACTTTCACCTGTAGAATACCATTCAGAAAGATACTCTTGACATTCATCTGATAAAGCTTGAATTTCAGATGACAAGCCACAACTAGAAGAATTCTAATTGATTCTAGCCGAGCAACAAGAGTGAAGGTTTCATCGAAATCGATGCCTTCAATTTGAGTATAACCCTGTGCAACCAATCTGGCCTTATTTCTAATAATAGTACCATTCTCATCAGATTTATTTTTAAAAATCCATTTAGAACCTATTACATTAGTATTTTTAGGCCGAGGCACTAAATACCATACATCATTCCTCGTAAATTGAATTAGCTCATCTTGCATTGCATTTATCCAGTTATCATCAGCAAGGGCTTCATTCACATTTTTAGGTTCAAAAGTAGAAGTATAGCAAATGTAGCTAACCTCATTTTCAATTTGATTTCTTGTTCTCATTCCACTTTCAAGGTCTCCAATGATATCAGTGGAGGAGTGAGGATTCATCACCCTAGGATGTTTAGGTTTTAGAGGTGGAGATTGTTTTTCAATTTGATTTTGAATTTGAGGAGTTGAAACATTTTCAGCTCTTTCAATTTCATTATTTTCATCATCTTCCACTTGCACAGTTTCAACACCGGAGTCATCCACAACCACATTGATGGACTCCATGATTGTAGAGGTTCTCAAGTTATAAACTCGATAAGCTTTACTGTTGGTAGAATACCCAAGAAATATCCCTTCATCACTTCAGGATTCAAATTTGCCTAGTTGCTCTCTATCCTTAAGGATATAGCATTTACTTCCGAATTCTCGAAAGTACTTGACACTAGGTTTCTTATTATTCCACAACTCATATAGGGTTTTCCTTGTTCCAGGCCTTAGGAAAACTCGATCAACAATATAGTAAGTAGTGTTAACTTCCTCAGCCCAGAAATGAGAAGCTAGATTGTTCCTATGAAGCATAACTCTAGCTATCTCTTGGAGAACCCTATTCTTCCTTTTCACAACACCATTTTGCTGAGGTGTAATGGGGGCAAAAAATTCATGTTTGATACCCGACTCATCACAAAAGTCATTGTACTTAGAGTTTTCAAACTCTTTCCATGATCACTTCGAATTCAAGTGATTGGGCATCCTTTCTCATTTTGAATTTTCAAACAAATACTTTTGAAATTTTCAAGAGCATCAGACTTCTCTCTTATAAATGCCATCCATGACATTCTGGAGAAATCATCAACCATGACAAGGATGTATCGCTTCTCACCTAGACTTTCAGTTCTTGTAGGACCCATAAGATCCATATGAATTAATTCTAGTGGATGTGAAGTAGCAATACTAGAAGTCTTCTTATGTGGGGTTCTAATTTGTTTACCAATCTGGCATGGCCCACACACAGCAGTAGAAGGCTTTCCTAGTTTGGGCACTCCTCTCACAAGCTCATGCTTTGAGATTCTACATAGGTCTTTGAAGTTCATGTGACCTAGTCTTCGGTGCCACAGATCAATCTCCTCAATTTTAGCCCTATTACAGACATTTGAGGGATTAGTACTAGGGATAAGGCCGTAGCAATTGTTAGTGGTTCTCAACCCTTCTAGAACACACTTACCTTTACCATTAATGACTAAGCATTTATTTTGGGTAAAGTGCACAGCATGGTTGTAGAACCCCGGAACTTTTTGTACATGTCTTGGTATGTGTGCTAAGGCATGTAGCCTATGTAATCTCAAATTCATGAAATGAAAATTTGGAACTTTGAGAAAATTGTGTCAAGAATGCTATAATTAATTTAATAAATTATTTAAGCACGTATACAAGCTTTAAAGAGACCCTAGTCATGTTTAGTAAAGGTCAAAAGAGAACTAGGATCAGTTTAAGTAGTGAAATGGGTGAGAAAAATGGGCTCAGGATCAAGTTTGCAGAGCAACCGATCGCTCGGTCCATTCAGCGATCGATCGGTCCAAAACCTATCGATCGGTAGCTATCGACTGGTCAAAAATTTTGTATGGGAAAATTTTCCAGAGAGTGTTTTTGACCGATCGCTCGGTCAGAACACCGATCACTCGGTTAGGCACCGATCGCTCGGTCTTAACCACCGATCGCTCGATCCTCACGTTTTTGCAGAAATTTCAGTAAGGGTGTTTTCGTCATTTGGACGTTTCACTCATACCTTAAGATGTTTGCTCGAGCCTTTAGGGCTCATTTACCACACTTAGAAGATATTAGAGAGGAAGAGAGAAGAGACGGAGATTTCTAAACCTAGGGTTTGATTTTTGAGAAGAAATCAAAGGGTTTGTGAACCCTAGATCACCTCAAGCTTGGATTGCTTGAAGATTCCGGTTCAAGCATGCGAGGAGCAGTTTCTCCAAGCTAGGGCAGCGACTCACGCACGTTTTGCAAGGGGTTTCTTCCCTCATTTGTCAAGGTCGGTACCTCTTGCTACCCTCCTAGTTCATACCTCTTTTATTCCCTTCTTCTTTATTGCTTTCATAATATATAAACCTAATGGGATGAATGGATGGTTGTGGATGTGAATGGGGGTTTGGATGCCGTATGTATGGTTGTGATGAACGAAATGGGGAGGGCATTGTATCCATAATGAATAAATAGGTATGATGTGAGTATAACCCACCTAGAAAAGCATGATTTAAGTTTAAATAAATAATGGACACACCCTATGCTTGATGAAATGCCAAGGTGAATAAAACGAAGGATAAGTTAAGAAAATGCATGCTTAATTACTTATGAACTTGTTAGGGCTTATGATAGTGTGAGTTATTGTTTTCCTTAAAATGTCATAAATGCTTATTGTTTAAATTGCGACATGCTATATATTGTTAAATCCCCAAATGTCATATTTAAATTCCAATGCAAGTATGCACACGATTTTACGAGCATGACATGCATGACATGAATTATCGTTATTTTCAAGAACGAGATTTAGAGGTGGGGCATATCTTACGATGTGTTTCACTTCGCTTTTAGCAAGGACAAGACATGCATCTCACAAAGAAGGGTCTCCCTTCCCTCGCAAGTGCATTTAGGAAGAAGGGTCTCCCTTCCCTCACAAGTAGTTTACTTTCCGAGCAAGCATGATGACATGGCATGACAAGCATGAACATTTAGGAAGAAGGGTCTCCCTTCCCTCACAAGTAGTTTATTTTTCGAGCAAGTAAGCATGATACAAGCATGACATGCATGGCATGGCATGAGACGCATGACACAATAGATAAGTTTTCAATCAAGAAAAGGGTGCTTTAAGTCAAGTCAAGTGCACAAGTTTTCAAGGGTTTTATCAGCTTTTATGAATGCAAGCATGATTATGAACTGCTTTACCTTCTTGTATGATATGAATTGTTCCTGTTTTATATATGTAAATTGCTTCCTGCCTTATGTATACTATCTGTATGCTATGACTGTTGGTTAGTATTTGGTACTTGCTGAGTATTCTATGCTCAGCCGTACTTCTTATGTCGGCAGGTACTGAGGGAGCTACTGCTCCATTCGATGTCTGTGCTCCGAGCCCTTGGGTGGAGGAGGAGTACGTCGAGAAACCTTTGAAGGAACCTCCGGTCGAGGGTTACTATTCGGGTGGTAGTAGATTCTATGTGAATAGCTATGGGTGAGATGAGAGATATACATTCATGTATTTTGGCGGGTCTGTCCGCACTTTCTTTTGAATTTCTTTTTGTATAAACTTGAATTATGTATATACATAGAGGTTTGATAGACTTCCGCTGTACTATTTTTAGAGTATGTTTCCGCTATTTTATCCTCTATTGTATATGCTCTGTGGGTTTTGTAGGTTGGTTTGTCAAGCAAGTCATGATTAGTCGTCCAAGATTCACTCTAACTCCTAGGGTGGGTTTCGGGTCGCGACAGAAGTGGTATCAAAGCTTAGGCTTTAGGTCTCTAGGGTCACTTAGAATTTAATACCACAGTTTGACAGGAGCATATGCCCGGAAACCAGTTAGGAAGGAAGTAAGTCGGAAGCGAGTCGTGATCCAAGTGTAAGACTAAACTTTAGTCTTAGTCAAAATGGTTGTTTCAACCAAGTACGAGTCTTAGGAACGCTAGAACACCAATGTATAATATTATAAATACACCGATGGTTGTGATGCGATGTATATTAGTATTATACAACTAATACAAATTGAATTATTGTGAAATGGAACTGTGATAAATTGTGGTTTCAAGTGAGACTCATATGGTGTTATTATTCTCAAGACTTTAGTCATGAGACGGAACACACGGGGTCGTGGGCCACATACTAGAGCTTCCTCTTCTTCACGAGATGAGGATGAGCAGCCAGACCTCTCTCAGGTCTTAGGCTCTATTGCTGAGACTCTCACCGTACTGGTTGCTCGACAAACTATACCGTCATCAGCGGCACCTACTTCACCGCCCGCAGCTCTAGTACATCGTACCGCTGGAGTCGAGGCATTTCGGAGATGGAGGCCTCCATCCTTCCATGGGAGCGTGGACCCTCTTGCCGCGGAGCATGGATTCTCCAAGTGGAGAAAATATTCGCGGTTCTCTCGCCGACAGAGGAAGAGAAAGTGGCATGGGCAGTTTTCATGCTAGAGGGTGAAGCCCACCATTAGTGGTTGTCCGCATTGAGGACGCGAGATTTGACCATGCAGGGTCAACCTTGGACTTGGGAGGAGTTCAAGGACACTTTTTATAAGAAGTATTTTCCGTTTGGAGCACGGGAAAAGAAAGAGAGAGAATTCATCAACCTAGAGTAAGGTTCAATGACTGTGGTCGCTTATGAGGCTAAGTTCTCGGAGCTTTCTAGATTTGCGCCTCACATAGTTCCTACCGAGGCAATGAAGGTGAGAAGGTTTGAGCAAGGGCTCAAGGACGTTATCATGGAGAAGGTTTCGGTTTTCAGACATGCTATGTAGAGCCCCAGACCTTTTCACATTTAATGCATGACACTTTTGTTGCCATTTTGCCTTTAAAGAGGTATAATTAATAAATAAGAAAGAAATTGGAAATTTTGAAACGTCAAAAATGTTCCTTTTCGAAGTACGAACCCAACGCAAGTTGAATCATCAAAATCGGACGAACGAGTCAAAAGATATGGCCAAAACAGTCTGGACCTGCAGGCAATCGATCGCTCGGTTATGCACTTAAGGACGTAGCTCGGAAGGCACTAAGGACGTAGCTTGGAAGGCACTAAGGACGTAGCTTTGATAACGTGCTCTGACAACGTGCTCTGATAAGACATAGACAACGCATAGACAACGTACTCTGATAACGTAGCTCTAGCTCTGATAACGTATACGTTGTGCATCCATTGTGCAACAGACAACGGGTGCGTCGTGCAGCAGACAACGTGTACGTTGTACAACAAACAAAGTGTACGTTGTACAGCTCACGACGGGCACGTTGTACATAAGACAACGGACAACGAGCTCAGCACTATACACAACACAATGTGACAACGGGTTCGGCACCCTTCACAGCACAACGTACTCGGCACTATTCACAGCACAACGTGTTCGGCACTATTCACAGCACAACGTGTTCGGCACTATTCACAGCACAACGTGTTCGGCACTATTCACAGCATAACGTGTTCAGATCGGCATTATTCACAGCACAACGTGTTCGGCACTATTCACAGCACAACATGTTCGGCACTATTCACAGCACAACGTGTTTGGCACTATTCACAGCTCAACGTGTTCGGCACTCGTGTTTTTGCAGAAATTTCAGTAAGGGTATTATGGTCTTTTGGTCGGTTCACTCTTACCTTAAGAGTTTAACCCGAGCCTTTAGGGCTCATTCTCAACACTTAGAGGATTTGGGGGATTAGAAGAGAGGAGAAAGGGTTTCCTAAGCTAGGGTTTTGCTTTTGGAGAAGAATCAAAGGGGTTTTGAGACCCTAGATCACTTCAAGTCCGGTTTTTCTCCAAGATCACGGCTCAAGCACTCGTGGAGAGCGTTCCCCAAGCTAGGGCAGCACCTCACGGTCGTTGTTGGAAGGGGTTTCTACCTTATTTCTTCAAGGTCGGTACTTCTTACTACCCTCCTAGTTATAGTTCCTCTTTTCCCTTTATTTCTTTTGATTTTCTTTCATTTACACATGTGCTATGAGATGGATGGTTGTGAATGGTGAATGGAGATGGAATGGGCGATTGGATGCCAAGGGTTGTGTTGTGATGATTAAAATGGGGAGGGCATTGTATCCATAATAAACACACCTTTATGATGTGAGTAAACTCACCTAGAAAAGCATGATTTAGGTTTAAATGAATAATGAATAATGAACACACCATGTTTGATGAAATGCCAAGGTGAATAAAATGAGTTGTAAATTAGGAAATGCATGCCTAATAAATTATGAATATTGCTAGGGCCTATGATAGTGTGTTTTCTTGCTTTCCCTAAATGATATGAATATTACATTGCTCAATCATTGATGTTATATGTGTTGTGAAATTACCCAAATGTCATATTTAAATTTAAATGCAAGTATGTACACGGTTCCCACGAGCACGGCATGCATGACATGATTTATCGAGGTTTTCAAGAACATGGTTAGAGGTGGGACATATCCTACGATATGTTTTACCTCGCTTTTCACAAGAAAACAAGAACCAACATTCCACGAGGGGTCTCCCCTCACTCACAAGTGCATATCATGAAGAAGGGCCTCCCTTCCCTCGCAAGTACATACATATCATGAAGAAGGGTCTCCCTTCCCTCGCAAGTGCATTGCATAAAGAAGGGTCTCCCTTCCCTCTCAAGGCATCTCTCAATCGCATCTCACAAGGATATCTCACAAGTGTATCTCACAAGTTACATGATCACAAGCAAGCACGCATGACATGCATGACATGACACGTACGACATGCTCGACAAGATCAAGTAAGACAAACAGGACAAGCTTTCAAGTACGAAAAGATATTTCAAGCCAAGTCAAGTGCACGATGTTTTCAAGAGGTTTTATCGGCTTTCTACGAAATACAAGCATGATTATAAATTGCTTTACTTCCTTGTATGATATGAATTGTTTCCGTCTAACATATATGAATTGCTCCTGATTTATGTATTGCCATTTTTATGCTATGACTATTGGTTAGTATTTGGTACCCGCTGAGTATTCCATGCTCAGCCGTACTTCTTATGTCGGCAGGTTCTGAGGGAGCTGCTGCTCCATTTGATGTTTGTGCTCCTGGTCCATGGGTGGAGGAGTACGTCGAGGAGCCTTTGGAGGAACCTCCTGTAGAGGGTTATCAGTAGGTGGTGTTAGATTCTGAGTGGATTGGCTGTGGGTGAGCATGAGTGATTATATCCATGTATTTTGACGGGCATGTCCACACTTTCTTTGTTTTGATTTCTTTGTATTAAACTTGGACCATGTGTAAATACTTAGAGGTTGTTAGACTTCCGCTGTGTTTTATAGTTATGTTTCCACTGTCATCCTCTATTGTATATGCTTTGTGGGTTTTTGCAGGTTGGTTTGTCAAGCAAGTCATGTAAGCCATGATTAGTCGTCCAAAGTTCACTCTAACTCCTAGGGTGGGTTTTGGGTCGCGACATGCTACCTACCCTGAGGTAGTGGACAAGGCCTTATTGGTCGAGGCGAATTCCGAGGCCGTGTCCAAGAAGAGGGAGTTGGCGAGAGGCCAAGCCAGTAGTTCAGCACCACCAGAGAGGCGGGCTCGTACTGGCCCTTATCAGTATGCGTGGCCAGCACCATCGATGAGGCTATCTTATGTGCCTCCAGCTCCACGGTAGTATGTGCCTCAGGCACCGCGACCTCAGGCTCTTCCGGCCCCATGGCCTGTTGCACCTCAGGTAGTGAGGTATGCACCCCCTCCGGCCCCTCTGACTTACACATATGAGGTCTGCACTTCATGCGGCTGAAGGCATTTAGCAGGAGATTACCAAAGAGCATCGGGTGGATGTTATCATTGCGGTCGCCAGGGCCATATGATCTGGGATTGCCCTACTCGGCATTTACCAGGCCAGTCTCAGGGGATTAGGCCCCCAGCATGCCCAGCAGGATCATACCAGGCGTCCTCTCAGCCTGCACATTCTGCACCTCCGCCTTGCCAGGCGAACCAGGGGCGAGTTTTTGCCTTGACAGAGGGTGATGCACTTACATTTGACGATGTAGTGCAAGGTACGCAGTTGTAGTTTATTTAATTATCCTTAAAATTTTTGTTATGTATTATTCGATTGTGTACATATATGGCATGATTATATGTATATATACCAATATTTTTATACGTTGTTGATGCATGGATTGACTTAGCTAGCTAAAATTTCAGGAACCTTACTAGTCAATGAATGTTTGGCTCGAGTATTGATCGACACCGGGTCTACTCATTCATTCGTATCGCCGAGTTTCTCTCAAGGTTTTTCCTGCGAGCCTAGCCAGCTGGAACCGAAGTTAGCCATTTCGAATCCTCTCGGTAAGACAGTATTGGCGGATAAAGTGTATAGAAACAGCGTGGTTCAAGTGGAGAGCCACGAGTTGACGGTTGATCTAATCATCCTCAGATTTCAAGACTTCGATGTCATCTTGGGAATGGATTCGTTAGCAACACATCATGGGCATGTGGCTTGTTTTGAAAAGATGGTACTCTTCCGGCCAATGGAAGGTAAGCCATTTCATTTTCGGGGGTTGAGAAGTAGAGATATTGCCTGTTTTACGGCGTTGAACCTAGCGAACCCCGAGGCAAAGGACTCTTTGACTATTCCAGTCGTGAGTGAATTCCTAGATGTATTTCCAGAGGAGTTGCTAGGATTGCCTCCAGACCGGGAGATTGAGTTTGTGATCGAGCTTGCACTAGGCACAGCTCCTATTTTCAGGGCTCCGTATAGAATGGCCCTGATTGAACTCAAGGAGTTGAAGACACAGTTGGAGGAATTGCAAGGCCTTGGTTTCATTCGACCAAGTGTCTCACCGTGGGGTACCCTGATGTTATTTGTTAAGAAGAAGGATGGCTCGATGTGAATGTGCGTCGATTACCGACAGTTGAACAAGGTCACTATAAAGAATAGGTACCCATTGCCTAGGATTGATGACTTGTTCGATCAATTGAAGGGAGCAAAATTTTTCTCTAAGATCGGTCTTCGGTCCGGTTACCACCAGTTGAAGATCAAGGCCAAGGATGTGCCCAAAATTGCTTTACGGACTCGATACAGACACTACGAGTTCTTGGTGATGCCTTTTCGTCACCGGCAGCCTTTATGGACTTGATGAACCGGGTGTTTAGACCATACTTGGATAAGTGCGTGATTGTATTCGTTCACGATATTTTGGTCTATTCCCAGACATGGGAAGATCACGCGTGAGACCTTCGCCTTGCGTTGGAAATGTTGAGAGAGCACAAGCTATACGCCAAAATTAGCAAGTGCGAGTTTTGGTTGGAGGAGGTGGCATTCCTAGGCCACGTTGTTTCTGTAGAAGGCATCTCCGTTGATCCGAAGAAAATAGAAGCAATTATGAGTTGGGCGAGGCCCAAGAGTGTCACGGAGATACGCAGTTTCCTTGGGTTAGCAATCTACTACAGGAGATTCGTAAAGGGTTTCTCTAGCCTTGCAGCGCTGCTCACTTACCTGACAAGGAAAAATGCGAAGTTTGTATGGAGCGACAAGTACGAGATCAGTTTTATAGAATTGAAGAAGAGGCTTACTATAGCCCATGTCCTTACTGTGCCATCCGGACCTTATGGGTATGAGGTGTATAGTGATGCCTCGCACGTTGGACTTGGGTGTGTACTCATGCAACACAAGAAAGTCATTGCTTATGCATCCAGGCAATTGAAGGAGCATGAAAAGAATTATCCCACGTACGACTTAGAGCTTGCTGCAGTCATGTTTGCGCTTAAGATTTGGCGACATTACTTGTACGGGGTAGAGTTCTATGTGTTCACAGATCACAAGAGCCTCAAGTACCTCTTTTCCCCAAAAGAGCTAAATCTAAGGCAATGACGTTGGATGAAATTTTTGAAAGACTATGATTGCACCATCTAGTATCACTCGGGTAAAGCGAATGTAGTGGTAGACGCTTTGAGTAGAAGACCTCCGGGTTATTAGCACACATGTTGGTGCAGGAATGGAAGCTGCTAGAAGATTTGACAAATTAGGACATCAGTGGGAATGACTTTGTCCGTGGTCCTACCTTGGCAAATGTTACGGTTCGACTGTACATTATAGATTTGATCCAATAATATCAAGCCACGGATGTGGAATTGTTGGCTTTCCGGGACAAGGAAGTTGCCAAGGGTAGTGAGGACTTCTCTCTCACTAGCCGGGGTGCTATTACATTCAAGGAGAGGCTGTGTGTTCCAGCCAATGCGGATCTTCGAAGAGAGATCATGGATGAAGCACATTGTTTGAAGTACACAGTGCATCCTGGGGGTACAAAGATGTACCAGACCCTCAAGAGTCACTTTTGGTGGCGAAATATGAAGAGGGATGTTGCGGAATATGTGGCACGGTGTTTGGTGTGTCAGCAGGTGAAAGCAGAGCACATGCGGCCCGCAGGTCTATTGCAGTCTCTCCCGATTCCCGAGTGGAAATGGGAGCACATATCCATGGATTTCATTGTTGGGTTGTCAAAGATGGCAAGGAACTCAGATGCGATATGAGTTGTGGTGGACCGTTTGACAAACTCCACGCACTTCTTGCCTTACCGGACCACCTTCAACTCTAGTCAGTTGGCCGCACTATATATCAAGGAAGTTGTTAGGCTACACGGGGTGTCAGTCAGTATTGTGTCAAATCGGGATCCAAGATTCACATCAAGATTCTGGAAGAGTTTTCAGGATGCCATGGGTTCCCGACTTGATTTCAGCACCGCCTTTCATCCATAGACGGATGGACAAACTGAGAGAGTGAACCAAATCATTGAAGACATGCTTCGAGCGTGTATGCTGGATTTCAAGGGCAATTGGGAAGAACACTTGCCTTTAGTTGAATTCGCCTACAATAATAGCTACCAGGCGAGTATCCAAATGGCGCCATTTGAGGCCTTATATGGGCGAAGTTGCAGGTCTCCTCTCTACTGGGATGAGGTAGGAGAAAGAAAGGTGTTAGGTCTGGAGTTGATCGAGCAAACTACAAGTATAGTTAAGACCATCTGGGATCGGTTGAAAGCCGCTCAAGATCGTCAGAAGAGTTATGCGGACACTCGTCGTAGGGACTTGAAATTTCAGGTTGGACATCAAGTCTTCGTTAAGGTATCTCCTAGCAAAGGGATTATGAGATTCGGCAAAAGAGACATGCTTAGTCCTCGGTATGTTGGGCCGTTTGAGATTATCACGCAAGTTGGTGAGGTTGCTTACAGGGTAGCTCTTCCACCTCACATGGCCGTGGTTCACAACGTTTTCCACGTGTCTATGCTTCGGAAGTATATTGCGGACCCTTCGCATGTCATAGACTTGGAACTGTTGGAAATCCGAGAAGATCTCACTTTGATTGAGAAGCCAATTCACATATTGGATCAGAGAGATCAAGTGCTTCGCAACAAGACAATTCCTTTGGTTCTTGTGCAATGGCAGCAACATGCTCAGGAAGAAGCTACCTGGGAACGAGAAGCCGAAGTTAAAGCAAAGTATCCCGAGTTGTTTGAATAGGCTTGTATATATGGCTTGTAATTTTTTTTGGTTCTGTAATGCATGTCCCGTCCAAATTTCGAGGATGAAATTTTTATAAGGGGGAGGATGTAGAACCCCGGAACTTTTCGTACATGTCTTGGTATGTGTGCCAAGGCATGTACCCTATGTAATCTCAAATTCATGAAATGAAAATTTGGAACTTTGAGAAAATTGTGTCAAGAATGCTATAATTAATTTAATAAATTATTTAAGCACGTATACAAGCTTTAAGGAGACCCTAGTCTTGTTTAGGAAAGGTTAAAAGAGAACTACGATCAGTTTAAGTAGTGAAATGAGTGAGAAAAATGGGCTTAGGATCAAGTTTGCAGAGCAACCGATCGCTCGGTCCATTCAGCGATCGATCGGTCCAAAACCGATCGATCGGTAGCTATCGACTAGTCAAAAATTTTGTATGGGGAAATTTTTCAGAAAATGTGTTTTTGACCGATCGCTCGGTCAGAACACTGATCGCTCGGTTAGGCACCGATCGCTCGGTCTTAACCACCGATGCTCGGTCTCGCGTTTTTGCAGAAATTTCAGTAAGGGTGTTTTCGTCATTTGGACGTTTCACTCATACCTTAAGATGTTTGCCCGAGCCTTTAGGGCTCATTTACCACACTTAGAAGATATTAGAGAGGAAGAGAGAAGAGAAGGAGATTTCTAAACCTAGGGTTTGATTTTTGAGAAGAAATCAAAGGGTTTGTGAACCCTAGATCACCTCAAGCTTGGATTGCTTCAAGATTCCGGTTCAAGCACGCGAGGAGCAGTTTCTCCAAGCTAGGGCAGCGACTCACGCATGTTTTGCAAGGGGTTTCTTCCCTCATTTGTCAAGGTCAGTACCTCTTGCTACCCTCCTAGTTCATACCTCTTTTATTCCCTTCTTCTTTATTGTTTTCATAATATATAAACCTAATGGGATGAATGGATGGTTGTGGATGTGAATGGGCGTTTGGATGCCGTATGTATGGTTGTGATGAATGAAATGGGGAGGGCATTGTATCCATAATGAACAAACAAGTATGATGTGAGTATAACCCACCTAGAAAAGCATGATTTAGATTTAAATAAATAATGGACACACCCTATGCTTGATGAAATGCCAAGGTGAATAAAACGAAGGATAAATTAAGAAAATGCATGCTTAATTACTTATGAACTTGTTAGGGCTTATGATAGTGTGAGTTATTGTTTTCCTTAAAATGTCATAAATGCTTATTGTTTAAATTGCGACATGCTATATATTGTTAAATCCCTAAATGTCATATTTAAATTCCAATGCAAGTATGCACACGATTCCACGAGCACGGCATGCATGACATGAATTATCGTTATTTTCAAGAACGAGATTTAGAGGTGGGGCATATCCTACGATGTGTTTCACTTCGCTTTTGGCAAGGACAAGACATGCATCTCATAAAGAAGGGTCTCTCTTCCATCTCAAGTGCATTTAGGAAGAAGGGTCTCCCTTCCCTCACAAGTAGTTTACTTTCCGAGCAAGCATGATGACATGGCATGGTAAACATGAACATTTAGGAAGAAGGGTCTCCCTTCCCTCACAAGTAGTTTATTTTTAGAACAAGTAAGCATGATACAAGCATGACATGCATGGCATGGCATGAGACGCATGACACAATAGATAAGTTTTCAATCACGAAAAGGGTGCTTTAAGTCAAGTCAAGTGCACAAGTTTTCAAGGGTTTTATCGGCTTTTATGAATGCAAGCATGATTATGAACTGCTTTACCTTCTTGTATGATATGAATTGTTCCTGTTTTATATATGTAAATGGCCTTATGTATACTATCTGTAGGCTATGACTGTTGGTTAGTATTTGGTACCCGCTGAGTATTCCATGCTCAGCCGTGCTTCTTATGTTGGCAGGTACTGAGGGGCTATTGCTCCATTCGATGTCCATGCTCCGAGCCTTGGGTGGAGGAGGAGTACGTCGAGGAACCATTGGAGGAACCTCCGGTCGAGGGTTACTATTAGGTGGTAGTAGATTTTGAGTGAATAGCTGTGGGTGAGATAAAAGATATATATTCATGTATTTTGGCGGGTCTGTCCGCACTTTCTTTCGAATTTATTTTTGTATAAACTTGAATTATGTATATACATAGAGGTTTGATAGACTTCCGTTGTACTAGTTTTAGAGTATGTTTCCTCTATTGCATATGCTCTGTGGGTTTTGCAGGTTGGTTTGTCAAGCAAGTCATATTAGTTGTCGAAGATTTACTCTAACTCCTAGGGTGGGTTTCAAGTCGCGACAATGGTTATCATCGCACAGTTGACTTATGCTTATCAAATTAGCTTTCAGTCCTTCAACAAAGAAGGCAATTTTCAATTTTGGTATGCCTGGTGAATCGATGATATGCTTCCCTTTAACTAAAGACTTGCTTCCATCACCAAAAGTAACAGTCTCATCTGGACATTCCTCAAATTAAGTGAATAGGGACTTGTTACCTGTCATATGCGAGAACACCCACTGTTGAAGTACCACATTTCTGTGTTTTGGCCTTTCAAGGTAGTATGAATGACAAAGCACTTAAGGTCATCCTTTCTCATATTCACAATTTTTAAACTTTGTTTTGACCTTTGAATATTGTTCTGTATAGGAGAGACCTTTTTCTTTTTCGACCTCCTAGACCTCTTCCTGTTTTGTTCAGTTCTAGCTTTTTGATTTGTCATATTCTTTCCTCTTGAGTAATCATCAGGAGTGAATGGACCAGTTCCAGTCTTAGACATTTGAGCAATCTGAAAAAATCAATTCGGTGTACCTGAAATCCGATGTTTGAGTTGAGAATCTCACATGTTCAAGGGGATGGTTCGGTTTCCTTAAAAGTCTATCTACCCTTTTGATGATTTTAACAATTAAGTTATTAGCTTAAGGGATGATAAAATTTAAGTGCGGAAATAGAAAACCAGGCAAACCATAACACAAGGATTTTTACATTGAAAGCCTTCCGGGAAAAACCACGGGACCTAGTCCAGCCATGAGAATCCACTAAGACAAAGTAAACAAAAACTTACAAGACTCGAACTTGACTCCTTCGGACTCGACACTTCGATCCTTTAGTTCTCAGTCCTCCCCCCCTCGAAAAGTCATCACGTACTTACAAGTCCCGTGATCAACCGTAGCCGCTCGTACTTCTCTTCGCGACTCACAAATAGTCCACGATCTTCCAATCGATCTCCGTTAATGACAGCTTCGGATTCCACCTACCAATTCACACATCCACGATCCGTCTCAGATCGATCTCCTTTGAAAAGGATCTGGAACACTCCGGTCAAGGTGTTCTATCCAGAACGGGTTGATGGTTTGATAGAAATCAATACCCAGATGGACTCCTTCAAAGGACAAGTCCAAACAAGCAAAATTGTAGCTTTAGGCTTACAAACTCTAAGTTGAAGGAAGTTAACCAAGGGGAGGAGAACAATAATATTCCAAAGTTTTTATGAACTCTAAAAGGAGTTAAAAACCCTCTCTATACTCTCCCAAAGTTGTACTCCATGAAGTGGAAGGGTTCACACTTTATAGGAAATCAAAAACCAAGAGTAGAAGTTTCTAAAAAGTGTTTAAAATCAAAGAGGAAACCAAAAAAACATTTTAGGAATTTTTCCTATATCAGGGTCGACCCTGGGAGATGGTTCGATCGAGCAAAATGTACACTTTGGTCGACCCAACTATCCTTCAGGGTAGACCCCCATTTTTTCAACTTGCTATCCCAAAACATAATTTTGGCACTTCAGGGTTGACTCTAAATGCCCAGGGTAGACCCTGAGGTAAAAACTGAATTTAAGACTTCATTTTCATCTCTTGGACCCTTCACAAAAGTTGTAGCTCTTTTCGAAGCGGTCGATTTGACCTATTATAGAGTAAAAGTTGAGCTATGGTTTGGGAGATATACCCAAAACAAGTAACCTTAGTTTTTTGAAAAATTTTAGAAAATTTTAGAATTTTTAAACAAGTTTTGTACTGTTTATCTCATCACCTAGTATGGTTAGTATAGGACACTTACCACCTAAGGTGACATGTTAGGATTATTCTAAGTCAATTCCCACCTATGGTAGCATGGTATCTAGGTCACTTACCATCCTATGAAGGAAATGATGAAACCGAGTATTCAACGGTTTTTAACTTCACTTGTTTGCGAATGCTTGACGGCAACGACACAAGATACACACCTAGACACGTAGATTCATTTGGTTTAACACCGGAATATGCCAACACATAAAACATGGACTTTACAATCTCCCCCTTTGGCAATTCCGTGGCAAAACCAAACTGAAGTACATGACTTGACACAAACTCACCCAAACACATCAAAACGGTGAATTAAGACATTTCATGACTCCAACACTCTTACATGACATCAATTGACAATTCATCTTAAATTAAGACACTTAAGCTCTTTTCAAGTAAAATCAGTTTGCTGCAACCTTGCACCTGCACATGCTCATAAACAAAACACCCCGTGAAGCATGTGTGGAATATGAAAATAAACAAGCACAGGTAATGCAAAGAATGTACTGAACTTGGGAAATAATACCCAACATTCTCCCCCTTTTTGGCACAATTGCCAAAGGTATTCATGAAGCCAATATCAAAAAAAATATACCAATTTAGCAAATGTAAAATATTAAGGCAACCATAGTACAACCAATCCAATGCAGACAATGAGGGGACTAAAAAGCGGGGAACAAGATAGAAATATAAAGCACAAACTCCCCCTAATCTTCTCCCCCTAAGATCAAGGATTCCACAAAAAATATGGCACCTATGCTAGAAAGGCCCATGCCAAAAGAAAGAGACACAACAAAAAATATCATGTGCCACACAAACATGCATCAAAAGCATTCCAAGCAGTAGTAATTTAAGATTACAAATCCAATGAAGAACATGATTAGTTAGTCCGACTGAGGATACACATCTAACTAAATCTCATAGAGTGCTAAATTAGAGCCAATTCACTTAGACGCATTTAGTGAACAGTTCAAAAATGAAGCATTGTGTATAGTGGTGGTCTGACAAGATACTAGATCAATGTTTTTTTCCCTTTCCAAGGATATGACATTAACCACTAAGGGGACTCCCAGAGATATACATCGTAGAAGTCAAACCTAGTTAGATCTAGATATGCTGATTTTTTACATTTTGGTGAACCTTTATCCATTTTATTTGACTCATTATTTTGCTTTTATTTTTTTTCAAATACCTCCAAAGATTGTAAGATTACTTTTGATGATCATTATCTGATCATATCTTTTCATGCAATGATGGTTTTCACACTATCTAGGTAGGTAGTCCTGGCTATTAGCAGCCGGGGCTTTCACTCTAGTGACTCAGATAGATACCTACTATCCGCCTAGTTAGCCATTTCATACTGTTTGCATCCAATAGTGACTTTACACTATCCCAGTAGGTAGCCCTTTCATTGCAATAATTTTAGCTCATGAAGGATACACAAAATGGGGATGACTAACAAAATGCCTATTCTAGATTGGTCATTCAAGGTCACACTATTGGGATAAGTCAAACACCGACAGATTGGAAAATAGACCTCTCAACAGAATCAGTCAAAGTGCATGTGAAATTTGTAAAGCATATACACATGAATAAGTCTCTAACTGTTCAAGGTAAAACCGGTCTAATTTTTAGCCTAACCAAGAGACTATGCAGGTGATATATCCTCAATCAGTAATAAACTCATGTTCAACCCTAGACAAGTATAGAAATAAAGATCACATAAGTAATGCAGATCATGCAAGTCAAACAGGGGTAACATGAAAAAAACCCTTTGGATTTTATGGTTTTTCAATGTTTTTGGATTTTTCAAAGTAAAGAAAATAGAAAAACATACCATAGCAAATAAAGACTAGTAAAAAGAAAGACTACTAGTATACACAGATAGCATAGCACTAGGACAAGATATATCACTAACAGCACACCCTAGGCTATGACAGGCACGGGCTAAGTGAAGCCCTTTAGGTCTTCCTTTCTCACCCAAACAGTTTTAGAAGTTTGATTGACCCTTTGGTCAATAACCGTTTCAGTTGAGATAGGTATGACCTTTTGCCTCTTCCTCCTGTTCCTCATTTTTCAGGATTGAGTCTTAGAATTATGGCGGACATTATGATTCTCCCTGTTACCTCCTCTATATCTAGCATGAGGAGTGTCATGACCATGCCACTGTCTAGAGTTGTGAGCCATCTTCATCACATCTTCACATAAACTCCTACACTTCTCCACTAAGATCTCAACTCTCCTTTGAAGATTCTTATTAAAGTTGTTGTGGTTCTCGAAACCATGATTGGGCATTCTTTGAAGTTTAGGAAATCGAGGCTTAATATGACCCTTCACTCCACATCTATGACATGTAGGAATGAATTTTTGAGTAGGAGGGTCTTCCCCTTTAGCAGGAGGGCATCTTTTAGCACCAGGCTTAGTGTTCGAGGTGGATGGAGTTTCCTTCACATCTTCGCACCTCTGGTTTTGCTCAAGTTCAGCCAACTTGATTTCAAGACTTGTCTTTTCATCAAGACAAACATGTAAATCAGATTCAAGTAGCTGAGTCTTGGCAAGGAGGGAAGCCTTCTCTTCCTCAAGCTTTGACACAAGAGCTCTCAACCCTGAAGCCACTTGGTCTAAGGCACCTTTTTCCATTTCAATAAATTTGATCTGTTTGGACATTGAAAACTGAACCTTTTTCAGCTTTAGGCATTCTTGAAATAATTCATCATAGGCTGCCTCAAGGTCTCCCTCAGAATCTGAGTCATTCTGACTCTCATCATCCTCCTCACCATCACTACATTGTTGGTTGCTCACAGCATTTGAAGAAGATTTCTCAATTCCAGATAAGGATGCAGTGAAGGCCACATAACCCCTAGTCTCCTCACAAGAAGAACTATCTGATTCCTCAGATTCAGATTCACTGTCATCCCTTGCCTTACCCTTAAATCTTTTCTTATTAGAGCACTCAGCGGTAATATGGCCGTAGCCTTGGCATTCATAGCATTGAATACCTTGGGATTTCTTGTCCATACTTTTAAAATATTTATTGTTTTCAAAGTGCTTGGACCTGGGCTTTTCAAGGGATTTTTGTCCTTTCAGATTAAATCTCTTATTAAATTTTAAAAATTTTCTAAATTTCTTTGCAAATAAAGCCAACTCTTCTTCTTCATCCTTAGAGTCACTATCTGAACCATCTATGGATTCCTTGATGGATTTCAAGGCAATAGATATTGGTTTCTTAGATGGGTTCAGATTTAACTCATAGGTTTGGAGTGAACCAACCAACTCTTCAATTTTGAGAGCATCAACATTTTTGCTCTCTTCGATGGTGGTAACCTTCGATCGAAATCTCTCTGGTAGAGATCTGAAAATTTCTCACAATTTTAGACTCAGGAATTCTTTCCCCTAGATTGAAATTAGAATTGACAATGTCACTTAGATTAGCATAAAAGCTGTCAAAGGTTTCATTATCATCCATCATCAATTTTTCAAACTTAGAGGTAAGCATTTGAAGTTTGGAGATCTTGACAATTATAGTCCCTTCATGAGTAATTTGAAGAATGTCCCATGCCTCCTTCGAAGTGTCACATTTAGAAATACGTCGAAATTCTTCGAGTGTGACAGCGGTGAAGATTGCATTTAGACCCTTGCTGTTTAATCTACAGCTTTTAAGTTCCCCATTGGTCCATTCAGAAGAAGTTTTAGGGATGGTCTGGTCATCTATGGTCTTTGTTGGATGGATCAAACCTTGTTTAATGGAGAACCATACTCTCTCATTTAATGATCTTAGAAACGCTCTCATTCGAGCTTTCTAATAGGCATAATTATTCCCATAAAATAATGGGGGACAAGAGATGGATCCTCCCTCAACTTTGGAGATTCATATTCACCGAAAATATGAGAAAAGATCACACTAAAAAGTTAGTGAACCTGCTCTGATACCAGTTGAAAAAATCAATTTGGTGAACCTCAAATCCGATGTTTGAGTTGAGATTCTCACATGTTCAAGGGGATGGTTCGGTTTCCTTAAAAGTCTATCTACCCTTTTGATGATTTTAACAATTAAGTTATTAGCTTAAGGGATGATAAATTTAAGTACGGAAATAGAAAACTAAGCAAACCATAACACAAGGATTTTTACGTGGAAACCCTTCCGGGAAAAACCATGGGACCTAGTCTAGCCATGAGAATCCACTAAGACAAAGTAAACAAGAACTTACAAGACTCAAACTTGACACTATGATCCTTCAGTTCTCAGTCCTCCATGCCTCGAAAAGTCATCACGTACTCACAAGTCCCGTGATCAACCACAGTCGCTCATACTTTTATTTATGACTCGCAAATAGTCCACGATCTGATCTCCGTTAACGACGGTTTCGGATTCCATCGACCAATTCACACATCCACGATCCATCTCAGATCGATCTCCTTAGAAAAGGCTCCAAAACACTCCGGCCTAGGTTTTCTATCCAGAATGGGTTGATGGTTTGATAGAAATCAATACCTAGATGAACTCCTTCAAAGGACAAGTCCAAACAAGCAAAATTGTAGCTTTAGGCTTGCAAACTCTAGGTCGAAGGAAGCTAACCAAGGGGAGGAGAACAATAATATTCCAAAGTTTTTATGAACTCTAGAAGGAGCTAAAAACCCTCTCTATACTCTCCCAAAGTTGTACTCCACGAAGTGGAAGGGTTCACACTTTATAGAAAATCAAAAACCAAGAGTAGAAGTTGCTAAAAAGTGTTTAAAACCAAAAAAACATTTTAGGAATTTTTCCCATATCAGGGTCGACCCTGGGAGATGGTTCGGTCGACCAAAGTGTACACTTTGGTTGACCCAACTATCCTTCAGGGTAGACCCTCATTTTTTCAACTTGCTGTCCCAAAACCCCATACATAATTTTGGCACTTCAGGGTCAACCCTAAATGCCCAGGGTTGACCCTGAGGAGAAAAATGAATTTAAAACTTCATTTTCAGCTCTTAATCCCTTCATACAAGTTGTAGATCTTTTCGATACGGTCGATTTGACATATTATAGAGCATAATATGAGCTATGGTTTGAGAGATATGACCAAAACAAGTAGCCTTGGTTTTTTGAAAAATTTCAGAAAATTTCAGAATTTTAAAACAAGTTTTGCACTGTTTATCTCATCACCTAAGGTCTGTATGGTTAGTCTAGGACACTTACCACCTAAGGCGACATGTTAGGACTATTTTAAGTCAATTCCAACCTATGGTAGCATGGTATCTAGGTCACTTACCATCCTATAAAGGAAATAATCAAACCGAGTCTTCAACGGTCTTCAACTTCACTTGTTTGCGAATGCTTGACGGAACGACACAAGATACACACCTAGACTCCTAGATTCATTTGTTTTAACACCGGAATATGTCAACACATAAAACATGGACTTTTTGCAATCCTATTGACATCTTCGATCAACATTCTAGACTTTTCAGCTAGAACTTAAATATGCCTTTGAAGATTCCCTTGACCTTGATTTTGGTTCAATGATCCATTTCAGGGAGCTCTCCTAAAAGCATTACAGTTAGGTCGAATGTGACCTCTCACACCACAAAACTAACATGTGGGTATGAATCTAGGTAGAGGAGGAGGATTTCTCCTAAAAGAAGTTTGATTCCTCATAGCATTCACCCTTGGAGCTGCATTTCTAGGCCTTACAAAATTTGTATAAGTCTTAGTGCTGGATGAAGAAGGTACATTCACTTTAGGATCAGAATTAATTGGTTCAGACACAACACTAGCCATTGTATCAATAGCTAAAGGACAAGCTGGTGTGTCAGCATGTCCTATCCCAGATCTATTCGAATTTGAACCATATTTTCTAACTGATTCATCTAGGCAGCTAGTGTTTCAAACATTCTTACTTCTTTCTCAAGAGTATAGACCTTTTGAATCAAGTCAGTCTTGTCTTTAAGGGTATTATGATGATCTTTTTCAATAAATTTCACCTTATCAACAAGAGAATCTTTTAAAGATTCTAGCTCCACTAACAGAGTCCTTGACTCTCAACTTCTTTCAAGGAAGTGTCTCTTTCATGTTCTAATGTTCTAACCACATTGGTCATTGAGACATTCTCTTCCAAAAGAAACTGAACTTTTTCAACAGAAGCCTCTTTCTCTTTTTCAAGCTGACTAACTAGAGCACTCTTCTCTTCTTCTACTAGTTTACAAGCATCTCTTTCATTTTGAATGATCTTGAGTTTTTTACTCAAAGAGATTTTTGCTTTAGTCAACTTTAGACTTTCAACATACAACTTATCGTAAGTTTTTTTCAAATCATCATCACTTTCAAAGTCAGTTTGACTCTTCTCAGTGTCTCCACTAGACTCAGTGTGAACACTTTCATCACTTCTGTCCTTCTCCTCAACCATAGAGGAAGTCTCAAGAATCCCAGAAAGGGAGACAATGAAAGTCATATGATTTCCAATATCTTCACTTGAAGAGGAACTGTCCGATTCTTCATTCTCGGAATCACTGTCATCCCAACAGGCATTCATCACCTTGCCCTTACCATTCTTCTTGTTAGGGCAGTTCGGTGAAATATGACTGAAGCCATGACATTCATAACATTGAACACCTTGGGATTTCTTATCGTCACTCTTGAAATTTTTCTTGTTTTCCCAGGGCTTAGACTTTGACTTCTCAAAAGATTTTCTTTTTGGTTCTGAATTTTTTTTGAAATCTTTACGAAGAGAGCCAATTGTTCCTCATCCATCTCTTCATCACTGTTATCCTCATCCAAAGGTTCCTTGATTGATTTCAAGGCAAGAGATTTGTTCTTCTTGGATGGACAAAGATTGAGTTCATAGGTTTGGAGTGAACCGACCAATTCCTCAATCTTCAGAGAGTCAACATTTTTACTCTCTTCAATAGCAGTGACCTTTGGTTGAAATCTCTCAGGTAGAGATCTAAGGACTTTTCTAACTATCTTGGACTCAGTTATTCTTTCACATAAGTTGAAACTAACATTGACAATGTCACTAAGTTTTGCATAAAATTCATCAAATGTGTTATTGTCTTCCATTTTCAAATATTCAAATTTGGTGGCCAACATTTGGAGCTTTAAGATTTTAATAGTGGTGGTACCCTCATGGGTGATCTCAAGAATGTCCCATGTCTCCTTCGCTGTTTCACATGAAGAGATTCGTCTGAATTCCTCAACGGTGACTGCAGTAAAGATAACATTGACACCTTTGGTATTCCATCCACTTGTCTTAAGCTCTTCTCTGGTCAATTCATTAGAGTGTTTGATGACAGCCAGTTCACCAATAGTTTTCACGGGCGTATTCCACCCATTTTGTACAGACATCCAGATTCTCTCATCAATCGATTTGAGAAAGACTCTCATTCAAGCTTTCCAATATGCGTAATTATTCCCATCAAAAAGTGGGGGACGAGAGACTGATCCACCCTCTCTAAGAGTACTCATGATCACGGATAATATGGGATCACTCTTAAGGAATTAGCCTTATCGGTGAACTCGCTTTGATACCAATTGAAATTACCCTAATCAATGATCTCTAAGACCTAGAGGGAGGTGAATAGGTCTATCTAAGAATTTCTAACCAATTTTAATTTTTAAAATTATTAGTTCAGAAGTCAATAGATGATCCACACAAACAATCCACACAAATCTAACACAAAAGATTTTTTACGTGGAAAACCCTTACGGGAAAAACCATAGGACCTCGTCCAGCAACAAATTTCACTATGAGAAGTATTCAAGTACAAGACAAGACCTTACCCAAAACAGACACGACACACACGGCGTTCCTTGGTATTGACTCTTGCTCTTGATTTCCACGAACCAACAGGTTCGATCTCCACTGTAGTAGCTTCGATTTCACACCGACCAAATCTTCTCAAGCTACTTCAATACCACGATCTCACAAGATCGATCTCCTTCCATGAAGACTCCGGATCATACACCGGACACACACACAAGGTGTAGGGTTGTGAATCAATTTAGAACACTTCAAATCCTAGAGGGATCTCATAAAGATCTGAGATCACACAATGCAAGATCAAAGGATTAGATCTATACTTGCATTCTCTAGGATGATTGAAAGAGGAGGGATCAACAAAGATCAAAAGATAAGAATGGAAAAAACCCTAGATGGGTTTCTCAGACCTCTACTCTTTCAAAAATAAACAGTGGATACGAATTAGGTCATCAAAAGTTATTTATATAGGGTTTAGAAAAGAGTCCTGAAAAGAAAAAATTCTGTTTACGGGGGACCGATCGATTGGTGCTCAGTACCGAGCGATCGGTCCAAAAGCGAGCAATCGGTCTTCTCACCGAGAGCTCGATTTAAAAGACCCTCTCTGGAAAATTAACCCATACAATTTTTAAGACCAGTCGACAGATACCAATCTCTCGGTAGGCCACCGAGTGATCGGTCCAAAAATAACTCTCTGGAAATTTCGCCCATATAAAATATTCCACCAGTCGATAGCTACTGATCTTTCAGTAGGCAACCGATCGATCGGTCTCAATACCGAGCGAGCGGTGGAGACAGAATTGTTTGAGGACCTTTTACAATGAATTTTTTTATTTATTAAAACAAGACCAATTATCATTGTTATGATTTTAACAAACCTCCTAGGTATGATTAGGGTTATCTAAGTCACACCCAACCTAGGTAGGGGTCTCTAAGTCCTTTACCTGTATAGATCCGGAGTAGAAGCTTTGATGATATTTGTCTTTAATTTCTGCAGACTTCTTGAAGCTTTAACTCTCATGAAAAGTTGAACTAGACTTATAATATCATGACCTATCTAATGATCACGGAATTTGCCAACACCTAAGTAGGGATTTACAACTACTATATAGCCTTGCTATGATACAAAGATAGATACGAGGATTGAATGTATGAATGGTGAATGGAAATTGTAAGTAAACCTTTCTTGTTAACTTAGAGATAACCTAGATTCCAAACTTAGGTTTCCAAGTTTGAAATGTTTACATGTGTTTCTAATTTCTAAATCGACCATGATTTCTCTAAGTGTGAACTATAAAGTACATGATTGATGTAATAGGCTAAGTAATCATGATCTATGCCATGTATGCCAAACGTATGATTCCTATCGCTATGATTCCATGTGTCTAGCTTGTTCATGTGTACTAAAATGATTTTAAGGTTTCCTCATGAATGTCTAATTGCTAGAACACCTACATATGCTCCTTCAAGTTCTCCCATGTTTATAAAAATATTCAAATGCCCACATGATTATTTCTTTAAGTATCACCATGACATTATAATGTTCACGAATCATTATGCACAAGCATGTATGCATGAACCGAGTTTTCTAGTATAATTATGTGAATACAAACTAAGACAAGACAAGTGATTTATGAAAGAAATGATAAAACCGAACTTTAGGTTGGTCAAGGATAGGGCATATCCAAGGATATGTCATATTTGGCTTCAAGAAAATAAGATAAGCAAGAATGATAATGCTGAACTTTGGGTCGGTCAAGGATATTGGTGTGCCTTTCTATTTCGTTGAAGGGTATTTACATACCCGGCTCACAAGTTACTTTCAAGAATTTTGATGAAGGGTATTTACATACCTGGCTCACAAGTCACTACAAGGGCACTAACATCTGTCTCACAAGACAAGCAAGACAAGAGAAGTATGATTCTAAACAAGAACAAGACAAGACAAGCATGACAAGAGAAGTATGATTCTAAACAAGAACAAGACAAGACAAGCATGATTTTCACGAGACAAGAACAAGATTTTAAGCACGACAAGCAAGTTTTGTAAATACGAAAAGATAATTTCAAGTACAAGATATGAATTATGCACACATGATTTACATGAGGTTTTATGCTTGGATTTTTATGCATGCTCATGAATGCATTATTTAAATTTCTAGTATGCTATGAATTGTACTATATCACTATTAGTTAATTGCTTATACTCACTGAATGTTTCAATACTCAGCCGTACATTTTGATGTTGGCAGGTACACCGTTTGATATCTGTGCTCCTGGTCCTTGGGTAGAGGAGGACTATGGTGAGGAGGAGTCATATGTAGAGCCTATAGTAGCGCCTCAGGTGGAGGCAAGAGATTTAGATAGTTGGCCTTATCAGGGCTACTATTGAGAGAGAGAGAGAGCGAGAGAGAGTGAGAGAGAGTTATATTTTGTATTTTGATGGGTGGGCATGTCCACTCTTACCTTAGTCAGGTTGATCGATGTATAAAACTTGGAATATTATTCAGGTATAGAAAAGAAAAATTTTATTTCATGTTTCTGCACTTTGATTTACGCTTCCGCTATGTTATGCCTTGTATATTTGCAGGATGGTTTGTCAGGTTATGATAGTCACGTCTAAAGTCTCACCTAACTCATTGGGGGCATTTTGGGCCGCGACAGTAAGACAATTACACCCTCTAATCTTCTTCATATTTCTCATTTTCTTTGATTAAACTCCACCACTCTCTCTCCCCCTTATGAAAGGATAGAAAAGATAGAAGGTGTAGGGTTCTATTGAGAAGTATACGGGAATGAGGGTCCCAATTTGGATTGTCATAGGAGAAGATTACTTTTACTACAACTGCCACATGAACCCACATGCTCAGAGCAGTTTCAGGAGACACCCACCACTTGCAACAACAGCAACAGACATTCAAAGATGTAGAGACTTGCATTTATTTTATGCCATTATCATGTTTAACAAGGGTAAATTAGTCAAATTAATTATGTGTGGTGTGTTTCATGTTAATTATCATTTAGAGTGTTTAAAAAGTATAAAACACTAAACCAAAGGAAGAACAAAGGGGAAATCCTAAAAACAAAAGGAAAGGGAAAATTGATCAATCGGTATTCACAAATGGTCGACTGACTGGTGGAAAAGCCCAAACAGGAGCCCTCTAAGAAATTTAGTTGACTGGATTTCACAATTGGTCCACTGACTAGCGTTTTTTTGTAAAAATTAAAAATAAAGAACAGGGGGCTTCTAACCCAAACCGGTCGACCAACCTCCCAAACCGGTCGACTGGATTTCGGGTATAGGGATTTTTGCTTTTAAGTACGATTTTTGAAAGACATGTATATAAAAATTTCTAAGCACTATTTTTAATTCAAATTTGATTTTGATCTAATCAAAATCTTCCTAGGGGTCATCTATGATCATATTAAATCATGGTGCGAGAAAGCATACTTTCAAACTCCTCAAGCGTGAAGTCTCTTGTTAATTCACACGAACCTTCTTTAAATCTCCAAATTTTTTTTTCCAACGGAAGCTAATGGCCCTTCTAATCAATGCTCTTTAATCAATCTTCTTTTCTTGATTGAAAGAACCCTTCTTGATAAATTAAGATTCACTCTTGATGTAGAAAGAATCAATCTTAATCTTCAAATAAATCTTCTTGATCTTCAAAGAAGTGATTTTCAAAGAATTAAGATTCAACACAAGATTACAATTAGGAGAAGTGGTCATACACTATATGAGATTAGAGAATGTCTAATAAGGGTTAGGGTTAGAGGTTCCACCCTAATGGTCTATTTAAAGACCCTTTAATTTGCTAACTTGCAAATCAAGACAAATTCTACTTTTTAATTCTATTATGATTATAACTCATAATCCAATTTGGGTTGTTAAATCAAAATAGGAAGTCTTCTAATCTAATTAGAAATCCTCTTTTCTTTATTATCTCTTATCTCTTCCTAATATTAGGAATCAAATAACCAATTTAGAAACTAATCTAATTAGTAAGTAACTTGAGAGAGAATAATGGATGATGTAAGGACCCGAATTTAATTCATCGGTTTTCATGCTATTTGATTTAATTTTCTAGAGAAATATGTCGGATGTTTCTGTATTATTCTTATGAAAATTAATTTTTGATATTTCGAATTAGAAAAACCATTTATTTCATTCAATTTAGCTCGTTTCTATGAATGAATTACACGAAATCGAAGTTAATAAAAAAATAGCAATAGACTTAAAAAAAAAAAAGAGATCGCCAGACTGGCCGATCGATGGCCCGACGCGGTGATTGTCTCGGGAACGACGTTTTTCTAACTTTTTAAGTCCCCTTTGAGTCCTAAACGTTATAAATACCCCTCTAACTCATGACTTAGGGTTTCAAAAGGCTTCTAAACCTAAAAGAGAGAAAAGGGAGAGTTTTCTAAGAGATTAAAAAGGGAGAAACCTAAGGAGTTCAAGGGTTCGATCAGAAAATGAGGAAAGAGACTTGAAGATCGAGATTGAGCCTTATTCACAATCGATAGATCGTAGGGAAGCGATCAAGTGAGGTAAATAACGAACCTTAGTCCTCAATTTCTTAAATATAAATCTAAAAAAGAGTAAAAAGGGATAGATCTAAGTAAGAACATGAAAATAAGTAAGATCTAAGAATTTATATTATCCCTAATGCATTGTTTCATGAATGGTTAAAGTAAGATATGAATAACATGATTATGATACGAATAACCATGTTTATATTTTGATTATGCTTCAACAAGAGGATTGAAAATTTATGATGGATGTATGTGGATATATAAGTAGGAATGAATGAATTCTTGGAGTTGAATGGAATGTATGAAAAAATTGAATGATGGATGTAGACTCTTTGTGATATTAGGGTTACATGATAGTATAATTTTTGAATATGTTCTATAAGTATTATGATTGATAAATTATGTGGTGTAATCATGATTTGGATCTAGATCAAATATGTGTTATGGTTAATTAGATTAAAGTATGATTTATGGTCATTGAAACATAAACTGTGATTAAAGCCTGTTAAATTATGGGAAATATGAATATGGTTTCGTGCTTATTTTATGTTGTCATACATGATATATTTTTGGGTAAAGGAACCTTTGACGAGGGATCTTGCTTGCCTAGGTCTGTTAACATAGTGGAATGGGACGTTATAATGAGATTTCCCATGACCTTTGACTAATAGTCTTAAGTGAAATTTACCCGAGTGTGTATCATTGTGCACTCACCATTGTAAAACATGCACATGTATAAAGAGAGAATTAAGACCACTAATAAGGACACCAGTGAGATAAAGGTGAAGTAAGTAAGAAAGAAAAAGACACACAAAGGTATTGATGCATGATGATTTTTGCACCACCGACTACCATTAAAAAAATGCGATAATTATGTCAAAGTAAGTAAGCTGTCGTACTGGATAATGTACTAAGTAAGCCGTCTGTGCCGGATAATGTACGAAGTGTGGTATCTCAGTAAATAAAGTATAGTAACCCATTTCCATATAAGGTAAAACGGTAATTTTAAGTTATTACCCAATTCATGTTGATGTGTTTTTATAAAATAGTAAAGTAAGAAAGTATGAAAAGTAGGAATGTTGATGTGTTTTTATAAAAATAGTAAAGTAAGAAAGTATGAAAAGTAGGAAAAGTATGAAAAGTAAGAAAATAAAGAAAATAAGAAAATAAGAAAATGAATGACATAATGTACTCACATGTTATTGTCTGCATTCTGATTTACGTGTGAGAACTGAATTAGAACTATCATATGTATGTATGCTAATGTTTAAGATATTGTTTTCTATGGTTTGTTATATACGCAGAATAACTTGTTACTCAGCCGAAAACTTTATTGTCGGCAGGTTCTGGTTTTGATATTTGTGCACCCAGACCGTGAGAAGAGAAAGAGTACATTGCAGAACCAGAAGGTGATCATCTCGAAGAACAGCGAGATTTTGATTGGTGGTCATATTATTGAGTTTTGGTTTATTAGTGGTTGTTTGAATTATAAAGGAATTGTAATTGAAGATTATTATAGATTTATGTTTAGTTTGGTTTGACGGTTAAGGATCTCGAAGGATGATTCAATTTATTTATGTTCAGTTGATTAGCAATTTTAAATTGGGGTTTGTGTTAAAGTATTAAATATTAGTTAATTGATGAAATTTTTAAGTTCGGAATTTACTATGCCTTTATTGCTTCTAATAGGATGGTATGATAAGTAAGTCATGTGCCAAAGATCTCACATTCTCCTAGAGGGATTTTGGGGCTTGATAGAGGTGGTATCAGAGCAAAGGCATTAGGTCTATATAGGGATTAGTTATCTTCAAAGATAGACAAATGAATTAGTCTTAAGTTCGGATTGATGTTACAACGGAAGTGATGTCATTAGGTTCGCTAGGACTTAGACCTGTAATGCAGTTGTATGCAAATAAAAGTTACTGTATGTGGTTATGTGTTATTATATGCTATTATGAGTTTTGTATATTAAAGTGAATAATTATATGTTAGGATGAGTGGTTTCCAAGTAAGACTTATGGGTTATTCTTAAATCTATTCGGATATCGACAGAGCTAAGACATTGAGATTCCTTAGGGTTAAGTAAGTAGTACTAGAAGGAAATCCCGTAGCAAATAGGATATAGGTTCTCTAAGACTTAGGCTTTAGGCCCGTTATAAGTCCAGGTTAAATTGATTTCAAGTTAGACTGATGCTTATTAATTGCTCTCAAGACTTTCGTCATGAGACACAACAACCAAGGTTGCTATTATCTAATATTATTATTTTAAGTATGAAATCTCTATGATGATTGTAAATAAGCTATTATATTATTATACGTGAAACATGATATGTTATACGATATATGATTGTGCAACTGATTACAACACATAGTTTTGTATATATCTTATGCACCTTACTGATTAATGAGTACCTAAAGCATATGTTAACTAATATGGTTTTGACACATCCCTTTGTTAATCCTTGTGTTGTTAGAGATTTCCTTAGGAACCAAGTCAACTAGACTAAGAACTGTCTGTTACCACATTGATTGGCAGTTCGCTGAAAAACAAAATATACGCATCATCCACATTGAACATATGAGTTGTTCATAAATTGATGTATGATACTGACAGAGTTGGATAGATTCACTAGAACATAGAACTTTCACATCATTATATGCTAGGATAAGTTTTATATGAAATTGAGATTATTTCCAAGTCAAACTCATGGTTTACCTTTGCTCTTAGGGTTATTGAAATGAGGCAAGGAAATCATAGTCGTGGGAATGTAGAAAGAGGTATTGGATAAAGGGCTCCAGGGGGCAATGATTAGCCCATCTTGACTCAGATATTAGAATCCATTGTTGGAATGATGGCACTCCTCCTGGCTAGGCAGTCTGTTGTAGCTGCATCTGCACCTTCTCCTGCACATCAGCCCCTACAGGCATTGGCTTTCCGGAGACTTAGGCCTCCCACCTTCTATGGGAGCATTGACCAAATGGTTGTGGAAGCTTGGATCATGCAGTTGGAGAAGATCTTCGAGATCTTGCACTGCACTGAGGAACAAAGAGTTGATTGGGCTTCCTTCGTAATGAGAGGTGAAGCTAAGCACTGGTGGATATATATAGTTAGGCAGAGAGATATTGGTATCAGAGCTAGGACTGTATATACATTTGGTTTAACAACCTTAGAGTAAAAATTTATTATGACAAACATTTTTGCAACTAGCTTAAGAGAAGGCTAATCAACCACTAGACCTCCATTGTTCAATGGAGAAAATTATAACTATTGGAAAACCTGGATGATGTGTTACATCCAAGCCCTTGACTATGAATGTTGGAGAGTCATAGTCAAAGGTCCACATCTTCCTACGAAAATAAGGATGAGGTTCAAATACCCAAAGTTGAGGAAGAGTAGAATGAGGCAGAAGTTAAACTTATTCAAATAAATGCTAATGCTATTAGCAATTTATATTTTGCCTTAAGTCCCCAAGAATTTAATAGAGTGTCGGGTTATGACTCGGCCAAAGAAATTTGGGACAAACTTCAAGTCACCTATAAGGGACTAATCAAGTTAAAGAAGAGAAAATAAGCATGCTAGTTCATAAATATGAACTATTCAAAATGGAAAAAGATGAGTCCATTGGAGAAATGTTTACTAGATTTATAAATATTTTAAATGAAATAAAATCTCTTGGAAAGATATATTTTAATGCAGAAAATATGAGGAAGGTGTTTCGCTCACTACCAAAAGAATGGTCTCCCAAGGTAACGTCATCCAAGAAGCCAAAGACTTGACCAAGCTTCAAATGGATGAGCTCCTCGGTTCATTAATGACTCATGAAGTCATTATGAAGGGTCAACAAGAGGATGAGCCCAAGCTCAAGAAAGACATTTCCTTAAAATCCTCTCAAATAGATGAGAGTGAAGAAGAAGAAAGTGAGCGAGATGAAGATGTAGTCCTCATAGATAAAAAGTTCAAGACGTTTTGTCGTGACCCAAAACCCACCCTAGGAGTTAGAGTGAATCTTGGACGACTTATCATGACTCACATAACTTGCTTGCCAAACCAACCTGCAAAACATCTGAAGCATACACAATAGAGCACAATAATAGCAGAAACATAGCTACATAGCACAACGGAAGTCTAGACAAAAACCTCTATGTGTATATATACATGATCCAAGTTTTATACAAAAAGGGAACAAAAGAAGGTGCGGACAGGCCCGCCAAAAGACATCAATCTAATCTCTCAAGCTCACACCCATAGCTTACTCACTCAGAATCTACCACCTAATAGTAGCCCTCTACCGGAGGTTCCTCGACGTACTCCTCTTCTACTCACGGGCCAGGAACACAGATATCAAAAGGAGCAGCTGCTCCACTATGACCTGCCGATATGAGAAGTACGGCTGAGCATGGAATACTCAGCGGGTACCAAATACTAACCAACAGTCATAGCATAACAATAGCAATATATAAAGTAGGAAGCAATTCATATGATAACAGGAAAGTAAAGCAGGTTATAGTCATGCTTGCATCACATAAAGTTGATAAAACTCTTGAAATTATGATGTACTTGACTTGACTTAAAATACTCGTTTCGTTCTTGAAAACTTGTCATGTCTGTCTTACTTGATCTTATCGAGCGTGTCATGTCATGCGTGTCATGCGTGCTTGCTTGTGAGATGCGCTTGTGAGATGCACTTGTGAGATGCACTTGTGAGGGAAGGGAGACCCTTCTTTCATGATATGCACTGAGAGGGAAGGGAGACCCTTCTTCATGATATGTTCTTGTGAGTGAGGGGAGACCCCTCGTGGAAGGGAAGTGCAAACTCCCTCCTATGCTATGCTAGTTCTTGTCCTCTTGTCAAAAGCGAGGTAAAACGTATCATAAGATATGTCCCACCTCTAACATCCTTGTTTTTGAAAATCGTCGATAAACCATGTCATGCATGCCGTGCTCGTGGAATCGTGTGCATACTTTTATTTGAATTAAATATGACATTTTGGGATTTCAACAATACATAGCATATCAATAATTTTAGCAAATAGTTATTCATGCCAATTTAGGGAAAGCAAGTAATCACACTATCATAAATCCTAGCAAGTTCATAAGCTTACAAGCATGCATTTCTTAAGTTACAACTCATTTCCATCACCTCGGCATTTCATCAAACACATGGTGTGACATTATTCATTAAAGCCTAAATCATACTTTTCTAGTTGGGTTTGTGTTCACAACACACACGTATGTTTATTATTGGTACAATGCCCTTCCCATTCCATTCATAACATCATCCACACGGCATCCATCGCCCAACATCCATCTCCATTCATACATCCCAACTCATAGCTTAGTTATAGTTTTAGGGAAACAAGGAATGAGGAAGGAAAAGGAGAAACCATAACTAGGAGGGTAGCAAAAGGTACCGACCTTGAATAGAGGAAGAAAACCCCTTGAAAGAGTCGTGGTTGAATGCTGCCCTAGCTTTGGAGAACGTGCTCCTCGGTTGAAGAAAAACAGGTTTGTGATGATCTAGGGTCTTCAAACCCTTTAATTCCTTCTCAAATGCAAACCCTAGGTTTAGAATCTCTTTTCTCCTTTCTCCCTATCTCTCAAATACTCTAAATGTGTTGAATGAGGCCCTCAAGGCTCGGGCAAGCCTTAAAAGGTAAGGGTATAACACCCAAAAGATGAAAAAGCCCTTACTGAAATCTCTGCAAAACGCGATATACCGATCGATCGGTCGCCTACCGAGTGATTGGTGTTCTTGACCGAGCTCTCGGTCAAAAACATGCTCTCTGGAAAATTTCCCCATACAAAAAAGTTAACCAGTCGATAGATACCAATCGATCGGTTGTGAACCGATCAATCGCTAATTTGGACCGAGCGATCGGTTGTGAACTGATCGATCCCTAGCGATCGGTGTTCTGTAGATTTTTGACCCATTTTACTGTTTTAGCATGTATATACAACCTTGGAAACCAAGTTCAAACCAATAATTCACTAATCATAACATACTTATAATGCGAATAGTAATACACCAAGGTATACACATATTAATATAAGCATACAATTTAGATTGCTAGCGAAACTAAGACACAAGTTTGGTTAAAGCCTCAACCGGTTTAAGACTAAGACTAAGTGATTAGTCTATACATGGAATACAACTCCCTACATGGACCTACTGCCTTCGCTCTGATACCAATTATGTCGTGACTTAAAATCCCCCTTAGAAGTTATGGGACTTTGGCTCGTGACTTATACTTCAAACCATCCTGTATGAGCATTTAAAGCAATACTAAAAGTAGAAGCTAATTTTTTTTAACAATACTTAACAGTATTCCAAGAACATCAACAAGACTGAATGTAATAAGATTTTAACAAAGTAACTAAGTCTAATAAACCCAAAAATCATAAGTGGGCATCCCCACTTTATAACCAGTCTAAGTCAATTTATTTAATCACTCCCTCACCCTCTCAATAGTAATCAAGATAAGGCCACTTGTCGAGGCCCTTATCCTCTTCCGATGTTCTTCCTCCAGACCTTCCTCGATGTACTCCTCCTCTACCCATAGAGTTGGAGCACAAATGTCGAAAGGTGTGTTAGATATGTATGCCCACAAAGCCATTCCGGAATTGTATTTATCTATTTTTAAATCAATAAATGCATATTTTGCATTCACACATTGTCTTCTACATTGGGTAATATATCAAAAGTATCTCATTGGATGAGATTACTTTGTCCCTTAGGTAACATTGTAGGAAAACCATCCAATTAGTTGATAACTGATTGCTAAGGAGATATGGTTCTTCCGGTTCCTTGTAGACCTAAAATTGTTCTAAGTTAATCAGGATGCATCTGGATAATGTATTCTTAATAACTTACACATTGTTAGTTCCATATGATAGAGTGATGAATCTCAATCACTAAGAGAAGGGTCTCTTGACTAAGATATGGATATAAGTAAGAAGTACTTATATTGCAACTGGATCGCTCAGTGGATACCCTTAGAAATATACTGTCTTTATATTTAGGGTAGTCCATTTAACAGATTGTCCTTAACCTGAGAGTTTGACATCTTCTCTAGTATTTGTCTATGTAGCTTTGATGTAGCCAATCGTCAATGTCCAACACACCGGACTAAATACGGGCTCGTTGGGTTATGTACGTTGTACTGGAAGAAATGTGTGTACGCTCGACAAGGATTCCACTACTCTTACAGAGTAAATAATATTGAGTTGATACTTGTCAAAACCGGACTTGAAAAACCCAGCGCTGGTATTTATCTATGAAATGGTTTTATCGAGAAATTTATTTTCTGTATAAAAGAAATGTAATTATTATTATTATTTCTTTTAAAGAATTTCTAAAATGTTTTGAAAGTCCATGTTTGACTAAAAGTATCAAATAGAATGGGTTCTCAATATAAGCCAGGGATTAAAGACTGTATTAGATATTGTCCCGTGATAACAATATTGGAAGTGAATGGACTGATTTGTAAAAAAATCTTGAGATAGAAATACCTGCAAGTAATTCTCTATTTTCTGGAGGTTAATCACAATGTGTTAATGGACATTAATTGTGATTGGTGGAAGTCTAGGGATATGGATAAAATTCTATAATCCTAATGGAGTGTAGGAAATGTGTTTCCTAGTAACAATGCTTTAACCAAAAGGTTGAGTACTTGGTCCCACAACCGGAAATAGGAGATCCCTTTAAATCCCACACACAAGGACTTTCTTAAAGTATTTAATTTAATGATTTATTAAATTAATTTATTTCTCTAAGAAATCACTATATGGTATAGTGAAGCTCTAAAAGGTGGAATCACATTAAATGTGACAAACCAAATGGGTAGGACCCATTGGGAAATTTGATAGAAGATCAAATATGTTGACAAAATGGGTTTGGAACCCATGGGGGCGTGTGGAGTGGGGCCCACCTAGGGTGGGATGCCCACTTCATGAAGGATTATGTTTTGGTATGTCTTTAATTAGTTTCTAATTAATGACACCTTATAAGATAAGGTTTGTTAGTTAGTTAGTTAGTTAGTTACTAATTAAAGATTCCTTGTTGGACAAGGAGTCTATTAGTTTCTTGTTAATCAAGGAATCCTAATTGGATTAGGATAATGATAAGATTAGTTGGACACTAATGGATAAGATTAGTTTCTATTTTGATTAATCCTAATTAATTAAAGGAGAAACCAAATAGGAAACTGATTGAGGACTTCTAATTAGATTAGAAAGAGGACTCTTGGTTTGCAAGCAACCCTAGCCTAGCCTATTTAAAGGGTTGGACGTCCAAGCATATTATTCATTCAATAATAATTTCCAGAATTTCCAGATTTGGAAATATCTCCTCTCTCCTCAATCTCACGCCCTCCCCTCTCCAATTAGAGGTGTACGGTCATCCCATTCCACCCCCTCTTAATCTCTCTTGTGTTCTTAGTTTTGAAGATCAAGAAGAGGATCAAGAAAGGTTCTTTATAATAAAAGATTGGATATTTTATTCAAGATCCTAGAGCTGGATATTTGGAAGGGCCATTAGCTTCCATTAGAGAAAGCTTTAAAGAAAAAGAAGGTCCGTGTGGATTGCGAAAGAGACTTGGCACTTGTGAAGTTTTGCCGGTATCGCTTTTATCGTGGATTTGACTTAACAATTTCAAAGTTGCAAAGGTATTGTGATTTTTACTCTCATTGAATAAAATCAATTAGAATCTTAGTCAGATTTTGGGATTCGATGTATGCCCCTCCAAGAACTATTTTTCTAAAATTAAAAAGAGGCATACTTTCAAGGTGGACTTGCCAAAAATAACAGTTTGGCTGAGCATGGAAGGCTTAGTGTATACTAACTACTAAATAATTATGTTATAAAATCATAACAGGATTTCATAAGCAATTCATATTTCTCAATCATCAAACCATCAAACACATGCATACTTCAATTCAGAATACGGAGAAATCAAAACTTCAATATCAATGTGCATACTTTTTAAAATTATATATTTCACTTTGCTACCTTCGAAAAATCATATAATTTTACAATTTTCTTCATATCTTTTACTTTTCAATTATCATCTTCCATTTTTTTACACTTAACTTAGCCGAGTTGATCATTTTTACTTGAAATCTGGCAATTAGTGGCGTACCTAGTCTGAGCACACTAATGCCCTCCCAATAACATCCTTTTTCATTCATTTACTTGAGATCAGATGACTAGTGGATGTACCAGGTCTAAGCACACTAACATCCTCCCAATAGCATCCTCTTTTTACTTGGAATCAGGTGACCAGCTAGTGGCCGTACCTAGTCTAAGCACACTAACACCCTTCCAATTTCATCATCTTCTTTGTTTTACTTGGATTCAGATGACTAGTGGCTATACCTGGTATAAGCACACCAACATCCTCCCAATAGCATCATTTTTTTTTTTTTTTTACTTGGGATCAGATGATTAGTGGCTGTACCTAGTCTGAGTACACTAACATCCTCCCAATAATATCGTTTTATTTTTTGTCATCTTCTTTACTTTACTTTTTAGATACTCGTACTTATACAAAACCTCGATCATGTAATTTCAAGTGCTCATATCACATTGGTGAGTGACACATAATCAATAACACCTTAATAGCATGGTAACACAATTCAATTCCCATTTCATAATCCTACATATGCTCACACATAATTTAGACACATAATTCCATCTTATTCTATATGCTTTTCATAAAATCAATGCATCATGTCTTTTATTTCATCAAATATTCATCACATAAGCAAATTTATAGAGTATGACTATAGGCTTTGCATTACACGCATGAATCTCATCATATCTTTCAATAATAGAATACATCAAGCTATTTAGTAGAGAGTATCTATTCCTAATCATCAACAAACATGATTTTACTCTCATTTTTCATTTGGTAATCATCATAAGATTGAATGGTGGAGTATAATTTACGACAAACCATTGAACAACATGCTTGTCATCTTAAATTAACTAAAGAATTACAACAACACTATTTAGTAGAGAGTATCGACCTTCCGAGATCAAATTCCTTCGATCTAGTACTTTGGAAAGGCTTGAGGAGTGGAATCCAAGCTTTTTTTTCCTTCTCCAAGCTTGCTCTCTTGAAAACCTAGGGTTTTCTATTCCACTTTGCCAAATTGAGTGAAAAATCCTTAGAATATTTTAAACCCTCGAATTAGATTTTATTTATAGTCCAAGGGTCTAAAATCCTATCTTCCAGACTTAGCACAAATTTAAAAAAAATTGTCATCATGCATTCGTTCGAACGAAATTCAGCCCCTTCAAACGGAAATGGCTATTGAATTTCAATTTCAATAGGATTTTCTAGTTTCGTTCAAACGAATGGGATTTTTGTGCGAACGAAATTCCTAGAATTTATGCTCTGAACTCTTTTGTTTTGTTTGCTCAGACACTTATACTTTTTAATCATTTCAAGATAAATTTAAGATAAAATATTCATCAAAATAACTTTATTAACATTGAGTATGACCTATATTTTTTATTTTGACCATTTTAACCTTTTGACACTTGGGCCATTTCCCCCTTTTTCCCTTAACACTTTAAACACTTATAATGCTTACCCTTGGTTTTAAACACTCCAAAACACTTACCTATGCCCTTCATACCTGGGAAGATTTTCTGGTGGGTGTTTCCGTTGCAGTGATCAGGGGCATGTGATCAAAGAGTGTCCTCCCTATATGCAACTAGCTCAATCTCAGGGGAGTAGACCCCCAATTCAATAGGTTTCTCAGCAGGGGTCTTCATAGGTCTCTAGACCCCCACATCCCACACAACCACCTAATCAAGCGAATCAGGGCAGGGTCTTTGCCATGACATAGTAGGACGGACATGCATCAGATGATGTTGTGCAAGGTACACTCAAGTTGAGTTGTCCAAAGTTATATATCATTGATATTATACAGTATGTTTTGCCATATGTGTGTAAACATGTTACCTATATCCTATTGATATCTTCTAGAACAAAATTGACACTTAGCTACTTATAATACCCAGGCACCTTGCTAGTGAGCAAATATTTAGCCCATGTGTTGATTGACACTGGGTCAACCTATTCCTTTTTCTCACCTAGTTTTGCCAAGGATTTTCTGTCATAACCTAGTCAGTTGGAGCGTTAGTTGTCCATTTCGACTCCGCTTGGAAAGTTTGTAGTCGTGGACCGAATGTACAGAGATTGTGTCATCCAAGTTGGGCAACATAGATTATCAGGCGACCTGCTCAACTTGGAGTTCCAAGACTTCGATGTCATTCTCCTGATGGATTGGCTCATTACTCACCACGAACATGTGGCTTGCTTTGAGAAGATGGTAGACTTCAGGCCAGAAGGAGTAAAGTCATTTCACTTCCAAGGGCTACGAAGGAGAGACATCGCCCGCTTTGTAGCTCTAAGTCTCTCCAACCCGGAGACACGAGACTCCTCAACCATTCCAGTTATGAGTGAGTTTATGAATGTGTTTCCCAATGACTTGCCAGGATTGCCTCCTGATTGGGTGATCGATTTCGTGATAGAGCCGACTCCAGGCACTACTCTTATCTCTAAGGCACCTTATAGGATGGCCCCCAGTGGAATTAAAGGAGTTGAAGGAGCAGATAGAAGAGCTGTATAACCTTGGTTTCATCCGACCAAGTGTTTCACCATGAGGAGCTCCAGTACTCTTCGTGAAGAAGAAGGATGGTCGATGAGGATGCATCGACTATAGGCAACTGAACAAGGTCACAATTAAGAATCGTTATCCATTGCCTCGGATAGATGACTTATTTGACCAATTGAAGGGAGCAAAGTTCTTCTCCAAGATTGATCTTTGATTGGGTTATCATTAGTTGAAGCTATCTCTAGGGCACCTTACATGATGGTCCCAGTGGAGTTAAAGGAGTTGAAGGAGCAGATAGAAGAGTTGCATAACCTTGGTTTCATTCAACCAAGTGTTTTACTATGTGGAGCTCCAGTACTCTTCGTGAAGAAGAAGGATGGGTCAATGATGATGCATTGACTACAGGCAGCTGAACAAGGTCACGATCAAGAATCGTTATCCATTGCCTCGGATAGACAACTTATTTGACCAATTGAAGTGAGCAAAGTTCTTCTCCAAGATTGATCTTTGATCGTCAATTAAATAAACCTTGTAGTAGCTACAATTCCATAGAATAGTGACTAGTATGGGGTGTCAAACCACAGAAGATTGCGCTGATTTGATTGCTTTTATCTCAAGATTGATTGTGAGTCAAGCAGTAACAAGTTGATTTGATTGGATTTATTTTAACCTAAAGACAAAACTTAAACTAGTAGATTCTATTTTAACTAATTAAACTAAGAGTTTTTGATGAAATATCAGTGAGAGAAGATCTAGGGTGTTCAAATCCACCACTAGCTTTATAACTAGTCCCTAATGCATTTATTCAAGTCCATCACAATGTAAACAATAGGGATGAGAGTGACTACAAGACTCCACTCATCCATCTATAATGATTCAAGGGATTAGATCCTAGGCATATCCTATCTTCGATTAGCATGAGTGATACACACTAAACTAGGGTTGTGAAATCACTCGTCTTCCCTTAGCATAAAATATCCTATGATTTAATTGTTCAACAGTAATACTATTACATAAAATCCACATTAATAATCACAGAAAATTAAGATGGATGATTTCAATCTCAATATAATAAAACCTAAGACAAGGATAGAATCACACTGAAAATGAATATGATTAATAAACTCTGGTAATGAATAACCCTCTTATATGCAATCATTCTTTATAATTGAATAAACTAAAAAAAAGTACAAAGAGACACAATTACTTGGCTAGGGTTTCATCTAAACCCTAGAAAAAGGAATTATTCATAGCGAGAGCAAGGAACACAACTTTCGATGAAGAACACGAAGAACGCGAGCAATCCATCCTCCAACTTCACAGATCTCCAAAGCCTTCTCTCTTTCAAATCTCAAAATTCAGAACCTTTTGCATGGAAGGAGACTTCCCTTTTTATAGAGAGAGAGTTTCATGAAGTCTAGCTTTAGAAACATCCAAAACGAGCTCAAAAATCAAATTTTCACACTTTTCATTACACCCAAAACGGCGTCCGCCAATCAATCGTCCAAGAGGGAGCCGATCAATCGGTGGTTACAGAATTTGTATAAACTTCCTTGACTGAAGTTGTAGAGCTTTTTGAGCCGGTCGTTTTGATATATTATGGGCCTAAATCGAAGCTACCGTCAAGGATTTATGCCCCGTACACCGAACAATGGTCGTTTTGCATTTCCAACTTCTCTTTAGCTCGGATCTTTGCTCGGTAGCGATTCACAAGAAACTCTAAAGCTTGTAAATTATCATTTTTGTCTTCCTTTCCTCACATGAACCTGAAAACAATAAACATACTCAAGTGAAGTATCGTTGTGGATAAATGAGCTCAAAGGGATTAACAAATGCATTTTAAGGTGCATAAATGTTTAACAATTAGCACCGATCAATCTTCGATTGAGTTATCATCAGTTGAAGATCAAGGCCGAAGATGTTCTCACAATTTTAGCTAGAAGTGGCTCACTATAGCCCCTATTCTCACAGTTCCAGCTAGAAGCTGAGGCTTTATAGTATACAGTGATGCCTCAATTGACGGATTAGGATGTGTTCACAGAAAGGGCATCGCCTCAAACGTCGGACTAGGCTTTATAGAAAGGACATCACCTATGATTCTCGGTAGTTGAAAGACCATGAGAAGAACTATCCTATGCATGATTTAGAGCTTGCAACAATTGTCTTTGCACTGATGATTTGGTAACACTACCTTTATGGGGAACAGTTCGATGAGTTCACAGATCTCAAGAGCTTGAAGTACTTGTTTTCCCAGAATAAGTTGAATCTAAGGCAGCATCGATGGGTGGAGTTCTTGAAGGACTATGAATGCTCTATCCAGTACCACCCAGGTAAGGCGAACATAGTGGCAGACGCTCTGAGCAGGAAGCCTTCTGGACTCGTGGCCCACATAATGGTCCGAGAGTGGAAGTTGTTAGAAGACATGTCTAACAACGAGGTAAGCTTCAATGTTCGCACATTTGGGGCTCTAATGGCTAACCTTGTAGTCAAGCCTTATATCTTAGACTGGATCCGAGAATTTCAGGGGTCGGATGCTGAGTTACTTGCTTACAGAGACAATTTTGTCAGTAGTGGCTACCAGGAGTTTTCATTGAATGGTGATGGTCCCATCACATTCACCATCACCATTCAATGGAAGACTATGTGTTCCCACCGATGAGGAGTTAAGGCATTAGATCTTGGAGAAGCCCACAAGTCCAAGTATACTGTGCCTCTTGGGGTACGAAGATGTACTAGAACCTAAAGGGGAATTTTTGGTGCAGAACATGAAGAGGGAAGTGGCAGAATATGTGTCTAGGTGTTTGGTGTTCTAGAAGGTTAAGACCGAGCACTAGAGACCAGGTAGTCTTTTGTAGCCCCTCCCTATTTTCGAGTGAAAATGGGAGAACATCTCTATGAACTTCGTAGTTGGTTTACCAAGAATGGCGAGGAACTCCGATGCTATCTAGGTTGTAGTTGACTGTTTGACCAAGTCTACGCATTTCCTTCCCTATCGGACTATATTCAACTTGAACCAGCTCGCAAGCTTGTACATCAAGGAAGTGGTTCGGTTGCATGGGGTGCCAGTTATCATTGTATCAAACAAAGACCCGAGGTTTACTTCCAGGTTCTGGAAGAGCTTTCAAAGCTCTATGAGTTCTTGTTTAGACTTTAGCATCACCTTTCATCCTCAGACTGATGGGCAGACCGAGATGGTGAACTAGATTATAGACGACATACCCCAAGCTTGCCTATTAGACTTCTAGGGCAATTGGGAGGATCATTTACCGTTGGTCGAGTTCGCCTATAACAACAATTATCAGGCGAGCATCCAGATGACACCTTTCAAGGCCTTGTATGGGAGAAGTTGTAAATCTCCTCTATAGTGGTATGAAGTTGGTGAGAGGAAAATTATGGGTCCTGAGTTGATCGAGCGGACCACAAACAGAGTCAAGGTCATCTGGGAGAGGTTGAAAACTGTCCAGAGTTGGTAGAAGAGCTATGTGGATACTCATCGCAAGGACTTAGAATTCCAAGTTGGGAATCAAGTCTTTGTGAAGATTTCTCCTAGCAAGGGAATCATGAGGTTCAGTAAGAGGGTAAGCTAAGCTCGAGGTATGTGGGACCTTTTGAGGTTATCATGCGAGTGGGAGAAGTCGCTTACTGGGTAGCCCTACCTACTCACATGGCAGTAGTCCACAATGTGTTTCATGTTTCCATGCTCCGAAAATATGTCCCAGATCCGTCACATATCATTGATCTCGATTCGTTGGAGATTCGGGAAGATCTCTCATTGGTGGAACAACCAGCTCAGATCTTAGAAAGGCGGGATCAAGTCTTGCACACCAAGACTATTCCATTGGTTCTCTTACATTGGTAACACCATTCTGTTGAAGAATCCACGTGGGAGCGTGAAGATGAAGTGCGGAAAAAGTATCCCCACTTGTTCTTGTAGTTCCTTCTTTTATGTGTCTTGTATCGTCCTGATTTTGGGGATGAAATTTCTGTAAGGGGAGGGGATGTAGAGACCCAGAACTTCCATGTATAGTTTTGCTTATATGTTAATGATATTGAGGGTTTGGTATTCAATTGTGTATGTTGTATGTGTGTTAAAAATCCAAGGTAAAGGAGTATAAAAATACACTAAGTGTTTAAAGTGTGAAAAAGAGGCAAAATGGGCAAAATCAGACCAAACCGGTCCACCACTCATATGACCGGTTAACTGCTAAGCCACCAGTCGACCACTCTTCCAAGCATTCGACTGAATACTGCACTTTTTAACTATGGGTTTTTTTCCAAAAGGTGTGTAGGGGACCAGTCGATTGTTCAGACCACCAGTCGACAACTCTGAAGGTCAGTCGACCCCTTTTGTATTCTCTATTTCTTGGCTGACCTACTTTATGTTGCTTAGATATTTTTTAGGGGCTTTCCTTCGTTTTGGAAATCCAACTTTATAAATAGTGTAGAACCCTGAAACTCAAGTTCCTAGTTGGTGAATAGTGACTTTTAGGCCAAAAGGGCCTTCTATGTATTCTGGTGTGTGAATTTTAATAAAAGGAGTTGGAACCAAAAAATATGTGTGTGGGTATTTAAGCCAAGGAAAAAGAGTGGAAACACTCTAAGTGAGCTAAGGGAGGAGTGGACACACTCTAAGTGTAAAAAATGGAGAAAACAAGAGAAAATGGCCAGTTCTGGTGAAGGCCGGTCGACCGCCCCTCTAGGTTAGTCGACCAACTGTATGGCAGTGACCCAAAAATGGGCCAAGGTGTGTTATATTCAGGATCCAATCGACCACCCCCGCTGGCTGGTTGACTGACTATCCCCAAAATGCTCAAAAATGGGCTGACAGTAGGCTTTTTAAGGTGGCCAGTTGACCGGCCCTCTAGCCGATCGACCGACTATATGAACTTGGTCAGATCAGGGGCTTTCTAGCCTCAGCCGGTCGACCATCCATCCTGGCCGATCGATCGACCTTTAGTAATTTTGGGTTTTTCCCCTTTTCATGAATTTTAAGTAGAGATTAGGGTTCTAAACACCCTTAGCCTATAAATACAAGCCCATTTCGTGGGTTTTAGGGGTCACAAACCTAAGAGAGAGTTTAAGAGAGGAAGAAAAGTTAGGGTTTCAAGAGGGGTTTTCTTAGATGATCAAAGTTGGAGCTAGGATCTCTTATCCGGGGATTTCTCAAGCATTAAGTCGTGGGGATTCAATCTTTCCCTCTCAAACAAGGTAAATACCTTCTACTAGTTGGTTGTGTTATAATTGTACAAGTAAATTCACTTATTCTCTAACTTGCTATGATTCAACCTAGAAATAAGGGTTTTAAGGTTGGGTTTTTTCAAAAAAAAAAAAGGTAAATGCGTTCTATGCTTGGATTTTGGTAGTGATTTTCTTCAAAGAAACTATGATTCTAAACAAGAGATGATGAAATAGGCTTAGTAGCCATGATTGATGTAATGCCATTGCTATGAATAGTACTCCATGATTATGCTTGAATATATATGGGTGTTCTATGCTTGCTATGATGTCCTTAAGCTTTATATGATTATGTTCAAGGGTTGTAAGTACATGATGACACTCTATGATTATCTAAGTATGTTCAGAATGTTTTAAGCTTTCCAAGTATTGTAGGATGCTCACAAGAACTTTATGCACTCTATACCTTGCATGATCGTTTTCTCATAACCATGGTATTTCAAAGTTCATGAGCAAAAGGGTTTTAAGAAAGATTAATTGGAAATGGTTTTTAAGGAAAAATCTCATAAAGGAAAGCTTAACTCACAAGAATTGACAAAGCCAAAATTTGGGTTGGCATTTCTAAGATCGGTTATAATTCTCCAAGGATCAAGTCTAAGATCGGTTACAAGTCTCTAAGCATCATAAGCTCATAAGGCTCAAAAGTGCTCATAAGGCTCACAAGTACTCATAAGGCTCACAAGTTCTCATACAGCTCATAAGGATCCAGTCTAAGATTGGTTACAAATCTCTAAGGATCAAATCTAAGATCGGTAACAATTCTCCAAGGATCAACTCTAAGATCGGTTACAAGGCAAATAAGACTCATAAGTTCACAAGAACAAATAATACTCATGTTCACAAGAATTCATAAGACTCATAAGCTCATAAGTAACTCATAAGAAAGAAAATCTCATAAGACATGTTTTGGTTTAACGAAAGTTCATAAGACAATGATTTTGGAAAGAAGTGCACGGTTAAGTTAAGTTTTGGAAGTATGATTTCTATGTTTGGTTTAAAGCATGTATTATGATTTGTTGTTTAATGTTAATTTCATATAATATTTTTGATTATATCATTGTTAGCTAGTAGATTGTATACGCTGAGTATCCATGCTCAGTCGTAAATTTTATGTCGGCAGGTCCATTTTACATTTGTACTTCTGGTCCTTAGGTTGAGGAGGACTATGGCAAGGAGGAGTCGGCAAAGGCTCAACCAGAGGAGGATAGGAACCTAGATAGGTGGCCTTATCCTAGGTATTATTGAGAGAAGGTGAGGGAGAGAGATTATATTTTGTATTTTGATGAGTGAGCATGCCCACTCTTACTTCGGTTTTATGTTGTATAAACTTGGAATACTTTTAATGTATAAAATAAAATTTCAGTTTATGCTTCTGCTATGTTTGTCACTTTCGGTATATTATTGCCTTATATGTTTTATATAGGAAGGTTTGTCATGGAAGGTTAGTCATGTACAAAGTCACACCTAACTCCTAGGTGGGATTTTGAGGTGCAACAAATAGAGCATTTGCTTGGGGTTTAAGTTTACCAAAGTTCTAAGAGAAGTTTGAGTGAGATAAAGAGAGAGAAAGCTAGGGTTTGTGCCAAGATCGAAAGTGAAGCTTGGTTCTTGCTTCTCAAGTCCGGATTTCACTTTTGAGGTGTTTTTAAAGCGCTAGATCACAGGGAATCGATCTTGGAAGATAGATCCACTCTACTATTGTAGAGACCCGAATCTAAATTCTCTGTTTCTATATTATTTAATAAGGGTATTTATTCTTATGTCTTATGTATATGTAATTATGTCCAATTGGTGTGGTGTAATCAAGGCTTAATCAAAGTTGTTAAGAGAGGGATGCCTTAGCATACCCTAAACTTTAGGAAGCTCTAGTTTTGTTACCGTTTATCGGAATTAAGTGATTCTTGAACCATTTGAAAGGTATTGGAACCCTCTTCAAGACTCATGTTTAATATTTTTTCAGAATTTAAGTCTAAGCTAAGTCAAAAGTAAATTTTCTAATGTTTTTCCTACTAAAATTTTAGACTAGTCAGATTTAGAGCCCATTTAGACCATTAAGAACTCAAAATTAGGATTTTTGTAAAACACCAAAGTTGTTTCCCTTTCAAAGATGAGTCCAACGCAAATCAAAGCGTCATAATCGGATGAGTGAGTCAAAATTTATGGTCAAGATACCAAAATGAAATTTTCTGAACTGCTCATCAGATTTTTAACGATCAATCATCACAAGCCGACGATCCATCGTCTGGAGCCCAGAAAAGTGATTTAACCTCGGGAATTTGGACAATCGATCGTCAAGACACAACCCAGCTTCATTTAAGATGCGGATTTTAGGGCTTTTAACCCTTGGGACTGTAATAGGGGTCCTATTTCGAGGTTTTAGACTATCCTACCTATTTCTAACGTATTTTGGCAAACGAAGAGTAAGAACCCAGGGTTCTAAGAGGGTTTTGGCTTGGAGAAGAAGAGTTTTACTTAAAGAGGAAGGAGATTAGCTTGGAGATCTTCCCCAAATCATCTTGGGAGCAATTTGGATCCAAGGGAAGGATCCCTAAGGTCGATATCCCTTCTAACTCAACCCTATTTAGGTGCTTTGTAAGCTTAAACTACAACTTGTATGGATTATCAAGAGATCTACATGAATATGCACGGATTTAAGAATGAAAATAGGAATTTAAGTCAATATCCTCTCTAAGTTAGCTCTTGAATTATTATGATTATTGAATTAGTATGATAAATGATGGATTAGTGTTGGATTTGCATGATAAGTAAGGATATGGATGAATTTGTATTTTAGAAGCTTAAATTGAATTATGAATTATGTTTATGGATTATGAATGAATGAAAATAATGGTGGATGTGCTAAAATGGAGAATGGATGAAGGCATGGATTGGTGTGAGGTTTGGAAGGGATGAATGTGGTTTATGAATGAGTAGTGATATGGCTTTGGAATGTGAAAATGGGAAGGGCATTGCATACATAATTAATGCATTCTATGCATTTGTTGAAATGCCTAAGAACACTAAATATGGAAAGTGATGCTATTGAAAGGCTTGTATGAGTATAATAAGATATTCTATGATGGATTATGCTTAAAAATGATATTAGAAATGTTAGCATGAATATACCATGGTATAAGTATGTTTTGATAAATTATGCTTATTCAAGTTGCATGGTGATTGATATTCGGGTAGGCCAATGCTTAGAGAAAGTCCTCCATGTCGGGAATTCTCTAACAAGGGAGATGTAACCTAGCGAAGTTTCTTGACAGAAGATGGAATCTAAGTGATGACTGAATTTGGATGTTAATCAAGACACTCAAGCACAAGTTCACATGTGTGGTAGTTTACAAGTCTCACGGGTACACAAGCATGAACACGGACATTGCATGGACACTGGATACTGAAATACAAGGACAAGTACAAGTACACGGACACTGAATTACAAGGATAAGGACAAGTACAAGGACAAGGACACTGCATGGTTTTACATGGACCCTGAAAATCAAGTAGCTCCGGTATTCGTTGATGCTCTTCATGGATAAGATTTTAAGTCTTGGATAATTATCATGGACATTTGGGATCTAAGAGCTCTACAGGCTTACGCTTTTGCTAATGCACCTCCATGGATCTAAATACAATGACCTCGTTAACTATTTTTATGGGAAAACAAGCATGCATTGCATTCATGATACAAGTTCAAGAGTTACAAGTCTAAGAGTCAGAAGTTCAAGAGTCACACAAGTACACGAGTCAAGTTAAGTCATGATGTTCACATGTTTCTGCACTCTGATTATATTCATGTGATATTAAACTGCTATTGACTTTACAATTGTTTCATAATTTGGATATTTGATATGTTTATACTGTGGTTGATTAGTTTGGATATCCGTTGAGTATTCAATGCTCAATCGACTTGTTATTATCGTACAGGTCTAGTGCAAGTTCAGGCAGCAACTCCTTAGGTGGAAGAGGAGAACTTCAAGAAGGAGAAGTAGGTGAACTTCCAAAGGAGGGAGCCAAGGATTTTGAGAGTTATCCATGCTAGTAGATCGTGGTTACTTTCTGAGTTGTCTTGTTTTAGGCTTATGTTATTTTTAGGATGTTGCTTAGACTGTTCATTGGTATTTGATGACCTTATTCTACCCGATCATGGTGGGTATGTTGGACTTACTTCATTTTATGTTTATGGAATTGGATTACTATCGGTTTATCATATATCAGATGAGAGGTTTTTATAGAAAGAATTTTATTGTTGCTATTTTGGGAGAATTATCTATTAGTTATGCCTTAATGCCATGGAAGTCAAGCAGGGATAAGTAATGTGACGGACTCAAAGTCCCATTATGACCAAGGTGGGGGTTTGGGGTCATTACAAAGGTGGTATTAGAGCCTTGGTATTAGATTTCCTTAGGGTCACTTAGTATTTGGTACTGTGATTGAAGCAAGGCATTAGGTTTAAGAAAAGAGTCGTATTCAAAGAATGGTTAAAATCATAGTTAAAATCTTTTAACTATGGTTACCCTCTGCCAAATCTCTCGCACCAAAGGTAAGCCTTTAGTTAGTTTTAGCACTCACCCCAAGTCAAACCCTAGGAAACACTAGAACCAAAACCCTAACTCTAGGTAAACCCTAGTTGAACCCTAGTGCAAGCCAGGCCCAAAACCTAGCCCTAGGCGACCTTAGCTGAACCCTAGCCTATGCCCTCGAGCCCTTAGAGCTTAAACCCTAAGACTATGGCCAATAGAGCCTGACCCCTAGCCTAGGCCCTTCAGGCCCAAAACCTTAGAACAAACCCCCCCACACCTGTATGTGCTAGGCCAGGCCCAATTCAAACAAGTCCCTTATTGTCGGTAGAATCTCTACTGACAATTCAAATTGGCCTTGTTTTAGATTGTCGGTAGACCTTCTATCGAAAATATGCAAGTTTCGAGTTCGCAGTCTGCGAACACCCTTGCACACTCCACCCTCACTTCATCCTTCACCTCAAGCCTCTTAGATGGCCTCCCCTTGGTCCAACCACCTCTTCCCCCTTCTCCTTAATCCCTTGTAGGTCCCTAGCTTGTTTCCCTATAAAATCCAAGCCTCCCCTTCACTGCAAACAGTCTGAAATTTTGAAGGAGTCTGCTGCAAAAACCTTGATCCTCAGCCTCTCCTCTCCCCTGTTCTTGATATCAGGACACCCTGGCAGCTTAGGGAGCAGTCCCTTTCGTGCCTGTGCAGTATATCCAGAGTGGTTCACCACCAATGTCCTCTTCTTCTTCAACAAGAGAGCAGATCATACTGGTAAGGGATCCCCTACCCATTTTTCTTTATTTTTTTGAATCAATGTGAACCCCTGGTCATCTCCAGGGGGCTTATGTGCTTTCATTTTGGATGCTTAGTAGGTTAAATGAACCCAAGGGTGTTCACCCACCTAAACCATAGGTATGGTGAACTCCTACGGGTATAGCTCCACCCTTGTGCGTTGCAGACCACCACAGATCCTCTGGGGGTCCCTCAGATCATGAGAGAAGCCTCAGACACCTCTATGCACAACCCCAGTAGGCAAAAACTCAGTTTTCAGAAAATCCAGGAATGGCGGTAAACTCAGTACGCCATTCCTATTTATGCTATTTCCAGAATGTCGGTGAACATACTACCGACACTCTGTGTTTTGCCTATTTTCAGATTAGCGGTAGAATAACAACCGCCAATATGCAGTTTCAGACACAACATGTTTGCACTCTTGTGGGGCCCACTCCAGGAATCCCCTTGGGCCCACACCGAGCTCAAAACTTTCTTTGGAGTCCCCTTTACACTCCCCTGATCTCAGATCACCCTAGGTTACAACTCAACCCTAGTTAACAGAGGCAAAAACACAGGTTAAAAACACAGTCATTAATGTCGGTAATGCAATTACTCACATTAATCTTGTTTTTGATTCTGGGCTTTTGCAAGGGCCCAAACCTGGTAGGAGGCCACTTTAGGCCCTGCCTAGCCCCCTGTGCCCACCTTAGACTTTCCAGACCCTTAACCACAGTTAAATACACCTCCAGTTAACATTTAACCGCGGTTAAGCATCCCTTAACCCCACAAACTTTGGAAAATTAATCTAAAAATCCTAAAACATCATTGGACCATAAAAAAGACTCTAGCCCACTACCTAACCTTGGTTAGCAATCCTAACCATAGTTAGACCCCCCTTAACTTCAGTTAGCAATCCTAATCATAGTTAATCTCGGTTTATGGCCTACCGACCCTAAAACCAAGTCTACCGGACTTATCTCGACCTACTGGGCCTCCCTTTAGCCTACCGGGCTAAAACTCACTTCCCTTCACTGTGATTAGTAACCCAAACCATAATTAGTTCAGCCCAGTTAGCAACCCTAACCCGGGAAGAAATCCGCCTTAGTCTACCGGACTACTCCTAAGCCTACTGGGCTTGAATACCTTGCACTTGACCTCCCTCGGTTAACCAAACCCTAGTCTACCAGACTAGTCCATGTTAGCCACCCTTGGTGCACACACACACGCCTTTAGCCTCAGCACAGGCACACGTGTCAGAACTATGCTCGGTCTGATCTCACCCTGTGAGTACGTAGGCAACCCAACCCAGGTTCGACCCCAGTTAGATTTTCCTTTCTTGGATTAGTGTTAACTTAACCACCTCAGCTTTCTAATCAAGATTAACTTTAGTTGGCTTAAACCTAGGGAGTACGGAACCGTTGTAAAACGAGAGCCTCAGGGTGCCTAACACCTTGCCCGGACTTAACTGAACCCCTTACCCTGATCTCACTCGTAGACCAAGACCTTATCCAAACTCGGGGGACTTATCCCTTCTGAATGAATAGGTGGCGACTCTTAACCGTAAAACCCTTCCACACCCGCGAGGGTATACCAGGTAAATCACATTCCTTCCCTCTGTGAGTATTCCTAGAAATCTGTGCTCACAGCTCTGGCGACTCTACTAGGGAGTGACTTTGGGGGTTCGACCGGAACCCAGGTTTAAGCCAACTAAACCTTAATCTTGATTAAAATGCCTAAATGTTTAAATTAACACTAATCATTTCACATCTCTCGGTTAATTGTATTCTGTGCATCCATACATGTCATAGTAATATAATTATCCCATTTAACCCAGTAGACATGCTTATTACGCTAATGGTTGTTAGATGATCATCCTCAATGTCAGTAGCTTAAACATCTTAGAGGTCAACGGAGTTACTCCTGTTGGGTGATTACCCCTAGGGAAGGATTCTGAACGCTCCCGCTTACACCAATCATCCCTTTTCAGGTATGTTCTATACCAGAGAGTTGCATATACGGTGTTAAGTGATCCCTCCTATCTTGCTAGGAACACACCTGCATCAAACCAACATTCATACATGTAGTCTAGGGTAGGGTATAATCTACAAGCAGCCAGTCCAGGGAGGGCTACTATAAACCTTAACCTGCTTGCACCCTATACCTATCCCCAATCATGGTTGACTACTCAGGCACATTCTATCCAGATAACCACCTACCCAGGGGCATGTAATAAGCCAAAGTTGTACTTGTAATAAACTACATTCAACCCTGCTTCCCGACATAGCATATGGGGTCCAAATCCCAGGCAGACAGGCCTTCATTGGGCCTGTCCCAACCTTGATTTGATAGGTCCTCCAATTTCCAACAACCTGGGCTAAAAGCACATCAGACCTCTATCTGTCTGCCCTATCGGATCACATGTACCTCGTCACACCCAATCAAATCAAAAATCAAAAAAAAAATACATTGCATCATCCTTTTGCATTCCATCTACATACACAGTGTACTCATAGAGTCTGTATATTATTCAGGTAGATGGTAGGTCCGTCAGGGATTGTTCAATCAATAGGTCGACCGTCAAGACCCGTGCATCTAACTTCTCAGGGGATATGTGATGACTACCTCTAGAAAGCAATTGGGGCCTTTACCTCGAGTCAACGTCTCGCTTGGGCTCAGTACTACAAAACTGGGACTATCCTAGACCTATCTGTGGTTAAACTGGACTCGCGCCTCATGAACACCGCTATCCAGTGTTAGAGCTCATCCCACATGGTATTCCGTTTTGGTAAAAACAAGCTCTGCCCAATACTGAAAGAGATTCAGCGCATTCTAGGGTTAAACATGGATGGTGAAGCCATAATACCGCGCTATAAGACAACATATCATGCAGACCTATCCAGGTTATTGCATAACAAGCTTGCTTGCTGTCCAGTCCTAACGGCTCTTTTGATCGGATACTTGTGTCTTTTCTTGAAAAGAAGTACAAGCGCAAGTGGAATCCTAACTCCATCACAGCGAAACTTCCCGGTCTTAATGCCCTTGCACTGATAGCCTTGTCTCGGCTAGTGTTCCGAAGGTGCCGTTCACTTGTCGAAGCAGTTCTGGTCAAGATCATTAAGGACATGTACAACTCCTGCTCAATTGTACCACTCATCCTAGCCAAGCTTCTCAGGGCTCTCAACCAGTCGGGAGACTGCAGAAAGGGCATCTTTCATGCCAGTACACCTCTCCTACACCTTTGGTTGGTAAGTCACCTGCCTATAATCATATCGGTACCGGACGGCATCCGTGATGCCTACAGTCTACCAAAGAAGATTTCTCAGAATCAAGGATCGATAACAACTACAGACGGGTCAAAAAGCTCTACCAGCTTCTCCAAACCCTGTCAGAGGAAGAAATCATATGACAATGCGAGTGGCTTGTACTGAATAGGCTACCTCGTGTTGTTATCATTGGCAGACGATGCATGATTCTTGCTGGTCTAACAGGCTCCGTAATCTATGCACCACTCCGAGTCCTCTGACAGTTTGGGTTTCCTCAGCGTATCTCAGTGATAGACCGATAGGATAATGATTGGATCACTTTCACAGTGCACTCCGACAACCTCACCCGACACTTCTAGTCAGCTTAGTGCAACTCCAATCGAGACCAGTGGCCGGATTTCATGGTTACATCAGGACCACCGACCAACTCGGCATACCAACAGTGGGTGGATAATCCTGACATTTTACTTGGCATGCCCGCACCCAGGGAACTGCCCACACCAATCGCAGCTCCATCACAAGGAACCATACCCCTAGCAGAAATGGTGGTTCCCTGGGCAGACTTCTTCTTAGAGAGACAGCTCCAGATCCAGTAGAAATGGAAAACGCTACAAAAAGCCTAGCGTGCATTCGGGCAACAGGAAGCGGAACAAGGTCGCAAACTCCAAGCCACACAAGAGCAGGTTGAATAGCTCGAGCAGACAATCCAGTCTCTCCACAAGAGACGCAGGGGCGACGCTAGAGAAACAGCCATCATCAGGGCCCAGCTTCACTTCCACTAAGAGTAACTTGATAATGCAAAGGTGAAGATGACCTCCCATATCCAACAGTTTGGATACCGCATATTCAACGCTACTGAGACCCTTACGCACATGGAGGTTGAAGTCACATCCCTCCAGCAACATATCATAGATCTTAATGTTGTGTCTCGGCCACTTGACTTCACGATCCCTGAAGGGCCTGCCTAGGATTGAGTCTTTTTCTCTTTTTTCTTTTGAGTCACACTATCTTGTATTCACTGCACTCTTCATGCATCAATGAAAAATCATTCTTTTCTAACATCTGCTTCTTGTCATCATGCATAATCATGGTTAGCCGTTACATTCTTTTCAGTTGCATGAGCCGACCTATGACTCGTTCTCTGACTACGATTCTCGCAGAAGCAACAACTGTGGACACCGCCTTGATAGAGGTACCAATCACAAAGATAGTACCTCGCACAACCCAATTGGAGAGCAGCTCTTACACGGCCCAATCAGAAAGCACTTCAGAGTTGATTACGGAACCTGCAGACCAGCACCAGCGAACTAGTGAGATCCTACAGTCACATGACAGGGACATAACAGCCATACAGTCAAAGCTTAATAGTGTTCTGGAATCCCTAAAGATTCTAATTGGTACCCGAACTAAATAACCCTCTACCAGGATCCCAACCGGAGAACCAGCCGAGCAACCTATACTTGAGCCTCGTCCGCCCCCTTCATCATACCTGACCCTATACCCGCAACAAGCGGAGGACAGGAGTATAACCAGTATGAAGAGCAACCTAAGGCCTCACACGTCAACTAGGACCGGCCATCATCCTCAGATCCTACCCCTTCCTTACAGGACTAGATCAAGCAGATGAAAGAAGAAATGAGAAGAATGAAGGGTACATCCATCAGTATCAGTCTATCACTGGAGGACTTAACATTCTCATCAGGGGATGTTGTTCCCGTAGGCTTCAGGGTCCCAAACTTTGATAAATATGACGGCTCGGGCTGTCCAAAACAACACCTGCAGTTGTACTTGAGAGACATGCTCCAGTACAACAGAAATCAGCCTCTACTCATCCAATACTTCTAGAAGAGTCTAAAGGAGGTAGCCCTTACATGGTGGATGTCTGTGGACAAGTAGAAAGTCAAGACTTGGCAGGATGCCATGGACAGCTTCGAGGAGCAATAGTCCTTAACCAGGAGCTCCGCCTTCAGAAGAGTCAGCTTGAGCAGTTAAGCTAGCGTAACAATGAATCATTTCTGGAGTATGCCACCTGCTGGAGGGAAATGGTAGCAAAGATCCTAACTCTTATTCCTAAGGAGGAGCTGGCAGGCATGTTCATGAGTACCCTAAAGCAGCCCTACTCAACATTTATGATGACCTTACCATTACTGGACTTCGGCACCATCGTCAAGACGGGTCCCCGTATCAAGACTGTCATCAAGAGCAGGGCTATTCATTCCAGTCTAGGACTTGATTCTCCCGATGCGACAGCCTCATCTATTAGAAATATCAGTCCTAGAGACCATAGAAAGAAGGAAGATATACATATGGTTGCTTCTACAGTACCCATCCGACTACCAGCTCCAGCAGCTCAGCAGTAATCAGTTGTCAGGAATACCCGGCCAACCCGACCAGCCCAGGGGTAAAACCGTCCTCCCAAAAACTTTACCCATCTTCTATACACACTCAGCCAGTTGTTGGAATTCCTCACCAAGCAGGGCCTTCTCGAGTTAAGAGGCCCCACACCTCGTTTACCTCTAGACAAATGAAATAAGAACTACAACGCCGATCATCACTGTGCCTTTCACAGAGGCTCAGGCCATGCTACAGACTACTGCATAGGCCTGAAGTGGGCCATCCAAGATCTCTTAGATGACGAAAGAGTTGAGCTGGCCCCCAGCAACACCAGCATCAATCAAGTGTCACTACCTCCACATAACAATCAAATCAATTTTATTCAGTGGGAAGAGCCCAGAGCAGGGCAGCCAGGACCCAGCACACCCGTAGTTGATGACGGTGTCATCAGACCCTCTTACCAATCACCTGTTATAATCTCCCTATCCCAGACTCTCCAACCCAGATACTTGTCCCTGAACAGATCATCTACATTATCCCTTACCCTGCAAATTGGCCCACAGCTCTAGCTCAAGCCTCAACCTCTTCAGGCCTCGTCTGGATCCCCTACATCCCAGAGCCACCTTTTGACCTCAATCAAGTATCCACTCCCCGCTCTCTCATCATTGAGAGCGAGAGCATTGCCAACCTAACCAAATCTGGTCGGGTATATCAACCTCTCGCAACTAAGCCGGCAAAGGTAAAGAGTGCAGAGAAAGAGAAAGAGAAAGCAAGGGCGTCAGACCCGCAGAAGGAAGTAGCTAATTCAGCAATTTTATTAAAAATCCTAGAAAAAGTAGAGGAGTTCAATATCGCTCAGCAATTAAGCAAGGTCCCAGCATAAATATCCATCTTGGGTCTTCTTCTCACTTCAGAGCATCACAGGTAGCAACTGCTCCAAGTATTCGTTAATGCCCACGTAACAACAGACATAAAACCCAAGAAGCTGGGGTAAATGGTAGGGCAAATCCTTGAATCCAGAATTATCTCCTTCACAGAAGAGGAGATACTGGATAGTGACAGGGATCACACTCAGGCCCTATCATAGCAATTCAGTACATGGACCAAACTTTGTCATCAGTACTCATCGACAATGGCTCTGGCTTGAATGTCTACACACTTTCTACACTGCAAAACCTAGGCCTAAACCTCAGTCAAGTGAAGAAGAGACCCATGACCATCAGGGCTTTTGACAACACAACCAGGCAAAACCAGGGTGACATTGATTTGACCATCAGGGTTAGACCAGCTCAGTTCTTGACGAACTTTCAAGTGGTGAATGTGCCAACCTCGTTCGCCTTGCTCTTAGGGAGGCCAATGATCCACGTGACCGGAGCCATTCCCACCTCTCTGTATCAACGAATTAAGTTCATCGAAGACGACCGCCTAATCGTCATTCCTTCTGAGGAGTTAGCAAGTTCCTTTGGGGATGTCTAAGAGCTAGGGCAAGGCACGGCCTTCATGACATTCGAGTTCAAACAGGTTAGTTCTATCGCTCAGGTAGAACAGCAAAGCAAGCAAGCAGTGCCACCATTTGTCAGAATGATGGCCAGAACAAACTATCAGCCCGGAAATGGTCTCGGTGCCAAGAATCAGGTTATAAAGAAGAGATACATGCCTCCTCGCTATACATCTCCCTATAGCTTGGGATACAAGCCCAAATACAAGGACTACCTCTCCAAGCTGACTAAGAAGAGCAGACAGTCGGCGAAACCTAAACCCCGACCACACATCTCTGAAACCTTCCCCGTGAGAATCTTCGAAACCTACCCAGAAACCTCTGCTACCCCCGTTGCCTTAACACCCCAACCCAGTGATGAATCCTTAGGGATTCCAGATCCAGAAGTGTTCAGTATGACCCAGATGTTCAATGAGCTGACTATCAAAGATGTTGCCAAAGTAGAATATCCAGCGGGAGAGTAGGTATGTACCCTCTCCAACAATGCTGAAGTGTCCTCCAGTCACCAGCCACTGATCTGTTGGTGGACTGAAGCTCTCACTATCGAGGCTAGCCAGGGCCAGGGCAAGCACAGTCAGGACAGGTTGGTCCAAGAAAGCAGTGACCAAACATTACCCTTCTCTTTCATCTATCTCTCTTTGCTCCTATTTTTAAAATCCAAGAGTCAGGCCATTGTCGACCTCTTTTTGTTTGATTCTTTTTGTAACAGTCATCTCTTTTAATGAGAATCAGATGTTTGATTCAAAAATCATGTTTTCAGAAAAACATTTCATATAGGCTGATGACGAAATCACACGGACTCTTCCCCTAGAAGGTCTAGTGTCCCGAAGCCAACAAAAATAACAATCATAAGCATGTTAAACTGAAGCTAATTGATTTTCCAGTAAATCACCTCTGATAGGGCTACCCCTCAAACCCTCCTTGAACTCTCCGAAGTAGAGTATGACCCAGAAAAGGAAGAGGAACCGCCTCAGGAAATTCTAGACCTCCTTGAGCACAGCGAATGACTTCTGCAGTGGAACAGGGAAGACACCGAGACAGTAAACCTTGGTTCCGAGGATAACCCCCAGCTAGTCAAGATCGGCACAAGCATGAGCTCGCAGCAGATTACAAACATGATCAGCTTCTTGAAAAGCTACAATGACGTCTTTGCCTGATCATATGCAGACATGTCAGGCCTAGACCCAGCATTGCTGGTACACAGACTGCCCTTGAACCCTGATGTCAGACCAGTAAAACAGAAACTGAGACAGATGAGGCCCGAATGGTCACAAAAGGTCAAAGAAGAAGTTAAAAAGTAGATCAGTACAGGCTTCTTAGCCATAGCAACCTACCCTAAGTGGTTAGCCAACATTATCCCAGTACCCAAGAAGGACGGCAAGGTTCAAATGTGTATTGACTACCGAAATCTGAACAGGGCAAGCCCCAAGGATAACTTTCCTCTCCTGCACATCGATATTTTGGTCGATAATACTGCTGGGCATAAGACACTCTTATTCATGGATGGTTTCTCCGAATATAACCAAATCAGGATGACGGAAGAAGACATGGAGAAAACCTCCTTCATCACACCTTGGGGCATGTTCTGCTATATGGTCATGCCTTTTGGACTCAAGAACGCAGGGGCTACCTACCAAAGGGCCATGACAGCCTTGTTCCACGATATGATCCACAAGTCAATGAAAATCTATGTGGATGACATGATCGTCAAGTCTCCTACTGTCGAGCAGCACCTAGAGGACCTAAAGAGACTTTGTGACAGACTCAGAGAGTTCGGCCTGAGACTGAATCTAGCCAAATACTTCTTTGGAGCCTCATCAGGAAAGCTCCTTGGCTTCATAGTTAGCAAACGAGGCATTAAAATCGATCCAGCCAAAGCCAGAGCTATCATCGAAATACCGACTCCTTAGACTAAAAAAGAAATCCGAGGGTTCCTAGGTAGAATTCAGTACATCAGTAGATTCATTTCTCAGCTCACTCTGATATGCGAGCTAGGTTTCAAGCTTCTGTGGAAGAACACACCGACAGTCTGGATAGCAAAATGCTAGGAAGCCTTTGAAATAAAGTAGTATCTTCTGAATCCTCCAGTACTTGTGCCTCCTACGCTAAGACGGCCCCTGCTACTCTATATCTCCGTACAGGAAACCTCCATGGGGTGCATTCTGGCATAACATGACAAGACAAACAGAGCAGAGCAAGTCATCTACTATATCAATAAGCGTCTGCTAGAGTATGAAGAGCAATACAGCCCTCTTGAGAAGACATGCCTGGCACTGGTCTGGGCTACTTAGCGTCGCCGGCAATCCTGATCTCTTGAGAAGACATCTGCTTTCTTACCTTGCAATCCTGATCTCCCGGATGGACCCACTCAAGTACTTGTTAGAAAATCCAACCACCACCGGAAGAACTGTCCAATAGCTCATGATGTTGTCTAAATTTGACATCATGTACATGACACAGAAGTTAATCAAGGGGCAGGCGATAGCAGATCACCTTGCCCACAGTCCAGCACAGGACTACATATCTGTACATGATCGATTTCCAGACGAGGCCATCCTGTATGCAGAAGCAGATGAACTAGAGTACTCCTGTTGGGAGTTATACTTTAATGGAGCTGCCAATAGTCATGGGCATGGGGCAGGAGCTGTCCTGATCTCACCCAACGGAGAACACCTCCCTATCTCTATCAAGTTGAAGTTCAAATGCTCCAACAATGAGGCGGAATACGAGGCGTGCATAACCGGATTGAAAGAAGCCCCAGACATCAGGATTGAAGAGGTAGACGTGTACGGTGACTCATCATTAGTAATCTATCAGGCGAATGAATCTTGGGCCATTCGAGAAGCAAGGCTAGTCCCATACTTGGCTTACCTCAATCTACTAATCAGTCAGTTCAGAAGAATCAACTTCAGTCACAGGTCCAAGAACCAGAATAGATTCGTCGACGCACTAGCCACTCTTGCTTCCATGGTACAGATCCCTACAGGCATCATGCTCTGGCCAATTGAAATTCAGCAACAAGATCAACCTGCCTACTGCCTTCAGATCGAAGAGGTATCGACAATAAGTCTTGGTATATAGACATCAAGCAGTACCACGAGGACGGGACCTTCCCTCTCAATGCTACCAAAATAGACCGCGGGGCAATCAGAAGGCTGACTATTCAATTTGTCATCTCTGGAGGAATCTTATACAAGAGGTCGCCGAACCTACTCTGGCTTAGATGCCTAGATACCATACCAGTGAAGCAGCGCGGGTAGTTGAAGAAGTTCACGGAGGAGCTTATGGCCCATACATGAACGGGTTGATGCTATCTAAAAAGATACTCAGACTAGGTTACTACTAGTCCACCATAGAATCAGGCTATTGTAAGCACGTACAGGAGTGCCACCAGTGCCAAATCTATGCGGATAGGGTAAATGCACCGCCAACCAGGCTGCACAATCTCACTGCTCTTTGGCCATTCTCAGCTTAGGACATTGACGTAATCGGACCCATAGCTCCGAAAGCATCTAATAGACATCGATTCATTCTGGTTACGATCGATTACTTCACAAAATGGGTCGAGGCAACCTCTTATGCCAGCGTCACAACCTTAGTGGTTCAGCGTTTTCGAAAAAGGGATATCATCTGCCGATATGGGGTCCCTTATGAGATTGTAACAGACAATGGTCTCAACTTTTACAACAAGGGGATGACTGATCTCTGCCAGAAATTCAAGATCCAACATCATAACTCTATGCTATACAAGCCACAGACCAATGGTGCAGTTGAAGCCGCCAACAAAAATCTGAAGAAAATCATAGAGAAGATGGTAACCAAGTACTCTGCCTGGCATGAGATGCTCCCCTACGCACTTATGGCCTATAGGACGTCCATCCGAACCTCAACTAGGGCAACACCATTCTCTCTAGCCTATGGTATGGAAGCAGTCCTCCCCATCAAAGTATAGATTTTATCACTTCAAGTGTTAATAGAAGCAGAGCTCTCAGAGGCAGAATGAGCACAGACCCGATATGAACAGCTAAATCTGATTGAAGAGCGGCGACTGAAAGCCATCAACCACTCTCAGGCCTATCAGAGGTGCATAGCTAGGGTATTCAACAAGAAGGTCAAGCCGAGAAGCATCGAGATCAGTGACCTAGTTCTCCAGAAAATATTGCCAAACCGCCCTGACCTAAGGGACAAGTTCACTCCCAACTATGAAGGCCCATACATCATTCGAGACAAATTCTCAAGCGGCGCCCTTCGACCTGGACGTATGGATGATGAAGACCTCCCAGAGCCCATCAATACGGATAAAGTCAAAAGATACTAAGCTTAGGGTCTAGATCTGATAGGCGCTTTGCACTTGTAGTTTCTCCGGGAAATGACAGGAGGCCGTCCTTGGCACACTCTTCATCCCTCTTTCCTGTAACCCATTTACAAATAAATGAAATTCACTAGTTAGCCCCTCGAGTCTGACAGCCCTTCTTTTATTACACCTTTTCAGGGACACCCTCCCTCGCCCTCTATGGCATTAGCCTGAACTACTTCATGACCTAATCCTACAAAAGGTAGTAGGCAACCTGTTAAATAAGGTACGGTCATAAAAGGGGTATCCACTCCCCGATTCTCTCCAAACAGAGTCCCTCTTTCCCCAAAAAAAGTCATCAACTATCCCCCACAAAGTCACTCCCCCAGCTCCCCAAGCGAATCAACTCTCAAGAGTATAAAATTTCTATCAAAAGGAAAACCCGAAATAGAAGTCGAAACATCTCAAAAGTCAAAGACTCCCCACAAATGGTAATCTCTCCGGACTCTTTCCCCAACAGAAAAGCCTTTCAGAGACAATCTCTCCTGAAAAACATTCCTCAGGCAGAGACAACCTCTCTATCCTCAGCAGAGACGACCTCTTTCACCCTTCTTAGCAAAGACAACCTCTCTCAACATTCCCTAGCAGAGCAAAAAAAAAAAACCTACCAAGAAACCAAAGGCACAAGTCTTAAAACAGACGAACTTCCTCAGAGAGTGAAGTGTCTTAAAAAAGAAGGGTCCCCCTAGAAGGTGAAAATCAATTGTATCAAAAACAAAACTCCAAGGGAGTGAAAATCAACAACAACAAGAGAAATCCCAGGGTGTCCTAAACTTCAGTCCCTCAGCCTACATTTCGTCCTACTCTAAGTCCTTCTAGATCCCTTAGAAACTACAAGTGCAAGCGCAGTATCACAACTGTATCCCCAGCGAAAATATCACCTCCTTGTCCCTAGAGGAGCGCCATTCAGGGCAATGACGGGAGAAGATCCATTTTCCCCAACAAATTATAGATTCCCCCAGTAGTCGTGGGCATGAGTGAAAATCGGCAATGACCTCATTGCGCAAAAATCACGGGATCCCCTGACCTATTCTTGTGACTAGGGGCAAAAAAGAGACAAAAATCAATAAACTTCGCAGGCATGAGTAAAACCGGCAACGGCCTCATCGCGCAAAAATTATGCGAACCCCATGACTTGGTCATTCCAAGGGTAAAAAAGGGAGAAAATTTAAAGAACAATTTGGCAACAGAATCTGGCGACAATCAAACTAGCCAGATAAATCCCCTATAGCGATCCCTAATAGATGGCATGGAAGAGCAGCTTCCCTGACACTAGTCTCCAACAGAGCTCAGATCCTCAGTAGTGATCTATGACAGTGTCATCCCCCTAGCAGACCCCCAGTAACGGCCTACAGCGGTATCACATTCCCCAGTAGATCTCCAGCAGAAGCATCCAATTTGCTCTCCAGCAAGCTTCTCCCCAGCCAGAGTCTAAATCTCCAGCAAGACAAATAGGTCTACCCATGAGCATCCCCAGTGGTGACGAAACCTCTTCTGGGTCATACTCTACTCTCCAAGAGCAAAATGCAGATTACATGATCCCCAAGCCCTGACTAAGGTACTTTCCTAGCAAAACTAGTAGCTAGTTGAACATTCTTTCTATTGAAATCAAAAACTTTTTACAAAAGTCTAAAACCTTTTATAAAATGTTTTCAAAAAATAGCCCCTTTTGGTACCCAGACCAGATCATATCAGCCTGCACTGAGCAGCCCCAACAAGACAAAGCAGAAGAAGCCGACACCGCGCATCCCTGCAAGTTGCAATCAACAGAGTCATGGGAAAGCATCCTTGCTTTTATCCCCTGTATGACATCCCTGCATTGCATCGCACCCCCAAACCCCTCAGCATCATTCCTGTTCAAAATCCAGCGCTTCTCGGCCATTTTCAAATCATCTGACTAGTGCCTCTTTGACATGCCGCACTCCTTTCAACAACCCTATGTGTCCTAGACATCCCATGTATACCTTTACAGCGTATACCACCGGCATGTCCTCCCTTCCAACAGCCCCGTCTGTCTTCGACATCCCGTGTATGCCTTTAAAGTGTATACCACCTGCATGTCCTCCCCTTCGACACCCACGTGTGTCCTCGACATCCCGTGTATACCTTTACAAGTATACCACTTGCATGTCCTCCCTTTCAACACCCCTATGTGCCCTCAACATCCCTCGTGTACCCTTACAGTGTACACCACCTGCATGTCAAACCCTGTAAAACCCTGTGTATTCTCGACACCCTGTGTCTTTCAGGTCAACTTGATTGAATCCCTCTGGCCAATGCCTCTGGGCTATGCCATCCATACATCCATCAATCCTCAATAAGTAATCCAAACTACTCACTCATCCCTAGCAGTGGCCATACCACTACTTTGCACTCACCATTTGCACTACATGCATACATGTCATCATATCATCCCCAATATCCGAGCTCGGTGTAAAAATAGGATGATTCCAGTCTTTCCCATTCAAATCACCAATCTTAGCATTCTCCAGCAAAAAGGGACAGCTGTAAGCACCTAATTTTTACACCCCATCTAACCATAGTTAAAATCTTTTAACTATGGTTACCCTCTGCCAAATCCCTCGCACCCAAGGTAAGCCTTTAGTTAGTTTTAGGACTCACCCTAAGTCAAACCCTAGGAAACCTTAGAACCAAAACCCTAACCCTAGGTAAGCCCTAGTTGAACCCTAGTGCAAGCCAGGCCCAAAACCTAGCCCAGGTGACCCTAGCTGAAACCCTAGCCTAAGCCCTTAGGGCTTAAACCCTAAGACTATGGCCAATAGAGCCTGAAGCCTAGCCTAGGCCCTTAAGGCCCAAAACCTTAGAACAAATCCTCCCACACCTGTATATGCTGGGCCAGGCCTAGTTAAAACAAGTCCCTTATTGTTGGTAGAGAGTCTACCGACAATTCAAATTGGCCTAGTTTTAGATTGTCGGTAGACCTTCTACCGACAATATGCAAGTTTCCAGTTCGCAGTTTGCGAACACCCCTGCACACTCCACCCTCACTTCATCCATCACCTCAAGCCTCTCACACGGCCTCCCCTTGGTCCAACCACCTCTTCCCCCTTCTCCTTAATCCCTTCTAGGTCCCTAGTTTGTTTCCCTATAAAACCCAAGCCTCCCCTTCACTGCAAACGGTCTAAAATTTTGAAGGAGAACCTCTGCTGCAAAAACCTTGATCCTCAGCCTCTCCTCTTCCCTATTCTTGATACCAGGACACCCTGGCAGCTTAGGGAGCAGTCCCTTTCATGCTTGTGCAGTATATCCATAGTGGTACACCACCACTATCCTCTTCTTCTTCGACAAGAGAGCAGAGCATACGAGTAGGGGATCCCCTACCCCTTTTTTTTTTTTGAATCAATGTGAACCCTTGGTCATATCCAGGGGGCTTATGTGCTTTCATTTTGGATGCTCAGTAGGTAAACTGAACCCAACAGGGTGTTCACCCACATAAGCCTTAGGTGCAATGAACCCCTACGGTTATAGCTCCTCCCTTGTGCATTGCAGACCACCACAGATCCTCTGGGGGTCCCTCAGATCATGAGGGAACCCTTAGACACCTCTGTGCACAACCCCAGAAGGCAAAAACTCGGTTTTCAAAAAATCCAAGAATGGCGGTAAACTCAGTACTGCCATTCTTGTTTGAGCTATTTACAGAATGTCGGTGAACCTTCTACTGACACTCTGTGTTTTGCCTGTTTTCAGATTGGCGGTAGAATAACTACCGCCAATATGCAGTTTCAGACACAGAATGTTTGCACCCTTGTGGGGCCCACTCCAGGCATCCCCTGGGGCCCACACCAAGCTCAAAACTTTCTCTGGAGTCCCCTTTACACTCCCCTGATCTCAGATCACCCTGAGTTACAAGTTAACCCTAGTTAACAGGGGCAAAAACACAAGATAAAAACATTATCATTAATGTCGGTAATCCAATTACCGACATTAATCTTGTTTTTTATTCTGGGCTTTTGTAGGAGCCCAGGCCTGGTAGGAGGCCACTTTAGGCCATGCCTAGCCCCCTGGGCCCACCTTGGACTTTACTAGACCTTTAACCATGGTTAAATACCTCCAGTTAATATTTAACCGCAGTTAAGCATCCCTTAACCCCACAAACTTTGGAAAATTAATCTAAAAATCCTAAAAAATCATTGGATCATAAAACTGACTCTAGCCCTCTGCTTAACCTTGGTTAGCAAGCCTAACCACAGCTAGACCTCCCTTAACTTCGGTTAGCAACCCTAATCGTAGTTAATCTTGGTTTAGGGCGTACCGGGCCTAAAACCAAGTCTACTAGACTTATCTTGGCCTACTGGGCCTCCCCTTAGCCTACCAGGCTAAAAATCACTTCCCCTAACTGTGGTTAGCAACCCTAGCCATAGTTAATTCAGCCTAACCCCGGTTAGCAACCCTAACCCGGGCCGGACTCCACCTTAGTCTACCGGACTATCCCTAAGCCTACCAGGCTTGAATACCTTGCACTTAACCTCCCTCGGTCAACCAAACCCTATTCTACCAGACTAGTCCATGTTAGCCACCCTTGGTGCACACACGCACGCCCCTACCTCGGCACAGGCTCAGGTGCCAGAACTACGCTCGGTCTGATCTCACCCTGTGAGTACGTAGGCAACCCAAGCCGGGTTCTACCCCAGTTAGCTTTTTCTTTCTTGGATTAGTGTTAACTTAAACACCTCAGCATTCTAATAAAGATTAACTTTAGTTGGCTTAAACCTAGGGAGTACGGAATCGTTGTAAAGTGGGAGCCTCGGGGTGCCTAATACCTTCCTCGGACTTAACTGAACCCCTTACCCTGATCTCACTAGCAGACCAAGACCTTATCCAAACTCGGGGGACTTATCCCTTTTGAATGAATAGATGGCGACCCTTAACCGTAAAACCCTTCCACACCCGCGAGGGTATACCAGGTATATCACATTCCTTCCCTCTGTGAGTATTCACAAAAATCCACGCTCACTAGACTTATGATTTGTTATTCGTATGGGGCTGCAAATATTGAATTGGGAATCAGTGGTGGAGGAGGTATTCTTCGTGATTCCAATGGAAAGATGATCCTAGCTTATTATGATTTCTATGCATTAGAATCTAACATAATAGCTAAATTCAGGGCTTTCTAGGATGGTGTTTTGTTGTGCGATACTATGGGAATGATGAACATTATAGTGGAAACTAACTTGAAGATTACTATAGATGCTATAAATGGGATTATTGATCCCTCCATGGAAGACTTAGTATTGGTGGAAGAAGATTATCAATTTGAAAAAAAAATGTAATTTGATTTTTCAACATACTTACCAAGAAAACAATCAGGTTGCAGATTAACTTTCAAAGGAAGGTTAAAGGAATCAAGATAGAAAAGTTTACAAAAATATCAATGATTGCCCAAGGCAAATTAAAGGATTATTGTGCTTAGATAGATCTCCATTATTTAATCTTAGATTGTAAACTAGTCTTTTTCAAGGGGTATTGGTTTTATGTCCCCCTTGTTTTGTATCCGTTTCTTTTCTTTATTAATAATCAGGTAGGGGTCTACCAAACCCCCACCCCCACTGGGTGATTTAAAAAAAAAGAAAAAGATTTGTTATTTGTTTTCAAGACTTTCGTCATGAGCCACAACAACCAAGGTTGCTATTATCTAATATTATTATTTTGAATATGAAATCTATGATGATTGTTAATATGCTACTATATTATCATACGTGAAACATGATATGTTATATAATATATGATTGTGCAACTGATTACAATATATAGTTATGTATATATCTTATTCACCTTACTGATCAATGAGTACCTAAAGCATGTCTAACCGACATAATTTTTGATACATTCCTTCATTACAAAAAAGAATAAAAAAACTTAAATCTAATTAATTTATAATCTGAATTTATCCTTATGTTTTGTTGCTTGAGAATCAAGTAATGAGGATCAAAAAATGATTAAGACTTACAAATGAAGCATTAATGTCTATATATAACAAAAAAATAATGATGATAATTAAATAAATATATATATATATATATATGTATATATATATTTTTGGACAAGTTCATGGATGTTGATGCACTTTTCTTAATATAGATGCGTGTTATCTGCAGCACATTTTAAACCCAATGTTCAATCCAAAGAGACAAATATATTATAAACTCCAAGAATAGTTTAGGTCTAAAAAAAAAATCATACACATCTTATAAGCATCATACATCTCATAAGCATCATACATAGCATACACATCATGCATAACATAAGCATCATACATAGCATACATTTCATGCATAACATAAGCATCATACATAGCATACACTTCATGCATAACATAAGCATCATGCACATATCATAAGCATCATACACATCTCATGAGCATCATACATAGCATAAGCATCATACATCTCATATGCATCACGTAAATCTTAAAAGCATCAAGACAGGAGACCCACTGATCAACTGGCCCATTATAAATTTGCCTAGAAACCTTCTAAAATAAATATTACCGAAAGTAATTCATTTGATCGACCACTAAATTGCAATTTATAAAATTCTAAGGGTATTGATAGAATTCAATAACCATAATGAAATTATAGGGAAAATGTCTTGTAAGTACACTGAGACTCTAAAATTAACCTACTGAATCCTACCCTTGAAAAACGATATCCCCTTAGATAGCATCTGCTAGAATCTTCTTTATGTATCTAATTTAATTATAAATTTAGTTAATTAATATTCTTCATAATAAATGATGAGTACTTATATATCAAGCTCCTTATATTATATATGATATAATAAATCAAGAGTGAGGTGTATAATCATAGAGCTTATCATGAATTTTTATTTGAAAATCTTTAATTAGATTAGAACTACAAAACAAAAGAAAAAAAAATGAATAATAATAAAAATAATCATTACATGAGATTCTTTAAGTATAATAGGTAAGAACTTCTCCTTTATAACTAAGTAACCGTGAGCTCTATCCATCCTAGGAGGCCATCTCAACTGCCTCGTCCGACCACACAAAGCAACGTATTTATCATCTCAAAATAAAATGTTCAAACATCGAATAATATGGTGCAAGGTACGCCCTACCCTAGCATGACCTTAAATGAGATATCTTAGCAGAATATGTAGAGCACCGAATCTTCATTTCACCAAGTAGTGAATAGTGTGTGAATAGTGTTCAAGTGTAGTCTTGTACACTTGTGGGTTTATGCTAATGGAAATGTTTGGATATATGGTGTACATGTGTTGATGGATATATATAGCATAAAGGAGTGTGTTTTGAGTGTATAAGGTATTGGAATTAGATTGGAGAAGGTCCAAGGAGTGAAAAAGGGTTTTTGCAGCAAAAACAGGGTATCACTGATCGCTCGGTGATAACACCGATCGACCGGTCATCTACCGATCACTCGGTAGCTGTCAACTGGTCAAATATTTTGTATGGGAAAAAATTTCAGAGAGGATGTTTTCAACCGATCTCTCGGTCAAAACCACCGATCGCTCGGTCTTGACCACCGATCGATCAGTTATACGCAGATTTTCTTCATTAAGGGTTTTTAAGTCTTTAACCAACACCCCTTTGCCTATAAAAGGCCCAACTCATGTCTTAGGGTTTTAGAAACCCTTGAGGCATAATTTTGAGAGAGATTTGAGAGGAGAAGAAGGTGAGAGGCTAGGGTTTGCTCAAGCTTGAAGGAAAGATCAAATTCCTTCCCTTCTTTGGTGTTTTTCAACTACGAACTCGAGGTTTTCATTTCTCCAAGCTTTTGGAGTCTACTCTATCAATTTCATCAAGGTAGATACATTCTACTACCAATCTTGTGATAATACTAGTTACCACATGATGTTCTTCTTATTCTATACTATAAATCTTGACTTAATATGGTGTGTGATGTTGTTGTTATACTTAGAATGTAAATTACCACTATTATGCACTCTATGTATTTGGTTTAATTCCTCTAAGGGTTTTTGGTGTTTAAATATGTTATTACTTTCATATTCGCATGTGTCGCATGAACCAGGGTTTTCCATGGATTTCTCAAAGTTCTAGCGAAGATTTTTAGTAAAGGACTCACACGATGATTTGTAAGAAACTCCATGATATTGTCTAAGATTGGTTGACAAGCTCCAAGGATCATATTAAACTCACACAAACTCTATGATAATGTCTAAGATCGGTTCACAAGCTCCAAGGATCATAAATGCAAATGTTCTAAGATCTCTATGGATTATCTCTATGGTTTTGCTCTACGGTATTGCTCTACGTCTCTATGGATCATAAATGACTCTAAGGAACTCTATCGATTTAACTCAAAGAACTCACAAGGGTATGATTATCGCATGACTCACACGGTTTTGGTTTTTGGAGTTCATCATATGTGCTATTTCATGGTTTCTACACTTCGATATGTTTTAAGGATTTCAGTCTCCATGATTTGTATGTTCCATGATATTATTACTTATTATTAGTAGTATGTATATGCTAATTATTCCATGCTCAGTCGATATTTGTTATCATCGGCAAGTACTCGGGTTCCTTTCGACTTGTGTGGTTCGGAGCCTTGGATAGATGAAGAGTACTACGACCCGGAGCCTTCTATGGACCACTACCAGGATGACGGCTCACTAGATAGGTGTCACGACTTTGATTTCTGTTGACTACGATAGTTAGAAAGACATGATACTTTGTTAAGTGAGAGTGGGACTTGTCCACTCCACATTTTGGATATATATATACTTATGTATTTTGGTGGTTCAAACTTGGACCGAGCAATAGGAGTGTTAAATCATATTTTTGCTTCTGCTAGGTGTTTTAAATCGTTTTCGCTATGTATGTCTGTGTACTTTATCAGGTTGTTACGTGTGCCTTATGTATCATATGAGATGTATGATACGGCGGTCACGAGCTAAAGTATCCCTAACTCTTAGGGGGTATTTGGGTCGCGATAGAATAAGTAAATTTCGGTTATTTTAGGGTTATTATATTAAGTTTAACATGATTATGTACAATAGATGTGTGTACTATATGAGTATGTGACTTGTACAGTTGATTAACACACTTAGTTAGACAATTTCAAATATATATATATATATATCAATTGTTCATTTAAGGTTTGTAATTTTGAGGACGAAATTCTTATAAAGGGGAGGAGGATGTAGAGACCTGAATCTAAATTCTCTATTTCCATATTATTTAATAAGGGTATTTTAGTCTTTTATCATGTTTTATGCATAAGTAATTATGTCTAATTAGTGTGGTGTGATCAAGGCTTAATCAAAGTTGTTAACTGAGGGATGCCTTAGCATACGCTGAACTTTAGGAAGCTCTAGTTTTGTCACCATTTATCGGAATTGAGTGATTCTTAAACCATTAGAAAGGCATTAGAACCATCTTCAAGACTCATGTTTAATGTTTTTTCAAATTTTAAGTCTAAGATAAGTTAAAAGTAAATTTTTCGATGTTTTTCCTGCTGAAATTTCATACCAGTCAGCTTTAGAGTCCATTTAAACCATTAAAAACTCAAAATTAGGATTTTTGTAAAACACCAAAGTTGCTCTCATTTCAAAGAAGAGTCAATTGCAAGTTGAATCATCAAAATCCGATGAGTGAGTCAAAAGTTATGGTCAAAATACCAAAATATAATTTTCCGAACTGCTCATCAGATTTTTGATGATCGATCGTCACAAGCCGATGATCGATCGTCTGGAGCCCAGAAAAGTGGTTTAGCCACGGGAATTTGGATGATCGATTGTCCATACCGACAATCGATCATCAGGACACGACCCAGCTTCATTTAAGATGCGGATTTTAGGGTTTTTAACCCTAGGGACTATAAATACGGGTCTTATTTCAAGGTTTTAGACTATCCTACCTATTTCTAACCTATTTTGGTAAAGGAAGAGTAAGAACCTAGGGTTCTAAGAGGGTTTTGGCTTGGAGAAGAAAGATTTTGCTTAAAGAGTAAGGAGATTAGCTTGGAGATCTTCCCCAAATCATCTTGGGAGTGATTTGGATAAAAGGAAAAGATCCCTAAGGTCGATATCCCTTCTAACTCAACCCTATTTAGGTGTTTTGTAAGCTTAAATTACAATATGTATCAATTATCAAGAGATCTACATGAATATGCATGAATTTAAGAATGAAAATAGGAATTTAAGTCAATATCCTCTCTAAGTTAGCTCTTGAATTATTATGATTATTGAATTAGTATGATAAATGATGGATTAGTGTTGGATTTGCATGATATGTAAGGATATGGATGGATTTGTGTTTTAGAAGCTTAAATTGAATTATAAATTATGTTTATGAATTATGAATGAATGAACATAATGGTGGATGGGCTAAAATGGAGAATGGATGAAAGTATGGATTGGTGTGAGGTTTGGAAGGGATGAATGTGGTTTATGAATGAGTAGTGATATGGCTATGGAATGTGAAAATGGAAAGGGCATTGCATACATAATTAATGCATTGCATGTGTTTGTTGAAATGCCTAAGAACACTAAGTACGGAAAGTGATGATATTGAAAGGCTTGTATGAGTAAAATAAGATATGCTATGATGGATTATACTTAAAATGATATCAGAAATGTTAGCATGAATATGCCAAGGTATAAAGTATGTTTTGATAAATTATGTTTATTCAAGTTGCATGGTGATTGATATTCGGGTAGGCCAATGCTTAGAGGAAGTCCTCCATGTCGAAAATCCTCTAAATAGGGAGATGTAACCTAGCGGAGTTTCTTGACGGAAGATGGAATCTAAGTGATGACTGAGTTCGGATGTTAATCATGACACTCAAGCACAAGTTCACATGTATGGTAGTTTACAAGTCTCACGGGTACACAAGCATGAACACGGACATTGCATGAACACTGGATACTGAAATACAATGACAAATATAAGTAAAAGGACATTGAATTACAAGGACAAAGACAAGTACAAGGACACTGTATGGTTTTACAAAGACCCTAAAAATCAAGTAGCTCCGGTATTCGTTGATGCTTTCTATGGATAAGATTTAAAGTCCTGGATAATTGTCATGGAAATTTGGGATCTAAGAGCTCTACAGGCTTACGCTTTTATCGATGAACCTCCATGAATCTAAATACATAGACCTCGTTGACTATTTTTATGGGAAAACAAGTATGCATTGCATTCATGATACAAGTTCAAGAGTTACAAATCCAAGAGTCACAAGTTCAAGAGTCACACAAATACACGAGTCAAGTTAAGTCATGATGTTCACATGTTTCTGCACTCTAATTATATTCATGTTATATTAAACTGCTATTGACTTTACAATTGTTTCATGATTTGGATATATATGTTTGTACTGTGGTTGATTAGTTTGGATATCCACTGAGTGTTCAATGATCAGTCGACCTGTTATTGTTGTACAGGTCTAGCGCAGGTTCAGACAGCAACTCCTTGGGTGGAAGAGGAGTACTTGAAGAAAGAGAAGTAGGTGAACTTCCAGAGGAGGGAGCCAAGGATTTTGAGAGTTATCCATGCTAGTAGATCGTGGCTACTTTCTGAATTGTATTGTTTTAGACTTATGTTATTTTTAGGATGTTGCTTAGATTGTTCATTGGTATTTGAGGACCTTATTCCACCCGATTATGGTGAGTATGTTGAGCTTGCTTCATTTTATGTTTATGGATTTGGATTACTATCGGTTTATCATATATTGGATGAGAGGTTTTTATGGAAAGAATTTTATTGTTGTTATTTTGAGAGAATTATCTTTTAGTTATGCTTTATTGCCATGGAAGTCAAGCAGGGATAAGTAATGTGATAGACTCAAAGTCCCATTATGACCAAGGTGGGGTTTTGGGGTCTTTACAACTATCTACCCTTGTTATGAATTCCTTAAGAAAAGTGGGATGAATGGCATGTGCTTTGATGGATTCTAAGTGTAAGATCCAAGTATTGTAAACTATTACTTTGAATGAAACTCCATGATTATGTCTCAATGTTTAAAGGTTCTCTATGTCTACCATGATGCTCACAAGTCTTATACGAACACATATGTCTTGCATGATCAAATTTTTCTCATAAGTGCAGGTATTGAAAGTTCATAAGCAAAGCTCAGAAAAAATCTACAAGTTCACAAGCTCATAAGTATTGATAAAGCCAAACTGAGGGTTGGTCAATGATAGGGCCTATCCAAGGATATGTCATATCTGGCTTAAAGTATAATATCATAAGAAAGTTGATAATGCCAATAAGAAGGTTGGTCAAGGATATTAGTAGCTCATTTCAATGTTTCGAGGAAGGGTATTTACATACCCGACGCTAAGTCTTTTCACGAGTGCTAATATCTGGCTCTAAGTATGATCTCATAAGAATCATAAGGATCTCATAAGACTCACAAGGATCTCACAAGCTCATAAGAAACTCAAAGTCTGATTCTCATAAGCAAATATCTCATAAAAACTCTGATTCTCACAAGAACTCATAAGATAAGTTTTGGAATTCTCATTAGAAACTCATAACTCTGATTCTCATAAGCATAAGCAAAGATCTCATAAGAGCTCTAATTCTCACAAGAACTCAAAAGGTAAGTTTTGGAATTCTCATAAGAAACTCATAAGTCTGATTCTCATAAGCAAAGATCTCATAAGAACTCTGATTCTCACAAGAACTCATAAGATAAGTTTTGGATTTCTCATAAGGACTCGTAAGGTTTTGATTTTTAACGAAAGCTCGTAAGACAACGTTTTGGAAAACTATGCACTTTTTAAGATAAGATTTGAAGTATGATTTCTGCTTTCGGATTTAAGCATGTATGATGAACTTGTTAAATTTCAATGCATAAGCATGCTATTATTGATACTATAACACTGTTAGCTAGTAGTTTGTATACGTTGAGTTTTTCAATGCTCAGCTAAATTGTTATTTTCGGTAGGTCCATTTGATATATGTGCTCCGGGACTATGTGTCGAGGAGGAGTATGTTGAGGAGGATCCTATGAGAGATCATCCGATGGAGGATAGGGACCTTGACAGGTGGCCCTATGATGCTCATTATTGAGTGATGAGAGGGAGAGAATGTATATATGCCTTTTTTTGAGTGAAGATGTTCACTCTTTACTTTTAGCATTGCAAACTCTTGGAATACCGTTTATGTTATAAGAAATTTTCTACTTCTGCTTTAGTATGCCTTGGTTAGATGTGTAAGTCTCAAGCCAAAGTCTCGTAACTTCTAGGTGGGATTTTGGGTCATGACATAATGGCAGATGACATTTTCAACATTTGATTGGATGGCTTATAGATCCAATTTAGCAATTTTTTGTCATGTTTTAGGAAAGGTAGACCCGAATCATGGGTTTTTTTGTGGACCCAAATGAGTGTCACGTATTGCTAAAACACATGATGCATTGACAAGGTTGCCTATGCATATAAGGAATTCTAGCCCTAGTTTCTCTCTTGCTTACTTTCTCTACGGGACTAACATGTGTCCTTTTTTGTCCTGGTTAAGCTTCAACATTCAAACTGTCTCCCTTGCTTAGTTTTAATCGGTTGCAAAGGTAGTCAAAAATAAAAATACTTGGTAAACCCGTAGAGAAAGTGAGGAAGAGAGAAACTGAAGCTAGCATTCTCCATACATATGTATACCCTGCTTGCATTATTCTTCTCTATTTTAGTCATGCCTTCATTGCGTGCATCCCATATTTTCAATGTTGGGGGTGTTGAAGATGCTTTGTCTATCACATGCACCTCTTATTTTTTTATCATTGAATGACCTTTGTTAATTTGACATTCACTACTTTTGGACCTAAAAAATGCTCAATAGTCAAAGATTGTAAAAAATAGAGTGTAGCCCAAAAGGGGGGAAATTGGAAAAGGCATCACATGCTTGCTTTACTTCCGGATACACCCATCATTTGCATTGAGCTTGACTCTCATCCTTTATTCTATGTTACCATCTTTCAATTATACACTTTTTATTGAAGGGACTACACTGAAATACATGTATAATAACACACACCATTTGGGGGCAAATTGTAGGGAGAGATTGCCTTATAAATGCCTTGGTGGCGTTTTAAGGTTTAAAATTAACCAAATTTCTTTTTAAATACTATTACATTATCAAGTAAATTTTTTTATGTTTTTTATATTATTTTCAACTAACATAAATCATCATCCAATGCACCCAATTCGATAAAAATTCGAAGGTAAACTCTATGGGAACAGATGAGGTGATGACTGGTCTAATTGGAAATGAATCATCAGCTTGTTTATTATAGATCACAAATATTTTAATATACTATTCCTTAGCAGTAAAAAAACAAAACATGGGTATCTTAATATTCCGAGGTTAACCCGTTAAAGAAGGCAAAGTGTAAAAATCATAATCTATTGTTGTCGGTAAAGTGGTCCAAGCAATCAAAAGTATTTGCCAAAATTAACATGAGAAGGATCATGCATAAATAGCTAATTTCAACTGAAACGATTACAAAAAAAAAACATATAAACTAAAAAAAATAATGAAAAAAAAACATATACCTTTTGTTTATATCACTAAAATGTATTTGAAGTTTTCTATTTCTAGATCTAGAAATAGATGTGAAAGTGTGAAGACCCATCATTTGATCATCTTTTAAGGTTCGTTCTTTTGCGGAGACTTATAAAGTCCGGCAATTTTTTTCAATGGGTCCTCTTTTTGGAACTAGATATATAGATGTTTTTTAATTATTGTGTTCCAATTTCTATTAGATTTTAAATGAGCAAAATGAATTATTTCAAATCTCAATAAAAAAAAATGGTAAGATCACTTGAAATCTCACGATGAAATGAATTAATTTTGTTAAAAACCTTGAGGAAAGTAACTCAAGTATCCTCCCAACTGCCATGACAAGGTGTAATTTTAAAGTGCCCAGCTTTATAAGTCTTAGCATAAGAACGACCCTTAACTACACTCCAATGGTTATGATTATTTAAGGGTGTTGCTACGAGTACACCACTATTTACTAACTGGACATCATTTAAAAAAATAACTTATATTTTTTTTATAGTTTGTATTTCTATGCGCACCCACACCCCAAATCCCAAAACCCTTACTAAAAACTCTCCTCACAAACAGTCTTCTCCTTTTATAGAAGTAAACTTATCAATGTCTTCTCATTTTATATCCCTTCTCATCTCCTTCTATATGTTGTCTCGTTCTATATGCCTTGTGCTTATTTTTCATATTGATAATCCTACGAAAACAGTTGTTTCACGGTGGTCGTAGGGCTACCAAGATACTCTTTCCATAAAATTGGACACGTGGCGACTTATATGGGTGAACCCTAAGGGTGAGTGAATTTAACCACAATTAATGGGTGTTAAAATTGACACGTGGTAGTTTATATAGCCCCTTTAACTATGGTTAAGTTCAATCTACCTAAGGTTAGTATTTTTAAGGTTAATATATTTCCTATTTTTTTTTCTTCTAAAAACCAAGGTTATATGAAAGAACTCTAGAGGTGAGTGAATCTTAACCACTATTAGCGAGAGTTGAAAAGGGACACGTGGGAGGGTGTAGAGGCGTGCGCAGGAAAAAAGTATTTCCCTTAAAATGGGGTATAAGTAGAAAATTTATAGGTATTTTTTTACTCTTGGTGTGCTCGTATAATTTGTTATATTTTAATAGTGTCCAGTTAGTAAGTAATATAAATGGTGTCCAGTCAATAAATAGTGGTGTGCTCGTAGTGTCACCCTTATTTAATGAGTTGTTTTTCTCGACCTAGGAGATTTGTACGTTGGACCAAATCAATGGTGGATCACAACCCCACACATGCACCCCATCCTAGTTTTGTGATCCCAATTGATCTACCAAAACTTCTATGGAATTGGCACAAATTAAATACATTATAAGGTTATATATACTAGCGGGTGGCACATGCAATGCACGTGAGAGTGAGGGGAAGGAGTTTATCACAGTTAATAGGAGTTAAAAGGACACGTGTTAACCTGCGAGTGCGATTGAACTCACTAGTGGCACGTGCGATGCAAGTGAGCGCGAGGGGAAGGAGTTAACCACAATTAATAGGAGTTAAAAGGGACACGCAGGTGCGATTGAACTCTCCCCAAGTTCAATCGCGATTGGCTGTGATTCTAAATAGATAGATGAGCAAGGGGTAGTTTGGGAATTAAAGTAAAATATTAAATCAAATGCAAGGGGTAGTTTGGGAATTAAAGTAAAACATTAGATCAATGTCTTGATTTTATATAAGGGTAATTTGGGAATTTCAGAAAATTTATCCTACGATAAGGCTCTTGCATTATAATAGTAATTAAAAAAAAGAGAAAAAGAAAAAAAGAACATGGTTATCATTTAGAAGTAGACAATGATAGACATGGCATTATGTAAAGAGGCAATCCATTGTCTTCCACAAGAAAATAAAATTAGGGGAATCCTTCCCACCCAAAGTTCAACCACCAATCTCTTTATAAGAACGTTCACACCAAGAAGAGCACAAGAAACAAGATGGGCAAGCTAGATTTCCATCTCCTCTTGTTAACTATCTATTTCTTTTTTACAATAGCCCTCTCAGGTTCAGGGCACCATAACCAGCAATTCAATGAGGCCAAGAACTATGAAGGTTCCTCTGACCTAGTAAACCTTGAATACCACATGGGTCCTGTCCTTGCTTCTCCCATCCACCTCTACACCATTTGGTATGGCCATTGGAACCCAACCCACCAATCCATCATAAGAGACTTCCTCCTTTCTCTCTCTTCTTCTTCTTCCTCCTCCTCCTCCTCTTACCCTTCCGTCGCCGACTGGTGGCGCACCATCCGCCTCTACACTGACCAAACCGGCGCTAACATCACCGGCGACATCGTCCTTTCCGGTGAATTCTACGACACTTGGTACTCCCATGGTGCATCTCTCACTAGATTGACTATCCAATCCATTATCAAAACTGCTGTTTCAGCCTACCCAAAAGCTTTGCCTCTCAATTCATACAATGGCTTATACTTAGTACTAACATCCTCAGATGTTAAAGTCCAGGACTTCTGTAGAGCTGTTTGTGGTTTCCACTACTTCACTTTCCCGGCTATTGTTGGTGTAACTGTGCCATATGCATGGGTCGGGTATAGTGGGATCCAATGCCCGGGAATTTGTGCATACCCATTTGCATGGCCCAATAATTCGGGTCGGCCCCCACCGGGCACTAATGGTGGGAACAGCAAGATAATGGGAGCGCCAAATGGGGATGCGGGTGCTGATGGGATGATCAGCGTGATCGCACATGAGTTAGCGGAAGTGTCGAGTAACCCGCTCGTGAATGCATGGTACGCGGGTGATGATCCGACCGCACCGACCGAGATAGCCGATTTGTGTGTGGGTGTATATGGGTCGGGTGGAGGTGGTGGGTATGTGGGTAAGGTGTATAGAGATTCGTGGGGAAATGGGTATAATGTGAATGGTGTGAAGGGAAGAAGGTTCTTAGTGCAATGGGTATGGGACCCTATTAGGAGGAGATGCTTTGGGCCTAATGCTATGGATTAGAAATTTGGAGACCTGATTTCCTGCTTCTTCCTTTTTTTTCTTTTTTTTTTTTTTTATATGATTTCCTGATTTTTTGCTTAGATGTGCTTTTTCTTCAACAATCTTTTGCTTCAAAAAGGGAAGATGGATCACAAGCAACTTTTGTGAGTCAAATGGGGGCTTGATTGGGACATGTTGAAATGAATTAATGGGCTCCTTTGTCGGTAAATAGCATGATGTGTTGTTTAGGGCTTTTCTTTTTTTCTTTTTTTTATGGGGCGGGGCCCGCAGGGAGAGTATATGTTTATGGCTTTTTTATATATTATTTTTTTGGTAGAAGGGTGAATGGGGTTTAGGATGAATCCATGCTTTTTTTTGGGTACAGATTTTATGCTTCTTGAAATCATGCTTAATTTTCTCTTTATAAAAAGGTTTATGCTAGTCTTGTTTGTCTACATTTAAAGTTAAAAGGGAGAGGGATTAATCAGGCCTTATATATAGAATTTCCTACTGTGTTGGCATGGCATGCACCAAGGAAAAATCTAAAAGGAATCTAGAGAGTTTTTCTTGACGCGTGCCCTAGCCGCGTTAAATAATAACGCCTTTAGCTCAATCAGTCCCCTAAATAAAAGGGGTCTGGTCTCCAAAGCCTTTTTCCAAAGTAATTGATACATGAAGATCACAGAGATTTTCAAAATCTTAACCAAAACTATTGCAGTTCATTTTCTTTAGTCAATCTTCTGAGATTCACCTTTTCTTGACATAAGAAGGATTGTATGATGGGACCTGAAGCCTAACTTGCTTGGGAAGCAATGCTCGTCCCCTTGGGTGCGTATTACACCACAACTTTGATCTAAGTCCCGAGAGCCAGGCCGCATCGAGAGCCAGGCCATGCAGCCTAGCTAGCCTTATATCTTGAATTTAAAAAAAAAGAAAAAAAAGTCTTACCTTCCTTAATGGACCCGAGTTCTAATTTACAAGCCTCAACCCATCATGGAAGTGGGACATATCCTGCTGGCCCCCCTCCTCCTCCTTTGGGAGAAACATCGGTGTAATCTTTATAGATATTAACTATGAATAGGGAGTTCGGATGGGCAACAGTGCAAAAAAGAAGTGGTGCCCTCTCTGCTGATGTGGGGCCTACCTTGTTGAATGTGGGTCCCTTATTTTTCAGGCACAATCAGGCAACAACGCAACAGCTAGTGTTGTTGCCCATCTGAACTCATGAATAGGAGCTCAGATTGAAGACTTAACGCGGAAACCCAAAACTGCTTCATAGTAGGGGTAGTTTGGTACTGACAAATATAAAACAAGGTGGTCAACTACATTTTTTTTCCCGATTCTCAATATATCCTTATCATAGGCAATTTTTGGGTTGCTTCATTATCTCTTCAATCTTCTATTGGATCTCTTCTTCATAGTTAATCTCATTTATATACACCCGAATTTCGTTCTGTCTCGTCCAACCGATCACCAGCACTCTATTCTCTTATAAACTTGGGTTATAATAAGGGCTTAATCCCACGATAGAGTCTAACCAGGTGGAAGAACCCTGAGAGCAAATCGTTTCTATGTACCTAATTAGAAAAGTGTGAGTCTACGGTATTGTACTCTCAAATCCTAACCCTTTAATTCAATTAATAAAATATCAAGATTTGAGCTAATGTGGCATTAGAAAAGATGATTTAAGTCAAACCAAATCTTGAATCTTAGTGGTTAGCCATAGATGGTTGAGATTTGGGAGTACCGATAGACTGATTCATTAGAGCATTCCTAGCAGCCTCACCAAAACATTTTAGTTATTTTGGTGAGTCTCCAGCAGCCTCTTCAAAATAACCATTTTTGTTTGAAGAGTGTACAATACTCACCATTTGGTGAGTACTATACATTTACCAAACCAAATCTTCATCTCTCCCTTCCTTTTTGTGGTTCCACACAAATAATAAAATAATATTTCTCTCTCCCTTCCTTTATTGTGGTCCCACACAAATAAATAAAATAATATTTCTCTCTCCCTTTTTTTTTTTGTTAAATTGGTGAGGCTGCTGGGAGGGTTTTAGAAAAATGGATAGCCAAAATAGAAAAAAGTGAGTTTTGACTATTTTGGTGAGGCTGCTCGAAATGCACTTAGAAAATTCGTATTAGATTTCCACAATGTCAGCATACGTTTGGGAATACACAAATAAAAGGACTATGGAAATTAGTGTATTTTTCAAAGTACCCATCATGAAATGGAGGAAACAAATATTAATTTTTTCCATTTAGGTACCTAATAGAAGATTTGCAGTAGGACTCAATTTGGGGTACTACTGCAATCCAAAGTACAAACAATTTAATGGCTACACGTCATCATATACTTGTGACCATGACATCATGCCCTCTGCAAGCTAATTCCTTGGATTTCAGTCACCCGTGCCATGGTATCATTCCCCTTTTGTCTTTCTCATAATTCATTCCTTCCAACACTCCTGCATCTTTCAGCAAATTAAGCAGTGCAATTGTAGCATTCTATATTCTAGGAAAGGCCTTACCAAGAAAGTAGCCAAGTTTCATGCAGCTTGCAATGCTCAAGACAACCAACTGTTGTATAGATTCTCTTGAAGGCAAGGCTTCTTGGTCCTCCTCCCAGAAAGTACAATCTGACACTAATATATATTTGGTTGATCCTTTAACAGAAGTGTTGCAGCAGTTCCTTACATCTAATTTGAATCAGTACTGCCTGTATTTCAAATGATCTTTTCCATTAATATTATTATCCTTTGTGGCACAGTTTGTTGATCAATCTACAAGGAATTCTGTATGGAGACTAGCACCTAATTTGAATCAGTGCCTGTATTTCAAATGATCTTTTCCATTAATAATATTATCCTTTGTGGCACAGTTTGTTGATCAATCTACAAGGAATTCTGTATGGAGACTAGCACCTAATTTGAATCAGTGCCTGTATTTCAATTGATCTTTTCCAATAGTAATATTATCCTTTGTGGCACAGTTTGTTTATCAATCTACAAGGAATTCTGTATGGAGACTAGCAGTCTCTCATTCCTTTATGGGTTTGAAGATTCCATAAAATAGTTTGAAAACCCTCCAAAACAAACTGTTGAAAACACAGCAGAAAAAGAAAGGACATTAGATCATAGTTTGAAAACTCGACAAGTTGACTCGAAACTCAGCCGATAGTTACTTGACTCGACTGAGTTTCAAGTCGCCTCAAAATTTAAAGGAGACACTATTCGATGAGTTACTCGGGTGACTCGGTCTAGTTGAGTCAAGTTTTTTTACTCATCAGACTCGATCGAGTCACGGAAGGGAGTTTTGCCATTTTCATTTTAAAAAAAACTTAAACTCAAACGTCAGACAATTTTTGCATTAGATTTTTTAGGAGTATATTTGGTTCTTTGAGGCTATAAAACTAGCTTACTTTGGATTCTTAATTTTAATCCAGGTTTTTCAAGTTATTTGTAATTCGATCTTGGATCAAATATCAATAAAGTTTTAATGGTATCATTGCATATATATATATATATATTCAAGTTGAACCGAGTCGAAATTTTTTTTAGTTTTCTGAGTTACTCGTCCCGGCTAACTTTTGAATCGAGTCGACTTTCAGGTTTTTGAACTTTGTTTTCCAGGATCTCATTGTCTGTCTTTGGAATTTGGAAAACAATATAAACATCCCCCACATAAAATAATTTTTTGAAGAAAATAGTAAAATAAACATGTTGTAGAACCCTGGAACTTTTGTATATGTCTTGCAATGCATGTCAAGGCATGATGCTTTGTAGTCTCCATTTTTCATGAAATGATAATTTGGAACCTTTCAGGATTTTGCATTTGTATAATTAAATAAAATAATTAATAATGTACTATAGCCTTAGAAAGGTCCTAGTCATGTTTAGAAGAGGTTAGAATAGAAGTGGGATAAGTCCAAGTAGTGGATTGGGTTGAAAATGGACTCAGTGTCAAAATTTGTAGATAACCGATCGCTCGGTCCATAGTAGCGATCGATCGGTCCACAACCGATTGATCGGTATCTGTCGACTGCTCAAAAATTTGGTATGGGGAAAAATTCCAGAGAGGTGATTTTTGACCAAGAGCTCGGTTAGAAATACCGATTGCTCGGTAGGCGATCGATCGATCAGTCCTGACCACCGATCGCTCGGTCTTTCGTGTTCTTGCAGAATTTCATTAAGGATTTTTTCATCTTTTGGGCGTTACACCTTTGCCTATAAGGGCTTGCTCGAGCTTTGGGTCCCCACACACTACACTTAGCAACATTTTGAGAGAGAGTGAGAGAGGAGAAAAAGGGTTCTAACCTAGGGTTTCAACTTGAGAGAAATCAAGGGTTTGAGAACCCAAGATCATCCTCAAGGCTTGGATTCTTCAAATCCAAGGCGAAGCACGTGAGGAGCACGCTCTCCAAGCGTGACAGCAATCCCACACACGTGTCGAAGGGTTTTTCTTGTCCTTTCATGGTCGGTACCCTATGCTACCCTCCTAGTCATTCATTTTCCTCTTTTCTTTCATTTTTGTGGTTTTTCCCCAATTTTTTCATTATGATAATGTGTTGGAATGAATGGATGGAGATGGATGGTTGTGTATGGGCGATGAATGCCGTGTGTATGTTTAGTGATGAATGAAATGGGAAGGGCATTGTACCAATAATGAACATACGTGTATGTTGTGAAGATTAATCTATCTAGAAAAGTATGAGGTAGGCTTTAACCATAATGTACACACCAAGTGTTTGATGAAATACCAAGGTGAAGAATTTGTTCTAGAAATGCATGTATAAATTTATTTGTTTTTCTATGACAGCGTGAATATTTCCATGAGTTGAAGTAAATGCTATTCCATGTATTATTGAACTCCATATGTCATGTTTAATTCCAAGTGATAGCATATACACGAAATCACAAGCACGACATGCATGACATAGTTTACCGAGTTTTTCAAGACAAGGGTTTTATTCTCGATTCACGAACACCATAACAAGGCCAAACGCAAGGATTGGTATGAGAGGTAGGGCATATCTTAAGATATGTTTTGCCTCGCTTTTGACAAGAACAAGAACCCGCCAAGCAAGACACCAAGCATGCATGTTATTTTCAATGCATTTTCGCTAAAGAGGGGTTTCCCCTCCCTCACAAATTGTATCTCATTTAAGAAGAGGGAGGTCTAAACCACCCTCCCTACAAGTATCATGAGCATATTTAAATTTCCAGGCAAGCAAGCAAGCATGAGCATTTTAATTGCATGGCATGACATGCATGACACGACATGACACGCATGACAAGACAAGCACGACTCGACAAAACCAACAAGAGAGAACATGACAAGACAAGTTTTCAAACATGAAAAAAGTATTTTAAGTCAAGTCAAGCACACAATGATTTCAAGGGTTTTCCGATTTTGATGCGATGCAAGCATGAAATATAAACTGTTTACCTTCCTGTCAATTATATGAATTGCTTCCTGCTTTATTTCCATTACTATATTGCTATGACTGTTGGTTAGTATTTGGTACCTGCTGAGTATTCCATGCTCAGTTGTACTTTTGATGTCGGCAGGTGCTAGTGGAGCGCCCGCTCCTTTTGACATATGTGCTCCCGTTCCATGGGAGGAAGAGGAGTATGTCGAGGAGGCCCCTGCTGAGAAGCCTCATGTGGAGGGCTAGTACTAGGTGGTAGATTCTAAGTGAGTGGGGTGAGCTTGAGAGATTTATACCCATGTATTTTGGCGGGTATGTCCGCACCTTCTTTTGTTGATTTCACTTTGTACTAAACTTGGATTATGTATATACATAGAGGTTTTGGTTAGACTTCTGTTGTGCCATGTTAGTTATGCTTCCACTATTATGTCCTCTTTTGTATATGCTCCATGTGTTTTGCAGAATGTTTTGTTAAGCACGTCATGTAGGTCATGACAAGTCTTCCAAGATTCACTCTAACTTCTAGGGTGGGTTTTGGGTCATGACAGAAGTGGTATCAGAGCCTAGTCTTTAGGTCTCATAGGGTCACTTAGAATCTAGTACCATAACTTGACAGCATATGTCAGGAAGCAAGAAGGAAGTAAGTCGGAAGCGACTCATGTTCCAAGTGTAAGACTTAACTTTAGTCTTAGTCTAAAATGGTTGTTTCAACCAAGTACGAGTCTTAGGAATGCTAGAACACCAAAGTATAATATTATAAATACTCTGATGACTTGATGTGATGAAAATGTTGGTACTATACTTGTCACGCCCCAAAACACCCCCTAAGAGTTAGGATACTTTGGAAACGAGACTCATACTTAAAACTAACCTGCAAAGAGTATACAAGGCATGCAAAATGGTGAACTAAAAATTTCTTTAAGGACTTAACTATATTCCAAGTGCAATTGGTTACAATAACTGAATAGAATTTAAAAACATGTACATGAACTCCTTAACCTGAGTCCCAACTCACGTGATACAACCATTCCCAGACATAAAATCCCAAAATACATGTCTCTCTCTCTCTCTCCCCCCAACCATAAGGCCACATATCTAATCCCAAATAGTTGGGCGACAACTAGAGCAATCTCCTGCTCTCCCAAAGCTACCTCGACAAGCGTATGGTGTACCTACCGACATGAAAGTACGGCTGAGCATGGAATACTCAGCGAGTATAAGCTACTAGCTAACAATAGTAATAACATTAATATGTCATACATGATACAGTTCATCAAAGGGTACATAATCAGAGTGCGGAAGCTAAAACGAAATAACAATGTAAAGTAAATCATGAACATCATATTTTGACTCATGCATTGTAACTCATATTCAAAGTCATAACTTGTTCTTGAAGATACTTTTTCGTGGTTTTCAAAACTTGCTTTCCATATTTAGAACTTATTCTTCTCTTGTTCTTGTATCGTAGGAATCACACATGCCTTGTCTTGTTCTTGTTTAGCTAGTACCCGAACTATGAAATGGATGGACATACTAGGTTCTTGTCATGCTTGCTTGGGAACAGATGATAATGCCCGTACCTGGTCGTAGTACATTATCACCCTTCCATATTTCTTTATTCTTTCTTGGAGATAGATCTAGTACCCGTACCTGGTCTTAGTATACTAGTATCCTCTCATACTTGTTGGAAACAGGTGTTAATGCCCGTACCTGGTCTTAGTACATTAACACCCTTTCATGCTTGTCTTGGAAACATACATTAGTGCCCATACCTGGTCTTAGTACACTGGCATACTTTCATATTTTTCATGTCTTGGAAATAGATACTAGTGCCCGTACCTGGTCTTAGTACACTAGTATCCTTTCATGCTTGTTGGGGAATAGATGTTAGTACCCGTACCTGGTCTTAGTACACTAACACCCTTCCATGTTTCTTGATTCTTACTTGACATGTTTTCTTGTGAGCCAGGTATGACATATCTTAGGGATATGCCCTACCCTTGACATTCATGCTTGTTTACTTGTAAGCCTAATAACATGAACTAATTAAAGGAACATCATGCGGGGTTTATAATTTTCTCTAGTCATTTATGCATATTTTTCTTGTTCTAACATTTCATCAAACACATGGTGTGTATTTATTATGTGTACAATGTCCGTCCACAGTTTTCCATCACACACATCACACAATACGGCATCCAATCGCCTCTACATCCAACATTCCACATCCCATTCACTACTTAATTATCTTGTATACATTAGGGCATTATTAGTTAAATGTAGAAATTTGGGTTTACACAAGCTCAAACCATTCTCAATTTAATAAAAAATAGGTTATTACTAAGTAAGCTAGTGAGGGTGTACTAACCTTTGAGATCAAAGCTAGATCTTGAAGACACCCTTGTTTTGGAATCTCCTTGCTTGAGGAAGAACACCACTTGAAGATGGAGGAGTCCTTACTAGGTGAGGAAGACGCACATTAATTTGGGCTCCACTTGATCTCCACAAAACCCCTCTTGAAAATCCCCAATCTTCCTTCCCTTTCTCCCTCTCAATCCCTCTCTAGGTTTAGGTTCCCCCAAAATCCCCAAAAACTCGGTTTTAAGAGCAAACTAGGCGCGAGTGCGATCGATCGCACCTTTGGTGCGATCTATTGCACTTGAACCCGAAAGGAATAAATAAAAACTCACCTAAATGTGATCGATCTGCAGAAATTTGCGATCGATCGCACTATTTTGCGATTAGATCACACCTTATTTGCAATAGATCGCACTCCTCTTTTCCTGATTATGATAGATTTTACCCACTTTGGTATTTTGACCATAACTTTTGACTCGATTATCAGATTTTGACAATTGAACTTGTGTTGGACTCATATTTCGAAAGGAAACAACTTTCATGTTTTACAAAAATTCTAATTTTGAGTTTTAAATGGTCTAAATGGGCCCACAAGTGGACTGGTCTGCAATTTCAGCAGAAAAACATCGGAAAACCCACTTTTGACTTAACTTAGAATCAAAATATGGAAAAACATTAAACATGAAACTTGAAGAGGGTTCCAATATGATTCTAATGATTTAAGAATCACTCAATTCTGATAAGGAGTGATAAAACTAGACTACTCTCAAGTTTGAGGGATGTAGAGACTTCCCTCTTTTTACCACCTAGAACCTTTTCCACCTTTTAATCTCAACACCCATAACCCATGAAAATGTTCCTAAGGCCTTGACACACCTTAACATACATTGTTCATAAAAGTTTTGAAAACTGATCCCTCATTTTCGTTGGGAATTGTTCAAGACCATACCTTAGGCATTCCGCCGTAGATACTATTCATGGCACTATTCATTGCCCTATTCACATGAATAGTGCATGTGAAATTCGGGTCTCTACAATACCATTATTGATTGCTCTATTGTGAAAATTGAATCAATGCGATAAATTATGGTTCCAAGTTAGACTTATGTGGTGCTATTGTTCTCAAGACTTTAGTCATGAGGCGGGGCACACGAGGTCGCGGACCACACACTAGAGCTTCCTCTTCTTCTCGGGATGAGGATGATCAGCTAGACCTCTCTCAGGTCTTAGCCTCTATTGCTGAGACACTAGCCATATTGGCGGCTCGGCAGACTATTCCATCATTGGCAGCACCTACTCCACCGCCTGCAGCTCCAGTACATTGCACAGCTGGGGTTGAGGCATTTCGGAGAATGAGGCCTCCATCATTCCATGAGAGTGTGAACCCTCTTACTACAGAGGCTTGGATCCTCCAGTTGGAGAAGATCTTTACAGTCCTCTCACCCATAGCGGAAGAGAGTGTGGCATGGGCTGTTTTCATGCTAGAGGGTGAGGCCCACCATTGGTGGTTGTCTGCCTTGAGGACTCAGGAATTGACCAGGCAAGGTCAACCATGGAGTTGGAGCGAGTTCATGGATACTTTCTACAAGAAGGACTTCCCAGTGGGAGCTCAGAAAAAGAAAGAGAGGGAGCTCATCAACCTCGAACAGGGCTCTATGTCGGTGGCCCAATATGAGCCAAGTTCTCGGAGCTCTCTAGATTCACTCCTCACGTGATCACCACCGAGGCAATGAAGGCAAGAAGGTTTGAGCAAGGGCTCAGAGACATCATCATGGAGAGAGTCTCGGCTTTCAGGCACGCTACCTACCATGAGGTAGTGGACAAGGCCTCATTGATTGAGACTAACTCAGAGGTCGTGTCTAAGAAGAGGGATTTGGCGAGAGGCCAACCTAGTAGTTCAGCACCTCCAGAGAGGTGGGCCCGGACTGGCCCATATCAGTACACTTGGCCAGCACCACCTCAGTATGCGTGGCCAGCACCACCACAGAGGCCATCTTATGCGCCTCCAGCTCCACGATCATAACTACCTCAGGCACCACGACCTCAGGCTCTTTCAGCCCCACAGCCCGTTGCATCTCAGGCAGCGAGGTATGCTCCACCTCCGGCCCCTCTGACCTACACATATGAGGTCTGCACATCTTACGGCCGAAGGCACCTGGCAGGAGATTACCCGAAGGCATCGGGTGGATGTTTCCACTGTGGTCGCCAGGGCCACATGATCAAGGATTGCCCGACGAGGCATTTGTCAGGCCAATCTTAGGGGATTAGGCCTCCAGTTCGTCCAGCAGGATCATACTAGGCATCCTCCCAGCCTGCATGGTCTACACCTCCGCCTCACCAGGTGAACGAGGGGCGAGTATTCACCTTGATAGAGGGAGATGCACTTGCATCGGATGATGTGGTGCAAGGTACGTGTTTAGAGTTATTCATTTATCTATGATTATCTTATTATGCCTTATTCCTTGTGTACATATATGGCATGTTATATACCTATATATTATACGTCGTTGATGCATGGATTGATGTAGTTAGCTATAATTTCAAGAACCTTATTAGTTAATGAGTGTTTGGCTCGAGTGTTAACCAACACGGGATCCACTCACTCTTTTGTCTCACCCAGTTTTGCAAAGGGTTTTGCATCCGAGTCTAGTCCGTTGGAGAGAGAGTTAACCATTGCAACTCCGCTTAGCAAGTCAGTCGATATGGATAGAATACACAAGGATAGTGTGATACAAGTGGGGTAGAATGAATTACTAGCTGACCTCATCATCCTGGATTTTCAAGACTTGGATTTCGACGTTATCCTCGGGATGGATTGGTTGTCAACTCACCACGGACATGTGACGTGCTTTGAGAAGGTTGTGAACTTCAAGCCGGAAGGAGTAAATCCATTTCATTTTCGGGGGTTGAGAGGTAAAGATATCTCCCGCTTTGTGGCGTTGAGTCTAGCGAGCCCCGAGGCTAAGGACTCTTCGACTATTCTGGTTGTGAGTGAATTCCTGGATGTATTTCCAGAGGAGTTGCCAGGGTTATCCCCAGATAGGGAGATTGAGTTTATGATCGAGCTTGCATTAGGCACAGCTCCCATCTCCCGGGCTCTGTACAGGATGGGCCCGATTGAACTCAAGGAGTTGAAGACTCAATTGGATGAGATACAAGGCCTTGGTTTCATTCGACCAAGTGTCTCACCGTGGGGTGCCCCGGTGCTATTTGTCAAGAAGAAGGATGGCTCGATACAGATGTGCATCGATTACAGGCAGTTGAACAAGGTCACAATAAAGAATAGGTACCCATTGCCTAGGATTGACGACTTGTTCGATTAGTTAAAGGGAACAAAATTTTTCTCTAAGATTGATCTTCGGTCCGGTTACCACCAGTTAAAGATTAAGGCGGAAGATGTTCCCAAAACTGCTTTCAGGACTCGATATGGGCATTACAAGTTCTTGGTGATGCCTTTCGGTCTAACGAACGCTGGTAGCCTTTATGGATCTGATGAACCGGGTGTTCCGACCAAACCTGGATCGATGCATGATAGTGTTTGTGGATGATATCCTGGTCTATTCCCAGACACAGGAAGATCACACGCGAGACCTACGCCTTGCCTTGGAAATGCTGAGAGAGCACAAGCTGTACGCCAAATTGAGCAAGTGTAAATTTTGGTTGGAGAAGGTGGCATTCCTAGGCCACGTTGTTTCTTCAAGGCATCTCGGTAGATCCAAAGAAGATAGAGGCAGTCATGAGTTGGGTAAGGCCCAAGAGTGTCACAGAGATCCGCAGTTTCCTTGGGTTGGCATGCTATTACTGGAGATTCATTGAGGATTTCTCCAGCCTTGCAGTGCCGCTCACTTATCCTGCCCGGAAGAATGCCAAGTTTGTATGGAGCGATAAGTGCGAGATTAGCTTCACAGAGCTGAAGAAGAGGCTTACCACAGCTCCCATCCTTACAGTGCCATCCGCGCATGGCGGTTATGAGGTGTACAGTGATGCCTCGCACTTCGGGCTTGGGTGTGTTCTCATACAGCACAAGAAGGTCATTGCCTATGCGTCAAGGCAATTAAAGGAACATGAAAAGAATTACCCCACACACGACTTCGAGCTTGCTGCGGTTGTGTTTGCACTTAAGATTTGGCGACATTACCTTTATAGGGAAGAGCTCTATGTGTTCATGGACCACAAGAGCCTCACGTACCTCTTTTCCCAAAAGGAGTTGAATTTATGACAACGACATTGGATGAAATTTTTGAAAGACTACGAATGCACCATCCAATACCACCCGGGCAAAGCAAATGTAGTGGCTGACGATTTGAGTAGAAGACCTCCGGGGTTGTTGGCTCACATGATGGTTCAGGAATGGAAGCTATTGGAAGATTTGACAAATTTGGACATCAGTGTGAATGCTTCTATCCGCAATCCAGTAATGGCAAATATCACGGTTCGACCGTACATCTTGGATCTGAGAATTTCAAGGCTCGGATGCCGATTTGTTAGCTTTTTGGGACTAAGAAGTTGCCAAGGGCAGTGAAGACTTTTCTCTGACTAGCCAAGGTGCTATCACATTCAGGGGAAGATTGTGTGTCCCTGTCGATGTAGAGTTGAGGCGGGAGATTATGAAGAGAGATATTACAGAGTATATGGCACGGTGCTTGGTGTGCCAGTAGGTGAAAGTAGAGCACATACAACCGGCAGGTCTATTATAGTCTCTCCTGGTTCCCAAGTAGAAATGGGAGCACATCTCCATGGACTTCTTTGTATGCTTGCCACGTATGGTAAGGAACTCGGATGCAATATGAGTTGTAGTAGACCATCTAACAAAGTCCGCATAGTTCCTGCCTTATCCGACTACGTTAAACTCTAACCAGTTGGCGGCATTGCATATCAAGGAAGTGGTTCAGTTGCACGGGGTGCCAGTCAGTATTGTGTCAGATCGGGATCCAAGATTCACATCCAGGTTCTGGAAGAATTTTCAAAGCACTATGGGTTCCCGACTTGATTTTAGCACCACCTTTCATCCACAAACGAATGGACAAACCAAGAGAGAAATTCAAGTTGTCGAAGACATGCTTCGGGCATGTATGTTGGATTTCAAGGGCAGCTGGGAAGAACACTAGCCTTTGGTTGAGTTCGCCTACAATAATAGCTATCAGGCGAGCATCCAAATGACACCTTTTGAGGCCTTGTATGGGCGAAGTTACAGGTCTCCTATCTACTGGTATGAGGCAGGAGAGAGAAAAGTGTTAGGTCCCGAGTTGATCGAGCAAACTGTGAACAAAGTCAAGATCATCCGAGATCGATTGAAAGATGCTTAAGATCGCCAGAAGAGCTATGCTGACACTCGCCGCAGGGACTTGGAATTCCCGGTTGGGGATCAAGTCTTTGTGAAGGTATCTCCTAGCTAGGGGTTATGAGATTTGGCAGGCGAGGCAAGCTTAGTCCTTGATACGTTGGCCCCTTTGAGATTATCACGCGAGTTGGTGAAGTTGCTTACCAGGTAGCTCTTCCACCTCACATGGCCGCAGTCCACAATGTGTTTCATGTGTCTATGCTTCAGAATTACATTTCAGACCCTTCGCATGCCATAGACTTGGAACCGTTGGAAATCTGAGAGAATCTCACTTTGGTTGAAAAGCCGGTTCAGATATTGGATGTAGCGCCCTAGATTTTCTACAAGCACTGTTCATGTGCAAGGACAGTTCATGCGAATGAATTGTGTCGAGGGCACTAGTATTGGAAGGGCCAAATGCCTTTATTATAAGTTGGGTTTGGTTAATGAGAGTGAGGGTTTCCTCATGGCGAGAGTGATGGGAGTTGGTGTATGAATCAAGAAGTGTAAGGTGTTTTGGGAAACATGAAAGAGTGTAAAAACACTCTAAGTGTCAATTTGAGCGATTTTGTAGCAGCCGGGGCCTCCCATGCATTTGGGTTGTGCCCAATGGGTTACCTTAGTTGGTTTAAGAACCTAGGGTCAAGAGCTATGAGAATGGAGTAGGGGTTGGACTCGAGGTGGATGGGTTATGAAAATACCCTTAGTATGTATGTAGAAACCCGGAACCGAGTTCCCTAGGCCGAGAATAGTGCCATGAATAGTGTGTGGATAGTGCCTTGTGTGGTGTGTGTAAAGGCTTAAGACCTTTACATTTTGTTCTTGGTAGGATGGTCCATTTTGTTCTAGTTAGTGTGTTGAGTTAAGTGAGGATTTTAGGTGCGTGTTTTGAATCTCAAAAGAGAGTATAAAGATACTCTAAGTGTCTAAAAACAAGGGTATAAAATACCCTAAGTGTTTAAATGGGTTGTAGGTGAATGGTGCTAGTGCATGAGGCATAAAGAGATCGGAGCCTCTCATGTATGTCGGTGTGACTTTAATGATCATTGAGGTGGGTTAAAAACCCATGGAGAATTATTTATGAGGTCTGAGTAAGGTGTTGGACCCAAGGGAAAAGAGTGTGAAAACACTCGAAGTGTTATAGGTGTTGAAAAGGTATTTCGGCATTTACCTCAACTTTAAAGGACTCTAGTTTAGTCATCTTGCTCGGAATTGAGTGAGTATTGAATTTTCGGAAAGGTATTAGAACCGTCTTTGAGGTTCATGTTTACCATTTTTCCAGATTTTGAGTCGGGGTTGAGTCAAAAGTCCGATTTCCAAAGTCGGGACTGTTGAAAATCTGGGCTGTCAAAACCCATTTACAGACCGGTCAGCTTTGGAGCCATTTTTTGTAAAGTAAAACTCAAAATTTGGAGTTATACAAAACATAAAAGTTGTTTCCCTTCAAAATAAAAATCCAACGCAAGTTGAATCGTCAAAATCGGACCACCGAGTCAAACGTTATGGCCGATTTACTGAAGCGCGTTTTTACAGAAAAACTCACTCGAGCGAGATCCAAACCCGCTCGAGCGAGATTGACCAAAATGCTGTTTTTGAGTACCGGGAGTAACCCGCTCGAGCGAGATTGCCCAGAAATGTTTTTTTTGGGTTTTCCTCAACACAAACACCTATATATACCCCATTTTCAGGGGATCAAAGTTTCTAACACCTAGAGAGGAACTTTTTGAGAGAAAATGGAGGAAACTTAGGTTTCCAAAGGGGGTTCTCAAGATCAAGGAAACCCCCAAATTCAATCTTCAAGCTTCTCAAGGCCAAAATGGGGAGCAAAGGTCGTGCAAGCCAAGGGTTTTCTCATGAGCTAAGCTATGAGCAAACGATCACAAAGGGGATTTCGTGAGAAGATCAAGAGGAGCTCAAATCCTCTTCTCCAAGGCCTTTCAAGCTTGGATCTCCTTCCTAGAAGCTCGGATCTTACGTCTTCAAGTCTCCTCAAGCTTTCTAGGGCTCGCAACCAAAGAGATTTGGGTTTTCCAAGGTTAGTACACCCTTCTATCTACCTTAGTAATAACCTAGGCTTCCTCATGAATGATGTAGATTAATTTCCCATATTGTTCATTTCTTGTGGTAATGCTTTAATTTCCCAAAATAAACAAGATAAAGTAATAGATGTGGGTGTATGGATGGATGGTGGTTGAGGCGATTGGATGCCGGGTATGGTGATGTGTGTGGTGTGATGGAATGGTGGAAGGACAATGTATGCATAAGAAACACACACTATGTGTGGGATGAAATGTATGAAGTAACAACTTGAATAAACAAGCAAGAAAATGATACACACCAAGTGTTTGATGAATTGCTTGTATGAGAAATTCACTTGTTAATCAATACTACGAAACCCATGAACTATAGGGTTTTTCATGAATGATGATGTGGATCAAATGCCATGAACATGTACTTAAATTCTCATACGCCTATTAATGAAATGTTGCATGCAAGGTGGTTAATGTAAGGCATGTGTGAAATGTTGAACCAAGAAACTATGAAGCATGAGATAGGGACTTTTCCCAAATTCTAGTAATTATGATGTGATGCCTTATGATTCTCCTCAATTTCTTATGTGCCTAGAAATGTTAAAATGCTACATAAAATCCTTTGGGTCATCATGCTACCAGGCTTTTCATGACTTACTATGCACACGAGCACGCACGCATGCATGAATCGGGTTTTTCAAAAGTTAATGTATATGAGGAACAAGCAAGAACATGAAAGGGATTTTAAATCAAATGCTCTATACAATTGTTAAATTCTCAAGTGATTATAATAATAATTGAATTGCTGCATGTAATCCTTTAAATTGCTCATGTTATTATGAATTGCCACAATTACTACACCAAGCACGCTTCATGCATGGACCAAGTTTTCTAAGCACAAAAAAATGACATGTCAAAAAGGTTGGTAGCCCAGGTGAAGGGTACTAGCCTCTGGATCACAAGTGAATGAAACAAGTACATGTCAAGGAGGTTGGTAGCCCAGGTGAAGGGTACTAGCCTCTGGCTCACAAGTGAATGAAACAAGTATATGTCAAGGAGGTTGGTAGCCCAGGTGAAGGGTACTAGCCTCTGGCTCACAAGTAAATGAAACAAGTACATGTCAAGGAGGTTGGTAGCCCAAGTGAAGGGTGCTAGCCTCTAGCTCACAAGAAAAGGCTCACAAGAAAGGCTCACAAGAAAAGGCTCACTAGAAAGGCTCACAAGAGAATGATATGTCAAGGAGATTGGTAGCCCAGGGATGTGCGGGTGCTAACCTCTGGCTCACAAGTATTCAAGCAAGAACAAGTCAAGAGCATGACAAGAACAAGCAAGGCATGTGTGATTCCCACGATACAAGAACAAGACAAGAATAAGTTCTAAATACGGCAAACAAGTTTTGAAAACCATGAAAATTATTTTCAAGAACAGATCATGATTTTTGAATACGAGTTTACAATGCATGAATTAAAGTATGATATTCATGATTTACTTTACACTGTTATTTCGCTTTAGCTTCCGCACTTTGATTATGTATCTTTTGATGAATTGTATCATGTATGACATATTAATTTTATTACTAGTGTTAGCTAGTAGCTTGTACTAGCTGAGTATTCCATGCTCAGCCGTACTTTTATGTCGGTAGGTACACTAGACGATATGTGGACTCTGGTCCCTTGGATCGAGGCAGCTCAGGGAGAGCAGGTGGTTATTCGGATGGTTAGCCAGATGTTAGGGGTTGGCCTGTGGCCATAGGGTAGAATGAGAGAGAGAGACATGTATTTTGGGATTTCCTTTTGGGGATTTTTCACGTGAGCTTGAGTGGGTTAATCAAGCATTTATATTATTGTGATTATTGTATTTTATTCAGTTGTTGTGCATGTTGATACTTGGAATTAAATTTATCTTAAAAAATTTTTTGGATCACGATTTGGCATGCCTCGTATACTCCTTGCAGGATCGATTAAGGTCAAGTCACGTTGCCAAAGTATCCTAACTCCTAGGGGGTATTTTGGGGCGTTACATTGGATCAGAGAGATCAAGTCCTTCGCAGCAAGACTATCCCGTTGGTTATCGTGCAATGGGAACATCATGCTCGAGAAGAGGCCACATGGGAGTGCGAGGCCGAAGTCAAAGCGAAGTATTCCGAGTTGTTTGAATAGGCTTTTGTATGTACCATGTAATTCTGTGTTGGTTTGTAATGCAAGTACCGTCCAAATTTTGGGGATGAAATTTTTATAAGAGGGGAGGATGTAGAACCCCGAAACTTTTGTATATGTCTTGGAATGCGTGTTAAGGCATGATGCTTTGTAGTCTCCATTTTTCATGAAATGATAATTTGGAACCTTTCAGGATTTTGCATTTGTATTATAAAATAATTAATAATGTACAATAGCCCTAGAAAGGTCCTAGTCATGTTTAGAAGAGGTTAGAATAGAAGTGGGATAAGTCCAAGTAGTGGATTAGGTGAAAAATGGACATAGTGTCAAAATTTGCAGATAACCGATCGCTCGGTTCATAGTAGCGATCGATTAGTCCACAATCGATTGATCAGTATCTGTCAACTGGTCAAAAATTTTGTATGGGGAAAAATTCTAGAGAGGTGATTTTTGACCGAGAGCTCGGTCAGAAGCACCGATCGCTCGGTAGGCGACCGATTGATCGGTTCTGACCACCGATCGCTCGGTTTTTCGTGTTTTTACAGAATTTCATTAAGGGTTTTTTCATCTTTTGGGTGTTACACCTTTGCCTATAAGGGCTTGCTCAAGCTTTGGGTCCCCACACACTACACTTAGCAACATTTTGAGAGAGAGTGAGAGAAGAGAAAGAGGGTTCTAACGTAGGGTTTCAACTCGAGAGAAATCAAGGGTTTGAGAACCCAAGATCATCCCCAAGGCTTGGATTCTTCAAATCCAAGGCGAAGCACATTAGGAGCACGTTCTCCAAGCGCGACAGCAACCCCATGCACATGTCGAAGGGTTTTCCTCATGAAATTACCCTGATCAATGATCTCTATGACCTAGAGGGGGGGTGAATAGGTCTATCTAAGAATTTCTAACCAATTTTTAATTTTTCAATTAATTAGTTTAGAAATCAATAAACAATTCACACAAACAATCCACACAAATCAAACACAGCAGATTTTTACGTGGAAAACCCTTACGGGAAAAAACCACGGGACCTCGTCCAACAACAAACTTCACTATAAGAAGAATTCAAGTATAAGACAAGACCTTACCCAAACCGGACTCGACGTTCCTAGGTACAGAATCTTACTCTTGATTTCCACGAACCAGCTGGTTCGATCTCCGCTGTAGCAGCTTCGGTTCTTGACCGACCAAATCTTCTAAAGCTACTTCAATACCCCGATCACACACAATCGATCTCCTTCCACGAAGGCTTCGGATCATACACCGGACACACACACAAAGTGTAGGGTTGTGAATCAATTTAGAAAGCTTCAAACCCTAGAGGGATCTCATACAGATCTGAGATCACACAATGCAAGAACAAAGGTATAGATCTATACTTACATTCTCTAGGATGATTGAAAAAGGAGGGATCACTAAAGATCTATGAGGAACAATGGAAAAAGCCCTAGAAGGGTTTCTCAGACCTCTACTTTCTCAAAAATAAACATAGATACGAATTAGGTCTCCAAAAAGTTGTTTATATAAGGTTTAGAAAAGATTCCAGAAAAATAAAAATTAAATTTACGAGGACCGATCGATCGGTGCTTGTAACCGATCGCTCGGTCCAAAACCGATCGATCGCTATTTCCACCGAGAGATCGGTTAAAAATTGCCTATCTGGAAAAATACCCCATACAAAATTTTTGACCAGTCAATAGCCACCGATCGCTTGGTAGGCCACCGATCGATTGGTCTCAACACCGAGCGATCGGTTGAGACAGAATTTTAGCCAAAACAATTTTCTTTTATTTTTTGTTTGATTCAAATAAGACCAAAAGACTTTGTTAGGCTTAAAACTATCCTCCTAGGTATGTTTAGAGTTATCTATGTCAAATCCAAACTAGGTAGGGGTCTCTAAGTCCATTACCTGTCTAGATCCGGAGTAGAAGCTTTTTCTTCAATATCTTCAGTCTTCTTGAAACTTTAACTCTTCCGACAAGTTGAACAAGACACAACACTCATGACCTATCTAATGATCACGGAATTTGCCAACACCTATTTCTGGATTTACAATCTGCCCCTTTGGCAATTCCGGGACAAAACAAGACCAACTCACATACTAGGTTCAAATTTTCCCAAATGATTCAAAAATGGAAAATTGAACCTTTACATGACTCAATAAAAAATATCATGACATTCAACTTGTCATGTTTCAACAATCTTAGAACCTGTTTGCCTGCACAAGCTCAACCAAAACCCAGTGAAGCATGGGAAATAAAAAATTTCATAATAAGTGCATCTATAACAAGTTCTCTATTTTAGGTGCATCCATAACAAGTTCATCATGTTCAATCATAGAGCACTCTCTCCCCCTTTTTGGCTCGAAATGCCAAAGGTAGAATGGAAATAAATGAATGTAGGTAAAATGATCATATGAGATGAGATAAAAAAAAAAATCAGAGTAAAAGTGCAAACATCATCTCATAGAGAATAATCAACATCCAAGTCAATATCAGCCATATGTGGTATGTAATAAGTACAACCAAGACAAAATACATCCAATGTCTCAAAATAAACTAGGACAAAGTAAACTCCTAAACATAAATACATGAAACATATGGAGTAGCCTAGTACATTAAACTAACTCTCACTCCTCTTCATCAGAAGTGAGATGGGACTCATAATATGCTCTAAAATTATGAACATCCCGCTGGACACTCAGCACTGCTGCATCAAGTGATCCAAGTCGACCTCGGATCTCTGTAGTGAAGTCCTGGTAAGATGAAACATGAGTCTGGAGATCCATCTGCATCTCCCTCATCATTCTGGCAAGGTCATCAATCGAGGCAGGAGGTGGATGAGAGGACCCGGTACCAACTTCTGCTTCCTCCTCAGTATCTCGAACTGAAGCATGTGAGAAACTCTGAGCTAAGGTCTTTTTGTTAATTGGACCCTTCGGAGTACGAGTAGGAACACCAGGAGGAGCAATGACCCCTTGAGAACCAAGGAGTTTAGTGATCAGGGAACCAAATGGAAGAGCTCCAACTACAGTTTGAGTTTGATGGGCTTGAATCATCAAATCAATAATGTGTGCGGCAAGATCAATATCATGTCCACGAAGGAGACTGAACAAAAATCGGGCTCTATCTTCCCTAAGGTCCGCAGTATGAACCTTTGGGTGGATATTGGCACTCATTACTAGGTTTACAAGTCTTGCATCCCTAGTGAGTTTAGACACTTCAATGAAGGAACCAACCCAAAGTGTAGGAGCACCACAAAGAAAGGTGACTACATTGTTCATAGATTCTTTATCCTCATCATTCTTATATTTCTAAGGATAATAAGCATCTGGAACTCGAGGACAACCAAGAAATTTAGCAATGACATTTGGATTTATCAAAACAGATTTTTCTAAAGATCGAGATTTAAAAGACCAGGTTTTAGAGTTGATTTCAGAGAAATTTGAGTAAAATTCCTGGACTAACTGAATAGGAGCAGGACCGGATAATGTGAGAATACCTTCCCATTGACGATCGGTTATGAGCTTAGGAAGGTGATAATCACCAAAATCGGAAATTCTAATACCCCTTTCAACCATAACAGCCTTCTTGCTAAAATACTCACTATAAAGCCGAGTAGCAGTAGGACTAATGAAGGGACCCAATAGAACATTCGAGGACGAACTAGCTTTTCCTTTTTGTTTCCGGGTTTTATCTGCCAAAGACTTTTGGTGATTTTTAGAAGTAGAATCAACCATTCTACGGATTGGTCTATCCCCTATTGAAATCCCATGACCTATTGGAGTGAAAGAGTAGGGCTCATTGAGATCCTCTTCCTCGAGAGGGTCCTCTTGGTTGTTGAGGACCAATCTCTGGCGTTTAGAGACACCGGACATGAGGAATGCAAGAATAACTAAGGAGTATGAGAAAACCATCACGAATTTTTGATGCCGTAGATGTGAAAAGTAAACCAAAATCAAGAAAAGGAACAAAGTTTACCTTTTTAGATGCTTGGAAACCCTTGGAGTAGAAAGAAATGACCGTAAGAGGGATTTGGAGGAGAAGGAACCAAGAGATCGCTCTAGAGTTCGGAGAACAAAAGAATAGTAAAATGAGAAATGAGGGTTTTATAACCCTGTTCACGAAAGACCGATCGATCGGTCATTAACACCGAGTGATTGGTGGTCTGGAAAATTTTTTGAAAATTTTTTACTTAAAACCATTTTTCTCCCCCTCAACCAAAGCAAGATTTAAACTCATTTTCACTTCAAAATCACCTAATAACTATGCACTTATGCAAACATTTATTTCATCAAAATCACAAAGAATATTCATCCAAGAATTTATATTACAGAATAGTTATGAACAAGGATTATGTAAATAACTTTTAGCTTCCATAAGTGATTAATTATGATTTTTGCATCAAATTCACATTTAGAGTCAAGAAATGCTCAGAAGTAATGTGTGTGTAATATTAAAAATTCATAACATGACTCTGAGGATTGGTTTCATCCACAAAACAAGATTTTGACATTATAGCATAAAAGGTACTCTAGAATGTTCAAAAACTAGAATTAAAACCAAGAGACATCCATAGAATTATGATGAGCAATGTTTACCCCAAATTTGATCAATAAAGTCATTTCATTTTATCATCAAATTTTACACATTATCTGTTCTTTGGACACTGGTGACTTTCACACAAGTAAGAAGGTAGCCCTCTCTAATGACAGTGGGGGCTTTCACACTAGCAACCCATATAGATACCTACTGTTTGTCTAGGTAGCCATTACTCACTGTTTGCATTCACTAGAAGCTATCACACAAACTCACAGGTAGTCCTTTCCATGTCAATAATTTTTAAAACTCGGGGGCTCACCTTATGGAATTTTAATCACATTGGTTATACTAGTTTTGATTAAACTAGGAAACCATATGATATAATATTAGAATCTATAAATAGGAACTAATATCATCTCAAGAATCAGTTAGAGTACATGTACAACACATAACATCTTTGTTTACTCAACTCTAAATGAGATTGGTGATCATGACCATTTTAAATCACTAGATAGAACCAATAGTTGAACTATCCTTATTTACTCAATCCTATGAAAAATTTAACCTTGGAATTAATATTCAATTATGATTTCAAGGAAATAAATTTATGCATAACGATAGGAAAGAAAGTCATACAAACACACTATTTTTTGTAACATTTTTCAATTTTTTGAATGTTTTTGGATTTTTTATTAATTAAAGAAAACAAAAAAATAGCTCTATGACTTAAATAAAACAAGAAGAACACATAGGCTATGAAGAAAGCATACCATCACTCAACTCCGCACAAATCAATATATTTCCTAAGGAACTCAAACCTAAGGGAATCTAAGGGTTTTATGAGAATGTCTGCAAATTGTTTCTCTCTTTGGACATACTCAATACACACAACATTTTGCTCAACTAAATCACGAATGAAGTGATGCCTAATGTCAATGTGTTTTGTGCGAGAATGTTGAATGAGATTTTTGGAAATATTGATAGCACTTGAGTTATCACAATACACAGTCATAGTGCCCTGTTCAATCCCGTAATCATGCAACATTTGCTTCATCCACAGAAGTTGAGTGCAACAACTGCCAGCTGCTATGTACTCAGCTTCGGCAGTGGACAGTGAAATTGAATTATGCTTTTTGCTAAGCCAAGCAACTAAGCAGTTTCCAATATAGAAACACCCTCCGGAGGTGCTCTTCCTATCATCAGTATTTCTGGCCCAGTCGGCATCAGAATATCCAACTATTGTGGCATTGGTATCAAAAGAATACCAGAGGCCAAATGAAGGAGTTCCACTTACATATCGAATGATACGCTTGACTGCAAGTAAGTGAGACTCTTTTGGGCTCGCTTGATAGCGGGCACATGCTCCAACACTAAAGGCAATGTCTGGTCTAGTGGCAGTTAGGTAGAGCAAACTACCAATCATGCTTCTGTAAGAAGTTTAATCAACATCCTTGCCTGAAGTATCTTTACTAAGTTTTGTTGTAGAACTCATAGGAGTCCTAGCATGCTTAGCAGAACTCATACCAAATTTCTTCACCAGATTTTTAGCATATTTGATTTGAGATACTGAGATCCCAGAATCTAATTGCTTGATCTGAAGACCAAGGAAGAAACTCAGCTCACCAACCATGCTCATTTCAAATTCATTTTTCATTTGTTCAGCAAATGATAGAGCATGTAAGTCTAATGTGGAACCAAACACAATGTCATCAACATATATCTGGGCGATGACAATATCACCTTTCACATTCTTTATGAAAAGGGTTCTGTCTACTCCCCCTCTCGAAAATCCCTTTTCCAAGAGATAAGTAGTCAACCTCTCATACCAAGCTCTTGGAACTTGCTTTAAACCATAGAGGGCCCTTTTTAATCGATAGACTTGATCAAGGTGATGTGGATCTTCAAACCCTTTTGGTTGTTCCACATAGACTTCTTCCTGTAGAATGCCATTCAGAAAGACACTCTTAACATCCATTTGAAAAAGCTTGAATTTCATATGGCAAGCCATAGCTAGAAGAATTCTGATTGATTCTAGCCTGGCAACAGGAATAAAAGGTCTCATCGAAGTCAATGCCTTCGATTTGGGTGTATCCTTGTGCAACTAACCTAGCCTTTTTTCTTATGATAGTACCTTTTTCATCAGATTTGTTCTTGAAAATCCATTTGGTACCTATCACATTTGTATTGTTAGGCTTAGGTACTAAATACCAAACATCATTCCTAGTAAACTGAAGTAACTCTTCTTGCATTGCATTGATCCAATTATCATCTGCAAGGGCTTCAACTACATTCTTGGGTTCAAAAGATGAAGTATAGCAAATGTAGCTAACTTCATTTTCAATTTGTTTCCTTGTTCTCACTCCACTTTCAAGATCACCAATAATATCTGTGGAGGTGTGAGGACTTATGACCCTTGGATGTGTAGGTTTTAATGGAGATGATTGCTTAGTAATAAGTGGAGTTGAAGAAGTTTCAATATTTTCATTTCCAGCACTATCATCATCCTCAAGTTGCACATTTTCAACACCAGAGTCATCCACAACTACATTGATGGACTCCATAATTGTAGAGGTTCTCAAGTTATACACTCGATAAGCTCTACTGTTTGTGGAATACCCACGAAATATCCCTTCATCACTCCGGGATTCAAATTTGCCCAGTTGCTCTCTATCCTTAAGGATATAGCATTTACTTCTGAATTCTCGAAAGTACTTGACACTGGGTTTCTTGTTATTCCACAACTCATATGGGGTTTTCTTTGTTCCAGGCCTCAGAAAAACTCGATTAACTATATAGCAAGCAGTGTTAACTGCTTCACCCCAGAAATGAGAAGCTAGATTGTTGCTATGAAGCATAACTCTAGCCATCTCTTGGAGAACCCTGTTCTTCCTCTCAACAACACCATTCTGCTGAGGTGTAATGGGTGCAAAAAATTCATGTTTGATACCCGACTCATCACAAAAGTCGTTGTACTTAGAGTTTTCAAACTCCTTTCCATGATCACTTCGAATTCGAGTGATTGGGCATCTTTTCTCATTTTGAATTTTCAAGCAAATACTTTTGAAATTTTCAAAAGCATCGGATTTCTCTCTTATAAATGCCACCCATGAAATTCTGGAGAAATCATCAACCATGACTAGAATGTATCGTTTTCCACCTAGACTTTCAGTTCTTGTAGGACCTATAAGATCCATATGAATTAATTCCAGTGGATATGAAGTAGCAATACTTAAAGTCTTCTTATGTGGGGTTCTAATTTGTTTACCAATCTGACATGGCCCACACACAGCAGTAGAAGGCTTTCCTAGTTTGGGCATACCTCTAACTAGTTCTTGCTTTGAGATTTTACATAGGTCTTTGAAGTTCATATGACCTAGCCTTCGGTGCCACAAATCAACTTCCTCAATTTGAGCCCTATTACAGACATTTGAGAAATTAGAACTAGGGATTAAGCCGTATCAATTGTCAGTGGTTCTCAACCCTTCTAGAACACACTTACCTTTACCATTAATGACTAAGCATTTATTTTGGGTAAAGTGCACAGTATGGTTATCATCACATAGTTGACTTATGCTAATCAAATTAGCTTTCAGTCCTTCAACAAACAAGGCATTTTTCAATTTTGGTATGCCTGGTGAATCGATGATACCCTTCCCTTTAACTAATGACTTGCTTCCATCACCAAAAGTAACAGTCCCATCTGGACAGTCCTCAAATTGAGTAAATAGGGACTTGTTACCTGTCATATGCCGAGAACACCCACTGTCGAAGTACCACATTTCTGTGTTTTGAGCTTTAAAGGCAGTATGAATGACAAGGCACTTAAGGTCATCCTTTCTCACATACACAGTTTTTAAACTTTGTTTAGACATTTGAATATTGTTCTGTGTAGTAGAGACCTTTTTCTTTTTAGACCTTCTAGACCTCTTTCTGTTCTGTTCAGTTCTAGCATAATGATTTGTCACATTCTTTCCTCTTGAGTAATCATAAGGAGTGAATGGACCATTTTCATTTCTAGACATTTGAGCAATCCTATTGACATCTTCGCTCAAAATTCTAGATTTTTCAGCCAGAACTTGAATCTGCATTTTGAGATTCCCTTGACTTTGATTTTGGTTCCATGAACCATTTCGGGGAACTCTTCTAAACGCATTACAGTTTGGTCGAATGTGACCTCTTACACCACAAAAGTGACATGTGGGTATGAATCTAAAAAGAGGAGGAGGATTTCTTCTAAAAGGAATTTGATTCCTCAAAGCATTCACCCTAGGAGCTGCATTTCTAGACTTTACAACATTTGTATAAGCCTTAGTAGTTGATGTAGAAGGTACATTCACTTTTGGATCAGAATGTATTGGTTCAAACACAGCACTAGAACCAACAGATAAAGGACCAGCTGGTGTGTCAGCATGTCCTATCCCAGATCTATTAGAATTTGATCCATATTTTCTAACTAATTCATCTAGGCAGCTAGTATTTCCAAACATTCTTACTTCTTTCTCAAGAGTATAGACCTTCTGAATCAAGTCAGTCTTGTCTTTAAGGGTTATATATGATGTTCTTTTTCAAGAAATTTCACCTTATCAACAAGAGTATCTTTTAAAGATTCCAGTTCCAATAATAGAGTCCTTGACTCTTCAACTTCTTTCAAGGAAGTGTCTCTTTCAACTTCTAATCTTCTGACCACATTAGTCAATGAGACATTTTCTTCCAAAAGACATTTAACTTTTTCAACAAAAGCTTCTTTCTCATTTTCAAGCTGACTAACTAGAGCATTCTTCTCCTTTGCTTCTAGTTTACAAGTATCTCTTTCATTTTGAATGATTTTGAGTTTTTTGCTCAAAGAGATTTTTGCTTTAGTCAGTTTCAAACTTTCAGAATACAGCTTATCATAAGTTGTTTTCAAATCTTCATCACTTTCAGAGTCAGTATAACTCTTCTCAGTGTCTCCACTAGACTCAGTGTGACTACTTTCATCACTTCTATCCTTCTCATCAACCACCGAGGCAGTCTCAAGAATCCCAGAAAGGGATACAGTGAAAGCAGTATGATTATCAGTTTCTTCACTTCAAGAGGAACTGTCCAATTCTTCATTCTCGGAATCACTGTCATCCCAACAGGCATTCATCACCTTGCCCTTACTCTTCTTCTTGTTAGGACAGTTAGGTGAAATATGACCAAAGCCATGACATTCATAACATTGAACACCTTGGGGTTTCTTGTCGCCACTCTTGAAATTTTTCTTGATTTCCCAGGGCTTAGACTTTGACTTCTCAAAAGATTTTCCTCCCTGTTTAGGATTGAACCACTTTTTTGTTCTAAAAAATTTTTGAAATTTTTTAACGAAGAGAGCCATTTCTTCATCATCCATCTCTCCATCACTGTTATCCTCATCCAAAGATTTCTTAATTGATTTCAAGGCTAAAGTTTTGGTCTTCTTGGATGGTCGAAGATTGAGTTCATAAGTTTGGAGTGAACCAACTAATTCTTCAATCTTCAGAGAGTCAACATTTTTACTCTCTTCAATAGTAGTGACCTTGGGTTGAAATCTCTCAGGTAGAGATCTAAGGACTTTTCTAACTATCTTGGACTCAGTTAATCTTTCACCTAAGTTGAAACTAGCATTGACAATGTCACTAAGTTTTGCATAAAATTCATCAAATGTGTCATTGTCTTCCATTTTCAAATATTCAAATTTGGTGGTTAACATTTGGAGTTTTGAGATTTTAACAGTGGTGGTACCCTCATGGGTAATCTCAAGAATGTCCCATGCCTCCTTTGCTATTTCACATGAAGAAATTCGTCTGAATTCCTCAGCTGTGACTGCAGTAAAGATAGCATTGAGTCCTTTAGTATTCCAACCACTTGTCTCAAGCTCTTCTCTGGTCCATTCATTAGAATATTTGACGAAAGTCAAATCACCTAGAGTTTTCACAGGCGTAGTCCACCCATTTTGAATAGACATCCAAATTCTCTCGTCAATTGATTTGAGAAATGCTCTCATATGGGCTTTCCAATATGCGTAATTATTCCCATCGAACAGTGGGGGACAAGAAACTGAACCGCCCTCTCTTAGAGTACTCATGATCACATAGTAAGATATACAGGATCACACTAAAGGGTTTAGCCTTAAAGGTGAACCCGCTCTGATACCAATTGAAATTACCCTGATCAATGATCTCTATGACCTAGAGGGGGGGTGAATAGGTCTATCTAAGAACTTCTAACCAATTTTTAATTTTTCAATTAATTAGTTTAGAAATCAATAAACAATTCACACAAACATTCCACACAAATCGAACACAGCAGATTTTTACGTGGAAAACCCTTACGGGAAAAAACCACGGGACCTCGTCCAGCAACAAACTTCACTATAAGAAGAATTCAAGTACAAGACAAGACCTTACCCAAACCGGACTCGACGTTCCTAGGTACAGAATCTTACTCTTGATTTCCACGAACCAGCAGGTTCGATCTCCGCCGTAGCAGCTTCGGTTCTTGACCGACCAAATCTTCTAAAGCTACTTCAATACCCCGATCACACACAATCGATCTCCTTCCACGAAGGCTCCGGATCATACACCGGACACACACACAAAGTGTAGGGTTGTGAATCAATTTAGAAAGCTTCAAACCCTAGAGGGATCTCATACAGATCTGAGATCACACAATGCAAGAACAAAAGTATAGATCTATACTTGCATTCTCTAGGATGATTGAAAAAGGAGGGATCACTAAAGATCTATGAGGAACAATGGAAAAAGCCCTAGAAGGGTTTCTCAGACCTCTACTTTCTCAAAAATAAACAAAGATACGAATTAGGTCTCCAAAAAGTTGTTTATATAGGGTTTAGAAAAGAGTCCAGAAAAATAAAAATTAAATTTACGAGGACCGATCGATTGGTGCTTATAACCGATCGCTCGGTCCAAAACCGATCGATCGCTATTTCCATCGAGAGATCGTTTGAAAATTGCCTCTTTGGAAAAATACACCATACAAAATTTTTGACCAGCCGATAGCCACCGATCGCTCGTAGGCCACCGATCGATCGGTCTCAACACCGAGCGATCGGTTGAGACAGAATTTTAGCCAAAACAATTTTCTTTTATTTTTTGTTTGATTCAAATAAGACCAAAAGACTTTGTTAGGCTTAAAACTATCCTCCTAGGTATGTTTAGAGTTATCTAAGTCAAATCCAACCTAGGTAGGGGTCTCTAAGTCCATTACCTGTCTAGATCCGGAGTAGAAGCTTTTTCTTCAATATCTTCAGTCTTCTTGAAACTTTAACTCTTCCGACAAGTTGAACAAGACACAACACTCATGACCTATCTAATGATCACGGAATTTGCCAACACCTATTTCTGGATTTACACCTCATCTTTTCAAGGTTGGTACCCTATGCTACCCTCCTAGTCATTCATTTTTCTTTTTTATTTCATTTTTGTGATTTTTCCCCAATTTTCTCATTATGATAATGTGTTGGAATGAATGGATGGAGATTGATGCTCGTGTATGGGTGATGGATGCCATGTGTATGTTTAGTGATGAATGAAATGGGAAGGGCATTGTACCAATAATGAACATACGTGTATGTTGAGAAGATTAATCCATCTAGAAAAGCATGAGGTAGGCTTTAACCATAACGTACACACCAAGTGTTTGATGAAATGCCAAGGTGAAGAATTTGTTCTAGAAATGCATGTATAAATTTATTCGCTTTTCTATAATGGCGTGAATATTTCAATAAGTTGAAATGAATACTATTCCATGTATTATTGAACACCATATGTCATGTTTAATTCCAAGTGATAGCATATACACGAAACCACAAGCACGGTATGCATGACATGGTTTACCGAGTTTTTCAAGACAAAGGTTTATTCTCGATTCACGAACACCATGACAAGTCCAAACGCAAGGGTTGGTATGAGAGGAGCTAGGGCATATCTTAAGATATGTTTTGCCTCGCTTTCGACAAGAACGAGAACCCGCCAAGCAAGACTCCAAACATGCATGTTATTTTCGATACATTTTCACTAAAGAGGGGTTTCCCCTCCCTCACAAGTTGTTTCTCATTCAAGAAGAGGGGGTTTTAAACCACCCTCCCTCACAAGTACCATGGGCATGTTTAAATTTATAGGCAAGCAAGCAAGCATGAGCATTTTAATTCCATGGCATGACATGCATGACAAGACAAGCACGACTCGACAAGACCAACAAGACAGAACATGAGAAGACAAGTTTTCAAACACGAAAAGAGTATTTTAAGTCAAGTTAAGCACACAATGATTTCAAGGGTTTTCTGATTTTGATGCGATGCAAGCATGAAATATAAATTGTTTACCTTCCTGTCAATTATATGAACTGCTTCCTACTTTATTTCCATTACTATATTGCTATGATTGTTGGTTATTATTTGGTACCCGCTGAGTATTCCATGCTTAACCGTACTTTTGATGTCGGCAGGTGTTAGTGGAGCGCCCGCTCCTTTCGACATATGTGCTCCTGGTCCATGGGAGGAAGAGGAGTATGTCGGGGAGGCCCCTGCTGAGGAGCCTCATGTGGAGGGCTACAACTAGGTGGTAGATTCTAAGTGAGTAGGGTGAGCTTAAGAGATTTATACCCATGTATTTTGGCGGGCATGTCCGCATGTTCTTTTGTTGATTTCACTTTGTACTAAACTTGGATTATGTATATACATAGAGGTTTTAGTTAGACTTCTGTTGTGCCATGTTAGTTATGCTTCCGCTATTATGTCCTCTTTTGTATATGCTCCATGTGTTTTGCAGAATGGTTTGTTAAGCACGTCATGTAGGGCATGATAAGTCGTCCAAGATTCACTCTAACTTCTAGGGTGGGTTTTGGGTCGCGACACATGCAGAGCTATTGTAAATGTCATTTGGACTTGAACCTTGACTTAGTGTAGACATATCATGTGCACAAAGGGATAGGTGAACTAAGTCTTAAATTAGTCCTTTGAGTTCATGAATGAAGACAAAATATCACATGCATGTCTACTATTGAGTAATATCAGTTGTGCATGTTTCAATCATGTGCTATATCCCAATTTTATACGTGTTGTAGAGAATCAACCTAAATTCTCATAGAATATGGCCTCACTTGCACACTCTTATAGGTGCATCTATCAATGGTGCCTTGTAACTCTATACTTAAATATAAAAAAAAATATAGATGTCATTAAATTCTCATAGAAAATGGCCCCACTGAGCCACTTGTTGCTCAGCCGATATGTTTTTGTCGCGACCCAAAACCCACCCTAGGAGTTAGAGTGAATCTTGGACGACTTATCATGACCTACATGACGTGCTTGACAAACCATCCTGCAAAACACTAGGAGCATATACAATAAAGGACAAAATAGCAGAAGCATAACTATCATAGCACAGCGGAAGTCTAACAAAACCCTATATATATATATACATGTACATGATCCAAGTTTTGTACAAAGGAAAACAAAAGAAAGAAGATGCTGACATGCCCGCCAAAATACATGGATATACTCTCTCAAGCTCACCCACAGTCACTCAGAATCTACCACCTAGTTGTACTTATCTACACGAGGCTCCTCAACATACTCCTCTTCAACCCAAGGGCCGGGGCACAGATGTCGAATGGAGCAGTAGCACCCTAATCACCTGCCGACATAAACGTACGACTGAGCATGGAATACACAGCGTGTACCAAATACTAACAAATAGTCATAGCCACATAGCAATATAGAAATGGAAAATAAACAGGAAGCAGTTTATATGATTAACAGGGAAAACAAACAGTTTATAGTTCATGCTTGAATCATATCGAAGTCGGAAAAACTCTTGAAATCATCTTGTACTGTACTTGACTTGAAATACTCAGTTCATGCATGAAAACTCATCATGTCTATCTTGCTTGTCTGTTATGCTCTACTGGGTATGTCTAGCTGCTGTTCATAGACCGTCGCAACTAGTATCCCCTATGCTGGACTGGGTATGCCTAGATGTTATTCATAGACCGTCACAACTAGTATCCCCTATGCTAGACTGGGTATGCCTAGATGTCGTTCATAGACCATTGCAACTAGTATCCCCTATGCTGGACTGGGTATGCCAAGATGCCGTTCATAGACCGTCGCAACTAGTATCCCCTATGCTGGACTGGGTATGCCAAGATGCCGTTCATAGACCGTTGCAACTAGTATACCCTATGTTGTACTGGGTATGCCTAGATGTCGTTCATAGACCATCGCAACTAGTATCCCTATGCTGGACTGGGTATGCCTAGATGTCGTTCATAGACCGTCGCAACTAGTATCCCCTATGCTAGACTGGTGATATCGGAGCAAAGCATATCTTAGGATATGCCCTACCCCAATGCAAAACATATCTTAAGATATGTCCTACTCCCGACACTTGAAAAACCCGATAAACCATGTCATGCATGCCATGCTCGTGAAATCGTGTACGCATAACTCATGAAAATTAAATGAAACATAATAGGCTCAAAATCATTCAAGACAACATTTAACATCAAGGCAATTAAATCTGTATACAATCCTAGAAAGCGAATAAATCTACAATCATACATTTCTAGAAAGCGAATAATACACTATCATGAACCTTAAGAATTTCCATATGTTTCAAATCATGCTTTTCTTAACTTATAATTTATTTTCTTCACATTGGCATTTCATCAAACATATGGGGTGTACATTATGGTTAATGCCTAAATCTTGCTTTTCTAGATGGGTTAAGCTCATAGCACACATGTATGTTTATTATTAATACAATGCCCTTCCCATTTCGTTCATCACAACACATACACGAGGCATCCAATCGCCCATTCACAACCATACAACCATCCACCTTAATCCACTCATCCCATCTCATTATCTTGCTTAGAAATTTGGGGAAAATCAAGAAATGAAGAAAACAAAGAGGAAAGATGAACTAGAAGGGTAGTATAGGGCACTGACCTTGAATAGAGGAAGAAAATCCTTGCAAGAGTCGAGGTTGGACACTGCCCTAGCTTTGGAGAACGTGCTCCTCGCTTGCTTGAAGATGGATTTGAAGAATCCAAGCCTTGAGGTGAGATCTAGGGTCCTTGAACTCTTGATTTCTCTCAAGATGCAACCCTAGGTGAAAACCCCTCTTCCTCTCCTCTACTGTCTCTCAAAATGCTGACCTAAGGGTTTATGAAACCCTTAGGCTCAAGCAAGCCTTTATAGGCAAGGTGAAAATGCCCAAAAGATGAAAAAGCCCTTAGTGAAAATTCTGCAAAACACGATAGACCGATCAATCGGTGGTCAAATACTGAGCGACCGGTGTTCTTGATCGAGTGATCGGTCTAAAATATGCTCTTTGGAATTTTTCCCCATACAAAAAAGTGCACCAGTCGATAGCTACCGATCAATCGGTTGTGGACCGATCGATCGCTATTTTGAACCGAGCAATCGGTTATGGATCGATCGATTGCTCTAGCGATTGGTTCTCTGCAAAAACGCATTTCGGTATTTTGGCCATAACTTGTCACTCGTTCGTCGGATTTTGACGATTCAACTTGTGTTGGATTCATCTTTCGAAGGGGCACATTTCTGACAGTTCAGAATTTTCAAATTCTTCTTTATTTATTGACCAAATTACCCCTAAAGTTAACTGATCTGTAAATGGAGTTCAGTAAACAGGATTTTAACATATCCGACTTAGGAATCCCACTTCCCAACACTTAACATTCTTTTAAATTTCTCCTTTCATAGAAATGGAAGATTATAAAGGCCTAAAGCCTTGGCATGGATTCCAATACATGGGCAAAAGTTTCGGGATTCTACATCCTCCCCCCTTATAAAAACTTCGTCCTCGAAATTGGGACGCTACTAAATCAAACGAGGAAATTTTCCTATGCTTAACCTTGCCTCTTGAATGATATGCTAAACCTTTATTGATCAATATAAGGCTAGGCACTCACTTGTCGGTGAGGCACCTAGGTTTTCTCATGACACGAAACAATAATCTAAATAGCTAGGAAATTTTCATAACATAAGGTAGCATAATTACATTCAAGTGGCAACTGACTGCCCATGACAAAATACAAAATACATTCCCTTCTACAAAAAAAAATTTCTTCTCTCTCTCACATCCTCACGCTATATCATTTGGTGCCTGAGCATTCTGTCCTAGTGTGTTAAAGGCTTGTTCCTGGTTAGCTTGGCAAGATGGCTGTGTGGACTGCTGGGGGCTTGATGCCTGTGTGGAGCCCTGCAGAGGTGATCGCCTAACCGTGGGCTTATTTGCCCGAGAATAAAGTGGCGTCTGACGGTTGGGACAATCTTTGATCATGTGGCTCCGGCGACCACAGTGGAAACATCCACCAAAGATTCTCCTACACTCCCTAGCCACATGCCTTCTCCCACAAAGGGTATAGATCTCATAAGAGTAGGTGGAGGGTGCATATCCTGTGGCCTAAGATAGTGTGAGACGAGGTGCCTGCACTGTAGCAGTGTGCGACGTTGGTGGAGCAAACGAATGAAAAGCCTGTAGTGTAGTAGGAGGACTTTGTACCTACATATGTCCAGAGAACTGGTACCTAACCCATGCTTCTACAACCAATGGGTCTATACCACCATAAAACACCGGGCGCCTCATCCTCCAAGGTGCCTCAATTCCTGTGGTATGGTATGTAGGGATAGGTACAAGTACCGCCACGGGGAGTGGGGGTAGAGGGCTACCTAGTTGCAAGCATTGCTAGTGTCTCTGCTATGGATCCCAAGACCTAGGTGAGATCAGGCGGCTCATTCCTTGATGGAGGAGGAGATACTCCACCTCTCCTAGTGTGGTATCCACGACCCTGATCTCCTCGTCTCATGGGTTACTCCTGAGGACGATAGCAAAGCATGAGTCTAACTCGAATCCCATCACAATCCAACATTACATTTTCATAATAGTAGGTATTTATCAAAGTCTAGAACATACATCAAAATAAACACACCATAGTATAATATTATATTATAAGGTTCCTAGCGAAGCAAAGATATGAGGTTGGTTGAGTTGCAACCGGTTATGGTCTAAGGCTAACTTGTTACTTGATACTCGAGGGCAATGACTTCTCCTGAGTATAAATTGAACTCAAGCCCCTAACCTATGCGAGCACATTGTATATATCTAAGTAAAACTATAATAGTATAGTTGTACAAGTACTTTTTTTTTTTTTGGCGACGCTAAGTTTCACCCTCGGTTAAGGTATTAACCGATTACATACTTAAGACCTTAACCAGTTTAAAAACTAATACTAATGACTAGTTCATTTAATCGAGTTGTTTAAGTGAAATCCTCTTAATCTAGTGACATGTATGATGCTTCTAAGATCTACATGATGCATGCAGGATATGCATATGATGTTTATGGTATGTGAGTGATGTTCATGCCACGTATGAAATGTGTGACATGTATGAAAATGTATATGATGTGAATGATATGTATGAAGTTCATGAGGTGCATGATGATTATGCCATGCATGGAGTGCATGTTATGTATGATGATCATGAGGTGCATGATGATTATACTATGTATGAAGTGCATGCTACCCTTTGGAGTTTGTAATTTCCTTATTATTTTGGACTGGGCATCGGGTCTAGAATGTGTTGCAAAATGAACGCGTTGTGTCTAGGTCGTGCCGCAGGCGCGCATCTAGAAACGTGCATCAGACATCCGTGTGTATGTCCAAAATTATTATCATTTGGGATTGAGCACTGGCTCTAGAACTTGCTGCAAAAATGCGCATTTGTATCTAGAAGTGTGCATCTAGCATCCCTGAGCTTGTTAAAATTATATCTATTCCTTGAGTTTGGAATATATTGATATCTATATCTATTTCTACTAGTCATGGGGTTACTTGGACTTATCGTCATACCGTGATGTGCGACTTATGCTTATTTGTGATGTAATACGCATTAAGTATAGTTTAACAAATCAAATTACACCGGATACACAGAATATTATGTCTTAAAACCTATGTCCCTATTTTCGCAAAAATTCTAATTTTACTAACTTGTAAGACGAAGGAGAATCCTATAACCTCTCTTGGGAAACAAATCACTACAGAAACCTAATGACAAAACGTATGACAAGGACCTACCCCTCCTTTGTCAAACAATGCCTAGGCTAGACTCTAGCCTGAGTATCACCTAACTCATGAATCTAACTGGGAATTCATTCATAAAACAATGGTTCTCACTTAGTACGTGGCATATAGTATGCACACCACATAACATATAATATTCCATAACAATACCACACATAATAGTATAAGTACATGGTACGCACACCATATAACATATAATACCACATAACAATACCACATATAATAGTATAGTACCATGATATTCATCACGTCAAGTCATCAGAGTATTTGTAATAATATACTTTGGCGTTCTAGCGTTCCTAAGACCTGTACTTGGTTGAAGCAACCATTGTAGACTAAGACTAACATTTAGTCTCACACTTGGAACATGACTCGCTTCCGACTTACTTCCTTCCTAACTCGCTTCCTGACATATGCCCTTATCAAGTCGTGGTACCAGATTCTAAATGACCCTAAAGATCTAAAGCCTAAGCTCTGATACCACTTCTGTCGTGACCCAAAACCCACCCTAGGAGTTAGAGTGAATCTTGGACAAATTATCATGACCTACATAACGTGCTTGACAAACCATCCTGCAAAACATTAAGAGCATATACAATAAAGGACAAAATAGCGGAAGCATAACTATCATAGCATAGCGGAAGTCTAACAAAACCCTATATATATATATACATGTACATGATACAAGTTTTGTACAAAGGAAAACAAAAGAAAGAAGATGCTGACATGCCCGCCAAAATACATGGATATACTCTCCCAAGCTCACCCACAGTCACTCAGAATCTATCACCTAGCAGTACTTGTCTACATGAGGCTCCTCCGTAGGCTCCTCAACGTACTCCTCTTCGACCCAAGGGCCAGGGCACAGATGTCGAATGGAGCAGTAGCTCCCTCATCACCTACCGACAAAAACGTACGGTTGAGCATGGAATATTCAGCGTGTACCAAATACTAACCAACAGTCATAGCAACATAGCAATATAGAAATGGAAAATAAACAGGAAGCAGTTTATATGATTAAAAGGGAAAACAAACAGTTTATAGTTCATGTTTGAATCATATCGAAGTTGGAAAAACTCTTGAAATCATCTTGTACTGTACTTGACTTGAAATATTCAGTTCATTCGTGAAAACTCATCATGTCTATCTTGCTTGTCTGTTATGCTCTACTGGGAATGCCTAATTGCCGTTCATAGACCGTCGCAACTAGTATCGCCTATGCCGGACTGGGTATGCCTAGATGTCATTCATAGACCGTCGCAACTAGTATCCCCTATGCTGGACTGGGTATGCCTAGATGCCGTTCATAGACCATCGCAACTAGTATCCCCTATGCTGGACTGGGTATGCCTAGATGCCGTTCATAGACTGTCGCAACTAGTATCCCCTATGTTGGACTGGTGATATCAGAGCAAAGCATATCTTAGGATATGCCCTACTCCTAAGCAAAACATATCTTAGGATATGTCCTACTCCCGACAATCGAAAAACCTGATAAACCATGTCATGCATGCCGTGCTGGTGAAATCGTGTACACTTAACTCATGAAAATTAAATGAAACATAATAGGCTCAAAATCATTCAAGACAACATTTAATATCAAGGCAATTAAATCTACTCGTATACAATCCTAGAAAGCGAATAAATCTACAATCATACAATTCTATAAAGCGAATAACACACTATCATGAACCCTAAGAATTTCCATATGTTTCAAATCATGCTTTTCTTAACTTATAATTCATTTTCTTCACATTGGCATTTCATCAAACATATGCGGTGTACATTATGGTTAATGCCTAAATCTTGCTTTTCTAGATGGGTTAAGCTCATAGCACACAGGTATGTTTATTATTAATACAATGCCCTTCCCATTTCATTCATCATAACACATACACGAGGCATCCAATCGCCCATTCACAACCATACAACCATCCACCTTAATCCACTCATTCCATCTCATTATCTTGCTTAGAAATTTGGGAAAAATCAAGAAATGAAGAAAACAAAGAGGAAAGATGAACTAGAAGGGTAGTATAGGGCACTGACCTTGAATAGAGGAAGAAAATCCTTGCAAGAGTTCAAGGTTGGACACTGCCCTAGCTTTGGAGAACGTGCTCCTCGCTTGCTTGAAGATGTATTTGAAGAATCCAAGCCTTGAGGTGAGATCTAGGGTCCTTGAACTCTTGATTTCTCTCAAGATGCAACCCTAGGTGAAAACCCCTCTTCCTCTCCTCTACTCTCTCTCAAAATGCTGCCCTAAGGGTTTATGAAACCCTTAGGCTTGAGCAAGCCTTTATAGGCAAGGTGAAAATGTCCAAAAGACGAAAAAACCCTTAATGAAAATTCTGCAAAACACGATAGATCGATCGATCGGTGGTCAAATACCGAGCGACTGCTGTTCTTAATCGAGCGATCGGTCAAAAATATGCTCTCTGAATTTTTCCCCATACAAAATGCACCAATCGATAGCTACCTATCAATCGGTTGTGGACCGATCGATCGCTATTTTGAACCGAGCGATCGGTTATGGACCGATCGATCGCTCTAGCGATAAATTCTCTGCAAAAATGCATTTCGGTATTTTGACCATAACTTTTGACTCGTTTATCAGATTTTGACGATTCAACTTGTGTTGGATTCCTCTTTCGAAGGGGCACATTTCTAACATTTTAGAATTTTCAATTTCTCCTTTATTCATTGATCAAATTACCCCTAAAGTTAACTGATCTGTCAATGGAGTTCAGTAAACCGGATTTTAACATATCCGACTTAGGAATCCTACTTCCCAACACTTACGGTTCTTTAAAATTTCTTCTTTCATAGAAATAGAAGATTGCAAAGGCCTAAAGCCTTGGCATGGATTCCAATACATGGGCAAAAGTTTTGGGGCTCTACAATTTTCATGTTAGCAGGTTTAGGTTCCGAGATAGCAATGGAGCCGTGGTTAGAGGAAGATTACGGCATAAAGGAAGAAGGTGATCTTCCTGAGGAGGGAATGAGAGGCCTTGACCATTTTTCCTTATTAGTAGTTGTTAGACTTTTATTTTGGATTATAAAGTTGTAATAGATGTTGATGTTGATACATGATAATACTTTGTTGACTTGTAAGATTAACTTTATGATTTGGGGAATTATGTTGAATGATTCAGTGTTATAAACTCAGTGGTTAGATAGACTTGTTATAGAAGATACTTGATGTGCATATACAATATGAAGAAATTTTCAGGTCCACTTTTAGTATTGCCTTGCATGCTTACAAGTTAATTTGGAATAAGCTGTGTAACGAGCCTAAAGTCTCAATTTAGCCTAGATGGGATTTTGGGGCGTTACAAAGTTGGTATCAGAGCCAAGGCATTAGAGTCCTTAGGGCCAAGGTACTAGGTCCACTAGGATCAGAAAGATTCACTCAATCTAGAAGAGTAACATTAGAACTATAGTCTAGAGAGAGAAAGTGAGAAGCGAGAAAGTAGAGAGAGAAAGGAAGAGGAGGTCTACCTTAGGGTTGATCGACGTTCCAAGCATGATGGCGACCTCCGTTTCACCACCCAGTGCCTTGATTGGCATGTAGAGAGAGAAAGAGAGAAAGTTTGAGAGAGAAAGTGGGAATTAAAGAGAGAGAGTCTACCTTGGGGTTCAGCGTTTCAGACGTAATCGCGCCATCTCCGTCGTCATCCAGAGCTTCTAAACGTGCATAGTAGGTAAAATCTCTTTCCCTCTTCTCTATTTTTCCCTATTTATGCTAGTTATTATATATGGAATGGTTTTCTTTGTATGGTATGGCTGAAAGAGGGTCGGAGACCCATGTGATTTGTGAAAGGGATGAATGTGCGTTGAATTTGAGTAGAGGGGTGTAGCCCTCGGTTTCGGGCTGTTAAAGCCCGGAATTTAGGCTCACTAGCACTGGGCGATCGATCTCCAACATGCAGAACACTGGGCGATCGATCGCCTAGCACTGGCAATTGATCACCAGTGCCCAGAATTGGGGATTTGATCCCTGATGATGTCTGGACTCTCCGGGAAGCTCGGGTTGACTTCTCCATGTGTTGTAACGTCACCCTAGGATGTCGTAAAACGTGTTTGGATAACTCTACGGCGATGGTAGGATTCATCAGCCTAGATATGTTTCCTATTGAAACAACCTTGAGTGATGTACTGATGTTTGAATATTTTTAGGGGTGATGGACGGATCCATCGGCCCGGATATGTTCCCTATCGAAACAACCTTGTATGATGTGATGATATTGGGGCACTAGTAAGGTGATAGCAAGGTCCATTTGCCTAGTAAAGTTCCCTATCAGAACGACTCTGGTATGATGTAATGATTATTTGGACATGTGTAAGTCGATAGAAGGGTCCATTGGCCGGATAATGTTCCACATCGGGACCGAACACCTTCGGACTTGGTCCACGAGCGTGATGCCCTACTGATTCTGTCGCGACCCAAAATACCCCCTAGGAGTTAAGGATACTTTGACTCGTGACCGCCGTACCATACCTCCAGTATGATACATAAGGCACACGTGGAAACCTGTCAGAGTACCTGAATACACATAGCGGAAATGAAATACAATGCACAGCGGAAAATAAAATACTAAACATAGCGGAAGCAAAAAGAAAACTCCTATAACTTGGCTCAAGTAAGAGCCAACAAGTATACATGTGTGAGAAACCCAAAAGTGGAGTGGACAAACCCCACACTCACATAACAAAATGACACAAGTTCTAAGTCGGTCGATCAACAGAAATCGAAGTCACGACTCCTATCTAGAGCACCATCGTCATGATAGTGATCCATGGAAGGCTCCGGGTCACGGTACTCTTCCTCGACCCAAGGTTCTTCGCCACACAAATCGAATGGAACCCGAGCACCTGCCGATCATAACAATATCGACTGAGCATGGAATACTCAGTGTATACAAACTAATAACAATAAAGCGGTTAGGCATGGAGCATACAAGACATGGAGAATGAAATCCGTAAATCTCTTAAAGCATAGAAACCGTGAAAACATATGTGAGATAATATTCGAAACCAAAACTGTAACCGTGTGAGTCAATCGATAATCATAGCCTTATGAGTTCTTGTGAGTTCATGGAGTCACTTAGAGTCATTATGATCCGTAGAGACATAGAGCATAGAGCAATAACCTTAGAGCATTTCCATAGAGCATAACCTTAGAGATCTTAGAGCATTTTATTGTGATCCGTGGAGCTTGTGAGACGATCTTAGAGCATTATCATAGACTTTCCTTGTGAGCATGGTATGATCCTTAGAGCTTGTGAAACGATCTTAGAGAAATCATAGAGTTACTTAGAATCATTCATTATTTGTCTTTTCGTGAAAAACCTTTGTTTGTACTTGGAGAAATCCATAGAAACCATCGGTTTATGCGAGACATGCGAGCATATGCGCTTAATAAGAGAAATCATCATATTTAAGCATAGAATCCCTTAGAGGTATTTTATCAAACACTTAGAGTGCATCATAATAGTAACCTTCATCCAAGTCTATAATCACACCTTTTCATACATAGAATCAATACATATAGATAGGGCATATATAAGAAGAATCATATCTAGTAACTAGTAGGATTGCAAGATTGTAGTAGAGTGTATCTACCTTGGAGAAATCAATGAGTTTGACTCCCAATGGCTGGAACAAGCAATAACCTTGTGTTCTTGGTTGAGAATCACCAAGGGAAGTGGAAGAACCTTGATCTTCCACAAGCTTGATCAACAAGTAGTTCCTCTCCTTCTTTTCTCTCTCAAAATCTCCTAAGATAGGGCACAGAGGGTTTCTGAAACCCTAAGGCACGAACTCAGCCTATTTATAGGCAAAGGGTGATGGTCAAAGTCTTAAACACCCTTAATGAAGAAAATCTGCGTATGACCAATCGATCGGTGGTATGGACCGAGCGATCGGTGGCTTCCGGTCGATCGGTGTCATGACCGAGAGATCGGTCAAAAACACGCTCTCTGGAATTTTTCCTCATACAAAAAAGTTAACCGTACGACAGCTATCGAGCGATCGGTGGTTGACCAATCGATCGCAGGTAATGACCGAGCGATCGGTGCTCTGTTATATCTGGACTGTTTTGACCATATCTTTTGACTCGCTCGTCGGATTTCGACGATTCAACTTGCGTTGGATCCGTCTTTCGAAAACGAACATTTCTGACATTTTGGAATTTCCGATTTCTCCCTTATTTATTAATTAGACTACAAAAACGACCAATTAGCTACGAAGGTGCTATTTATTAAGGATGAAAAAGTCCGGGGTGCTACAGATTCAATTATTCAAGCGAGGCTTGGATTAATTGGGGATTTTCTACGGTTAGAAAACCTAATCTGTTTTGGATGTTAGTCAGGGTTCCTCCGTGACTGATAGTCGAGAGTGGGTAGAATAATATCCATAGATCCTCTTTGGCAAGGTACGTGACTGATTGTCGGGAGTGGATGGAATAATATCCATAGATCCTTTTTGGCGAGGTACGTGACTGATCGTCGGGAGTAGGTGGAGTGTTATCCATAGATTCTCTTTGACTAGGTCTAGAGTGGTAGTGTTATGTAAGTCCACCGTGACTAATAGTCGAGAGTGGGTGGAATAATATCCATCCTCTTTGGCGATGTACATGACTGATCGTCAGGAGTGGGTGGAATAATATCCATAGATCCTCTTTGGCGAGGTACATGACTGATCATTGGGAGTGGGTGGAGTGTTATCCATAGATTCTCTTTGACTAGGTCCAGAGTGATAAATTTTCAAGTCAACTCATAATGATAAATTTCTAAATGAAATTGGAAATAAAAGACATCAAATGATCATTGAAAGCACTTCTATACTAACAACAACTAATGTCAATGAGATATTAAATTTTATAGAAGTTGTACTATATTTAACTATCTAAAATTAAATTGTATCCCTATTAAAACTTTTATTCTCCTTCAACAACACATATGACATGCAAAAGCATCAATCTCTATAGTTGATCTGTAATGAAAGTTTTGGGATATGGGATGCAACATGTGTAAAAAAAACCTTCTGAATAATATACAAAACTCATTTCTTATCTGACTTGACGTAGATGGAATGCCACTACACAACCAAGATAAAATTTTAATTAGTAAATAATTGTAATTAATCTTAATAGTAATTTCTATAAACTAATATTATTTTTTAATAATCAGGTGTAGTAGTGTGATAGCCAAAACGCTTTCACTCAACAAGTATTATAACAACTACCATATTTGGAGAAGAAACAGAAAAATTATGTTGTGCACAAAATTCACTTAATGCAACTATATATTGAGGTATAAGAAGCCAAACTTGTCCACAATTAAATGATTAACTTTTCCATTTTAATATAAATTCAAAAAGCTTTTGTTTTTGCAGTCTACATTAAGAATGTCTTGATGAATTCGAGACATGTTCAAATAGTCAAAAGGAAAAATTAGGCTTTCCAACTAAAATTTTAGAGACCCGGATTTAATTTCATGTTACTACCTTGTTTAATATAGGTATAATGGTCAATACTATGTCCTTATGTGTGTTTAATGATAACTAAATGATGTAGGGTGTTTAAAGGCTTAAATTAATGAGAAATGGGGAAAAATCAGAACCTCTGATCGATCGGAGCTCACCCCCGATCGATCGCACAATACCAGAAAGAATTCTGGTCACCTCCAATCGATTGGAGCTTACCCCTAATCGATCGGATCGCGATTTTTCAGCTTTTTAAAAAGCACAATTTTAGGATTTTAAACCCCCTCCTCTATAAATAGGACCCCCAAACTCGAGGGTTTGGAGGGTTTTGAAGTTCCTAACCTAATTTTGGAGAGAAAGAGGGGGAAAACTTAAGATTTTAAGGGGGTTTTTACTAGGAGAATGAAGATTTTGTGAGGAGAAGAAGGATTGAAGCTTGAGGATTACTCTAAGGTGTATTCTCTAGCATTTGGATCGTAGGGAGGCGATTTAGGAAGGTAAATATGAATTTCTCACTATCAATACCATCAAATATTGATGTTTTTAAGTTTAGAAACTAAAATCCCATGTTAGAATAATGCAGGATTTATTGTATAAATATCTCTCTATTGATGTTTTGTTCATGATTGTGGTATATGGAAGTGAAGGTGTTTGATTAAATGCGGAGGAAGGGAATGATATGAAGTTGTGTCATTGAAGGAGTATGGGATGCAGGTTTGGGTTCAGAATGGTGGATGGGTTTTATTGTGGAGCCATGGATGAATTATGAGTGATGTCGTGTGGAATGATGGTTTGTGTATACAAATGAATATATCTAGGGTTAGGAATTTCAGATGTTTATGGATGATTTTTGTTTGAATATTATAGATGAAAATTATGCAATTATGTTTTCACATGCTTAATTATGTGATTGTCTTCACATGCTAGATTATGCGATTATGCTTTCACGTGTTAAATGATGTAATTATGATTTCACATGTTAAATTATGCAAATACGATTTCATATATTAAATTATGCTATTATGATTCACATGCTAAGCTACGTATATATGAGAATGAGATTGAATGATGAATGATGTAAGAAGGTAGAATTATGTGTAGTGATATATTGTCCGGTAAATAGACCTTGAATTATGATCTCCTGGCTTAGGTCTTTTATCATGGTGGTGTACAACGCTATGATGTATTACCAGGTAGGGCTGTCAACGGGTCAGATTCGGACCGGATCTGCCTAGATCCGAATCTGATTTGATTAAGAATCCAACAGATCCGAATTTGATCCGAGATCCGTAGGATCATGAGGTAATCCATCCGAATCCGATCCGATTACATTTTGTCTAATCCGATCCGATCCGAATAAGGTTAACTTTTTTTTAAAAAAATCTATTTTATTAATATAAAATCTAATAATACCTTAATTAACTCTAATTAATGTTAATTTTTTTTAAAATTAATATTTTATACATAGAAAATCTAAGTAATATATTTAAAATGATTTTTAAAAATTATTATAATCGGATCAGATTTTAATCGGATGGGATCACCTTATATCCAGATCCGATCCGATTATAATCGGATTCCACCGATCCGATCTGAATCCGATCCAGTGGATCACATATAGGGTCCAAAGTCCAGCTAATCAGATCGGATCCGGATCATGATCCGATCCATTGACAGCCCTATTACCAGGGTACTTGATCGATAATCTAAAGGACTATTTGACCGAGGATTTTTCACTCTTCACTCACGGTTAGAAAAATAATGCATGATGATCGACCTTACCTGTAGTGATATGTTGTTGGCAAATAAACTTTAGAAATTCAATCTCGTGAGCCTAAGTCTTTTATCATGATGGTTATGGGACGCATGATGGATCACCTAAGGTACCGGGTTGATAATCTAAGTGTTATTGAGTCACGGTTCACCATTCTTCACTAATGATATGACCTAAGTACAAGCATGAAAAGATCATGATCATAAGCAAGAATATAAGTACTACACAAGCCTCACCGCAAGATTGAGTTTTGCAATTGCCCGAGTACCACCTGTATAAGATCAAGGGATACATGTAAGAAAGCAAGTGAATCATAAGTAATTCCGGAAGCACCGGAGTAAAGTGCTATGGGATGGTAGTCAGTATGTAGAATATAGTAATTTCTTTCACCTATATAGTGAAAATTTATTTTAAGTTAATATTAGTGATTATGCATGCAATGATGCTCACATAAAAAATAAGAGAAGAACAATAACTTATGAAAGTAAAGAAAGCAAGTATGATAAGAAAAGAAGAAGGATGAAATAATTATGATGCTTCCACATTCTGAGTTATGTACATTTTTATATTGTTCAAATACAATGATGAACCTACTCATATGAATAATGTTATGAAATGCTATTACGAACCTATTCATGCTATTGATTGTGTATCCTTGATGAATATGTTATGTTGATGTTTTGATATTGCTAGTTAGGATTTCATATTCACCGAACCTCTTGTTGCTCAACCGATATATTTTCATGTCGGTAGCTTCAGGTTCCAAGATAGTAGCGGAGCCGTGGTTAGAGGAAGATTACGGCATAAAGGAAGAAGGTGGTCTTCCCGAGGATGGAATGAGAGACCTTGACCGTTTTTCCTTATTAGTAGTTGTTAGACTTTCCTTTTGGATTAAAATTTTTTAATAGATGTTGATGTTGATACATGATAATACTTTGATAACTTATATGTTAACTTTATGATTTGTAGAATTATGTTGAAGGATTCGGTGTTATAAACACAATGGTTAGATAGACCTGTTATAGAAGTTACTTGATTGGCATATACAATATGAAGAATTTTTCATGTCCACTTTTAGTATTGCCTTGAATGCTTACAGGTTAATTTGGGATAAGTAGTGTAACGAGCCTAAAGTCTCATTTTAGCCTAGATGGGATTTTTGGGCGTTACAGAGTTGATATCAAAGCCAAGGCATTAGAGTCCTTAGGGCTAAGGCTGGTCCACTGAGAATAGAGAGATTTACTCAATCTAGAAAATAAACATTAGAATTAAGAGATTTGGTTTTCTTTTAGGCTTAGGCTTGAGGGTAAGTAATGTATGGGGATCCAGATAAAAAATTATGCGGAGACTAGATTCCCTAGATCTTTACACCATAGAAAGCATAAAAAACTATCTAAGAATTTTAGTCATATCACCTCGGTGAATGATGTTCATCGGTGAAGCTTAATCCACTCGAACCGTCAGAACTCTTTGTAGAGATTTCTCGAAGAAATACTCGAAGCTCGATCCTTGTTCTTCTCTATCCCCATGAAGCTTTAGAATCTCCTTTTGGAATTATTGAAGCAAGAGGAAGAAGATGGAGTAATGGTGTAGACCTTCTATCACCCACAACCTTAAGGTTCAAAACCCTAAAGTAGCAAAACTCAACTTGGACCACCCTTATAGCTCACGAAAATCCTAGGGAGACTCCCTAGGTGCCACGGTATTGAGAGAGAGCAGAGGGAGAGTGAAAAAATTCTGGAGAATTGTGATTATCCCTCTCACACGTTTTTGGTCTTGGGGTATTTATAGAATGAATCTACCCCATATCCTATCCCAAGTATAACTTATCCTTTAAGAAGTTATTTATTAATAATAACTCTTATTATTAATGTAGAGCCCCGAAATTTGGGTTCCCTGTTCATGTGAATAGGATAGTGAATAGTGCACTTGCATAGGGTATGCAAAGGCCTGAAGCCTTCAATGGGTCCTTGGTTTGAGGAAAGTGAAGTGAGATTTTATATGTGTATGTTGAGTCCCATAACAAGAGTACAAGTATACTCTAAGTATCTAAACACGTAGGGTATAAAATAATCTAAGTGTAAATGTAGAACCCCGGGAATCAATTTCACAATGCTGTGAATAGTGTCAAGGCATTGAGATGGAAGGCCAAAAGTCTTCTTGTATTGTTATGATGTTATAGATGAATGATAAGGAGAGTTTTTACCTGGAGTGTTGTTGGATAGAAATATGTGTGGTGTATGCCGGTGCGTTGAAACCAAAAGAAAGAAATGCTCTAAGTCCTTGGGAGTTTAAACAAAGAGTATGCATGATTCGAGGTATGTGGGTGATGAAGCAAAGATTAAAAAGACTCTAGAAGAAATTGAGTGGTGTTAGTGTGCAAAGGAAGAGTAAAGGAAATACTCTAAGTGGGTAAAATTCAAGGGTGTAAAATACCCTAAGTGCTTAAAGGTTCATAAGTAAGTAGTGTGGTGAATAGTGCGGTGAATAGTGCTATGAATAGTGCTTGTGAGGCTCAAAGTTCTCTATGTGCTTGTGAATTAGGTGACGAGTTTATTAAGTCAATTAGTATAGGTTTTATGGTGTGTGAGGGTACTAAAGAACCATCCTTGATGTTTATAGGTGTTAAAATAAAAAGGGGAAAGGTTCTGAGTGTCAAGGGGGTGGATGTCTTACAATAACCTCAACTTGAGGGAGCTCTAGTTGGGTCATAGCTTATCGGAATCAAGTGATTCTTAAACCATTAGAAAGATATTGAACCCCTCTTTAAAGTTCATGTTTTATCACTTTTTGATATTTTTATTAGAAGTTAAGTCAAATGTGGGATTTCCGGAACCTGGTCTGCTGAGAATTTCTGGAACAGTTTGGACCAGTCCACTTGTGTGCTCATTTCGACCCTTTAAAACTCAGAATTGGGCTTTGTGCAAAACATGAAAGTTGTTCCCCTTTGAATTTAAAATCCAACACATATCAAATCATCAAAATTGGATCACCGAGTCAAACGTTATGGCTGAAACAGCGAGACAGACAAAACAGGGCAGCTTGAGTGGGATACCAGCGGTCGACCCCTCCACTAAGGGTGGACCAGTCAGACCAGGGGTCGACCGGTCTAGCACATTTTTGTATGGAGGATTATTCTAGAGGGCCCCAAACACTACTGGTCAACCGTTCACACCTCCGGTCGACCCCTCCTTCCATTTTTGCTGAAAACCGACCATGGGAAATATTTTTGAAGGGTGTAGGGGTCTTTTACCAACCCCTTTGCCTATATAAAGCCCCACACTCGTGGGTAAGGGTTTACACAAACCTTGGAGAAGATTTTGAGAGAAAAGAGAGAGAAGTTAGGGTTTCTTGCAAATGGTTTTGCTGTGCTTCGTCAAGGATCGCTAGGTGAAGCTTGTTCTTGCTTCCGAAGCCTGATCTTCACTTCCTCGAGCTTTCTCAAGCTTGGAGTGGATTCCATAAACTTTCTCAAGGCTTTTATAGCTTCAAAGGAGTTCTTGTAAAAGGTAGATACACTCTACTACCTACCATGTGCTATTCGTTTCAATAAAACCATATTTAAAGTAAGTTATTGGGTTGTTTGGATGATGATTTGTACGTGGGATGTAAACTATCACTACTATTGCTTTTATATTAATATGATGCCATGTTTACGAGTTTTCTAAGTTCACCATGAGATTCACAAGTACTATAGGCACCTTATGTTCAAAAGTCTAGTATGATGTTTATAAGTCTCGCATGATCCAATGATTTCTCACAAGAAAAGGTATTTCCAAAAGTTCATAAGCAAAGTTTTGATTAAAAGAATTCTCACAAGCTCCCAAGTGATAAGGCCAAACTATGGGTTGGTAAGTGACAAGCTCTAAGATCATTTTAAAGCTCACAAGGAATCCCACTATACATGGACTCACAAGTAGTCATGTCTCACAAGCTCACAAGTTCACAAGCTCACAAGTTCACAAGAAATCATGCATACTCAGATCATCGCATGCTCACAAGGAATCCCAACTCTCGCAAAAATTCACAAGAACTCACAAGAACATGATCATCACATGACCTCACAAGATTTATTGGTTTTAATTTCACGCGAATACTGTGAAGAAAATATTTTTGGGAAACTACTTTCATGTACGCTATACTCTAAGCTTATGCATGTTCATGATATTATTCACTGTTAGTTAGTAGTTTGTATATCACTGAGTATTCCATGCTCAGCTGGTTATTAACTTCGGCAGGTGCACGTGTTCCATTCGATGTTTGTAGCACGGAGCCTTGGATAGAGGAAGAATACTATGATCCGGAGCCCTCTATGGACCATTACCAGGATGATGGATTGCTGGATAGGTGGCCTGATTTTGATTTCTATTGAGAGAGTGAGAAGGATGATACTGATATTGGTGTATGTTGAGAGTGAGACTTATCCACTCCATCTTTTGGATATGCTATGTTGGTTCACGCTTGAACTAAATGATAGGAGTAATTATTATATATTGTTTCCGTTTATTTCCGCTATGCACATATGGACGTATGTTCACAGGTTGATACGAATGCCTTATGTGTCATATGGGATGTATGATACGGCGGTCACGAACTGAAATATCCCTAACTCCTAGGGGGTATTTCGGGTCGCGACAATTAATTTAAATAAAATCCTAGTTTAACTATAACTACTTTAGTTATAGTAATCCTACTAATTAACAAGTCCTTATTAAAAGAGGATTCCTTAATTAATAGAGATAAGTCAACAACCAACAAAAGGAGAAATCCTAGTCAAACTAGGATACCTCAAACCACAAAGGGGGGGGGGGGCGTGAGCATCAAGGGGGCATGAGTTTTGAGGAGTTTAACACTCCTTGTTGCAATCCAACTCCATGTCATCTTAATCCTAATTGCAATCCAACCATTGGATTTTAATTCCTTAATTAATAGAGTTATTACTCAATAATTATTCAAGTAACCAAATCCCAATCCAATTAGGATTTCCAAAGTGGGCGCCCCACCCTAGGGTTTTGTCGCGACCCAAAACCCACCCTAGGAGTTAGAGTGAACTTTGGACGACTAATCATGGCTTACCTGACTTGCTTGACAAACCAACCTACAAAAACCCACAGAGCATATACAATAGAGGATGACAGCGGAAACATAACTATAAAACACAGCGGAAGTCTAACAACCTCTAAGTATATACACATGGTCCAAGTTTAATACAAAGAAATCAAACAAAGAAAGTGTGGACATGCCCGCCAAAATACATGGATATAATCACTCATGCTTACCCACAGCTAATCCACTCAGAATCTAACACCACCTACTGATAACCTTCTACGGGAGGTTCCTCAAAAGGCTCCTCGACGTACTCCTCCTCCACCCATGGACCAGGAGCACAAATATCAAATGGAGCAGCAGCTCCCTCAGAACCTGCCGACATAAGAAGTACGGCTGAGCATGGAATACTCAGCGGGTACTAAATACTAACCAACAGTCATAGTATACAGATAGCATACATAAAGTAGGAAGCAAGTTGCATATATAGAACATGAACAATTTATATCATACCAGGAAGTAAAGCAATTTATATTCATGCTTGCATTCAGAAAGACTGATAAAACCCTTGAAAACATCGTGCACTTGACTTGACTTGAAATACCCTTTTGCGTGATTGGGAACTTGTTAACCGTGTCATGCTTGTCATGCTTGCATTTTCATAATTTAAACATGTTCACATGCCTAGTTGCCGTTCATAGTCCGTCGCAACTAGTACCCTATATGCAGATGGGTATGCCTAGTTGCCGTTCATAGCCCGTCGCAACTAGCATCCATGCGGAATGTGAATGCCTAGTTACCGTTCATAGCCCGTCGCAACTAGCATCCATGCGGAATGTGAATGCCTAGTTACCGTTCATAGCCCGTCGCAACTAGCATCCATGCGTGTAATGCCATGCAGAGTTATGCGTGTCATGTGATGCTATGCTATGCGTGTCATGCCATGCTATGCTATGCGTGTCATGCGATGCTATGCTATGCGTGTCATGCGATGCTATGCATGTCATGCGAGGGGATGGGAGACCTTTCCCTATGAAATGCATGATTGTCTTGCCCTTGTCAAAAGCGAAGTGAAACATATCTTAGGATATGCCCCACCTCTACGCCCCATACTTAAAACATCGGTAAATCACGTCATTTCATGCGTGCTCGTGAGATCGTGTGCATACTTGCATTTGGAATTAAATATAGCAATTTGGGGTAATTCACAAAGCATAGCATATAACAATTTAAGTGAGTAATAATCTACGCATTTTAAGAAACGTAAGAAACACACTATCATGAACCCTAACAATTTTCAAGAGCAATTAAGCATGGGTTCCCTTAATTTATCATTTATTTTGTTCACCTTGGCATTTCATCGAACATGGGGTGTGTTCATTATTCACTTAAACCTAGATCATGCTTTTCTAGGTGGGTTATGCTCACATTACACTTGTATTTTCATTATTGGTACAATGCCCTTTCCCATTCATTCATCACATCATCCACACGGCATCCATTCGCCAACATCCATTTCCATTCACCATTCATACCACCAATCTCATAACACATATATAAGTGAAGGAAAACAAGGAGAAACAAAGGAAAAAGGGAAGCTATAACTAGGAGGGTAGTAAGAAGTACCGACCTTGACAAAAGAGGGAAGGAATCCCCTTCCAAAATGCACGTAAGTTGCTGCCCTAGCTTGGAACACGAGCTCCACGAATGCTTGAACCGAAATCTTGAAGAAATCGGGCTTGAGGTTGATCTAGGGTTTCAAAACCCTTTGATTTCTCTCCAAAATGGAAACCTAGGTTTTGGAAAACCTTCTCCTTTCTCTCTATCTCTCAAAAGACTCTAAGGGTTGTGTATGAACCCTCAAATGATCGGGCAAAGCCTTTAAGGTATGAGTGAAATGCCCAAAAGATGAAAACACCCTTAATGAAATTTCTGCAAAAACACGAGGACCGAGCGATCGGTGGTTATGACCGATCGATCGGTTGCCTACCGAGCGATCGGTGTTTATGACCGATCGACCGGTCAAAAACTCACTCTCTGGAAAATTTCCCCATACAAAATTTCTGACCGTGCGATAGCTACCGATCGATCGGTTATGGACCGATCGATCGCTGACTGGACCGAGCGATCGGTGCTCTATATGTCTGGACTGTTTTGACCATATCTTTTGACTCGCTCGTCGGATTTTGACGATTCAACTTGCGTTGGGTTCGTCTTTCGAAAACGCACATTTCTAACATTTCAGAATTTCTGATTTCTCTCTTATTTATTAATTAGACTATGAGGAATGCCAATTAGCTACGAAAACGGTATTCATTAAGTATAGAAAAATCCGGGGTGCTACAGGTTTAAACCCATGGGCTTGGGCCCATATTAAAGATCCATATTAGTGTGTTTATGGATATGGGTCAAACCCATTTCCCCTTTAATTAGGTTAATTAAATAATTATTAAAATAATCCTTAGATTTAAATTAAAAATTAATTTAAACCATTGATTAACTTTTAATCTATTTAATTAATGATTAACTTTTAAACACTTAAATAATTTATTAACATTTAATCAATTATTGAGCTTGTATTTCTTATGTGAGCATCTCCATAGATTGCTCTGGGACATTCTTACCCTGGCTTACCTAATGTTATGTCATTGACCCTAAATAGGAATAACATCGGAATCGCAAGTGACGTGAGATATCCATGTTGCAATTGAATCCCAGTGTATGAACATTTAACCAATACGGATCCCGCCACATGAAAATTTTAATTCAATTTATCCTTCCAAATACTTTATCCCTAATGGGCCTTCGAGATTGACATACTATCTAACTCATAGGCCATTGCACATCATCCAGGTTTCCAAGACTTATGATTAAGTCATGAGAAACAATTTCTCATGAAAAATATTTTGAGAAATCATTTGATAAGTATAACATCTTTTAATAAAAGTATATTTCAAAACTTATTTTGATTCCAAAATCACCTGCACAGGATTTGAACTTAATCAACTGTCTTACCCGAAACTTGGATAATCTATCAAATTAATGAGCATGGATTTCTTGTTTGTAATTCATCATGACTCGAACAGCTTTCTGACTATCCAACTGTCACTGTATCGTATTCCCTAAGTTCTAAAATACTTTGGTGGAATCAAAACAATTAGATCACTGCTTAGTCATAGATGAACTCATCAGATCTAAGGATCATCGAAACTGTTCAATGTGAATGAGTGACCAACTATCTGATAGTATGTTTATGCAAGAGGTCTCTCATTGAATGCAATCAGTCAGTGTACATTTAAGCACCTATATGCTGATGTGTAGTCTCCACTACAATAGTTCGAGATAGAACTACATCTCAACTATTGAGAACATCTTAGCATTCTGGCAGCCATATAAGTGAAGTGCCCAACTTCACCCATAGATGTGACTATATATAAGGTATAAGGAACTGGAAAGTTATATCTGCCTATGATAATCCAATCACATAACTTTCCTACAGTATATCCTAAGGACCTTTATCGATATCTCATATTGTATAGATCATCTCATGATCATGGTCAATTACCCATAATGAATACACAATAGATTAAGAAGAAGTCTTTATTAATCAAATTAATAAGTGTCTAACAATCTAAATAACTTTTTTGGGCATCATGTCTAACAATCTCCTACTTGCCCTAAAAGTCACTATGCCATAGATTTCAATCCCATATTATCTAAGTGTGTTACAAATACTTTATCTAATAAAGCCTTGGTCATCGGGTCAGCAACATTAAGTTGAGACCTAGTCTTTGAAACCACTACATCTTGCCTATCAATGATCTCACGGATGAGATGATACTTCCGCTCCACATGTTTCATCTTTTTGTGGCTGTTAGGTTCTTTGTTATGGGCTACTACACAATTTCTATCACAGAAGAGAGTGATAGGTTTAAGTGCTAAAGGAACATTTCCTACCTCTTGCAAAAACCTTCTGAACCAGAATGCTTCTTTTGCTGCTTCTGAAGCTGCAATATATTCTGCTTCTATGGTGGAGTCATCAATACTCTTCTGCTTTATGCTACACCAACTGACAGTAGCACCACCCAGTGTGAACACATAACCTGATGTGGAAGTTCTATTGTCCGGATCAAATTGGAAATCGGAATCAGTATATCCTAGTCCAACTAAATCTTCTGATTGAAAAGTGAGCACATAATCCCTAGTCCTTTTTGGGTACTTCATGGTGTACTTCACAGCTGTCCAGTGATTGATACCTGGATTGCTTTAGAACCGACTAACAACTCCCACTGCATAACAGATATCCGGTCTAGTACATAACATGGCATACATGAGGCTCCCAATTTTCGAACCATAAGGGCACCTCTTCATCTGCTCGATCTCATCAACTGATGTAGGGGCCATCTTTTTAGACAAAGTGACACCATGTCTAAAAGGAACGAGTGTTGTCTTACAATCACTCATACTGCACCTAGACAATATCTTGTCTATGTAGGAAGTTTGGCTTAATCCCAACATTCGGCACTTTCTATCTCTCAGAATCTTTATTCCGAGAATATAGGATGCCTCTACCAAGTCTTTCATTGAGAAATGCTGAGAAAGCCATATCTTGACTGATGATAACATCCTTACATCATTCCTAATGAGTAGAATGTCATCAACATATAGAATTAGGTATACTACTGCTCTCCCACTATCCTTCTTGTAAATACAAGATTCTTCCAAATTCTTTTGGACTCCAAATTCTTTGATCGAAAGATCAAATCTTTGGTTCCAGCTTCTAGAAGCTTGTTTCAAACCATATATTGACTTGTAAAGCTTGCATTGTAGAGCCCTGAAACTTTTGCTCATGTCTTGGAATGTGTGCCAAGGCATGATACCTTGTAATGCCTAATTTCATGAAATGATAATTTGAAAACTTAGAGAATTGTCTCAGGGACGCTCTAATTAATTAAAAAAATTATGTATTAATGTCTATAAGCCTTAAAGAGGTCCTAAGCATGTTTAGAAGAGGTAAAAAGGGAAATAGGATAAGTCTAAGTAGTAGGAATGGATGGAAAATGGACTCAGTGTCAAAACCTGTAGACCACCGATCGCTCGATCCATTGAGCGATTTATCAGTCCACAACCGATCGATCGGAGGCTATCGACTGGTTGAAAATTTTGCATGGCAAAATTTTCCAGAGAGCTTGTTTTTGACCGAGAGCTTGGTCATATCACCGATCGCTCGATAGGCAACCGATCGATCGGTCATAACCACCGATCGCTCGGTCTTCACGTTTTTGCAGAATTTTCATTAAGGGTGTTTTCGTCTTATTGGCATTTCACTCATGCCTTAAAGGCTTTGCCCGAGCCTTTGAGGGTTCATAAACCCGAAGTAGAGATTTGAGAGATAAGGAGAGAAGAGAAATGGGTTTCCTAACCTAGGGTTTGCAATTGGGGAGAAAGCAAAGGGGTTGTGAACCCACAATCATCCTCAAGCTCGTTTTTCTTCAAGATCAAGGCTCAAGCTCGTGTGGAGCACTTTCCCTAAGCTAGGGCAGCAACTCACGCACGTTTTACAAGGGGTTCTTGTCAAGGTCGGTACTTTGTGCTACCCTCTTAGTTATAGTTTTCTCTCTTTTCTTTCTATTCCTTGTTTTCCCCCATCTATAACTATATTATGAGTTGTAATGTGTGAATGGTGTGAATGAGGATGGATTTGGGTGAATTGATGCCGTGTGAATGATGTGATGAATGAAATGGGGAGGGCATTGTATCCATAATGAATATACATGTGTGATGTGAGCATTAATCCACCTAGAAAAGCATAATGTAGGTTTAAGAAATAATGAACACACCCCATGTTTGATGAAATGCCAAGGTGAATAAATTGAGTTGGAAATTATGAAATGTATGCTTAATTAATTATGGAAATTCCTAGGGCCTATGATAGTGTGCTTCCTTGCTTTCGCTAAATTGCATGAACATTGACTTACTCAAATTATTGATGTCTTATGTATTGTGAATTACCCAAATGTCATATTTAATTTCAAATGCAAGTATGTACATGATCTCACGAGCACGGCATGCATGACCTGATTTACCGAGGTTTTTCAAGAACGAGAATTAGAGGTGGGACATATCCTACGATAAGTTTTACCTCACTTTTGGCATGAACAAGACCATCATGAGCATTTAGGAAGAAGGGTCTCCCTTCCCTCACAAGTAGTTTACTTTCCAAACAAGCAAGATACATGGCATGGCAAGCATGAGCATTTAGGAAGAAGGGTCTCCCTTCCCTCACAAGTAGTTTATTTTCCAAGCAAGCAAGATACATGGCATGGCAAGCATGAGCATTTAGGAAGAAGGGTCTCCCTTCCCTCACAAGTAGTTTATTTTCCAAGCAAGAAAGATACATGGCATGGCAAGAATGAGCATTTAGGAAGAAGGGTCTCCCTTCCCTCACAAGTAGTTTATTTTCCAAGCAGGCATGACACAACAAGACAAGGCAGACAAGACAAGATTTCAAGCACGCAACAAGTATATTAAGTTAAGTCAAGTGCACGATGTTTTCAAGGGTTTTAACGGCTTTTACGAAATGCAAGCATGACTATAAACTGCTTTACTTTCCTGTTATGAGATTAACTGCTTCCAGCTTTATATTTATATCATTGTTGTTGTACTATGACTATTGGTTAGCATTTGGTACACAATGAGTATTCCATGCTCAGCCGTACGTTTATGTCGGCAGGTTCTGAGGGAGCTACTGCTCCATTTGATGTCTGTGCTCCTGGCCCATGGGTGGAAGAAGAGTACGTCGAGGAACCTGTGGAGGAACCTCCGGTAGAGGGCTACTATTAGGTGGTGGTAGATTCTGAGTAAGTGAGTTGTGGGTGAGCTTTAGAGAGTATATTCATGTATTTTGGTGGGCATGTCCGCACTTTCTTTTGTGTATTTTCTTTTTGTATAAACTTGGATCATGTATATGTATATACACATAGAGGTTTTTGGTTAAGTCTTCCGTTGTGCTTTATAGTTTATGCTTCCGTTATTATTGCACTCTATTGTGTATGCTCCAGGTTTGTTGCAGGTTGTTATGGTCGAGCAAGTCATGATGAGTCGTCCAAGATTCACTCTAACTCCTAGGGTGGGTTTTGGGTCGCGACAGAAGTGGTATCAGAGCTTAGGCTTTAGGTCTCTGGGGTCACTTAGAATCTATACCACGGCTTGACAAGAGCATACGTCAGGAAACAAGTTAGGAAGTAAGTCTGAAGCGAGTCTTGTTCCGAGTGTGAGACTAAACTTTAGTCTTAGTCAAAATGGTTGCTTCAACCAAGTACGAGTCTTAGGAACGCTAGAACACCAAGGCATAATATTATAAATACACCGATGGTGGTGATGCGATGTATATTAGTATTATACAACTAATACAAATTGAATTATTGAGAAATAGAACTGTGATAAATTGTGGTTTCAAGTGAGACTCATGTGGTGCTATTGTTCTCAGGACTTTAGTCAGGGCACACAGGGTCTTGGACCACATACTAGAGCTTCATCTTCTTCTAGAGATGAGGTTGAGCTGCTGGACCTCTCTCAGGTCTTAGACTCTATTGCTGAGACTCTCGCCATCCTGGTGTCTCAGGAAACTATACCAACGTCAGCGGCACCTACTCCACCGCCTACGGCTCCAGTACATCGTACAGCTGGGGTTGAGGCATTCAGGAGATTGAGGCCTCCATCATTCCATGGGAGTGTGGACCCTCTTACTGCGGAGGCATGGATCCTCCAAGTGGAGAAGATATTTGTGGTTCTCTCTCCGACAGAGGAAGAGAAAGTAGCATGGGCTGTTTTCATGCTAGAGGGCGAAGCCCACCATTGGTGGTTGTTCGCCTTGAGGACGTGAGACTTGACCATGCAAGGTCAACCTTGGACTTGGGAAGAGTTCACAAAATACTTTTTACAAAAAGTGCTTTCCTATTGGAGCACGGAAAAAGAAAGAAAGAGAGTTCATCAACCTAGAGCAAGGTTCAATTACTGTGGCCGCTTATGAGGCCAAGTTCTCGGAGCTATCACACTTCGCGACTCACATGGTTGCCACCGAGGCAATGAAGGCGAGAAGGTTTGAGCAAGGGCTCAAGGATGTTATCATGGAGAAGTTTTGGTTTTCAGACATGCTACCTACCCTGAGGTAGTAAACAAGGCCTTATTGGTCGAGGTCAATTCAGAGAGAGTGTCCAAGAAGAGGAAATTGGCGAGAGGCCAATCTAGTAGGTCAGCACCTCCAGAGAGGCGGGCCCGGACTAGTCCTTATTAGTATACATGGCCAGCACCACCGACGAGGCCATCTTATGCGCTTCACCTCAGGCACCACGACCTCAGGCTCTTCCAGCTCCACGGCCAGTCGCACCTCAAGTGGCGAGGTACACTTCACCTCCGGCCCCTCCAACATATACATATGATGTCGCGACCCAAAACCCACCCTAGGAGTTAGAGTGAATCTTGGACGACTCAATCATGACTTACATGACTTGCTTGACAAACCAACCTGCAAAACCCACAGAGCATATACAATAGAGGACATTATAGCGGAAACATAACTATAAAACACAGCGGAAGTATAACAAACCTCTAAGTATATACATATGGTCCAAGTTTATACAAAAAGTAACCAGAAGAAAGTGCGGACAGACCCGCCAAAATACATGGATATAATCTCTCATCTCACCCACAGCTAATCCACTCAGAATCTACAACCACCTAATGGTAACCCTCTACTGGAGGTTCCTCAAAAGGCTCCTCGACGTACTCCTCCTCCACCCATGGGCTAGGAGCACAGATATCAAATGGAGCAGCTGCTCCGCCGTCACCTGCCGACATAAGAAGTACGGCTGAGCATGGAATACTCAGCGGGTACTAAGCACTAACCAACAGTCATAGCATACAGATAGCATACATAAAGGAGGAAGCAAGTTGCATATATAGAACATGAACAATTTATATCATACAAGGAAGCAAAACAATTTATAATCATGCTTGTATTTCGTAGAAAGCCGATGAAACCTCTTGAAAACATCGTGCACTTGACTTGACTTGAAAATACCATTTCCGTGCTTGAAACTTGTTATGTTGTCTTATCTTGTCATGTCATGCGTGTCATGCGAGTATTATGCTTGCTTGTTCATAATTTAAACATGTTCACATGCCTAGTTGCCGTTCATAGTCCGTCACAACTAGTACCCTATATGCAGATGGGTATGCCTAGTTGCCGTTCATAGCCCGTCGCAACTAGCATCCATGCAGAATGTGAATGCCTAGTTGCCGTTCATAGCCCGTCGCAACTAGCATCCATGCGAAATGTGAATGCTATGCTATGCGTGTCATGCCATGCTATGCTATGCGTGTCATGCGATGCTATGCATGTCATGCGAGGGGATGGGAGACCTTTCCCTATGCAATGCATGATCGTCTTGCCCTTGTCAAAAGCGAAGTGAAACATATCTTAGGATATGCCCCACCTCTACGTCCCATACTCAAAACATCGGTAAATCACGTCATTTCATGCGTGCTCGTGAGATCGTGTGCATACTTGCATTTGGAATTAAATATGGCAATTTGGGGTAATTCACAAAGCATAGCATATAGCAATTTAAGTGAGTAATAATCTACGCATTTTAAGAAAAGTAGGAAACACACTATCATGAACCCTAGCAATTTAAAGAGCAATCAAGCGTGGGTTCCCTTAATTTATCATTTATTTTGTTCACCTTGGCATTTCATCAAACATGGGGTGTGTTCATTATTCACTTAAACCTAGATCATGCTTTTCTAGGTGGGTTATGCTCACATCACACTTGTATGTTCATTATTAGTACAATGCCCTTTCCCATTCGTTCATCACATCATCCACACGGCATCCATTCGCCAACATCCATCTCCATTCACCATTCATACCACCAATCTCATAACGCATATATATGTGAAGGAAAACAAGAAGAAATAAAGGAAAAGAGAAGCTATAACTAGGAGGGTAGTAAGAAGTACCGACCTTGACAAATGGGGGAAGAAATCCTCCACCAAACGCACGTGAGTTGCTGCCCTAGCTTGAGGATAGTGCTCCACACGAGCTCCACGAATGCTTGAACCGAAATCTTGAAGAAATCGGGCTTGAGGTTGATCTAGGGTTTCAAAACCCTTTGATTTCTCTCCAAAATGGAAACCTAGGTTTTGGAAAACCTTCTCCTTTCTCTCTATCTCTCAAAAGACTCTAAGGGTTGTGTATGAACCCTCAAATGTTCGGGCAAAGCCTTTAAGGTATGAGTGAAACGCCCAAAAGACGAAAACACCCTTACTAAATTTTCTGCAAAAACGCGAGTACCGAGCGATCGGTGTTAATGACCGATCGATCGGTTGCCTACCGATCGATCGGTTTTATAACCGAGCGATCGGTTAAAATTTCACTCTCTGGAAAATTTCCCCATACAAAAATCTTGACCAGTCGATAGCCTCCGAGCGATCGGTTTTGGACCGATCGATCGCTCCATGGACCGAGCGATCGGTGGCCTGCAGGTCCAGACTGTTTTGGCCATAACTTTTGACTCGTTCGTCCGATTTTGACGATTCAACTTGCGTTGGGTTCGTACTTCGAAAACGAACATTTCTGACGTTTCGAAATTTCTAATTTCTTCCTTATTTATTAATTATACCTCTTTAAAGGCAAAATGGCAACTAAAGTGTCATGCATTAAATGTGAAAAGGTCCGGGGCTCTACATCCTCCCCCCCTTACAAAAATTTCGTCCTCGAAATTTAGACGCTACTTGCATTACAAACCAAGAAGAAAATTACAAGTCATATACAAACTTATACAAAAACTCATTCAAATAATTCTGGGTACTTCGCTTTGACTTCGGCTTCACGCTCCCATGTAGCTTCTTCCCGAGCATGGTGTTGCCATTGCACTAGAACCAAAGGGATAGTCTTGTTGCGAAGCACTTGATCTCTTCGATCCAAAATCTGAACCGGCTTTTCAATCAAGGTGAGGTCCTCTCGAATCTCCAACGGTTCCAAGTCTATGACATGCGAAGGGTCCGCAATGTACTTCCGAAGCATAGACACATGGAAAACGTTGTGAACCGCGGCCATGTGAGGTGGGAGAGCTACTCGATAAGCAACTTCACCAACCCGCGTGATAATCTCAAACGGTCCAACATAGCGAGGACTAAGCTTGCCTCTTTTGCCGAATCTCATAACCCCTTTACTAGGAGATACTTTCACAAAGACTCGATCCCCTACTTGAAATTCCAAGTCCCTGCGGCGCGTGTCTGCATAGCTCTTTTGGCGATCTTGAGCGGCCTTTAGCCGATCCCGGATGATCTTGACTATACTAGCAGTTTGCTCAATCAATTCCGGACCAAGTACTTTTCTTTCTCCTACCTCACCCAGTAGAGAGGAGACCTGCAGCTTCGCCCATACAACGCCTCGAACGGAGCCATTTGGATACTCGCCTGATAGCTATTGTTGTAGGCGAACTCCACCAAAGGCAAGTGCTCTTCCCAGCTGCCTTTGAAATCCAGCATACAAGCCCGAAGCATATCTTCTATTACTTGGTTCACCCTCTCCGTTTGTCCATCTGTCTGTGGATGAAAAGCGGTGCTGAAATCAAGTCGGGAACCCATAGCCTCCTGGAAGCTTTTCCAGAATCGTGATGTGAATCTTGGATCCCGATCCGACACAATACTGACAGGCACTCCGTGCAATCTAACTACTTCCTTGATGTATAGTGCAGCCAACTGACTTGAGTTGAAAGTAGTTCGGTAGGGTAAGAAATGAGCGGATTTCGACAAACGATCCACTACTACCCATATCGCATCTGAGCCCCTTGCCGTCTTTGGCAAGCCAACTATGAAATCCATGGATATGTTCTCCCATTTCCACTCGGGAATAGGAAGAGACTGCAATAGACCTGCGGGCCGCATGTGTTCTACTTTCACCTGTTGACACACCAAGCACCGTGCTACATATTCCGCAACCTCCCTCTTCATATTCCGCCACCAAAAGTGACTCTTGAGGTTCCGGTACATCTTTGTACCCCCTGGATGCACTGTGTACTTCGAACGGTGTGCTTCATCCAAAATCTCTCTTCGAAGATCTGCATTGGCTGGGACGCACAGCCTTCCCTTGAACGTGATAGCACCCCGACTAGTGAGAGAAAAGTCTTCACTGCCCTTGGCAACTTCCTTGTCCCGGAAAGCCAACAATTCCGCATCCATGGCTTGATACTCTTGGATCAAATCTATAATGTACGGCCGAACCGTAACATTTGCCAAGGTAGGACCACGGACAGAGTTATTCACACTGATGTCCAGATTTGCCAAATCTTCTAGTAGCTTCCATTCTTGAACCAACATGTGTGCTAACAACCCCTGAGGTCTTCTACTCAAAGCATCCGCCACTACATTTGCTTTACCCGGGTGGTATTGAATGGTACAATCGTAGTCCTTCAGGAATTCCATCCAACGCCGTTGCCTTAGATTCAATTCCTTTTGGGAAAAGAGGTACTTGAGGCTCTTGTGGTCCGTATACACATAGAATTCCACCCCGTATAAGTAATGTCGCCAGATCTTGAGTGCAAACACGACTGCGGCAAGCTCTAAGTCGTGCGTGGGGTAATTCTTCTCATGCTCCTTCAATTGCCTCGATGCATAGGCAATGACCTTCTTATGTTGCATAAGCACACATCCAAGTCCAACGTGTGAGGCATCACTGTACACCTCATAACCAAGAGGTCCGGATGGCACTGTAAGGACAGGAGCTGTAGTAAGCCTCTTCTTCAGTTCCGTGAAACTGATCTCACACTTGTCGCTCCAAAAAAACTTCGCATTCTTCCTTGTCAGGTGAGTAAGCGGTGCTGCAAGGCTAGAGAAACCCTCTACGAATCTCCTGTAGTAGCCTGCCAGCCCAAGAAAGCTACGTATCTCAGTAACACTCTTGGGCCTCGCCCAACTCATAACAGCTTCTATCTTCTTCGGATCAACGGAGATGCCTTCCGCGGAAACAACGTGGCCTAGGAATGCCACCTCTTCCAACCAAAACTCACACTTGCTAATTTTGGCGTATAGCTTGTGCTCTCTTAACATTTCCAATGCAAGGCGAAGGTCGCGTATGTGATCTTCCCGTGTCTGGGAATAGACCAAAATGTCATCAACAAATACAATCACGCACCGATCTAGGTATGGTCGGAACACCCGGTTCATCAAATCCATAAAGGCTGCCGGCGCGTTCGTGAGACCAAAAGGCATCACCAAGAACTCATAGTGCCCATATCGAGTCCTGAAAGCAGTTTTGGAAACATCTTCCACCTTAATCTTCAATTGGTGATAACCCGATCGAAGATCTATCTTTGAGAAAAATCTCGCTCCCTTCAACTGATCGAACAAGTCGTCAATCCTAGGCAATGGATACCTATTCTTTATAGTGACTTTGTTCAATTGCCGGTAATCGACACACATCCGCATCGAGCCATCTTTCTTCTTAACAAACAACACTGGGGCACCCCACGGTGAGACACTTGGTCGAATGAAGCCAAGGCTTTGTAATTCTTCCAACTGAGTCTTTAACTCTTTGAGTTCAATAGGGGCCATTCTATACGGAGCCCTGCAAACAGGAGTTGTGCCTGGTGCAAGCTCGATCATAAACTCAATCTCCCTGTCTGGAGGCAATCCTGGCAACTCCTCTGGAAATACATCCAGGAACTCACTCACAACCGGAATAGTTGATGAGTCCTTTGCCTCGGGGTTAGCTACGCCCAACGCCGTAAAACGAGCAATAGATCTGCTTTTCAACCCGCGAAAGTGGAATGGTTTTCCTTCTACTGGCTTGAAGAGTACCATTTTCTCAAAGCAAGCTACATGCCCATGATGTGCTGCTAACCAATCCATTCCCAATATAACATCAAAGTCTTGGAACCCAAGGACGATGAGATCAACCACCAACTCGTGGCTTCCAACTTGGACCACACCATTTCTATACACTTTATCTGCCAATACTGTTTTGCCAAAAGGAGTCGAAATGGCTAACTCCGGTTCTAGCTGACTTGGCTCCCCAGAAAAGCCTTCTGAAAAACTCGGCGAGACAAACGAATGAGTAGACCCGGTATCAATCAACACTCGAGCCAAATACTCATTGACTAGTAGGGTTCCTGAAATTTTAGTCTAGTTACGTCAATTCAAGCCTCAACAGTGTATACACGTAGGTATATATATATATAGCATACCAACTACGTACACAAGGAATAAAACATAACATAACAATCACGAATAAGGAAAATAACTCCTAACGCGTACCTTGCACCACATCGTCAGATGCAAGTGCATCGCCCTCTGTCAAGGCAAAAACTCGCCCCTGGTTCGCCTGGCGAGACTGAGGTGTAGACCGGGTAGTCTGAGATGACGCCTGATGTGATCCTGCTGGGCGTGCTGGTGGCCTAATCCCCTGAGACTGGCCTGGTAAATGCCGGGTAGGGCAATCCCTGATCACGTGGCCCTGGCGACCACAGTGAAAACATCCACCCGATGCTCTTAGGCAATCCCCTGCTGGGTGCCTTCGGCCGCATGAAGGGCAGGCCTCGTGCGTGCGGGTAGGAGGGGCCTGAGGTGGAGCATATCTCGCCACCTGAGGTGCAACTGGCCATGGGGCCGGGAGAGCCTGAGGTCGAGGTGCCTGTGGCACGTACTGCCGTGGTGCTGGGGCCGCATAAGTCGGCCTCATCGGTGGTGCTGGCCATGTATACTGATAAGGGCCGGTACGAGCCCGCCTCTCTGGAGGTGCTGAACTACTAGCTTGGCCTCTCGCCAACTCTCTCTTCTTAGACACCGCTTCAGAATTGGCCTCAACCAATAAGGCCTTATCCACTACTTCGGCGTAAGTGGCGTGCCTGAAAACCGACACTTTCTCCATGATGACATCCTTGAGCCCTTGCTCAAACCTCCTCGCCTTCATTGCCTCGGTGGCAATCATATGTGTCGCGAAGCGTGATAGCTCCGAGAACTTGGCCTCATAAGTGGCCACAGACATCGAACCTTGCTCAAGGTTGATGAATTCTCTCTCTTTCTTTTCCCGTGCACCGATCGGAAAATACTTCTTGTAAAAAGTATCCTTGAACTCCTCCCAAGTCCAAGGTTGACCCTGCATGGTCAAGTCTCGCGTCCTCAATGCGGACAACCACCAATGGTGGGCTTCACCCTCTAGCATGAAAACTGCCCATGCTACTCTATCCTCCTCTGTAGGCGAGAGGACTGCAAAAATCTTCTCCATCTGGAGGATCCACGCCTCCGCAGCAAGAGGGTCCACACTCCCATGGAAGGATGGAGGCCTCAATCTCCTGAATGCCTCAACTCCAGCTGTACGATGTACTGGAGCTGCGGGCGGTGGAGTAGGTGCCGCTGATGCCGGTATAGTTTGCCGAGCCGCCAGGATGGCGAGTGTCTCAGCAATAGAGCCTAAGACCTGGGAGAGGTCCGGCTGCTCATCCTCATCTCTGGAAGAAGATGAAGCTCTGGTGTGTGGTCCACGACCCCGTGTGCCCCGCCTCATGACTAAAGTCCTGAGAACAATAGCACCACATGAGTCTCACTTAAAACCAAAGTTTATTTCAATGTCATTCCACAATAATTCAATTTGTATTAGTTGTATAATACTAACATACATCACATCAAGTCATCAGAGTATTCATCACATTATACTTATACTTTAGTGTTCTAGCGTACCTAGGACCCGTACTTGGTTAAAGCAACCATTTTGGACTAAGACTAAAGTTTAGTCTTATACTTGGATCAAGACTCTCTTCCGACTTACCTTCTTCCTAACTTGTTTCCTAACATATGCTCTTGTCAAGCCGTGGTATAAGATTCTAAGTGACCCTAGAGACCTAAAGCCTAAGCTTTGATACCACTTCTGTCGCGACCCAAAACCCACCCTAGGAGTTAGAGTGAATCTTGGACGACTCAATCATGACTTACATGACTTGCTTGACAAACCAACCTGCAAAACCCACAGAGCATATACAATAGAGGACATTATAGCGGAAACATAACTATAAAACACAGCGGAAGTATAACAAACCTCTAAGTATATACATATGGTCCAAGTTTATACAAAAAGTAACCAGAAGAAAGTGCGGACAGACCCGCCAAAATACATGGATATAATCTCTCATCTCACCCACAGCTAATCCACTCAGAATCTACAACCACCTAATGGTAACCCTCTACTGGAGGTTCCTCAAAAGGCTCCTCGACGTACTCCTCCTCCACCCATGGGCTAGGAGCACAGATATCAAATGGAGCAGCTGCTCCGCCGTCACCTGCCGACATAAGAAGTACGGCTGAGCATGGAATACTCAGCGGGTACTAAGCACTAACCAACAGTCATAGCATACAGATAGCATACATAAAGGAGGAAGCAAGTTGCATATATAGAACATGAACAATTTATATCATACAAGGAAGCAAAACAATTTATAATCATGCTTGTATTTCGTAGAAAGCCGATGAAACCTCTTGAAAACATCGTGCACTTGACTTGACTTGAAAATACCATTTCCGTGCTTGAAACTTGTTATGTTGTCTTATCTTGTCATGTCATGCGTGTCATGCGAGTATTATGCTTGCTTGTTCATAATTTAAACATGTTCACATGCCTAGTTGCCGTTCATAGTCCGTCACAACTAGTACCCTATATGCAGATGGGTATGCCTAGTTGCCGTTCATAGCCCGTCGCAACTAGCATCCATGCAGAATGTGAATGCCTAGTTGCCGTTCATAGCCCGTCGCAACTAGCATCCATGCGAAATGTGAATGCTATGCTATGCGTGTCATGCCATGCTATGCTATGCGTGTCATGCGATGCTATGCATGTCATGCGAGGGGATGGGAGACCTTTCCCTATGCAATGCATGATCGTCTTGCCCTTGTCAAAAGCGAAGTGAAACATATCTTAGGATATGCCCCACCTCTACGTCCCATACTCAAAACATCGGTAAATCACGTCATTTCATGCGTGCTCGTGAGATCGTGTGCATACTTGCATTTGGAATTAAATATGGCAATTTGGGGTAATTCACAAAGCATAGCATATAGCAATTTAAGTGAGTAATAATCTACGCATTTTAAGAAAAGTAGGAAACACACTATCATGAACCCTAGCAATTTAAAGAGCAATCAAGCGTGGGTTCCCTTAATTTATCATTTATTTTGTTCACCTTGGCATTTCATCAAACATGGGGTGTGTTCATTATTCACTTAAACCTAGATCATGCTTTTCTAGGTGGGTTATGCTCACATCACACTTGTATGTTCATTATTAGTACAATGCCCTTTCCCATTCGTTCATCACATCATCCACACGGCATCCATTCGCCAACATCCATCTCCATTCACCATTCATACCACCAATCTCATAACGCATATATATGTGAAGGAAAACAAGAAGAAATAAAGGAAAAGAGAAGCTATAACTAGGAGGGTAGTAAGAAGTACCGACCTTGACAAATGGGGGAAGAAATCCTCCACCAAACGCACGTGAGTTGCTGCCCTAGCTTGAGGATAGTGCTCCACACGAGCTCCACGAATGCTTGAACCGAAATCTTGAAGAAATCGGGCTTGAGGTTGATCTAGGGTTTCAAAACCCTTTGATTTCTCTCCAAAATGGAAACCTAGGTTTTGGAAAACCTTCTCCTTTCTCTCTATCTCTCAAAAGACTCTAAGGGTTGTGTATGAACCCTCAAATGTTCGGGCAAAGCCTTTAAGGTATGAGTGAAACGCCCAAAAGACGAAAACACCCTTACTAAATTTTCTGCAAAAACGCGAGTACCGAGCGATCGGTGTTAATGACCGATCGATCGGTTGCCTACCGATCGATCGGTTTCATAACCGAGCGATCGGTTAAAATTTCACTCTCTGGAAAATTTCCCCATACAAAAATCTTGACCAGTCGATAGCCTCCGAGCGATCGGTTTTGGACCGATCGATCGCTCCATGGACCGAGCGATCGGTGGCCTGCAGGTCCAGACTGTTTTGGCCATAACTTTTGACTCGTTCGTCCGATTTTGACGATTCAACTTGCGTTGGGTTCGTACTTCGAAAATTTCGAAATTTCTAATTTCTTCCTTATTTATTAATTATACCTCTTTAAAGGCAAAATGGCAACTAAAGTGTCATGCATTAAATGTGAAAAGGTCCGGGGCTCTACATATGAGGTCTGCACTTCATGCGGCAGAAGGCATTCGACAAGAGATTGCTGAAGAGCATCGGGTAGATGTTATCATTACGGTCGCCAGGGCCATACGATTAGGGATTGCCCTACCCGGCATTTACCAGGCTAGTCACAAGGGATTAGGCCCCCAGCACGCCCAGCAGGATCATACCAGGCGTCCTCTCAGCTTGCACGTTTTGCACCTCCGCCTTGTCAGGCAAACCAGGGGCGAGTTTTTGCCTTGACAGAGGGTGATGCACTTGCATATGATGATGTAGTGCAAGGTACGCATTTAGAGTTATTCTTTTAACCACGACTTCATGTTATACCTTATTCCTTGTGTACGTATATGGCGTGCTATATATATCTATCTACCTATATATATGATGTTGATGCATGGATTGACTGAGCTAGTTAAAATTTCAGGAACCTTACTAGTCAATGAATGTTTGGCTCGAGTATTGATTGACACCGGGTCTACTCATTCATTCGTATCACCGAGTTTCTCTCAAGGCTTTTCCTTCGAGCCTAGCCAGTTGGACCAGGAGTTAGCCATTTCGACACCTCTTGGCAAGACAATATTGGTGGATAAAGTGTATAGAAACAGTGTGGTTCAAGTGGGGAGCCACGAGTTGGCAGTTGATCTAATCATCCTCGGATTTCAAGACTTCGATGTCATCTTGGGAATGGATTGGTTGGCAACACATCATGGGCATGTGGCTTGTTTTGAAAAGAGGTACTCTTCCGGCCAATGGAAGGTAAGCCATTTCACTGTCGAGGGTTTAGAATTAGAGACATTGCCCGTTTTGCGGCATTGAGTATAGCGAACCCCGAGGCAAAGGACTCTTCGACTATTCCAGTCTTGAGTGAATTCCTGGATGTGTTTGCAGAGGAGTTGCCAGGATTGCCTCCAGACAGGGAGATTGAGTTTGTGATCGAGCTTGCACCAGGCACAGCTCCTATTTTTTGGGCTCCGTATAGAATGGCCCCGATCGAACTCAAGGAGTTGAAGGCTCAGTTGGAGGAATTACAAGGCCTTGGTTTCATTCGACCAAGTGCCTCAACATGGGGTGCCCCGGTTTTGTTTGTCAAGAAGAAGGATGGCTCGATGCGGCTGTGCATCGATTACCGGCAGTTGAACAAGGTCACTATAAAGAATAGGTATCCATTGCCTAGGATTGATGACTTGTTTGATCAGTTGAAGGGAGCAAAATTTTTCTCTAAGATCGATCTTTGGTCCGGTTACCACCAGTTGAAGATCAAGGCCGAGGATGTGCCCAAAACTGCTTTTCAGACTCGATATGGACACTATGAGTTCTTGGTGATGCCTTTTGGCTTCACAAACACGCCAGCAGCCTCGATGAATTTGATGAACCGGGTGTTCCAGCCATGTCTTGATCGATGCGTGATCGTGTTTATCGATGACATACTGATATATTCCTAGACTCGGGAAGAGCAAGTGAGAGACCTTCGTCTTGCTTTGGAAATGCTGAGAGAGCACAAGCTGTACGCCAAACTTAGCAAGTGTGAGTTTTGGTTGGAAGAGGTGACGTTCCTAGGCCACGTGGTATCTACGGAAGGCATTTCGGTAGATCCGAAGAAGATAGAAGCAGTCATGAGTTGGGCGAGGCCCAAGAGTGTCACAGAGATACGCAATTTCCTTTGGATGGCAGGCTACTACAGGAGATTCATAGAGGGTTTCTCCAACCTTGCGGCATCGGTCACTTATTTGACAAGGAAGAATGCGAAGTTCGTGTGGAGCGACAAGTGCGAGATCAGTTTCACTGAACTGAAGAAGAGGCTTACTATGGCCCCCGTCCTTACAGTGCCATCCGGACATGGTGGTTATGAGGTGTACAGTGATGTCTCGTATGTTGGACTTGGGTGTGTGCTCATGCAATACAAGAAAGTTATTGCCTATGAATCGAGACAATTAAAAGAGCATGAAAAGAATTACCCCACGCACAACTTGGAACTTGCTCCAGTCGTGTTTGCACTTAAGATTTTGCAAAATTACTTGTACGGGGTAGAATTCTATGTGTATACGGATCGCAAGAGCCTCAAGTACCTCTTTTCCCAAAATTAATTGAATCTAAGGAAACGGCATTGGATGAAATTTTTGAAAGACTATGACTGCATCATCCAATACCACCCGGGTAAAGCGAACGTAGTGGCTGACGCTTTGAGTAGAAGACCTCCGGGGTTGTTGGCCTATATGTTAGTGCGGGAATGGAGACTACTAGAAGATTTGGCAAATCTGGACATCAGTGTGAATGATTTTGTCCGTAGTCCTATCTTGGTAAATGTCATGGTTCGGCCGTACATTATAGATTTGATTCAAGAGTATCAAGCCACAGATGCTGACTTATTGGCTTTCCGGGACAAAGAAGTTGCCAAGGGTAGTGTAGACTATTCTCTCACTAGCCGTGGTGCTATTATATTCAAGGGAAGACTTTGTGTACCAGCCAATGTGGATCTTAGGAGGGAGATTATGGATGAAGCACACCGTTCGAAGTACACAGTGCATCCAGGGGGTACAAAGATGTACCGGAACCTCAAGAATCACTTTTGGTGGCGGAATATGAAGGGAGATATTATGGAGTATGTAGCACGGTGCTTGGTGTGGCAATAGGTGAAGGCGGAGCACTTGAGACCCGCCGGCCTATTATAGTCTCTCCTTATTCCCAAGTGGAAATAGGAGCACATATCCTTAGACTTCATTATTGGGTTGCCAAAAAGGGCAAGGAACTCAAATGCGATATGGGTTGTGGTGGACCGTTTAACAAAGTCCGCGCATTTCCTGCCTTACCGAACCATATTCAACTCTAGCCAGTTGGCCACACTATATATCAAGGAAATGGTTAGGCTTTACGGGGTGCCAGTCAATATTGTGTCAGATCGGGATCTGAGATTCACGTCCAGGTTCTGGAAGAGTTTTCAAGAAGCTATGGGTTCCCGACTCAACTTCAGCACCGCTTTTCATCCACAGAAGGATGGACAAACCGAAAGGATGAACCAAGTTATATAAGACATGCTTCGGGCGTGTATGTTGGATTTCAAGGGCAGTTGGGAAGAACACTTGCCTTTAGTTGAATTCGCCTACAATAACAGCTACCAAGCGAGCATCCCAATGGCGCCATTTGAGGCCTTCTATGGGCGAAGCTGTAGGTCTCCTCTCTACTGGGATGAGGTAGGAGAGAGAAAAGTGTTAGGTCCGGAATTAATTGAGCAAACTGCGAGTATAGTCAAGATCATCCAGGATCGGTTGAAAGCCGCTCAAGATCGTCAAAAGAGCTATGCGGACACGCGCTGTAGGGACTTGGAATTCCAGGTTGGGGATCAAGTCTTTGTGAAGGTATCTCCTAGCAAAGGAGTTATGAGATTTGGCAGGCGAGGCAAGCTTAGTCCTCGATATGTTGGCCCATTCGAGATCATCACGCGAGTTGGTGAAGTTACTTACAGGGTAGCTCTTCCACCTCACATGGCCGCGGTTCATAATGTTTTTCATGTGTCTATGTTTCGGAAGTACATTGCGGACCCTTCGTATGTCATAGACTTGGAACCGTTGAAAATTTGGGAGGATCTCACTTTAGTGGAGAAGCCAGTTCACATACTAGATCGGAGAGATCAAGTCCTTCGCAATAAAACTATTCCATTGGTTCTTGTGCAATGGCAGCATCATGCTCGAGAAGAGGCTACGTGGGAGCATGAAGCCGAAGTCAAAGCGAAGCATCCGGAATTGTTTGAATGAGTTTTGTGTAGATTTTGTATATGACTTGCAATTCTATTATGGTTTGTAATGCATGTACAATCCAAATTTCGAGGACAAAATTTTTGTAAGGAGGGGAGGATGTAGAGCCCCGAAACTTTTTCTCATGTCTTGGAATGTGTGCCAAGGCATGGTACCATGTAATGCCCAATTTCATGAAATGATAATTTGAAAACTTAGAGAATTATCTCAGGGACGCTCTAATTAATTAAACAAATTATATATTAATGTCTATAAGCCTTAAAGAGGTCCTAAGCATGGTTAGAAGAGGTACAAAGGGAAATAGGATAAGTCTAAGTAGTAGGAATGGATGGAAAATGGACTCAGTGTCAAAACCTGTAGACCACCGATTGCTCGGTCCATTGAGCGATCGATCGGTCCACAACCGATCGATCGGAGGCTATCGACTGGTTGAAAATTTTGTATGAGGAAATTTTCCAGAGAGCTTGTTTTTGACCGAGAGCTCGGTCATATCACCGATCACTCGGTAGGCAGCCGATCGATCGGTCATAACCACCGATCGCTCGATCTTCGCGTTTTCGCAGAATTTTCAATAAGGATGTTTTCATCTTATTGGCATTTCACTCATGCCGGAAAGGATTTGCCCGAGCATTTGAGGGTTCATAAACCCTAAGTAGAGATTTGAGAGATAAGGAGAGAAGAGAAAGGGGTTTCCTAACCTAGGGTTTACAATTGGGGAGAAATCAAAGGGGTTGTGAACCCACAATCATCCTCAAGCTTGTTTTTCTTCAAGATCAATGCTCAAGCTCGTGTGGAGCACTTTCCCCAAGCTAGGGCAGCAACTCACGCACGTTTTGCAAGGGGTTCTTGTCAAGGTCAGTACCTTGTGGTACCCTCTTAGTTATAGTTTTCTCTCTTTTCTTTCTATTCCTTGTTTTCCCCCATCTATAACTATATTATGAGTTGTAATGTGTGAATGGTGTGAATGAGGATGGATTTGGGCGAATGGATGCCGTGTGAATGATGTGATGAATGAAATAGAGAGGGCATTGTATCCGTAATGAATATACATGTGTGATGTGAGCATCAATCCACCTAGAAAAGCATAATGTAGGTTTATGAAATAATGAACACACGCCATGTTTCATGAAATGCCAAGGTGAATAAATTGAGTTGGAAACTAAGAAATGTATGATTAATTAATTATGGAAATTCCTAGGGCCTATGATAGTGTGCTTCCTAGCTTTCCCTAAATTTCATGAACATTGACTTACTCAAATTTTTGATGTCTTATGTATTGTGAATTAACCAAATGTCATATTTAATTTAAAATGCTATTATGTACACGATCTCACGAGCACGGCATGCATGACCTTATTTATCGAGGTTTTTCAAATCGAGAATTAGAGGTGGGACATATCCTACGATATGTTTTACCTCTCTTTTGGCATGAACAAGACCATCATGAGCATTTAGGAAGAAGGGTCTCCCTTCCCTCACAAGTAGTTTACTTTTCAAACAAGCAAGATACATGGCATGGCAAGCATGAGCATTTAGGAAGAAGGGTCTCCCATCCCTCAGAAGTAGTTTATTTTCCAAGCAAGCAAGATACATGGCATGGCAAGCATGAGCATTTAGGAAGAATGGTCTCCCTTCCCTCACAAGTAGTTTATTTTCCAAGCAGGCATGACACGACAAAACAAGGCAGACAAGACCAGATTTCAAGCACGCAACAAGTATTTTAAGTTAAGTCAAGTGCACGATGTTTTCAAGGGTTTTAACGGCTTTTACGAAATGCAAACATGACTATAAACTGTTTTACTTTCCTGTTATGAGATTAACTACTTCCTGCTTTATATATATATCATTGTTGCTGTACCATGACTGTTGGTTAGCATTTGGTACACGCTGAGTATTTCATGCTCAGTCGTACGTTTATGTCGGTAGGTTCTGAGGGAGCTACTACACCATTTGATGTCTGTGCTCCTGGCCCATGGGTGGAAGAAGAGTACATCGAGGAACCTGTGGAGGAACCTCCGGTAGTGGGCTACTATTAGGTGGTGGTAGATTCTGAGTGAGTAAGCTGTGGGTGAGCTTTAGAGAGTATACTCATATATTTTGGCGGGCATGTCTGCACTTTCTTTGGTATATTTTCTTTGTTTGTAACCTTGGATCATGTATATGTATATACACATAGTTTATGCTTTCGCTATTATTGCCCTCTATTGTGTATGCTCCAGGTTTGTTGCAGGTTGTTATGGTCGAGCAAGTCATGCAAGTCATGATGAATCGTCCAAGATTCACTCTAACTCCTAGGGTAGGTTTTGGGTCGCGACATGCATACCATGTTCTCCTGGTTTGGAGCAACGAAGCCCTCTGGTTGCTTCATGTAGATGTCTTCATCTAACATTCCATTAAGGAAAGCAGTTTTGACATCCATTTGTCATATCTCATAGTCATGGTGTGTAGCTATAGCTAGCAATATCTTGATGGATTTGAGCATGGCTATTGGCGAAAAGTATCCTCATAATCAACTCCTTGAATATGAGTATAACCTTTTGCAATAAGTCTTGCTTTATAGGTCTCCATGTTATCATCGGCACCCTTCTTCCTTTTGTAATTCCATTTGCATCCAATTGGCCTTATACCGTCTGGTGGATCTACTAAAGTTCAAACGCCGTTGTCATACATGGAATCTATTTCAGCATTCATGACTTTATTCCATTGAGATGCATCTACATCTAATGTAGCTTCCTGATAAGTATTAGGATCCGTATCCTCATCATCTGGGGTAGCTAAATAAACCTCATTATTATAATACTGAAGTCTATCTGGTGGTCTAGAAACTCTTTCAGACCTTCTCTGTAGAATAGAATTAGGAAAAATATTAATAGAAGGATTAGGTACAGTTTGGACACTGGCTTTGTTGTCTTTCATCTCATGAAATTCAACCTTCTTAAGGAGATCCATTTCTTCCTCCAAGAAAGCGGCATGAAGCCTAACAACTATTGTTTGGTCTGCCTTGGAGTAAAAATAGAAACTCTTAGTTTCTTTTGGATACCCTACAAAATTTCCTTTCTCTGTCCTAGATTCCAACTTAGTGGGTTCGAGTTTGCATACATGCGCAGGACAACCCGATACCCTTAGATGTTGTAAACTAGGTTTTTGCCCAGTCCACAATTCATAGGGTGTAACTAGAATAGACTTAGATGGAACCCGGTTCAGAATATAAATCGCAGTTTGCAAAGCATATCCCCAAAGATATAAAGGAACATCAGCATGGCTCATCATAGAGCGAACCATATCTAATAAGGTCTGGTTTCTTCTTTCAGAAACTCCATTTTGATGAGGAGAGGCAGGACTTGTCCACTGCAAGATAATCTCATTATCTCTTAAGTAATCCTTAAAATCGTTGGTGAGGTATTCATCACCTCGATCTGATCGAAGTGTCTTTATGGATTTGTCAGTTTGATTCTCAACTTCTAATTTGAATTCCTTGAACTTTTCAAAGGTTTCAGATTTATATTGCATCAAATAGACATATCCATATGTGGAATAGTCATCGGTAAATGTGACAAAATACCGGCATCACCCTCGTGCAACAATGTTAAATGGACCACATACATCACTATGTATTAGTCTTAACTTTTCTTCGGCTCTTCCTACCTTTTTAGGATAAGGCTTCTAGGTCATCTTCCCTTCGAGATAAGACTCGCAAGTAGGGAGTGGTTCTACCTTGAGAAAGTCAAGGGGACCATCTATTACCAACCTTTTGATCCTATCAAGATTAATATGACCAAGTCTCTTATGCCAAAGATAAGTACACTCTATGCAATGTCTCTTCATTCCAGACATTCTACATGATGTGGCATTGTCACTTTGCAAACATTCATTATTTACCAAAGGAAATATTAAATAAAGACCATTAATGATATTACCAGTAATCAAGACCATTCCATCTTTCTTAATTTCAACAATTGAATTTAAAATGATAGAGAATCCACAATGTAAGAGTCTAGATACTGGAATCAAATTACGATGTGCAAAAGGCACATAAAAGCAATCTTCTAAAATCAATGTCTTTCCTATAGGTAAATAAAGAGTAAACAAGCCGATTGATTTCACTGCAACATTTACACCGGAGCCGACTTGAAGCTTCTGCTCCTGTTTAGTCGGCTTTCTGGTTTCCTTGAACCCCTGCAAACAATTGTAAACGTTTACAGTGGATCCAGAATCCATGCATCATGAGTTAGGAGGACCGTTCAGAAACTTAGACTCAACAGTAATAAGTACTTCAAAGCATCTCATACCTTGAGTACTACCGCACCCTTCTTAAGAGTTACGAGGGAAGTCGTACAGTTCCTCTTCCAGTGGCCTATTTTACCACAGTGGAAACACTTACCATTGTCCTTCTTATCCTTGCCAGAATCTCTTGATGAACCTTTGACAACTTTTGCCTTACCCTTATTATCTTTAAACTTATCTTTACCCTTATTCTTCTTTCTAAACTTCTTAGATAGATTGGAGGTATCAGGTTTATCAACAGTTAAAATTTCACCCTTAGTTAACTTTTTGATCAAATCTTTTGCAGACACAAGTGAGTTCATAAGCTCAGTTAGTGACATTTCACTCTTGTCCATGTTATAATTTAACACAAACGAGGAGTGACTACAGAACTATGTCAACCTGAGTGATGGCATCCATCTCTCCTCCAAGATTTTCTAGTTCATTCAATAAGCCCATCATCTTAATGATGTGCTCCCTGGCCGGAGTTCCCTCAACCATCTTGGTGTTAATAAGGGATTTCAATTTTACTTGTCGAGTTGACCTATTTTGCTCGCCAAACATCTCATGTAGGTTTTACCAAATGTTAGAAGCCATATCCATGTGTTCATGCTGGCTTTGCAAGATGTTAGACATCGAAGCCAGAATGTAGCACTTCGTCATCTGATTGGACCTCTCCCATTGCTCTAATTCAACCTTTTAGGGCAGTGAAGCCTCTGGAGGAATTTCGAGTTTAGGTGTCTTAAGACATAGGTCAAGGTTATCAATAGCAAATACTATTCTAATTTTTCTTTTCCAGTCTATATAGTTAGTTCCTACTAACTTTTCATCACGAAGAATTTCAGTCAATGGGTGTAGACCTATCATGATCTAATCAAATGACAAAAAAGATAGTATTAGAGATCTATTGTATTCATTAATACCTATTAGATTATGGGTCTGTTTCTAATGGTATTTCCAATTTAGGAAGAATCAATTGGCATTGAAAACCTAGACACTGGCTTAATGTGATCCTGCCTTTGGGCACAACAGGTGAAGGTAGAGCACTTGAGACCCGCCGGCCTATTACAGTGTCTCCCTATTCCCGAGTGGAAATGGGAGCACATATCGATGGACTTCAATGTTGGGTTGCCAAAAATGGCAAGGCACTCATATGCGAAATGGGATGTGGTGGACCGTTTAACAAAGTCCACGCATTTCCTGCCTTACCGAACCACGTTCAACTCTAGCCAGTTGGCCGCACTATATGTCAAGGAAGTGGTTAGGCTACACGGGGTGCCAGTCAATATTGTGTCAGATCGGGATCCGAGATTCACATCCAGGTTTTGGAAGAGTTTTCAGGAAGCTATGGGTTCCCTACTCGACTTCAGTACCACTTTTCATCCACAGACGGATGAACAAACCAAAAGGGTGAACCAAGTCATAGAAGACATGCTTCAGGCGTTGGATTTCAAGGGCAGTTGGGAAGAACACTTGCCTTTAGTTGAATTCGCCTACAATAACAGCTACCAGGCGAGCATCCAAATGGTGCCATTTGAGGCCTTGTATGGGCGATGCTGTAGGTCTCCTCTCTATTAGGATGAGGTAGGAGAGAGAAAAGTGGTAGGTCCAGAATTGATTGAGCAAACTGCGAGTATAGTCAAGATCATTCGGGATCGGTTGAAAGCCGCTTAAGATTGTCAAAAGAGCTATGCAGAAATGCGCCATAGGGACTTGGAATTTCAGGTTGAGGATCATGTCTTTGTGAAGGTATCTCCTAGCAAAGGCGTTATGAGATTTGGCAGGCGAGGCAAGCTTAGTCCTCAATATGTTTGCCCGTTCGAGACCATTACGCGAGTTGGTGAAGTTGCTTACAGGGTAGCCCTTCCACCTCACATGGCCACGATTCACAACGTTTTTCATGTGTCAATGCTTCAGAAGTACATTGCGGACCCTTCGCATGTCATAGACTTGGAACCATTGGAAATTCGGAAGGATCTCACTTTAGTTGAGAAGCCGGTTCACATATTGGATCGGAGAGATCAAGTCCTTCGCAATAAAACTATTCCATTGGTTCTTGTGCAATGGCAGCATCATGCTCGAGAAGAGGCTACGTGGGAGCGTGAAGCCGAAGTCAAAGCGAAGCATCCAGAATTGTTTGAATGAGTTTTGTGAAGATTTTGTATATGACTTGCAATTCTGTTTCGGTTTGTAATGCATGTACAGTCCAAATTTCGAGGATGAAATTTTTGTAAGGGGGGAGGATGTAGAGTCCCGAAACTTTTGCTCATGTCTTGGAATGTGTGCCAAGGCATGATACCTTGTAATGCCCAATTTCATGAAATGATAATTTGAAAACTTAGAGAATTGTCTCAGGGATGCTCTAATTAAATTAAGCAAATTATGTATTCATGTCTCTAAGCCTTAAAGAGGTCCTAAGCATGTTTAGAAGATGTAAAAAGGGAAATAGGATAAGTCTAAGTAGTAGGAATGGATGGAAAATGGACTCAGTGTCAAAACCTGTAGACCACCAATCGCTCGGTCCATTGAGCGATCGATCGGTTCACAACCGATCAATCAGAGGTTATCGACTGGTTGAAAATTTTGTATGGGGAAATTTTCCGGAGAGCTTGTTTTTTACCGACAGCTCGGTCATATCACCGATCGCTCAGTAGGCAACCGATCGCTCAGTCTTTGCGTTTTTGCAGAATTTTCATTAAGCTTGTTTTCATCTTATTGGCATTTCACTCATGCCTTAAAGGCTTTGCCCGAGCATTTGAGGGTTCATAAACCCTAAGTACAGATTTGAGAGATAAAGAGAGAAGAGAAAGGGGGTTCCTAACTTAGGGATTGCAATTGGGGAGAAATCAAAGGGGTTGTGAACCCACAATCATCCCCAAGCTCGTTTTTCTTCAAGATCAAGGCTCAAGCTCGTGTGGAGCACTTTCCCCAAGCTAGGGCAGCAACTCATGCACATTTTACAAGGGGTTCTTGTCAAGGTCGGTGCCTTGTGCTACCCTCTTAGTTATAGTTTTCTCTCTTTTCTTTCTATTCCTTGTTTTCCCCCATCTATAATTATATTATGAGTTGTAATGTGTTAATGGTGTGAATGAGGATGGATTTGGGCGAATGGATGCCGTATGAATGATGTGATGAATGAAATGGGGAGGGCATTGTATCCGTAATGAATATACATGTGCGATGTGAGCATCAATCCACCTAGAAAAGCATAATGTAGGTTTATGAAATAATGAACACACCCCATGTTTCATGAAATGCCAAGGTGAATAAATTGAGTTGGAAATTAAGAAATGTGTGCTTAATTAATTATGGAAATTCCTATGGCCTATGATAGTGTGCTTCCTTGCTTTTCCTAAATTGCATGAACATTGACTTACTCAAATTATTGATGTCTTATGTATTGTGAATTACCCAAATGTCATATTTAATTTCAAATGCAAGTATATACACGATCTCACGAGCACGGCATGCATGACCTGATTTACCGAGGTTTTTCAAGAACCAGAATTAGAGGTGGGACATATCCTACGATATGTTTTACCTCGTTTTTGGCAAGAAGAAGACCATCATGAGCATTTAGGAAGAAGGGACTCCCTTCCCTCACAAGTAGTTTACTTTCCAAACAAGCAAGATACATGGCATGACAAGCATGAAACATTTAGGAAGAAGGGTCTCCCTTCCCTCACAAGTAGTTTATTTTCCAAGCAAGCAGGATACATGACATGGCAAGCATGAGCATTTAGGAAGAAGGGTCTCCCTTCCCTCACAAGTAGTTTATTTTTCAAGTAGGCATGACACGACAAGACAAGACAAGATTTCAAGCACGCAACAAGTATTTTAAGTTAAGTCAAGTGAACGATGTTTTCAAGGGTTTTAACGGCTTTTACGAAATGCAAGCATGCTATAAAATGCTTTACTTTCCTGTTTTGAGATTAACTGCTTCCTACTTTATATATATATTATTGTTGCTGTACTATGACTGTTGGTTAGCATTTGGTACATGCTGAGTATTTCATGCTCAGCCGTACGTTTATGTCGGCTAGTTTTGAGGGAGCTACTGCTCCATTTGATGTCTGTGCTCCTGGCCCACGGGTGGAAGAAGAGTATGTCGAGGAACCTGTGGAGGATTCTCCGATAGAGGGCTACTATTAGGTGGTGGTAGATTCTGAGTGAGTGAGCTGTGGGTGAGCTTTAGAGAGTATATTCATGTATTTTGGCAGGCATGTCCGCACTTTCTTTTGTGTATTTTCTTTTTGTATAAACTTCGATCATGTATATGTATATATACAAAGAAGTTTTTGGTTAAGTGTTCCGCTGTGCTTTATAGTTTATGTTTCCGCTATTATTGCCCTCTATTGTGTATGCTCTAGGTTTGTTGCAGGTTTTTATGGTCGAGCAAGTCATGATGAGTCATCCAAGATTCACTCTAACTCCTAGGGTGGGTTTTGGGTCGCGATATGCATACCATGTTCTCCCGGTTAGGAGCAATGAAGCCCTTTGGTTGCTTCATGTAGATGTCTTCATCTAACATTCCATTAAGGAAAACAGTTTTGACATCCATTTGTCATCTCTCATAGTCATGGTGTGTAGCTATAGCTAGCAATATCTTGATGGATTTGAGCATGGCTATTGGCGAAAATGTATCCTTATAATCAACTCCTGGAATATGAGTATAACCTTTTGCAACAAGTCTTGCTTTATAGGTCTCCATGTTACCATCGACACCCTTCTTCATTTTGTAATTCCATTTGCATCCAATTGGCCTTATACCATCTGGTGGATCTACTAAAGTTCAGACGCCGTTGTCATACATGGAATCTATTTCAGCATTCATGACTTTATTCCATTGAGAAGCATCTACATCTAATGTAGCTTCCTGATAAGTATTAGGATCCGTATCCTCATCATCAGGGGTAGCTAAATAAACCTCATTATTATAATACTGAAGTCTATCTGGTGGTCTAGAAACTCTTTCAGACCTTCTCTGTGGAATAGAATTAGGAGAACTATTAATAGAAGGATTAGGTTCAGTTTGGACACTGGCTTTGTTGTCTTTCATCTCATGAAATTCAACCTTCTTAAGGAGATCCATTTCTTCCTCCAAGAAAGTGGCATGAAGCCTAACAACTACTGTTTCGTCTGCCTTGGAGTAAAAATAGAAATCCTTAGTTTCTTTTGGATACCCTACAAAATCCCCTTTCTCTGTCCTAGATTCCAACTTAGTGGATTCAAGTTTGCATACATGCGCAAGACAACCCCATACCCTTAAATGTTGTAAACTAGGTATTCGCCAAGTCCACAATTCATAGGGTGTAGCTGGAATAGACTTAGATAGAACCCGGTTCAGAATATAAATGGCAGTTTGCAAAGCATATCCCCAAAGATATAAAGGAACATCAGCATGGTTCATCATAGAGCGAACCATATCTAATAAGGTCTGGTTTCTTCTTTCAGAAACTCTATTTTTTAGAGGAGAGGCAGGACTTGTCCACTACAAGATAATCCCATTATCTCTTAAGTAATCCTTAAAATCGTTGGTGAGGTATTCATAACCTCGATCTGGTCGAAGTGTGTTTATGGATTTGTCAGTTTGATTCTCAACTTCTAATTTGAATTCTTTGAACTTTTCAAAGGTTTCAGATTTATGTTGCATCAAATAGACATATCCATATGTGGAATAGTCATCGGTAAATGTGACAAAATACCGGCATCACCCTCGTGCAACAATGTTAAATGGACCACATACATCACTATGTATTAGTCTTAACATTTCTTCGACTCTTCCTACCGTTTTAGGGTAAGGCTTCTTGGTCATCTTCCCTTCGAGACAAGACTTGCAAGTAGGGAGTGGTTCTACCTTGAGAAAGTCAAGGGGACCATCTATTACCAACCTTTTGATCCTATCAAGATTAATATGACCAAGTCTCTCATGCCAAAGATAAGTACACTCTATGCAATGTCTCTTCATTCCAGACATTCTAGATGATGAGGCATTGTCACTTTGCAGACATTCATTAAATAAAGACCATTAATGATATTACCAGTAATCAAGACCATTCCATCTTTCTTAATTTCAACAATTGAATTAAAAATGATAGAGAATCCACAATGTAAGAGTCTAGATATTGGAATCAAATTACAATGTGCAAAAGGCACATAAAAGCAATCTTCTAAAATCAATGTCTTTCCATTAGGTAAATTAAGAGTAAACAAGCCGATTGACTTCACTGCAACATTTACACCGGAGCCAACTTTAAGCTTCTGCTCCTGTTTGGTCTGCTTTCTGGTTTCCTTGAACCCCTGCAAAAAATTGTAAACGTTTACAGTGGATCCAGAATCCATGCATCATGAGTTAGGAGGACCGTTCAGAAAGTTAGACTCAACAGTAATAAGTACTTCAAAGCATCTCATACCTTGAGTACTGCCGCACCCTTCTTAAGAGTTACGAGGGAAGTCGTACAGTTCCTCTTCCAGTGGCCTATTTTACCACTGTGGAAACACTTTACATTGTCCTTCTTATCCTTGCCAACATCTCTTGATGAACCTTTGACAACTTTTGCCCTACCCTTATTATCTTTAAACTTACCTTTACCCTTATTCTTCTTTCTAAACTTTTTAGATAGATTGGAGGTATCAGGTTTATCAACAGTTAAAATTTCACCCTTAGTTGACTTTTTGATCAAATCTTTTACAGACACAAGTAAGTTCATAAGCTCACTTAGTGACATTTCACTCTTGTCCATGTTATAATTTAACACAAACGAGGAGTGACTGCAGAACTGTGTCAACCTGAGTGATGGCATCCATCTCTCCTCTAAGATTTTCTAGTTCATTCAATAAGCCCATCATCTTAATGATGTGCTCCCTGGCCGGAGTTCCCTCAGCCATCTTGGTGTTAACAAGGGATTTCAATTTTACTTGTCGATTTGACCTATTTTGCTCACCAAACATCTCATGTAGGTTTTACAAAATGTTAGAAGCCATATCCATGTGTTCATGTTGGCTTTGCAAGATGTTAGACATCGAAGCCAGAATGTAGCACTTCGTCATCTGATTAGACCTCTCTCATTGCTCTAACTCAACCTTTTAGGCCAGTGAAGCCTCTGGAGGAATTTCAGGTTTAGGTGTCTTAAGACATAGGTCAAGGTTATCAACAGCAAATACTATTCTAATTTTTCTTTTCCAGTCTATATAGTTAGTTCCTACTAACTTTTCATCACGAAGAATTTCAGTCAATGGGAGTAGACCTATCATGATCTAATCAAATGACAAAAAAGATAGTATTAGAGATCTATTGTATTCTTTAATACCTATTAGATTATGGGTCTGTTTCTAATGGTATTGCCAATTTGGGAAGAACTAATTGGCATTGAAAACCTAGGCACTGGCTTAATGTGATCCTGCCTTTGGGCACAACATCATATCGCCTTGAATAGGCAGATAGAAACTATCTTCTCCATTTTCACAGATCTTATCTTGTGAATTCTGAAGCATTCGATCTACTGTCTGATCTATAAGGGATGTTATACTGACGCTTTGGCGTTATTTTATAATATCTCTTGTTCATGTGCCCACCCACCATGAACCTAATAAACACCTAATGAAAGCTCACGCTTTGGCGTTATTGCTCCCACTATTTGCTTATATAGTTTTTACCATGTTCACACATAGGTGAAAGGGATTGGGCCCGGCTTTGGCTTGTCAGCTTACTCACACTCTCCACTATAGTATCACATAGTGTATGGTAGAAGATCATAATACTTAGGGATTTGTCCCTAGTCTTATATACACATGATATATTAGGGAAATTATTTCAACAGAATAATCAAACATATAAACAGATATCATCTTATGATAAAAAAAAAAAAACTATCATCTCATGATAATTAAAAATAATAATATATGAGATTAATCTGTACCACCCCGGAACTTTTAGTACCTAATGAATAGCGTTTTCATAGCTAATTTGACCTTTTACGTAGTCCAACTAATAAATAAAGAAGAATTGGATGATTGTAATTTGCCAAAAATGTTCCCCTTCAAAAGACGAATCCAACGCAAGTTGAATCGTCAAAATCCGACAAATGAGTAAAAAGTTATGGCCAAAATACCGAAGTGGGAAAAATGAGAAAAATACAAGGGAACCGATCTACCGAATTTGCTACCGGTCGACCGATGCCCATTACCGGTTGACCGAATATCGCACTAAATGTATGGGTTATTTTTCCAGAGAGGTCATTTTTGACCGGTTGACCGAAGGTCACCACCCGGTCAACCGGTCATGCCAAAAATTACCCAGTTCGGTCTTTTAAGCCGAATCATTAAGGGTAAAATGGTCTTTGACCTCCCCTTTTTCCTATTTAACCCAAATTTCGTGGGTTTGGGTCTTCACAAACCCTCAAGCAAATAGTTGGGGAGATTGAGAGAGAAGAAGGAAGAATGGTTAGGGCTTTTGCTCAATGGGGTTTTGGATTGCAAGGATCTTTCCCCATTCCAAGGTTAGAGCATTTTCTTCAAAGAGGGATCATCCCTATTGAATTAGGAGCTCAATCAAGGGTTTTCTTCCAAGATTAGGAGTTAATCTTAAGGTTAGTACACCCTACTAAATCCCTTAGCAATAACTAGGGTTTCTCTATTAGAATTGATGATTTTTGATCTTGCATTCCTCTTTTCTTTGAAATGTACCATTTTCCCTAAATATAAACAAGATAATATGAATGTTGTGATGTGTGGATAGATGAGGGGTTTGAGGGGATTGGATGCCATGTTGTGATGTATGGAATGATGGAAAATGGTGGAAGGGCATAGTATGCATAATGAATACACCCATGTGTTTGGTGAAATATTGAAGTGAGAAAATGTGGAATAAATACTTACAAGAATCTTGATCACAATGTGTTTGATAAAATGCCTCAACAAGAATTAATGGATTTAAGGAAGAATATGAGAATAGGATTTATGTAAATTTTCTTATAAATGATAAATTGATCAAATGAACTCTATGTGGCTTAAATTCTCATATGATTATGTTAAGAATTAAAATGCTACAATCATGCTATCCTTTAATACAAGCATGCCATCATGTATACTACAATTGTTACACACACGCACCCATGCATGAATCAATTGGTTTTTCTAAAGTATATGTAAACAAGAAACAACAAGAACAAGATTTTGATTCACGGTACGAATGATAAAGCCGGACATCGGGCCGATTAAGGGTAGGGCATATCCCTAGGATATGTCACACCTGACTCACAAGAAAACAAGCATGATTAATAAAGCCGGACACTGGGCCTGTCAAGGGTAGGACGTATCGCAAGATATATCATGCCTGGCTCACAAGAAAACAAGAAAATAGGACAAGGAGGTGGGTGCACCTTTTCTATATATATATATATATATTTCACTTAAGGGAATTTACATTCTCGGCTCACAAGTCACCTCAAGGGCACTAACCTCTAGCTCACAAATAAACAAGCAAGTCAAGTCAAGAATATAACAACAACAAGCAAGACAAGACTAAGCATTCGTAATTCTTATGAACGAGACCAAGACAAGAACAAGTTTTCAAACATGGAAAACAAGTTTTAAAAGAAACAAGAAAGACTATTTTCAAGACTAAGACATGATTTTAAAGTACAAGTCTTACCGGAGTTTTCGCATTCATTCAAGCATGGCAAGATTATCACTTTACTTTACTTTCAATGCTATTTGTGTTATACTGCTATTCTTGTTTCATATTGATATGATGAATTCTATCTTGTTGCCTTGTGTGAGGGTTATTGCTATGGTTAGCTAATAGCTTGTACTCGCTGAGTATTCTATACTCAGCCGTACCTTTATGTCGACAGGTGTATGGGTCCCCTTTGAAATTTGTGCCCCGGGTCCTTGGGTTGAGGAGGATTACGGCGAGGAAGAACCATATGAGGAGTCGGTAGTTGAGCCTCAGGCTGAGGTGAGGGACTTAGACCACTGGCCCCACGGGGGTGATTATTGAGCGAGAGAGAGAATTGTGAGGTTTCTCATTTTGTATTTTGATAGGTGGGCATGTCCACCTTTAACTATATGTTATATATATATATATATATATATATATTCTCACATAGAATACGGACCACCTGATACAGAAAGAAAAATTTTGGTTTACGAGAAACCAGTGTTCCATTCACCGTTTTTAGGGAAATCGAATGAATCTGCCCTTTACAAAATTGCCAGAAAATCCTACTACATATTATCCTCTAATATGAGTGCATAAATGATAAACAATTTATCATAAAATATGACCCATAACTATTATCTCATATAAAAAAGATGCTACATAGTGATGGAGTAATTTTTCTTAATTTAAAAGGATTTAAAATTTGATAACAATTATCAATTCGCTCAATAAAATCTATATCTTATATAGATCAAAACCCGGAAAAAATAAAACTATTATATTTTCCATAAAAAAATTTTCATAATATTATTTTTAAAATATAAGATAGAATTTTCTTAAAATCTCTACAAAATTTTATTTCTTTCCCGAATGCAAGATCCTTTCTTAAATGCAAGATCCTTTCATATAGATTGGTTCTACTATTATCTAAGATTGGTTCTACTACTATCCAAGATTAAAATAAAAAATTAAGAGAATCAAAAATCCTAAAGATGATCACATCATAAATTAGGGTTTTATAATTTTTCAAATACTCGAAGCTCGATCCTTGTTCTTTGCTATCCCCACGAAGCTTTAGAATCTCTTTTTAGAATTCTTGAAGCAAGAGGAAGAAGATGGAGTAGTGGTGTAAACCTTCTATCACCCACAACCTTAAGGTTCAAAACCCTAAAGTAGCAAAACCCAACTTGGACCACCCTTATAGCTCACAAAAATCATAGGGAGACTCCCTAGGTGCCCACAGTTTGGAGAGAGAGGAGAGGGAGAGTGAAAAAATTCTGGAGAATTGTGATTATCCCTCTCATACATTTTTGGTCTTGGGGTATTTATAGAATGGATCTAATCCATATCTTACTCCAAGTACAACTTATCATTTAAGAGGTTATTTATTAATAATAACTCTTATTATTAATTTAAATAAAATCCTAGTTTAACTATAACTACTTTAGTTATAGTAATCCTACTAATTAAAGAGTTCTTATTAAAAGAAGATTCCTTAATTAATAGAGATAAGTTAACAACCAACAAAGGGAGGAATCCTAGTCAAACTAGGATACCTCAAACCACAAAGGGGGGGGGGGGGGGGGGGGGGGCGTGAGTTTTGAGGAGTTTAACACTCCTTGTTGCAATCCAACTCCATGTCATCTTAATCCTAATTTCAATCCAACCATTAGATTTTAATTCCTTAATTAATAGAGTTATTACTCAATAATTATTCAAATAACCAAATCTCAATCCGATTAGGATTTCCAAAGTGGGCGCCCCACACTAGGGTTTAAACCCATGGGCTTGGGCCCATATTAAAGGTCCATATTAATGGCTTTATGGATATGGGTGAACCCATTTCCCCTTTAATTAGGTTAATTAAATAATTATTAAAATATTCCCTAGATTTAAATTAACAATTAATTTAAACCATAGATAAACTTTTAATCTATTTAATTAATGATTAACTTTTAATCACTTAAATAATTGATTAACATTTAATCAATTTTTGAGCTTGTATTTCTTATGTGAGCATCTCCACAGATTACTCTGGGACATTCTTACCCAATGTTATCCCATTGACCCTAAACAAGAATTACATCGGCATTATAAGTGACGTGAGATATCCATGTTGTAATTGAATCTCAGTGTATGAACATTTAACCAATATGGATTCCGCTACATGAACTTTTTAATTCAATTTATCCTTCCAAATACATATCCCTAATGGGCTTTCAAGATTGACATACTATCTAACTCATAACCCATTGCACAACATCCGGGTTTCTAAGACTTATGATTAAGCCATGAGAAACAATTTCTCATGAAAAACATTTTCAGAAAATCATTTGACAAGTATAATATCTTTTAATAAAAGTATATTTCAAAACTTTTTTTGATTCCAAAGTCACCTGCGTAGGATTTGAACTTAATCAACTGTCTTACCCGGAACTTGGATAATCTCTCAAATTAATGAGTATGGATTTCTTGTTTGTAATTCATCATGACTCGAACAGCTTCCTAACTATCCAACTGTCACTATATCGTATTCCCTAAGTTAGAAAATACTTTGGTGGAATCAAAACAATCAGATCACTGCTCGGTCATAGATGAACTCATCAATTCTAAGGATCATCGAAACTGTTCAATGTGAATGAGAGACCAACTATCTGATAGTATGTTTATGCAAGAGGTCTCTCATTGAATGCAATCAATCAGTGTACATTTAAGCACCCATATGCTAATTTGTAGTCTCCACTACAATAGTTCGAGATAGAACTATATCTCAACTATTGAGAACATTTTAGCATTCTGGCAGCCATATAAGTGAAGTGCCCAGCTTCACCCATAGCTGTAACTATATATAAGGTATAAAGAACTGGAAAGTTATATCTGCCTGTGATAATCCAACCACATAACTTTTCTACAATATATCTTAAGGACCTTTTGTAGCACCCTGGACTTTTCTGTACTTACTGAATAGCACTTTCGTAGCAAATTGGCCTTTCACGTAGTCTAATTAATAAATAAGAGAGAAATTAAAAATTCTGAAATGTCAAAAATGTTCCTTTTCAAAAGACGAATCCAACGCAAGTTGAATCATCAAAATCCGACGAACGAGTCAAAAGATATGGCCAAAACGGTTGGGACCTATAGACCACCGATCGCTAGGGATCGATCGGTTCACAACCGATCGCTCGGTCATTTTTAGCAATCGATCGGTCCAAAACCGATCGATCAATAGCTATCGACTGGTTAACTTTTTTGTGTGGAAAATTTTTTCAGGGATGGTGTTTTTGACCGAGAGCTCAGTCAAGAACACTGGTCGATCGGTAAGCGACCGATCGCTCGGTCATAACCACCGGTCGCTTGGTCTATCATGTTTTGTAAAATTTTCATTAAGGTCTTTTTGGTCTTTTGGCCAGCACCCTTTGGTTTTATAAGCCTTGCTCGAGTTTTGGATCCCCATTCACTACACTTAAAGGTATTTGAGGGAGAGGGAGAAGAACCTAGGGTTTCAAGAGGCCTCTTTCCATTTGAGAAGGAGAATCAAGGGTTAAACACCCAAGATAATCCCAAAAGGCTTGGATTCATCAAACCCAACCTCAAGCTCGTGTGGTGTTCCCTTTCCAAGCTAGGGCAGCGATCCTACGACATTTTACAAGGGCTTTCTTCCCCAAATCAAGCCTTCTTCAAGCAAGGGTTCTTCCCTACTATTTGGGGGTTCTATTTCAAGGTTTCTTCAAGGTCAAGCCTCGATTTCAAGGTTAGTACACCCTACTAACTTCCTTAGCAATAAACTAGGTATTCTATTGTGAATGGTGACTCTAGATATTATGCTTTCTTTTCTTATGAAATGTATCATCTTCACTAAATATAAACAAGATAAGAAAAATGTATGAATGTGTAGATGGGATGTTGATTGTGGCGATTGGATGCCGTATGGATGTGTATGATGTGTGACATGGATAATGGTGGAAAGGCATTCTACAATAATGATAGAACCTTGATGTCTTGATGGAAAATATGCACTAAAAGATGAATGAAATAAATAAGGAATGTTGCACATTGTGTGTTTGACAAAATGCCTCAACATGGGTTAATTGAATTTAATGAAGAAAAAGGAAATAGAATTTTTGTAAGTTTTTTTATAAATGATAAATTGTTCAAATGCGCTACATGTCGTCTAAATTCTCATATGATTATGTTAAGAATTGAATTGCTACACTCATGTGATCCTCCAATTCAAGCATGTCATCATGTCCACTACAAATGCTACACACACGCACCCATGCATGCATGAACCGAGTTTTTCAAGAGTATATGCATATAATAAATCAAACAAGAAATCACTACATGTCAAGGAGGTTGGTAGCCTAGGGATGTGCGGGTACTAGCCTTTGGCTCACAAGAAAACAAAACAAGAACATGACAAGGGGGTTGGTAGCCCAGGGATGTGCGGGTGCTAGCCTCTGGCTCACAAGTAACTAAATAAAACAAGATACATGTCAAGGAGGTTGGTAGCCCAGGGATGTGCAGGTGGTAGCCTCTGTGTCGCGACCCAAAACCCACCCTAGGAGTTAGAGTGAACCTTGGACGACTAATCATGGCTTACATGACTTGCTTGACAAACCAACCTGTAAAACCCACAGAGCACATACAATAGAGGATATAAATAGCGGAAACGTACTCTAACATAACACAGCGGAAGACTAACAACCCTCTATGTATATACATACTTAGATTCAAGTTTATACAAAAGGAATCAATAAGAAAGTGCGGACATGCCCGCCAAAATACATGGATATAATCACTCATGCTCACCCACAGCTAATCCACTCAGAAACTACAACCACCTAATGATACTCCTCTACGCGAGGTTCCTCCAAAGGCTCCTCGACGTACTCCTCTTCCATCCATGGACCAGGAGCACAAACATCAAAAAGAGCAGCAGCTCCCTCAGAACCTGCCGACATAAGAAGTACGGTTGAGCATGGAATACTCAGCGGGTACTAAATACTAACCAACAATTATAGCATAAAAATGGCAATAAATAATCAGGAGCAATTCATATATGTCAAACGGAAACAATTCATATCATACAAGGAAGTACAGCAGTTTATAATCATGCTTGTAATTCGTAGAAAACCGATAATTCCTCTTGAAAACATTGTGCACTTGACTTGACTTGAAATATCTTTTCGTACTTGAAAGCTTGTCTTGTCTATCTTACTTAATTCTTGTATGTCGTGTCATGTCATGCATGCTTGCTTGTGATCATGTGACTTGTGAGATGCACTTGTGAGATGCCTTGAGAGGGAAGGGAGACCCTTCATTATGCAATGCACTTGCGAGGGAAGGGAGACCCTTCTTTATGATATGTATGTACTTGCGAGGGAAGAGAGGCCCTTCTTCATGATATGCACTTGTGAGTGAGGGGAGACCCCTCGTGGAATGTTGGTTCTTGTCTTCTTGTGAAAAGCGAGGTAAAACATATCGTAGGATATGTCCCACCTCTTAACCATTGTCCTTGAAAACTTCGATAAATCATGCCATGCATGCCGTGCTCGTGGGAACCGTGTACATACTTGCATTCAAATTTAAAGATGACATTTGGGTAATTTCACAACACATATAGCATCAAAGATTGAGCAATTCAATATTCATAGCATTTAGGGAAAGCAGGAAACACACTATCATAGGCCCTGGCAATATTCAGAATTTCTTAGGCATGCATTTCCTAATTCACAGCTCACTTTATTCACCTTGGCATTTCATCAAACATGGTGTGTTCATTATGGATTTACCCTACAACATGCTTTTCTAGATGGGTTTTACTCAAATCATACATGTATGTTCATTATTGGAACAATTCCCTTCCCCATTTGTTCATCACACACAACCATTGGCATCCAATCGCCCATTCCATCTCCATTCACCATTCACCATTTACCATTCTCCATTCACCATTCATCCATCTCACAGCACATGTGTAAATGAAAGAAAATCAAAAGAAAAGAAGGGAAAAGAGGAACTATAACAAAGAGGGTAGTAAGGAGTACCGACCTTGAAGAAATGAGGAAGAAACCCTCTTTCCAAATGACTGTGAGTTGCTGTCCTAGCTTGGAACACGAGCTTCGCACGAGCTTGGGCCGAGATCTTGAAGAAAACCGGACTGGGAGTGATCTAGGGTCTCAAAACCCTTTGATTTCTCTCCAAACTGGAAACCCTAGGTTTGGAATCGCCTTCTCCCCTTTTTCCTATTCTCTCAAACTTTCTAAGTGTCGAATGATGCCCTAAAGGCTCGGGTTAAACTCTTAAGGTAAGAGTGAACTGACAAAAGACCATAATACCCTTACTAAATTTATGTAAAAAACACGAGTGCCGAACTCATTGTGCTGTGAACAGTGCCAACTCGTGGTGCTGTGAACAGTGCCAACTCGTTGTGCTGTGAACAGTGCCAACCCGTGGTGCTGTGAACAGTGCCAACTCGTTGTGCTGTGAACAGTGCCAACTCGTGGTGCTGTGAACGGTGCCAACTCGTGGTGCTGTGAACGGTGCCAACTCGTGGTGCTGTGAACAGTGCCAACTCGTTGTGTTGTTGTCTTATGTACAGCGTGCTCGTGGTGCTGTACAACATACCCGTTGTGAGTTGTACAACGGACGCACAACGTATACATTAACAGAGCTAGAGCTAGGTCCTTAGCGCCTTCCGAGCTACGTCCTTAGCGCCTTCCGAGCTACGTTTGCCTGTATGTCCAGACTGTTTTGGCCATATCTTTTGACTCGTTCGTCCGATTTTGACGATTCAACTTGCGTTGTGTTCGTATTTCGAAAAGGAACATTTCTAACGATTCAAAATTTCTAATTTATTCCTCATTTATTAATTATACCTCTAAAAAGGCAGAATGACAATGGAAATGTCATGTATTAAGCATGAAAAAGTCTGGGGCTCTACATCCTCCCCCCCTTACAAAAAATTTCGTCCTCGAAATTCAGACACTACTTGCATTACAAACCAAAAAGAACATTACAAGTCATATACAGACTTCATACAGAAACTCATTCAAATAATTCTGGGTACTTTGCTTTGACTTCGGCTTCACGCTCCCATGTAGCTTCTTCCCGAGCATGGTGTTGCCATTGCATAAGAACTAAAGGGATTGTCTTGTTGCGAAGCACTTGATCTCTTCGATCCAAAATCTGAACCGGCTTTTCAATCAAGGTGAGGTCCTCTCGAATCTCCAACGGTTCCAAGTCTATGACATGCGAAGGATCCGCGATGTACTTCCGAAGCATAGACACATGGAAGACGTTGTGAACTGCGGCCATGTGAGGTGGGAGAGCTACACGATAAGCAACTTCACCAACCCGTGTGATAATCTCAAAAGGCCCAACATACCGAGGACTGAGCTTTCCTCGCTTGCCAAATCTCATGATTCCTTTGCTAGGAGATACTTTCACAAAAACTTGATCCCCTACTTGAAATTCTAAGTCTCTACGGCGCGTGTCCGCATAACTTTTCTGGCGATCTTGAGCGGCTTTCAATCGATCCTGAATGATCTTAAGTGTGTTTGCAGTTTGCTCAATCAACTCCGGACCAAGTATTTTCCTTTCTCCTACCTCATCCCAATAGAGAGGAGACCTACAACTTCGCCCATACAAGGCCTCAAACGGTGCCATTTGGATACTTGCCTGATAGCTATTATTATAGGCGAATTCAACCAAAGGCAAGTGCTCTTCCCAACTGCCTCTGAAATCCAACATACAAGCCCGAAGCATGTCTTCAATGATTTGGTTCACTCTCTCGGTTTGTCCATCCGTCTGTGGATGAAAAGCGGTGCAGAAATCAAGTCGGGAACCCATAGCTTCCTGAAAACTTTTCCAGAATCTTGATGTGAATCTTGGATCCCGATCTAACACAATACTGACTGGCACCCCATGTAGTCTAACTACTTCCTTGATGTATAGTGCAGCCAACTGACTTGAGTTGAAAGTAGTTCGGTAGGGTAAGAAATGAGCGGACTTTGTCAAACGATCCACTACTACCCATATCGCATCTGAGCCCCTTGCCGTCTTTGGCAAGCCAACTATGAAATCCATGGATATGTTCTTCCATTTCCACTCGGGAATCGGAAGGGACTGTAATAGACCTGCGGGCCGCATGTGTTCTGCCTTTACCTGTTGACACACTAAGCACCGTGCTACATATTCCGCAACCTCCCTCTTCATATTCCGCCACCAAAAGTGACTCTTGAGGTTTCGGTACATCTTTGTACCCCCTGGATGCACTGTGTACTTCGAACGGTGTGCTTCATCCATGATCTCTCGTCGAAGATCTGCGTTGGCCGGAACACACAACCTTCCTTTGAATGTGATAGCACCCCGACTACTGAGAGAGAAGTCCTCACTACCCTTAGCAACTTCCTTGTCCCGATAAGCCAACAATTCAGCATCCATGGCTTGATATTCTTGGATCAAATCTATAATGTACGGCCGAACCGTAACATTTGCCAAGGTAGGACCGCGGACAGAGTCATTCACACTGATGTCCAGATTTGCCAAATCTTCTAGTAGCTTCCATTCTTGAACCAACATGTGTGCTAACAACCCCAGAGGTCTTCTACTCAAAGCGTCAGCCACCACATTTGCTTTACCCGGGTGGTATTGAATGGTACAATCATAGTCTTTCAAAAATTTCATCCAACGCCGTTGCCTTAGATTCAGCTCATTTTGGGAAAAGAGATACTTGAGACTCTTGTGATCAGTGACCACATAGAACTCCACCCCATAAAGGTAATGACGCCAAACCTTAAGTGCAAACACGACCGCCGCAAGCTCCAAGTCGTGCGTGGGATAATTCTTCTCATGCTCCTTCAACTGCCTTGATGCATAGGCAATGACTTTCTTGTGCTGCATGAGTACACACCCAAGTCCAACGTGTGAGGCATCACAATACACCTCATACCCATAAGGTCCAGATGGCACAGTAAGGACAGGGGCTGTAGTAAGCCTCTTCTTCAGTTTCGTGAAACTGATCTCGCACTTATCACTCCATACAAACTTGGCGTTCTTCCTTGTCAGGTAAGTGAGCGGTGCTGCAAGGCTAGAGAAACCCTCTACGAATCTCCTGTAGTAGCCTGCCAATCTAAGAAAACTGCGTATCTCAGTAACACTCTTGGGCCTCGCCCAACTCATAACTGCTTCGATCTTCTTCGGATCTACCGAGATACCTTCTGCCGAAACAACGTGGCCTAGGAATGCCACCTCTTCCAACCAAAACTCACACTTGCTAAGTTTGGCCTATAGCTTGTGCTCTCTTAGCATTTCCAAAGCAAGGCATAGGTCGTGTGTGTGATCTTCCCATGTCTGGGAATAGACCAAAATGTCATCTACAAATACAATCACGCACCTATCAAGATATGGCCGGAACACCCAGTTCATCAAATCCATAAATGCTGCCGGCGCGTTCGTGAGTCCAAAAGGCATCACCAAGAACTCGTAGTGCCCATACTGAGTCCTGAAAGCAGTTTTGGGAACATCTTCCGCCTTAATCTTCAACTGGTGATAACCCGATCGAAGATCTATCTTCGAGAAAAATCTCGCTCCCTTCAACTGATCGAACAAGTCATCAATCCTAGGCAAGGGATACCTATTCTTCATAGTGACTTTGTTCAATTGCCTGTAATCGACGCACATCCGCATCGAGCCATCTTTCTTCTTAACAAACAACACCGGGGCACCCCACGGTGAGACACTTGGTCGAATGAAGCCAAGGCCTTGCAATTCCTCCAACTGAGTCTTTAACTCTTTGAGTTCAATAGGGGCCATTCTATACGGAGCCTTGAAAACAGGAGCTGTGCCTGGTGCAAGCTCGATCACAAACTTGATCTCCCTGTCTGGAGGCAATCCTGGCAACTCCTCTGGAAATACATCCAGGAACTCACTCACAACCGGAATAGTCGATGAGTCCTTTGCCTCGGGGTTAGCTAAGCTCAACGCCGCAAAACGAGCAATAGATCTACTTTTCAACCCGTGAAAGTGGAATGGTTTTCCTTCTACTGGCTTGAGAGTACCATTTTCTCAAAGCAAGCTACATGCCCATGATGTGCTGCTAACCAATCCATTCCCAATATAACATCAAAGTCCTGGAATCCAAGGACGATGAGATCAACCGCCAATTCGTGGCTCCCAACTTGGACCACACTATTTCCATACACTTTATCTGCCAATACTGTTTTGTCGAGAGGAGTCGAAATGGCTAACTCCAGTTCTAGCTGACTTGGCTCTACAGAAAAGCCTTCTGAAAAACTCGACGAGACAAACGAATGAGTAGACCCGGTATCAATCAACACTCGAGCCAAACACTCATTGACTAGTAGGGTTCCTGAAATTTTAACTAGCGGAGTTAATCCATGCATCAACAGTGTATACATGTAGGTATATATATACATATATAACATGCCAAGTACGTACACAATCAATTACTATTTAACAGTTCAATTCACGGATAATTAAATGAGCTACAACTGCGTACCTTGCACTACATCGTCATATGCAAGTGCATCACCCTCTGTCAAGGCAAAAACTCGCCCCTGGTTTGCCTGGAGAGACTGAGGCGTAGACCGGGTAGTCTGAGATGACGCCTGATATGATCCTGCTGGGCGTGCTGGTGGACTAATCCCCTGAGACTGGCCTGGTAAATACCGACTGGGGCAATCCCTGATCATATGGCCCTGGCGACCACAATGAAAACATCCACCCGATGCCCTTCGGCAATCCCCTGCCGGGTGCCTTCGGCCGCATAACGCGCAGACCTCGTGTGCATAAGTCGGAGGGGCCGGAGGTGGAGCATACCTCATCGTCTGAGGTGCAACAGGCCGTGGGGCTGGAAGAGCCTGAGGTCTCGGCGCCTGAGGCACATACTGCCGGGTAGCTGGAGGCGCATAAGATGGCCTCATCGGTGGTGCTGGCCACGCATACTGATAAGGACCAGTCCGGGCCCGGCTCTCTAGAGGTACTGGACCACTGGATTGGCCTCTCGCCAACTCCCCCTTCTTGGACACTGTCTCTGAATTGGCCTCGACCAATAAGGCCTTGTCTACTACCTCAGGGTAGGTAGCATCCCTGAAAACGGAAACCTTCTCCATAATCACATCCTTGAGCCCTTGCTCAAATCTTCTCACCTTCATTGCCTCAGTAGCAACCATATGAGGCGCAAATCTTGACAACTCCGAGAACTTGGCCTCGTATTGTGCCACCGACATCAAACCTTGTTCAAGGTTGATGAATTCTCTCTCTTTCTTTTCCCGTGCTCCAATCGGAAAATACTTCTTGTAAAAAGTATCCTTGAACTCTTCCCAAGTCCAAGGTAGACCCTGCATGGTAAAATCTCTCGTCCTCAATGCGGACAACCACCAATGGTGGGCTTCGCCCTCTACCATGAAAGCTGCCCATGTTACTCTCTCCTCCTCTGTAGGTGAGAGGACCGTAAAGATCTTCTCCATCTGGAGGATCCATGCCTCCGCAGCAAGAGGGTCCACAATCCCATGGAATGGTGGAGGCCTCAATCTCCTGAATGCCTCAACTCCAGCGGTACAATGTACTGGAGCTGCGGGCGGTGGAGTAGGTGCCGCCGACGATGGTATAGCTTGCCGAGCCGCCAGTATCGCGAGTGTCTCAGCAATAGAGCCTAAGACCTGAGAGAGGTCCGGCTGCTCATCCTCATCTCTGGAAGAAGATGAAGCTCTGGTGTGTGGTCCACGACCCCGCGTGCCCCGCCTCATGACTAAAGTCCTGAGAACAAAAGCATCACATGAGTCTCACTTGAAACCACAGTTTATTTCAATGTCGTTTCACAATAATTCAATTTGTATTAGTTGTATAATACTAATATACATCACACCAAGTCATCAGAGCATTCATCACATTATACTTATACTTTTGTGTTCTAGCGCACCTAGGACTCGTACTTGGTTGAAGCAACCATTTTGACTAAGACTAAAGTTTAGTCTTACACTTGGATCCAAGACTCTCTTCCGACTTACTTTCTTCCTAACTTGTTTCCTGACCTATGCTCTTGTCAAGCCGTGGTATAAGATTCTAAGTGACCCTAGAGACCTAAAGCCTAAGCTTTGATACCACTTCTGTCGCGACCCAAAACCCACCCTAGGAGTTAGAGTGAACCTTGGACGACTAATAACGGCTTACATGACTTGCTTGACAAACCAACCTGCAAAACCCACAGAGCATATACAATAGAGGATAAACGTACTCTAACATAACACAGCGGAAGACTAACAACCCTCTATGTATATACATACTTAGATTCAAGTTTATACAAAAGGAATCCATAAGAAAGTGCGGACATGCCCGCCAAAATACATGGATATAATCACTCATGCTCACCCACAGCTAATCCACTCAGAAACTACAACCACCTAATGATACTCCTCTACGGGAGGTTCCTCCAAAGGCTCCTCGATGTAATCCTCTTCCACCCATGGACCAGGAGCACAAACATCAAAAAGAGCAACAGCTCCCTCAGAACCTGCCGACATAAGAAGTACGGCTGAGCATGGAATACTCAGCGGGTACTAAATACTAACCAACAATTATAGCATAAAAATGGCAATACATAATCAGGAGCAATTCATATATGTCAAACGGAAACAATTCAGATCATACAAGGAAATACAGCAGTTTATAATCATGCTTGTAATTCGTAGAAAACCGATAATTCCTCTTGAAAACATCGTGCACTTGACTTGACTTGAAATATCTTTTCGTACTTGAAAGCTTGTCTTGTCTATCTTACTTAATTCTTGTATGTTGTGTCATGTCATGCATGCTTGCTTGTGATCATGTGACTTGTGAGATGCACTTGTGAGATGCCTTGAGAGGGAAGGGAGACCCTTCATTATGCAATGCACTTGCGAGGGAAGGGAGACCCTTCTTTATGATATGTATGTACTTGCGAGGGAAGGGAGGCCCTTCTTCATGATATGCACTTGTGAGTGAGGGGAGACCCCTCGTGGAATGTTGGTTCTTGTCTTCTTGTGAAAAGCGAGGTAAAACATATCGTAGGATATGTCCCACCTCTTAACCATTATCCTTGAAAACTTCGATAAATCATGCCATGCATGCTGTGCTCGTGGGAACCGTGTACATACTTGCATTCAAATTTAAAGATGACATTTGGGTAATTTCACAACACATATAGCATCAAAGATTGAGCAATTCAATATTCATAGCATTTAGGGAAAGCAGGAAACACACTATCATAGGCCCTAGCAATATTCAGAATTTCTTAGGCATGCATTTCCTAATTCACAGCTCACTTTATTCACCTTGGCATTTCATCAAACATGGTGTGTTCATTATGGATTTACCCTACAACATGCTTTTCTAGATGGGTTTTACTCAAATCATACATGTATGTTCATTATTGGAACAATGCCCTTCCCCATTTGTTCATCACACACAACCATTGCCATCCAATCGCCCATTCCATCTCCATTCACCATTCACCATTTACCATTCTCCATTCTCCATTCACCATTCACCATTCACCATTCATCCATCTCATAGCACATGTGTAAATGAAAGAAAATCAAAAGAAAAGAAGGGGAAAGAGGAACTATAACAAGGAGGGTAGTAAGGAGTACCGACCTTGAAGAAATGAGGAAGAAACCCTCTTTCCAAATGACTGTGAGTTGCTGTCCTAGCTTGGAACACGAGCTTCGCACGAGCTTGGGCCGAGATCTTGAAGAAAACCGGACTGGGAGTGATCTAGGGTCTCAAAACCCTTTGATTTCTCTCCAAACTGGAAACCCTAGGTTTGGAATCGCCTTCTCCCCTTTTTCCTATTCTCTCAAACTTTCTAAGTGTCGAATGATGCCCTAAAGGCTCGGGTTAAACTCTTAAGGTAAGAGTGAACTGACAAAAGACCATAATACCCTTACTAAATTTCTCTAAAAAACACGAGTGCCGAACTCATTGTGCTGTGAACAATGCTAACTCGTGGTGCTGTGAACAGTGCCAACTCGTTGTGCTGTGAACAGTGCCAACTCGTGGTGCTGTGAACAGTGCCAACTCGTGGTGCTGTGAACAGTGCCAACTCGTTGTGCTGTGAACAGTGCCAACTCGTGGTGCTGTGAACAGTGCCAACTCGTTGTGCTGTTGTCTTATGTACAGCGTGCCCGTGGTGCTGTACAACGCACCCGTTGTGAGTTGTACAACGGACGCACAACGTATACGTTAACAGAGCTAGAGCTAGGTCCTTAGCGCCTTCCGAGCTACGTTTGCCTGTATGTCCAGACTGTTTTGGCCATATCTTTTGACTCGTTCGTCCGATTTTGACAATTCAACTTGCGTTGTGTTCGTATTTCGAAAAGGAACATTTCTGACGTTTTGAAATTTCCAATTTCTTCCTCATTTATTAATTATACCTCTAAAAAGGCAGAATGACAGCGGAATTGTCATGTATTAAGCATGAAAAAGTCTGGGGCTCTACACTCTGGCTCACAAGAAAATGATACATGTCAAGCAGGTTGGTAGCCCAAGGATGTGTGGGTGCTAGCCTCTGGCTCACAAGTATACAAGTCAAAAATGAAACAAGAACAAGGCACGAATGCATGATTTTCACAAGCAAGACCGAGACATGAAAGAGGTTTCCGAACATGAGTTTACCAAGGTTTTCGCATTCATGCATGCACGTCAAGATAATTATGCTACTTCATGTTCCATGCTATTTATCTTATGCTTCTAGTATTACTTCAAATCAATATTTTGTATTGTGTTCACTGTTGTTATGCTTTCGCTATTGCTATGGTTAGCTAGTAGCTTGTGCTCATTGAGTATTTCATGCTCAGTCGTACTTTTATGTCGGCAGGTTCCATGGATGTCCTTGACCCTGCGCCTTGGGTCAAGGAAGAGTACGTAGAGGAGAGGGAGCCATCTATTCCATTACAGTCGCAAGTAGATAGAAACCTCGACGTGTGGCCGTACCTCGACTACTATTGAGAGGAGTGTCCGAGAGGGTTCTTTTGTATATTTTGATATTTTGATAGGTGGGCATGTCCACCTTTAAACTTGATATGTTTTGTATAAACTTGGAATACTATTTTGGAGTTTTAGAAGAAAAGAAAAGGTTAGTTCACGTTTCTGCACTCATGTTATAGCTTCTGCGCTCTGATTTTTATTGTTATTGCATCATGTTTATCTTGTTCATTACAGGATGGTTTGGCAGGTACACATCGTCACCTCTAAAGTATCCCTTAACTCCTAGGGGGCATTTTGGGGCACGACACCTTTATCGATATCTCATGTTGTATTGATCATCTCATGATCATGGTCAATTACCCATAATGAATACACAATAGATTAAGAAGAAGTCTTTATTAATCAAATTAATAAGAAAAACAACCTGAATGACTTTTCTGGGCATCATGTCTAACAAGTAGGAGGTATTAATGGAGAAACCTTGAGCGAATAGGATTTAAGTTCCTTTAGGCTTAAGCTTTAGATTCGTTATAAGTCTAGGTTATAATTGTTTTCAAGTGATACTTATGGTTCATTGTTTGCTTTCTAGACTTTTGTCATGAGGCGCAATATCCAAGGACAAAATTATTTAGTATTATTATTTTAAGTATGAAATCTCTATGATGGTTGTAGATATACCACTATATGTTACATGTTTGTACACTTTTTCAATACTCTTAGTTAAATATAACAATTAGGCAGCCTATAGGTAAATAGCTATGTAGCCCGTGTGTTGATCGATACAGGATGAACTTGTTCCTTCGCCGCATCTAGTTTTGTACAAGTCTTTCCTTCAACATCAAGCCATTTAGACCATGAATTGTCTATTGCCACACTGGTTGGCAGTGCAGCCATCACAAATAGGGTCCATCGCTATTGTGCAATTTGGATTGGGGAGCACAACATACCAACTAACCTAATCATTCTCGAATTCCAAGATTTTGATGTCATACTAGGAATGGGTTGGCTTTCCACTTACCATGGCCACATTGACTGTTTCGGAAAGAGGGCTAACTTCAAGCCAGTCGGTAAACCTATCTTTCATTTCAGAGGGTTGATAAATAAAGATCTAGCTCGATTCGCAGCACTGAGTCTTGCTACCACAGAGGCACAATGACCAAGGCTACTAATATCAGATATAATTTTAATTATTAAATCTCTATGATGATTGTAAATAATGTTATTATGTTACTATATGTGAAACATGATATGCTATATGATATATGATTGTGCACCTGATTGCAAAACTTAGTTATGTATAAACTTTATACACTTTACTGATTAATGAGTACCTAAAGCATGTGTTACAAATGACATGGGTTCAATGCATTCCTTCATTATTCCTCATGTTACTAAATATTTTCTTCATAACAAAGTCGACTTGATGGGGAACTCTTTGTTGCTAACCCGATTGATAGTTCAATGAGCACAAGCAAGGTACACCACGCTTGTGTCACCTACATTGGACATATGAGTTGTTCCTAAATCAATTTATGATACCAACAAAGTTGGATAGGTTTGTTAGAGAATAATTTTTTCACATCACTATATGCTAGGATAAGTTTTATATGACAAATAGTTGCACCTGTATTTCAAGTCCCCCACCCTGATACTACGGGGCCAAGATTTGTCCAGTCTGTATCTCCAACACCTAGGTTTGAGATATGTGGTCATTATAATAGGAGACATCAGCCAGGCGAATTCCTGATAATCACTGGAAGGTGCTTCTGTTGTGGAGATCGTAGACATCGGGTTAATGATTGTCCTCATCGTCCACAACAAGCCCAACCTCAGGGAAATAGGCCTCAAGATAGGAAAGTTCCTTAGTAGAGGCCTCCATAGGATCCAAGGCCGCAATAGCAGCTACCCCATCTGAACACTTAGGGTAGAATATTTTTCATTTTAGAGCAGGATGCCCAGGCATCTGATTGTTAGACATTATGCCCACAAAAGTCATTTAGATTGTTAGATTCTTATTAATTTGATTAATGAAGACTTCTTCTTTATCTATTGTGTATTCATTATGGATAATTGACCATAATCATGAGATGATCTATACGATATAAGATATCGATAAAGGTCCTTAGGATATATTGTAGGGAAGTTATGTGATTGGATTATCACAGGCAGATATAACTTTCCAGTTCCTTATACCTTATATAGTCATAGCTATGGGTGAAGCTAGGCACTTCACTTATATGGCTGCCACTATGCTAAGATGTTCTCAATAGTTGAGATGTAATTCAATCTCGAACTATTGTAGTGGAGACTATACATCAGCATATGGGTGCTTAAATAAACACTGACTGATTGCATTCAATGAGAGACCTCTTACATAAACATACTATTAGATAATTGGTCTCTCATTCATATTTGAAATTTATCCAGATCAATGATCTCTAAGACCTAGAGGGGGGTGAATAGGTCTATCTAATTTCTAACCAATTTTAATTTTTCAATTAATATGTTTAGAAATCAATGAACAATTCACTCAGACAATCCACACAAATCAAACACAGAAGATTTTTACGTGGAAAACCCTAACGGGAAAAAACCACGGGACCTTGTCCAGCAATAAACTTCACTATGAAAAGATATCAAGTACAAGACAAGACCTTACCAAAACAGAAACAACGTTCCTAGGTATAGACTCTTACTCTTGATTTTCACGAACCAGCAGGTTCGATCTCCACCGTAGCTGTAGAACCCCAGATCTTGATGGCCATGTACGACGAATGATATCATATACAAAAGCATGTAAGAATGTATTTATGGTGTATGGGTGTTTGGAATGAAATAGGCAAGAGTATAGAATACTCTTGAGTATTGACAAGGGTTATGCCTTGGCATACCCTCGACTCTAAATAGCCCTAGCGTTCACACCGCTCGTCGGAATCAAGCGATTCTTGGATTTTTGGAAAGGTAATTGAACCCTCTTCGGGGTTCATGTTGATCACTAGTCTTGGTTTTGAGTTGATGTTAGATCAAAAGACCGATTTCTGAAGTCGGGTCGGTTTAAAATCTGGATTGACGAAACCCAATTTCGGATCAGTCAGGTTTAGGGGAATAATGGTCCAAGAAAAAGGAAGAATTGGAAGTTCTGAAAAACATGAAAGTTGTTCTCCTTCAAAAGATGAATCCAATGCAAGTTGAATCGTCAAAATCGGACAAGCGAGTCAAAAGTTATAGCCGAGATACAAAAACGCAAAAATGCTGAAGCTTTCTGCAAAAGTTCCGATCGCTCGTAGGGACCCTACGAACGATCGTAGCGGAGCTACGAACGATCGTAGAGTTGCTACGATCGATCGTAAAGCCCCAGAAATGCTGGAAACTCTCGGGTGAAACTACGATTGATCATAGGAAGCTACGATCGATCGTAGAAGGCTACGATCGATCGTAAATCGCTACGAACGATCGTAGATACGCGATTTTACTTTCTTGGATGCGATTTTTTAGGGGTTTTTCACCCCTTACACTATAAATAGAAGACTTTAGGAGGGTTTTTGGGTTACCCTAAACCAAGGAGAGTTCCTAGAAAGAGAAGGAAAGGATCTTGAGCATTCCAAAGAGGGTTTTGCTTGAAACCAAGAAGAGCTTCAATCAAGGGTTGGATCTTCCCCAAATCAAGCTTGGATCATTCAAATCAAGTGAGGATTTCTCAAGGGGTTTCTTCAACCTAGAAATTGATCCAAAGAGGTTAGTAAACTACTATCTAGCCTTGTTATCATACAAAGATGATTCAAATAGGTGATTTTAATTCTATTATGATACAAATAGGAAGTGTGGAAATTTGGGTGAACTAGATCATGAATAAACAATCAAATAGGGTTTTACAAATTGGGGGTTTTTCAATAACAAGGATGAATATGGCTAAACTTGTAAGAAAATTGTAATACCTTTAAATGAACCATGATTTTAAGTATACTATGATGCAATGACAAACAAGGGATTTTGGGTGAACTTGATTATGTTCAAATAAGCAAATAAGGATTTAAGATGTTGGGGGTTTTCCAATAAAAGGGTGAATATGACTATAAGTACAAGTAAGTGTTAATATCCTCCATGGAACCATGATTTTAAGTGTGATATGATGAATTAGGCTTAGAAGTCATGATTGTTATGATGTGACGCAATGAATGAAATGTTCTACATTCTAGAATTGTTTAAGTATGTTATGATGCTAATATACCTTGTATGAACCATATGAGTTACTTAAGGTCTTCAAGTATACTATAATGATCATTATGCCTTGCATGAACATGTTTAATTAGTTAAAGCTTTCCACATAGATGTTATAATGCTCACAAGCACTCTACGCATGATAAGTATTGCACGACCGTGGTTTTTCTCATAAGCATGAATTTTCAAGAAAACATAAGAGGATTTTCAAAGGCATTCATAAGTAAGAAGCATACATGCATAAGCATAGACTAAGCCAAACTTTGGGTTGGCATTCTAAGATCGGTTACTCCACACTCACAAGGATCAAGTCTAGATCTTGCATGAACTCCACGGATCATAAGTCTCGCAAGGCTTTTCAAGAACTCATAAGAAACTCACAAGTCTAAGATCTTGCATATGTCTCCAAGGAGAACAAGCTCACAAGGATCATAAGCTCACAAGAAGCTCACAAGTACTCATAAGCTCACAAGAAGCTCATAAGCTCACAAGTACTCACAAGCTCACAAGAACTCTAAGCTCACAAGAACTCATAAGAAAACACGAGGCTCACAAGCATTCATAAGAACTCATAAGCATACATGAGAGGGTTTGTTTTCCATGAAAAGAACAATTTTTATGAAAGGTTTTTCCCGACGGGTTTTAAGCATGGATTTTGGTGATTTGTATTCTTTTACGCACTGTATAAAATATTGTGATTATGATAGCATTGTTAGCTAGTAGATTTTGCTCGCTGAGTATTCCATGCTCAGCCGTACATGTTTTTTCGGCAGGTACACGGACTCCATTTGACATCTGTGATCAGGGGCCCTGGATAGAGGAGGATTATGGCGAGGAGGAGCCATATATAGAGCCTCAGGATGAGGCAAATGACTTAGACCACTGGCCCTTTTAGAGTGATTACATAGAGAGAGAGAGAGAGTATTATCATTTTGTATTTTGATAGGTGGGCATGTCCACCTTTACTTTTGTGATGTATGTACAAACTTGGAATACACAGCATGTATAGAAAAGAAATTTTTGGATTACGCTTCTGCACATTGGTTTAAGCTTCCGCCTTATTCATGACTATGGTTGTCATGACTTGGATGTTATTACAGGATGGTTTGGTATCGGATATGGCACATCACGAGCCAAAGTATCCCTAACTCCCAGGGGGTATTTTGGGTCGCGACAGAGGTGGTATTAGAGCTTAGGCATTAGAGTCCCTAGGGTCACTTAGTACTCGATACCAGGATCAAAACAAGGCATTAGGATTGAGGAAAGAGTCGTATTCCAAGTATAGACTAATCTTTAGTCTTAGTCCATAACCGGTTGGAATCCGACCGAACTTAGTACCCTACGCTAGAACCACACATTGTATGATTATCTACTACAATGTATACCTTGATGTATTACTATCAATTACCTTATGAATTTGAAATGAGCTTGAAATTGTGATTGAGATGAAGTTGGTTTCCAAGTTAGACTCATGTTCTGCTACTGTTCTCAGGATTAACATGAGACATGGTAGTGGACGGGGTCGCGGTTACCAAACTCGGGGCAACAGTAATGGAGGAGACCCTCCCTCGGGTGATGATGAACCCGATATATCTCAGTTGTTAAATACTATGGTGGAGACCATCACCATGCTAGCAGCCCGACAACCCGTTTCTACTACTGCGTTGGCACACCCACCTCCTCCACATCACACCTCGGGACTCGAGGCATTCCGAAGGCTACATCCACCTACCTTTTATGGGACCACCGACCCCATGGTTGCAGAGGCGTGGATTATGCAACTGGAGAAAATATTCCGTGCTCTTCGTTGCACCGACGAGCAAAGGGTAGATTGGGCTGCCTTCATGATGGAAGGAGAAGCCGACCATTGGCGGAGAGCGGCGTTGAGACAGAGAGACACCGCCAGGGCAGGAGAGCCGTGGACTTGGGGTGAATTCCTTGATGCCTTCTATGGGCAGTACTTTCCCAAGATTGTTAAGCAACAGAAGGAGATGGAGTTCATGTCCCTAGTGCAAGGGAATATGAGTGTGGCCGAGTGTGAGGCCAAATTCGTTGAATTATCCCGATTCGCACCACACTTGATCACAACGGAGGAGATGCGAGTCCGAAAATTTGAGAATGGGTTGAAGCCCTTCATCAAGGGTCGAGTCTCCATTCTTCAAGTGGAGTCTTGGAGAGAGATTGTGGGGAAGGCAAGGATTGCCGAAAAGAACTCAGAGGAGTTTCTTAAGAGAAGAGAGGGTGGCTTCGGGAGAGCCATGCAGAAGGTCAGTCTAGTGGCTCAGCACCACTGGAGAAGAGGGCCAGGATTTCCCAGTACCCACCTCCTAGGCCTACACAGACGCAGAGGTCTTCGTTTGCATCACCAGTGCCTCGCCCGACTACTTCACAGGCACCTCGGCCCGCTTTTTCTCAGGGCACCAGATATGTACAGCCGTCACCCTCTTCATCCTTTAAGGAGTGTGACTATTGTGGTCGGAGACACCCGGCTGGAGAGTGTCGGAGAGCATCGGGAGGATGTTTCCATTGTGGCGAGCAGGGCCACATAATTAAAGATTGCCCACGCCGACAGTCACGGGCTCAGCCTCAGGGGAGCAAGCCCCCAGTTCGGCAGACTTCTCAGCAGGGGTCTTCAAAAGCTTCGGCATCTAGACCCGCAGGGCCCACTCAGACCACACAGCAGCCTCGCCAGGCAAACAGAGGCCGGGTCTTTGCCTTAACAGAATGGGACACACGGGCATTAGACGATGTTGTGCAAGGTACGCGAGAATTTCTAAAGTGTTCAAGTATGAAATGATGAGTGCTATAAGTATACGTATAATCACTTGTATGTCATGCTACCTATACTCTATGTATGTTGCTGAAAACCGCTGATATAGTTAATTACAATGCACAGGCGTATTGCTACTGAACGAGTGTCTAGCTCGTGTGTTGATCGACACGGGATCGACACATTCTTTTGTATCGCCAAGCTTTGCCAAAGGTTTTGAGTCTAAGCCGAGTCGCCTACGTCACAAGTTAACCATTTCGACTCCGCTTGGCAAGTCAGTTGGCACAGACTAAGGATATCGGAATTGTATAGTTCAAGTCGGGCAGTATGAATTGCCGATTGATCTAATCATCCTTGAGTTCCAGGACTTGGACTTCGATGTTATTCTCGGGATGGATTGGCTAGCTGCACACCACGGGCATGTGGCTTGTTTTGAGAAGATGGTGAAGTTCAAGCCAGAAGGCATCAAGCCATTCCACTTTCATGGACTTCGGAGGAGAGATATAGCCCGTCTAACAGCTCTAAGTCTTGCAATTCTGGAGGCACGAGACTCCTCAGCCATACCGGTTGTGAGTGAGTATTTGGATGTGTTTCCCGAGGAATTACTAGGGTTACCTCCAGATAGGGAGATAGAATTTGCAATAGAGCTTGCTCCTGGAACGGCTCCAATTTCTAAGGCTCCGTACAGGATGGCCCCTATTGAACTGAAGGAATTAAAGGAGCAGATAGAAGAGTTGCAACGGCTTGGTTTCATCCAACCAAGTGTGTCACCGTGGGGAGCACCGGTACTCTTTGTGAAGAAGAAGGATGGGTCGATGAGGATGTGCATCGACTATAGACAGTTGAACAAAGTCACCATCAAGAATCGATACCCCTTGCCACGAATAGATGATTTGTTCGACCAATTAAAAGGAGCAAGGTTCTTCTCCAAGATTGATTTGCGGTTCGGCTATCATCAGTTGAAGATCAAGGCCGAAGATGTGCCAAAAACTGCCTTTAGGACTCGGTACGGGCACTACGAGTTCCTAGTTATGCCTTTTGGTCTAACAAATGCACCGGCGGCGTTCATGGATTTGATGAACCGGGTATTCAAGCCTTATCTCGACAAATGTGTTATCGTCTTTGTCGATGACATCTTAGTATATTCTCCGACCAGGGAGGATCATGATCGAGAGCATAAACTATACGCCAAGTTGAGTAAGTGCGAATTTTGGTTGGAGAAGGTGGCGTTCCTTGGCCACGTAGTATCTGTTGAGGGTATTTCAGTAGACCCAGCAAAGATAGAAGCGGTGATGAAATGGGAGAGACCCAAAAGTGTTACCGAGATACGCAGCTTCCTCGGTTTAGCAGGATACTATAGGAGATTCGTAGATGGATTCTCCAGCTTAGCGGCACCGCTCACATATTTGACACGGAAAAATGCTAAGTTCACTTGGAGCGATAAGTGTGAAGCGAGCTTCACGGAGTTGAAGAAGAGGCTTACTACTGCCCCCATTCTCACAGTGCCGTCTGGGAGTGGAGGTTTCGTGGTTTACAGTGATGTCTCGAATGTTGGGCTAGGATGTGTTCTTATGCAGCGCGGGAATGTCATCACCTACGCTTCCCGGCAATTAAAAGAGCATGAAAAGAACTATCCTACTCACGATTTGGAGTTGGCCGCGGTGGTTTTCGCATTAAAGATTTGGCGGCATTACCTTTATGGGGAAGAGTTTGATATTTTCACGGATCATAAAAGCTTAAAATACCTATTTTCCCAAAAGGAGTTGAATATGCGACAACGCCGATGGATGGAATTCTTGAAGGACTATGAGTGTTCGATCCAGTACCATCCGGGCAAGGCTAATGTAGTGGCAGATGCTTTGAGCAGGAAGTCCACTGGGCTTGTAGCACACATGATGGTGCAAGAGTGGAAGTTGTTGGAAGATGTTTCTAACCTTGATATTAGTTTCAGCCTTCCTACCTCTGGGCCAGTGATGGCTAATGTCACAGTTAGGCCTTACATATGGGCCATGATCCGAGAATTACAAGAGTTGGATGCCGAACTACTGGCCTATAGAGACAAGTCGGTTTGCGATGGCAGTAAGGATTTTGCAGTGCAAAGTGATGGGACAATCACATTCAAGGGAAGGATATGTGTTCCAGCCGATGAGAAGCTCAAATTAGAAATCTTAGATGAAGCTCACCGGTCTAAGTACACTGTGCATCCTGGCGGTACAAAGATGTATCGGAACCTCAAAGGACATTTTTGGTGGCGGAACATGAAGAGGGAAGTTGCCGAGTATGTGTCAAGATGCTTGGTATGCCAACAAGTGAAGGCCGAGCATATGAGGCCAGCAGGGCTTTTACAATCCCTCCCTATTCCCGAGTGGAAATGGGAGAACATCTCCATGGATTTCATCACTGGGTTGCCAAAAACGACAAAGAAATCGGATGCAATATGGGTAGTGGTTGATCGTTTGACAAAATCCGCCCATTTCTTGCCTTATCGGACTACGTTCAACTCGAACCAACTTGCAGAATTGTACCTCAAAGAAGTGGTTCGGTTGCACGGGGTGCCAGTCAGTATCGTGTCAGACAGGGATCCAAGATTCACTTCCAGGTTCTGGAAAAGCTTTCAGAGCGTTATGGGTTCCCGTTTGGACTTTAGCACCGCCTTTCATCCTCAGACAGATGGACAGACCGAGAGGGTGAACCAGGTTATAGAGGACATGCTCCGAGCTTGCATGTTGGACTTCAAAGGCAGTTGGGAGGATCACTTGCCATTGGTGGAATTCGCCTACAATAACAGCTATCAGGCGAGCATCCAAATGGCTCCTTTTGAGGCCTTGTATGGTCGAAGTTGTAGATCTCCCCTATACTGGGATAAAGTTGGAGAGAGAAAGATATTGGGCCCGGAATTGATTGAACAAACCGCGAATAAAGTCAAGATCATCAGAGAGAGATTAAAGACGGCTCAGGACAGGCAAAAGAGCTATGCCGACACCCGTAGACGAGATCTTGAGTTCCGTATTGGCGATATGGTATTTGTGAAGGTTTCACCGACAAAGGGTGTTATGAGGTTTGGCAAAAGAGGAAAGCTCAGCCCGAGGTATGTTGGTCCATTTGAAATTATCACCCGAATTAGTGAAGTTGCATACCGGGTTGCTCTACCCACTCACATGGCGGCGGTTCACAACATATTCCATGTATCTATGCTTCGGAAATATATTCTGGATCCTTCTCATGTGATCGACCTTGATACGCTAGAAGTCCGAGAGGATCTCACTTTGGTGGAAGAGCCGGTTCAAATTTTGGACCGTAGGGATCAAGTCTTGCGCAATAAGGTCATCCCCTTGGTTCTTGTTCGATGGCAACACCATTCACGAGAAGAAGCTACATGGGAGCGCGAAGCGGAAGTGAGGAAAAAATATCCTAATTTGTTTGAGTGATGTTTATGTAATTTTGTTCTTTATAATCTCTATGTATCGTTCCAATTTCGAGGAAGAAATTTCTGTAAGGGGGGGAGGATGTAGAACCCCGGATCTTGATGGCCATGTACGACGAATGATATCATATACTAAAGCATGTAAGAATGTATTTATGGTATATGAGTGTTTGGATTGAAATAGGCAAGAGTATAGAATACTCTTGAGTATTGACAAGGGTTATGCCTTGGCATACCCTCGAATCTAAATAGCCCTAGCGTTCACACCGCTCGTCGGAATCAAGCGATTCTTGGATTTTTGGAAAGGTAATTGAACCCTCTTCGGGGTTTATGTTGATCACTTGTCTTGGTTTTGAGTTGGTATTAGGTCAAAAGACCGATTTCTGAAGTCGGGTCGGTTTAAAATCTGGATTGACGAAACCCAATTTCGGATCAGTCAGGTTTAGGGGAATAATGGTCCAAGAAAAAGGAAGAATTGGAAGTTGTGAAAAACATGAAAGTTGTTCTCCTTTGAAAGAAAAATCCAACGCAAGTTGAATCGTCAAAATCGGACAAGCGAGTCAAAAGTTATAGCCGAGATACAAAAACGCAAAAATGCTGAAGCTTTCTGCAAAAGTTGCGATCGCTCGTAGGGACCTTACGAACGATCGTAGCGGAGCTACGAACGATCGTAGAGTTGTTACGATCGATCGTAAAGCCCCAGAAATGCTGGAAACTCTCGGGTGAAACTACGATTGATCGTAGGAAGCTACGATCGATCGTAGAAGGCTACGATCGATCGTAAATCGCTACGAACGATCGTAGATACGCGATTTTACTTTCTTGGATGCGATTTTTTAGGGGTTTTTCACCCCTTACACTATAAATAGAAGACTTTAGGAGGGTTTTTGGGTTACCCTAAACCAAGGAGAGTTCCTAGAAAGAGAAGGAAAGGATCTTGAGCATTCCAAAGAGGGTTTTGCTTGAAACCAAGAAGAGCTTCAATCAAGGGTTGGATCTTCCCCAAATCAAGCTTGGATCATTCAAATCAAGTGAGGATTTCTCAAGGGGTTTCTTCAACCTAGAAATTGATCCAAAGAGGTTAGTAAACTACTATCTAGCCTTGTTATCATACAAAGATGATTCAAATAGGTGATTTTAATTCTATTATGATACAAATAGGAAGTGTGGAAATTTGGGTGAACTAGATCATGAATAAACAATCAAATAGGGTTTTACAAATTGGGGGTTTTTCAATAACAAGGATGAATATGGCAAACTTGTAAGAAAATTGTAATACCTTTAAATGAACCATGATTTTAAGTATACTATGATGCAATGACAAACAAGGGATTTTGGGTGAACTTGATTATGTTCAAATAAGCAATAAGCATGTAAGATTTTGGGGGTTTTCCAATAAAAGGGTGAATATGACTATAAGTGCAAGTAAGTGTTAATATCCTCCAAGGAACCATGATTTTAAGTGTGATATGATGAATTAGGCTTAGAAGCCATGATTGTTATGATGTGACACAATGAATGAAATGTTCTACATTCTCAAATTGTTTAAGTATGTTATGATGCTATTATACCTTGTATGAACCATATGAGTTACTTAAGGTCTTCAAGTATACTATAATGATCATTATGCCTTGCATGAACATGTTTAATTAGTTAAAGCTTTCCACATAGATGTTATAATGCTCACAAGCACTCTACGCATGATAAGTATTGCACGACCGTGGTTTTTCTCATAAGCATGAATTTTCAAGAAAACATAAGAGGATTTTCAAAGGCATTCATAAGTAAGAAGCATACATGCATAAGCATAGACTAAGCCAAACTTTGGGTTGGCATTCTAAGATCGGTTACTCCACGCTCACAAGGATCAAGTCTAGATCTTGCATGAACTCCACGGATCATAAGTCTCGCAAGGCTTTTCAAGAACTCATAAGAAACTCACAAGTCTAAGATTTGCATATGTCTCCAAGGAGAACAAGCTCACAAGGATCATAAGCTCACAAGAAGCTCACAAGTACTCATAAGCTCACAAGAAGCTCATAAGCTCACAAGTACTCACAAGCTCACAAGAACTCTAAGCTCACAAGAACTCATAAGAAAACACGAGGCTCACAAGCATTCATAAGAACTCATAAGCATACATGAGAGGGTTTGTTTTCCATGAAAAGAACAAGTTTTATGAAAGGTTTTTCCCGACGGGTTTTAAGCATGGATTTTGGTGATTTGTATTCTTTTACGCACTGTATAAAATATTGTGATTATGATAGCATTGTTAGCTAGTAGATTTTGCTCGCTGAGTATTCCATGCTCAGCCGTACATGTTATGTCGGCAGGTACACGGACTACAATTGACATCTGTGATCAGGGGCCCTGGATAGAGGAGGATTATGGCGAGGAGGAGCCATATGTAGAGCCTCAGGAGGAGGCAAATGACTTAGACCACTGGCCCTTTTAGAGTGATTACATAGAGGGAGAGAGAGAGAGAGTATTATCATTTTGTATTTTGATAGGTGGGCATGTCCACCTTTACTTTTGTGATGTATGTACAAACTTGGAATACACAGCATGTATAGAAAAGAAATTTTTGGATTACGCTTCCGCACATTGGTTTAAGCTTCCGCCTTATTCATGATTATGGTTGTCATGACTTGGATGTTATTACAGGATGGTTTGGTATCGGATATGGCACATCACGAGCCAAAGTATCCCCAACTCCCAGGGGGTATTTTGGGTCGCGACAGTAGCAGCTTCGGTTCCACACTGACCAAATCTTCTCAAGCTGCTTCAAAACTACGATCACACACGATCGATCTCCTTTCACGAAGGCTCCGGATCAAACACCGGACACACACACAAGGTGTAGGGTTGTGAATCAATTTAGGAAATTTTAAACCCTAGAGGGATCTCATATAGATCTGAGATCACACAATCCAAGATCAAAGGTTTAGATCTATACTTGCATTCTCTAGGATCAAAGAAAGAGGAGAGATCAACAAAGATCTAATAAGAACAATAGGAAAAAACCCTAGAAGAGTTTCTCAGACCTCTACTCTTTCAAAAATAAACAGAGATACGAATTAGGTCTCCAAAAATTTGTTTATATAGGGTTTTAAAAAAGAATCCAGAAAAATAAAAATTCTTTTTACGGGGACCGATCGATCGGTGCTCATTACCGATCGCTCGGTCCAAAACGGATCGCTCGGTTCTCATGACCGATCGCTCGGTTAAAAATCATCTCTCTGGAAAAATACCCCATACAAAATTTTTGTCCAGTCGATAGCCACCGATCGCTCGATAGGCCACCGATCGATCGGTTCAGACAGAATTTTTTCAATCCATATGTCTTTTCATGTTTATCTGATTCAACTAAGATCAAACAACTTTGTTAGGTTTAAAACTATCCTCCTAGGTATGTTTAGAGTTATCTAAGTCAAATCCAACCTAGGTAGGGGTCTCTAAGTCCATTACCTTTCTAGATCCAAAGTAGGAGCTTTTTCTTCACTTTCTTCAATCTTCTTTAAGCTTTAGCTCTTCTCTTCTGACAAGTTGAACATGACTCGACGACTCGACTCACATGACCTATCTAATGATCACGGAATTTGTCAACACCTATTTAGGGATTTACAATCTCCCCCTTTGGCAATTCCGGGGCAAAACAAGACTAACTCATATACTAGGTTCAAATTTTCCCAAATGATTCAAAAATGGAAAATTGACCTTTACATGACTCAAAAATAATTACATGACTTTTGACATGTTAGCTTGTCATGATTCACCAAACTTAGAACCTGTTTGCCTGCACATGCTAAATCAAAAACCTGTGAAGCATGGGAAATAAAATATGGGAAATATCCATAACATGTTAAGTATGTTTCCATAACATCATCCACACAATTATCATCCACGTCCACAAAATCATCATATCCATGTGTTATCATGCACTCTCCCCCTTTTTGGCTCGAAATGCCAAAGGCGGACTAATAACAATAAAATTAACGCATAAACACAAATGAGATGAGATATAAGAAACCATCCAAATGCAGAAATCCATAACAAGTTAAAACATCCAAATAGATTTGTACTAAGTACAACCAAGACAAAATACATCGAAATGTCAAACAAAAACTAGAACTAAGATAAACTCCAAAATATACACATGAACCAGAAGGAGTTTCTATCCTAGTACATCAATCTAACTATCACTCCTGCTCATCATCAGAAGTGAGCTGGGACTCATAGTAAGCTCGAAAATCCTGAACATCTCTCTGTACGCCCAGCACTGCTGCATCCAGTGATCCAAGTCTGCCACGGATCTCTGTGGTGAACCCCTGGTGAGATGAAATATGTGTTGAGAGATCCGTCTGCATCTCTCTCATCATCCTGGCAAGATCATCCATAGTGGCCGGAGGAGGACGAGATGACCCAGCACCAACTTCTGCTCCCTCCTCTGTATCTCGAACTGAGGCATGTGAAAAACTCTGAGCTAGGGTCTTTTTGTTGATTGGACCCTTAGGAACTCGAGTAGGAACACCAGGAGGAGCGATAACTCCTTGAGAACCAAGAAGTTTAGTGATGAGTGAACCAAATGGTAGGGCTCCAACTGTTGTAACAGTTTGATGGGCTTGGATCATCAAGTTAATGATGTGAGCGGCAAGATCAATATCACGCCCACGTAGAAGACTAAATAGAAACCTAGCTCTATCTTCCCTAAGGTCCGAAGTATGAACCTTTGGATGGATATTTGCACTCATAACTAGGTTTACTAGTCTAGCATTCTTAGTGAGTTTCGCCACTTCAATAAGAGACCCAACCCAAAACGTAGGAGTACCACAAAGAAAGGTAACAACATGTTCCATGGTGTCTTTATCCTCATCACTCTTATAATTATAAGGATAATATGCATTTGGAACTCGAGGACAGCCAAGGAATTTAGAAATCAAATCAGCATTTATGACAACAGATTGTTCTAATGCTCGAGATTTGAATGACCATTTTTTATGGTTGATTTCAGAAAAATTAGAGTAAAATTCCCTAACTAACTGGACAGAAGCAGGACCGGATAAGGTAAGTATACCTTCCCATTTACGATCTGAAATGAGTTTAGGATGATAATAATCACCAAAATCGGCAATTTGAATGTCCCTTTCAACCATTACACATTTCTTGTTAAAATACTCACTATAGAGTTGAGCAGCAGTAGGACTTATGAACTGGGATAACTGACTGGACTGGGAAGATGAAGCTTTACCTTTATTTTTCCGAGTTTTATCAGCCAAATATTTTTGTCGATTCTCAGTTGTAGAATCTATCATTCTACGAATTGGCCTGTCCCCAATTGAAATACCATGCCCTATTGGAGTGAAAGTAAAAGGCTCTTGGTTTTGCTCATCTTCAGGAGGGTACTCTTGGTTGTTGAGGACCAACCTCCGGCGTTTGGGAACGCCAGACATGAGATAGGCCAGAAGGATTAAGGACAAAAGGAAAGCCATGGATGAACAGTCGAAGCCCTAGATGAGAAATTCAACCTATATGCAAGAAAACATACAAGGCTTACCTTTTTGATTCTTGGGAAACCCTTAGAGTTGAATGGAATGACCGTAGGAAGGATTTGGAGGAGAGGTAACCGAGAGATCGCTCTAGAGTTCGGAGATGAAGTGAATAGAAAAAATAGAAATGAGGGTTTTATAACTCTGTTCACGAATGACCGATCGATCGGTCTTTAACACCGAGCGATCGGTGGTCTGAAAAATTTTCAAAAATTTTACTTTTAAAACCATTTCTCCCCCTCAACCAACGATACATTAAAAACTCATTTTCACCTCAAAATAACCAATTCACCAAAAAATTTGCAATAATTGATTTCATTAAAATCATAAAGAATAATCACCCAAGAATTGATATATCAAGTACAGTCATAAACAAGGATTATGTAAACAATAATTCATTTTCACCGGTGATTAAATATGGTATTTGCATCAAATTCACAATCAGAGTCAAGAAACAATTAGAAGTAATGTGAGTGTGAAATCAAAATTCATTACTTGACTCTTTGAATTGGTTTCCTTCCTTAAGCTAGATTTTGACATTATAGCTCAAATGGGACTCTAAAATTTTCAAAAACTAGTTTTAAAACCAATAAACATCCATACTTATATAATGAGCAATTTTTACCCCAAATTTGACTAACAAATTTATTTCATTTCTTTTTCAGTCAAATTGTACTCATTTTGAAAATTCTTTTTGGAGTACACATATATAGTTTTTAGCACATTGGTGACTTTCACTCAAGTGAGAAGGTAGCTCTTTCTAATGACAGTGGGGGCTTTCACACTAGCAATCCATATAGATACCTACTGTTTGTCTAGGTAGCCATTACTCACTGTTTGCATTCACTAGTAGCTATCACACAAACTCACAGGTAGTCCTCTCCATGTCAATAATTTTTATAACTAGGGGGCTCACCTTATGGAATTTTTTATGACATTGGTTATACTAGATTTGATTAATCTAGGGAACCATATGGTATAATATCAGAACCTTTAAATAGGAACTAATACCATCTAAAGAATCAGTCAGAGTGCATGTGCAATAGATAACATCTTTGTTTACTCAACTCTAACTGAGATTAGTTAGCATGACCAAATTCAATCACAAGATCAAACCAACAGTTGACCTATCCTAATTTATCCAATCCTATGAAATATTTATCCTTGCATTATATGTTCAAATATGATTTCAAAGAAATAACTTTAAGCAAAATGATTGGAAAGAAGGTCATACATACACATTATTTTTTGCAATATATTTTTTTTTTTTAAAATTTTTTGAATGTTTTTGGATTTTTATTAATTAAAGAAAATAACAAAAAAAAATAGCTCTATGACATAAATAGAACATGAAGAACACATAGGCTATGAAACAAGTACATCTTTACTCAACTCCGCACAAACCTATGGATTTCCTAAGGAGTTCAAACCTAAGGGAATCTAAGGGTTTTGTTAGAATGTCCGCAAATTGATTCTCTGTTTGGACATACTCTATAGACACAATCTTTTGCTCAACAAGATCACGGATGAAGTGATGTCTAATGTCTATGTGTTTTGTGCGAGAATGTTGAACGGGATTTTTGAAAATATTGATAGTACTTGAATTATCACAATACACAGTCATAGTGCTCTGTTCAATCTCGTAATCATTCAACATCTGCTTCATCCACAAAAGTTGAGTGCAACAACTGCTAGCTGCTATGTATTCAGCTTCTGCAGTGGACAATGAAATTGAATTCTGCTTTTTGCTAAGCCAAGCAACTAAGCAGTTTCCAATATAGAAACATCCTCCAGAGGTGTTTTTCCTATCATTAGCATTTCCGGCCCAATCGGCATCGGAATATCCAACTATCGTGGCATTTGTATCAAAAGAATACAAGAGTCCAAATGATAGAGTTCCACTCACATATCGAATGATACGCTTAACTGCAATTAAGTGAGACTCTTTTGGGCTCGCTTGATAGCGGGCACATGCACCAACACTAAAGGCTATGTCAGGTCTAGTAGTAGTTAGGTAGAGTAAACTACCAATCATGCTTCTATAAGAAGTTTGATCAACATCTTTGCCTGACGCATCTTTACTAAGTTTTGTAGTAGAACTCATAGGAGTTCTTACATGCTTAGCAGAGCTCATGCCAAATTTCTTCACTAGATTTTTAGCATATTTGATTTGAGATACTGAGATCCCAGAATCCAATTGCTTGATCTGAAGACCAAGGAAGAAACTTAGCTCACCAACCATGCTCATTTTAAATTCATTTTTCATTTGTTCAGCAAATGAAAGAGCATGTAAGTCTAATGTGGAACCAAACACTATGTCATCAACATATATCTGGGCGATGACAATATCACCTTTCACATTCTTTATGAAAAGGTTTCTGTCTACTCCCCCTCTCAAAAATCCGTTTTCCAAGAGATAAGTAGTCAGCCTCTCATACCAAGCTCTTGGAGCTTGCTTTAAACCATAGAGGGCCCTTTTTAGTCGATAAACTTGATCAAGGTGATGTGGATCTTCAAACCCTTTTGGTTGTTTCACATTGACTTCCTCATGTAGAATGCCATTCAGAAAGGCACTCTTAACTTCCATTTGAAAAAGTTTGAATTTCATATGGCAAGCCACAGCTAGAAGAATTCTAATTGATTCTAGCCTGGCTACAGGAGCAAACGTTTCATCGAAGTCAATACCTTCAATTTGGGTGTATCCTTGTGCAACTAACCTAGCCTTATTTCTTATGATAGTACCTTTTTCATCAGATTTATTCTTAAAAATCCATTTGGTACCAATCACATTTGTATTGTTAGGCCTAGGTACTAAATACCAAACATCATTCCTAGTAAACTGAAGTAACTCTTCTTGCATTGCATTTATCCAATTATCATCTGCAAGAGCTTCAGCTACATTCTTGGGTTCAAAAGATGAAGTATAGCAAATGTAGCTAACTTCATTTTCAATTTGTTTCCTCGTTCTCACTCCACTTTCAACATCACCAATTATATCAGTGGGGGTGTGAGGACTCATGACCCTAGAATGTGTAGGTTTTGATGGAGATGATTGCTTATTTATAGGTGGAGTTGAAACAGTTTCAACATTTTCATATTCAGCACTTTCATCATCTTCAAGTTGCACAGTTTCAACACCGGAGTCATCCACAACTACATTTATGGACTCCATAATCGTGAAGTTCTCAAGTTATACACTCGATAAGCTCTACTGTTGGTGGAATATCCAAGAAATATCCCTTCATCACTCCGGAATTCAAATTTGCCCAGTTGCTCTCTATCCTTAAGGATATAGCATTTACTTCCGAATTCTCGAAAGTACTTGACACTAGGTTTCTTGTTATTCCACAACTCATATGGGGTTTTCCTTGTTCCAGGTCTTACAAAAACTCTATTAACTATATAGCAAGCAGTGTTAACTGCCTCAGCCCAGAAATGAGAAGCTAGATTGTTGTTATGAAGCATAACTCTAGCCATCTCTTGGAGAACCCTGTTCTTCCTCTCTACTACACCATTCTGTTGAGGTGTAATAGGTGCAGAAAATTCATGTTTGATACCCGACTCATCACAAAAGTCGTTGTACTTAGAGTTTTCAAACTCCTTTCCATGATCACTTCGAATTCGAGTGATTGGGCATCTTTTCTCATTTTGAATTTTCAAGCAAATATTTTTGAAATTGTCAAAAGCATCGGATTTCTCTCTTATAAATGCCACCCATGACATTCTTGAGAAATCATCAACCATGACTAGGATGTATCGCTTTCCACCTAGACTTTCAGTTCTTGTAGGACCCATTAGATCCATATGAATTAATTCCAGTGGATATGAAGTAGCAATACTTGAAGTCTTCTTATGTGGGGTACTAATTTGTTTACCAATTTGGCATGGCCCACACACAGCAGTAGAAGGCTTTCCTAGTTTGGGAACACCTCTTACAAGTTCTTGCTTAGAGATTTTACATAGGTCTTTGAAGTTCATGTGACCTAGTCTTCGGTGCCATAAATCAACCTCCTCAATTTTAGTCTTATAACAGACATTTGAGGAATTAGGACTGGGAATTAAGCCGTAGCAATTGTCAGTGGTTCTCAACCCTTTTAGAACACACTTACTGTCGCGACCCAAAACCCACCCTAGGAGTTAGAGTGAATCGTGGACGACTAAATCATGACTTACATGACTTGCTTGACAAACCACCTGCAAAACACCCACAGGGCATATACAATAGAGGATAACAGTGGAAGCATAACTATAAGACACAGCGGAAGTCTAATAACCTCTAAGTATATACACATGGTCCAAGTTTTTATACAAAGAAAGTGCGGACATGTCCGCCAAAATACATGGATATAATCACTCATGCTCACCCACAGCTAATCCACTTAGAATCTAACACCACCTACTGATAACCCTCTACGGGAGGTTCCTCCAAAGGCTCCTCGACGTACTCCTCCTCCACCCATGGACCAGGAGCACAAACATCAAATGGAGCAGTAGCTCCCTCAGAACCTGCCGACATAAGAAGTACGGCTGAGCATGGAATACTCAGCGGGTACTAAATACTAACCAACAGTCATAGCATACGGATAGCATACATAAAGATGGAAACAATTCACGCATATAAAGCAGGAATGATTCATATCATGACAATAAAATAAAGCAATATAATTCATCATGTTGCATTCATAAAAGCCGGTAAAACCTTTGAAATCTTGTGCACTTGACTTGACTGAAATTACCATTTTTATGCTTGAAACCTTGTCTACCGTATCATGCGTGTCATGCTTGTATCATGCATGTCATGTCATGTCATGCTTGCTTGGAAAGTAAACTACTTGTGAGGGAAGGGAGACCCTTCTTCCTAGAATGCTTATGCTTGTCATGCCATGTCTTGTCATGCTTGCTTGGAAAAGTAACTACTTGTGAGGGAAGGGAGACCCTTCTTCCTAGAATGCTCATGCTTGTCATGCCATGTCTTGTCATGCTTGTGTCCTTTCACTTGTAAGATGTCCTTGTGAGATGCACTTGCGAGGGAAGGGAGACCCTTCTTATGATAATGCATGATTGTCTTGTCCTTGCCAAAAGCGAGGTAAAACATATCGTACGATATGCCCCACCTCTAAACCGTGTTCTTGAAAACCCCAATAAAACATGTCATGCATGCGTGCACGTGAGATCGTGTGCATACTTGCATTGGAATTAAATATGACATTTGAGGGATTTCACAATATGTAGCATATGCAATTTCAAACAAATAATCACTCATGACATTTTTTGGAAAATGAGAACTCACACTATCATAAGCCCTAACAAGTTACATAATTTAAGCATTCATTTTCTTGATTTTAACATTCATTTTATTCACCTTGGCATTTCATCAAGCATAGAGTGTGTCCATTATTTATTTAAACCTAAATCATGCTTTTCTAGGTGGGTTATACTCATATCACACTTGTTTGTTTATTATTGGAACAATGCCCTCCCCATTTTAATCATCACAACCCAACCATTGGTATCCAATCGCCCATTCCATCTCCATTCACCATTTACAACCATCCACCTCATAGCACATGTGTAAATAAAGGAAATTAAAGAGGAATAAAGTAAAAGAAGGAACTATAACTAGGAGGGTAGCAAGAAGTACCGACCTTAAAGAAATGAGGAAGAAACCCCTTGAGAAAATCCTCACTTGATTGGAATGATCCAATCTTGATTTGGGGAAGATCCAACCCTTGATTGAAGCTCTTCTTGGTTTCAAGCAAAACCCTCTTTGGAATGCTCAAGATCCTCTCCTTCTCTTTCTAGGGACTCTCCTTGATTTAGGGTAACCCAAAAACCCTCTCTAAGCCTTCTATTTATAGTGTAAGGGGTGAAAAACTCCCTAAAAATCGCATCCAAGAAAGTAAAATCGCGTATCTACGATCGTTCGTAGCGATTTACGATCCATCGTAGCCTTCTACGATCGATCGTGGCTTCCTACGATCAATCGTAGTTTCACCCGAGAGTTTCCAGCATTTCTGGGGATTTACGATCGTTCGTAGCTCCACTACGATCATTCGTAGGGTCCCTACGAGCGATCGCAACTTTTGCAGAAAGTTTTCAGCATTTTTGCGTTTTCGTATTTTGGCCATAACTTTTGACTCGCTTGTCCGATTTTGACGATTCAACTTGCGTTGGATTCGTATTTCGAAGGAGAACAACTTTAATGTTTTTCACAACTTCCAATTCTCCCTTTTATTGGACCATTTTGCCCCTAAACCTGACTGATCCGAAATTGGGTTTCGTCAATCCAGATTTTTAAACCGACCCGATTTCAGAAATCGGTCTTTTGACCTAACACCAACTCAAAATCAAGACAAGTGATCAACATGAACTCCAAAGAGGGTTCAATTACCTTTCCAAAAATCTAAGAATCGCTTGATTCCGATGAGTGACGTGAACGCTAGAGCTATTTAGAGTCGAGGGTATGCCAAGGCATAACCCTTTTCAATACTCAAGAGTATTCTATACTCTTGCCTATTTCATTCCAAACACCCATACACCATAAATACATTCTTAAATGCTTTAGTATATGATATCATTCATCGTACATGGCCATCAAGATCCGGGGTTCTACATCCTCCCCCCCTTATAGAAATTTCATCCTCGAAATTGGAACGATACATAGAGATTACAAGGAACAAAATTTACATAAACATCACTCAAACAAATGAGGGTACTTTGCTTTTACTTCGGCCTCGCGCTCCCACGTGGCTTCCTCCCTAGAATGGTGTTGCCATCGAACAAGAATCAAGGGGATGACCTTATTGCGTAAGACTTGATCCCTACGGTCCAAAATTTGAACCGGCTCTTCCACCAAAGTGAGATCCTCTCGGACTTCTAACGTATCAAGGTCGATCACATGAGAAGGATCCGGAACATATTTCCAAAGCATAGATACATGGAATACGTTGTGAACCGTGGCCATGTGAGGTGGGAGAGCTACCCTATAAGCAACCTCACCAACTCGCGTGATAATCTCAAAAGGCCCAACATACCGAGGACTGAGCTTGCCTCGCTTGCCAAATCTCATGATCCCTTTGCTAGGAGATACTTTCACAAAAAATTGATCCCCTACTTGAAATTCCAAGTCCCTACGGCGTGTGTCCGCATAACTTTTCTGGCGATCTTGAGCGGCTTTCAATCGATCCCGAATGATCTTAACTGTGTTTGCAGTTTGCTCAATTAACTCCGGACCAAGTACTTTCCTTTCTCCTACCTCATCCCAATAGAGAGGAGACCTACAACTTCGCCCATACAAGGCTTCAAATGGTGCCATTTGGATACTTGCCTGATAGCTGTTATTATAGGCAAATTCAACCAAAGGCAAGTGCTCTTCCCAACTGCCTCTGAAATCCAACATACAAGCTCGAAGCATGTCTTCTATAACTTGGTTCACCCTCTCAGTTTGTCCATCCGTCTGTGGATGAAAAGCAGTGCTGAAATCAAGTTGGGAACCCATAGCCTCCTGGAAGCTTTTCCAGAATCGTGATGTGAATCTTGGATCCCGATCTGACACAATACTGACTGGCACTCCGTGTAATCTCACCACTTCCTTGATATATAGAGCGGCCAACTGGCTATAGTTGAAAGTAGTTCGGTAAGGTAAGAAGTGAGCGGACTTCGTCAAACGATCCACTACTACCCATATCGCATCTGAGCCCCTTGCCGTCTTTGGCAAGCCAACTATGAAATCCATGGATATGTTCTCCCATTTCCACTCGGGAATCGGAAGGGACTGTAATAGACCTGCGGGCCGCATGTGTTCTGCTTTCACCTGTTGGCACACCAAGCACCGTGCTACATATTCCGCAACATCCCTCTTCATATTCCGCCACCAAAAGTGACTCTTGAGGTTCCGGTACATCTTTGTACCCCCTGGATGCACAGTATACTTTGCCCGGTGGGCTTCATCCATAATCTCCCACCGAAGATCTGCATTGGCTGGGACACACAGCCTTCCCTTGAATGTGATAGCACCTTGGCTAGTGAGAGAGAAGTCCTCACTACCCTTAGCAACTTCCTTGTCCCGATAAGCCAACAATTCAGCATCCGTGGCTTGGTATTCTTGGATCAAATCTATAATGTATGGCCGAACCGTGACATTTGCCAAGATAAGACTACGGACAGAGTCGTTCACACTAATGTCCAAATTTGCTAAGTCTTCAAGTAGCTTTCATTCCTGCACTAACATGCATGCTAATAACCCCGGAGGTCTTCTACTCAAAGCATCAGCCACTACATTTGCTTTACCCGGGTGGTATTGAATGGTACAGTCATAGTCTTTCAATAATTCCATCCAACGCCGTTGCCTTAGATTCAGCTCCCTTTGGGAAAAGAGATACTTTAGACTCCTGTGATCGGTAAACACATAGAACTCCACCCCATAAAGGTAATGACGCCAAATCTTAAGTGCAAACACGACCGCCGCAAGCTCCAAGTCATGCGTGGGATAATTCTTCTCATGTTCCTTCAATTGCTTTGATGCATAGGCAATGACTTTCTTGTGCTGCATGAGTACACACCCAAGTCCAACGTGTGAGGCATCACTATACACCTCATACCCATAAGGTCCAGATGGCACAGTAAGGATAGGGGCTGTAGTAAGCCTCTTCTTCAGTTCCGTGAAACTGATCTCGCACTTATCACTCCATACAAACTTGGCGTTCTTCCTTGTCAGGTAAGTGAGCGGTGCTGCAAGGCTAGAGAAACCCTCTACGAATTTCCTGTAGTAGCCTGCTAACCCAAGAAAGCTGCGTATCTCAGTAACACTCTTGGGCCTCGCCCAACTCATAACAACTTCGATCTTCTTTGGATCTACCGATATACCTTCTGCAGAAACAATGTGGCCTAGGAATGCCACCTCTTCCAACCAAAACTCACACTTGCTAAGTTTGGCGTATAGCTTGTGCTCTCTTAGCATTTCCAAAGCAAGGCGTAGGTCGCGTGTGTGATCTTCCCGTGTCTGGGAATAGACCAAAATGTCATCGACAAATACAATCACGCACCTATCAAGATATGGCCGGAACACCCGGTTCATCAAATCCATAAAGGCTGCCGGCGCGTTCGTGAGTCCAAAAGGCATCACCAAGAACTCGTAGTGCCCATATCGACTCCTGAAAGCAGTTTTGGGAACATCTCCCACCTTAATCTTCAACTGGTGATAACCCGATCGAAGATCTATCTTCGAGAAAAATCTCGTTCCCTTCAACTGATCGAACAAGTCGTCAATCCTAGGCAATGGATACCTATTCTTTATAGTGACTTTGTTCAATTGACGGTAATCGACGCACATTCGCATCGAGCCATCTTTCTTCTTAACAAATAACACCGGGGCACCCCATGGTGAGACACTTGGTCGTATGAAACCAAGGCCTTGTAATTCCTCCAACTGAGTCTTCAACTCCTTAAGTTCAATCGGGGCCATTCTATACGGAGCCCTGAATATAGGAGTTGTGCCTGGTGCAAGCTCGATCACAAACTCAATCTCCCTGTTTGGAGGTAATCCTGGTAACTCCTCTGGAAACACATCCAGGAATTCACTCACGACTGGAATTGTCGATGAGTCCTTTGCCTCGGGGTTAGCTAAGCTCAACGCCGCAAAGCGGGCAATGTCTCTACTTCTCAACCCTCGAAAGTGAAATGGTTTTCCTTCTACCGGCTTGAAGAGTACCATCTTCTCAAAGCAAGCTACATGCCCATGATGTGCTGCTAACCAATCCATTCCCAATATAACATCAAAGTCTTGGAATCCCAGGACGATGAGATCAACTGCCAACTCGTGGCTTCCAACTTGGACCACACTATTTCTATACACTTTATCTGCCAATACTGTTTTGCCGAGCGGAGTCGAAATGGCTAACTCCGGTTTTAGCTGACTAGGCTCCACAGAAAAGCCTTCTGAAAAACTCGGCGAGACAAACGAATGAGTAGACCCGGTATCAATCAACACTCGAGCCAAATACTCATTGACTAGTAGGGTTCCTGAAATTTTACTAGCGGAGTTAATCCATGCATCAACAGCGTATACATGTAGGTATATATACATATAGAACATGCCAATTACGTACACAGAGAATAGAGCATAACATAATAATCACGAATAAAGAAATTAACTCTAACTGCGTACCTTGCACCACGTCATCAGATGCAAGTGCATCACCCTCTGTCAAGGCGAAAACTCACCCCTGGTTTGCCTGGCGAGACTGAGGTGTAGACCGGGTAGTCTGAGATGACGCCTGGTATGATCCTGCTGGGCGTGCCGGGGGCCTACTACCCTGAGACTGGCCTGGTAAATGCCGGCTAGGGCAATCCCTGATCATGTGGCCCTGGCGACCGCAATGATAACATCCACCAGATGCTCTTCGGCAATCTCCTGCCGGATGCCTTTTACCGCATGAAGTGCAAACCTCATATGTGTAGGCCAGAGGGACCGAAGGTGGTGTATACCTCGCTGCCTGAGGGGTAACTGGCCGTGGGGCCAGAAGAGCCTGAGGTCGAGGTGCCTGTTGCACGTACTGCCGGGGTGCTGGAGGCGCATAAGTCAGCCTCATCTGTGGTGCTGGCCATGTATACTGATAAGGACCAGTCCGGGCCCGCCTCTCTAAAGGTACCGAACCACTAGATTGGCCTCTCGCCAATTCTCTCTTCTTGGACACGGTCTCTAAATTGGTCTCAACCAACAAGGCTTTATCCACTACTTCGGCGTAAGTGGCATGCCTGAAGACCGACACTTTCTCCATGACGACATCCTTGAGCCCTTGCTCAAACATCCTCGCCTTCATTGCCTCGGTGGCAATCATATGTGTCGCGAAGCGTGATAGCTCCGAGAACTTGGCCTCATAAGCGGCCACCGACATCGAACCTTTCTCAAGGTTGATGAATTCTCTCTCTTTCTTTTCCTGAGCTCCAACCGGGAAATACTTCTTATAGAACGTGTCCTTAAACTCCTCCCAAGTCCACGGTTAACTTTGCATGGTCAAGTCCCGTGTCCTCAATGCGGACAACCACCAATGGTGGGCTTCGCCCTCTAGCATAAAAACTGCCCATGCCACTTTCTCTTCCTCTGTTGGAGAGAGCACCGCAAATATCTTCTCAACCTGGAGGATCCAAGCCTCCGCAGTAAGAGGGTCCACACTCCCGTGGAAGGATGGAGGCCTCAATCTCCAGAATGCCTCAACTCCAGCTGTACGATGTACTGGAGCTGCAGGCGGTGGAGTAGGTGCCGCTGATGCCGGTATAGTTTGCCGAGCCGCCAGTATGGCGAGTGTCTCAGCAATAGAGCCTAAGACTTGAGAGAGGTCCGGCTGCTCATCCTCATCCCGTGAAGAAGAGGAAGCTCTGGTATGTGGCCCACGACCCCGTGTGTTCCGTCTCATGACTAAAGTCCTGAGAATAATAACACCACATGAGTCTAACTTGAAACCACAGTTTATTTCAATGCCATTTCACAATAATTCAATTTGTATTAGTTGTATAATACTAATACACCTCACATCAAGTCATCAGAGTATTCATCACATTATACTTATACTTTAGTGTTCTAGCGTACCTAGGACCCGTACTTGGTTAAGCAACCATTTTAGACTAAGACTAAAGTTTAGTCTTACACTTGGAACCAGACTCGCTCCCGACTCACTTCCTTCCTAACTCGTTTCCTAACATATGCTCTTGTCAAGCCGTGGTACAAGATTCTAAGTGACCCTAGAGACCTAAAGCCTAAGCTCTGATACCACTTCTGTCGCGACCCAAAACCCACCCTAGGAGTTAGAGTGAATCGTGGACGACTAAATCATGACTTACATGACTTGCTTGACAAACCACCTGCAAAACACCCACAGGGCATATACAAAAGAGGATAACAGTGGAAGCATAACTATAAGACACAGCGGAAGTCTAACAACCTCTAAGTATATACACATGGTCCAAGTTTTTATACAAAGAAATTAAAACAAAGAAAGTGCGGACATGCCCGCCAAAATACATGGATATAATCACTCATGCTCACCCACAGCTAATCCACTCAGAATCTAACACCACCTACTGATAACCCTCTACGGGAGGTTCCTCCAAAGGCTCCTCGACGTACTCCTCCTCCACCCATGGACCAGGAGCACAAACATCAAATGGAGCAGTAGCTCCCTCAGAACCTGCCGACATAAGAAGTACGGCTGAGCATGGAATACTCAGCGGGTACTAAATACTAACCAACAGTCATAGCATACGGATAGCATACATAAAGATGGAAACAATTCACGCTTATAAAGCAGGAATGATTCATATCATGACAATAAAATAAAGCAATATAATTCATCATGTTGCATTCATAAAAGCCGGTAAAACCTTTGAAATCTTGTGCACTTGACTTGACTGAAATTACCCTTTTTATGCTTGAAACCTTGTCTACCGTATCATGCGTGTCATGCTTGTATCATGCGTGTCATGTCATGTCATGCTTGCTTGGAAAGTAAACTACTTGTGAGGGAAGGGAGACCCTTCTTCCTAGAATGCTTATGCTTGTCATGCCATGTCTTGTCATGCTTGCTTAGAAAAGTAACTACTTGTGAGGGAAGGGAGACCCTTCTTCGTAGAATGCTCATGCTTTTCATGCCATGTCTTGTCATGCTTATGTCCTTTCACTTGTAAGATGTCCTTGTGAGATGCACTTGCGAGGGAAGGGAGACCCTTCTTATGATAATGCATGATTGTCTTGTCCTTGCCAAAAGCGAGGTAAAACATATCGTACGATATGCCCCACCTCTAAACCGTGTTCTTGAAAACCCCGATAAAACATGTCATGCATGCGTGCTCGTGAGATCGTGTGCATACTTGCATTGGAATTAAATATGACATTTGAGGGATTTCACAATATGTAGCATATGCAATTTCAAACAAATAATCACTCATGACATTTTTTGGAAAATGAGAACTCACACTATCATAAGCCCTAACAAGTTACATAATTTAAGCATTCATTTTCTTGATTTTAACATTCATTTTATTCACCTTGGCATTTCATCAAGCATAGAGTGTGTCCATTATTTATTTAAACCTAAATCATGCTTTTCTAGGTGGGTTATACTCATATCACACTTGTTTGTTTATTATTGGAACAATGCCCTCCCCATTTTAATCATCACAACCCAACCATTGGCATCCAATCGCCCATTCCATCTCCATTCACCATTTACAACCATCCACCTCATAGCACATGTGTAAATAAAGGAAATTAAAGAGGAATAAAGTAAAAGAAAGAACTATAACTAGGAGGGTAGCAAGAAGTACCGACCTTGAATAAATGAGGAAGAAACCCCTTGAGAAAATCCTCACTTGATTGGAATGATCCAATCTTGATTTGGGGAAGATCCAACCCTTGATTGAAGCTCTTCTTGGTTTCAAGCAAAACCCTCTTTGGAATGCTCAAGATCCTCTCCTTCTCTTTCTAGGGACTCTCCTTGGTTTAGGGTAACCCAAAAACCCTCTCTAAGCCTTCTATTTATAGTGTAAGGGGTGAAAAACCCCCTAAAAATCGCATCCAAGAAAGTAAAATCGTGTATCTACGATCGTTCGTAGCGATTTACGATCCATCGTAGCCTTCTACGATCGATCGTGGCTTCCTACGATCAATCGTAGTTTCACCCGAGAGTTTCCAGCATTTTTGGGGATTTACGATCGATCGTAGCATCTCTACGATCGTTCGTAGCTCCGCTACGATCGTTCGTAGGGTCCCTACGAGCGATCGCAACTTTTGCAGAAAGTTTTCAGCATTTTTGCGTTTTTGTATTTTGGCCATAACGTTTGACTCGCTTGTCCGATTTTGACGATTCAACTTGCGTTGGATTTGTCTTTCGAAGGAGAAAAACTTTCATGTTTTTCACAACTTCCAATTCTCCCTTTTTATTAGACCATTTTTCCCCTAAACCTGACTGATCCGAAATTGGGTTTCGTCAATCCAGATTTTTAAACCGACCCGATTTCAGAAATCGGTCTTTTGACCTAACACCAACACAAAATCAAGACAAGTGATCAACATGAACTCCGAAGAGGGTTCAATTACCTTTCCAAAAATCCAAGAATCGCTTGATTCCGACGAGTGGCGTGAACGCTAGGGCTATTTAGAGTCGAGGGTATGCCAAGGCATAACCCTTGTTAATACTCAAGAGTATTCTATACTCTTGCCTATTTCATTCCAAACACCCATACACCATAAATATATTCTTAAATGCTTTAGTATATGATATCATTCATCGTACATGACCATCAAGATCCGGGGTTCTACACTTACCTTTACCATTAATGACTAAGCATTTATTTTGGGTAAAGTGCACAGCATGGTTATCATCACATAGTTGACTTATGCTAATTAAATTAGCTTTCAGTCCTTCAACAAACAAGGCATCTTTCAATTTTGGTATGCCTGGTGAATCGATGATACCCTTCCACTTTACTAAAGACTTGCTTCCATCACCAAAAGTAACAGTCCCATCTGGACAGTCCTCAAATTGAGTAAATAAGGACTTGTTACCTGTCATATGCCGAGAACACCCACTGTCGACGTACCACATTTCTATGTTTTGGGCTTTCAAGGTAGTGTGTATGACGAAGCACTTCAGGTCATCCTTTCTTACATACACAGTCTTTAAACCTTGTTTAGATCTTTGATCATTAAACTGTGTATTAGAAACCTTTTTCCTTTTTGTCCTCCTTGACCTTTTCCTATTTTGTTCAGTTCTAGCTTTTTGATTAGTCAAATTCTTTCCTCTTGAATAATCATTTGGAATAAATTGATCAGTTCTTGTCATAGAGATTTGAGCAATTCTATTAACATCTTTGCTCAATATTCTAGACTTTTCAGCCAGAACCTGAATCTGCCTTTGAAGAGTCCCTTGAATTTGATTTTGGTTCCATGAACCATTTTGAGGAGCTCTCCTAAAAGCATTACAATTTGGTCGAATGTGACCTCTCACACCACAAAAGTGACATGTGGGTATGAATCTTGGGAGAGGAGGAGGATTTCTTCTTAAAGGAATTTGATTCCTCAAAGCATTCACTCTAGGTGCTATATTTCTAGGCTTTACAAAATTTGTATAAGCCTTAGTACTTGATGTAGAAGGTAGATTCACTTTAGGATCAGAATGTATTGGCTCAAACACTGCACTAGCCATTGTACCAACAGCTAAAGGACCAGCTGGTGTGTCAGCATGTCCTATCCCAGATCTACTCGAATTTGACCCATACTTTCTAACTAATTCATCTAGGCAGCTAGTGTTACCAAACATTCTTACTTCTTTTTCAAGAGTATAGACCTTCTGAATCAAGTCAGTCTTGTCTTTAAGGGTAATTTGATGTTCTTTTTCAAGAAATTTCACCTTATCAACAAGAGAGTCTTTAAAAGTTTCCAACTCCATTTGTAGAGTTCTTAACTCTTCAATTTCTTTCATGGAAGTGTCTCTTTCAACTTCTAATTTTCTGATCACATTAGTCAATGAGGCATTTTCTTCCAAAAGACATTGAACTTTCATAACAAATGCTCATTTTTCATTTTCCAACTGACTAACTAGAGCACTCTTCTCTTCTGCTACTAGTTTACAAATATCTCTTTCATTTTGAATGATTTTGAGTTTTTTGCTCAAGGAGATTTTTGTTTTAGTCAGCTTCAAACTTTCAGCATACAACTTATCATAAGTTGTTTTCAAATCTTCATCACTTTCAGAGTCAGTTTGACTCTTCTGTATGTCATCACTAGACTCAGTATGAACACTCTCATCACTTCTATCCTTTTCATCAACCGCAGAGGTAGTCTCAAGAATCCCAGAAAGGGAAACAGTGAAAGCCGTATGATTTCCAGTATCTTCACTTGAAGAGGAACTGTCCGATTCTTCATTCTCGGAATCACTGTCATCCCAACAGGCATTCATCACCTTGCCCTTACTCTTCTTCTTGTTAGGACAGTTAGGTGAAATATGACCAAAGTCATGGCATTCATAACATTGAACACCTTGGGATTTCTTGTCACCACTCTTGGAATTTTTCTTGTTTTCCCAGGGCTTAGACTTTGACTTCTCAAAAGATTTTCCTCCCCGTTTGGGATTAAACCTCTTTTTCATTCTAAAAAATTTTCAAAATTTTTTAACAAAGAGAGCCATTTCTTCCTCATTCATATCTCCATCACTGTCATCCTCATCCAAAGTTTCCTTGATGGATTTCAAGGCTAAAGATTTGTTCTTCTTGGATGGACGGAGATTGAGTTCATAGGTTTGGAGTGAACCAACCAATTCCTCAATCTTCAGAGAGTCAACATTTTTACTCTCTTCGATTGCAGTGACTTTGGGTTGAAATCTCTCAGGGAGAGATCTAAGGACTTTTCTAACTATTTTGGACTCAGATATTTTCTCACCTAAATTGAAACTAGCGTTGACAATGTCACTAAGTTTTGCATAGAATTCATCAAAAGTATCATTGTCATCCATGTTTAAATGTTCAAATTTGGTGGTTAACATTTGGAGTTTTGAGATTTTAATAGTGGTAGTACCCTCATGGGTAATTTCAAGAATGTCCCAAGCCTCCTTTGCTGTTTCACATGAAGAAATTCGTCTGAATTCCTCAGCAGTGACTGCAGTAAAGATAGCATTGAGACCTTTAGTGTTCCATCCACTCGACTCAAGCTCTTCTCTGGTCCATTCATTATAATATTTGACGACAGTCAAATCACCTACAGTATTTATGGGAGTAGTCCACCCATTCTGTATAGACATCCAAATTCTCTCGTCAATTGATTTGAGAAAGGCTCTCATTCTAGCTTTCCAGTATGCATAATTATTCCCATCAAAAAGTGGGGGACGAGAGACGGATCCTCCTTCTCTTAGAGTACTCATGATCACGGATAATACAGGATCACACTTAAGGGATTAGCCTTATCAGTGAACTAGCTCTGATACCAATTGAAATTTATCCAGATCAATGATCTCTAAGACCTAGAGGGGGGGTGAATAGGTCTATCTAATAATTTCTAACCAATTTTAATTTTTCAATTAATATGTTTAGAAATCAATGAACAATTCACTCAGACAATCCACACAAATCAAACACAGAAGATTTTTACGTGGAAAACCCTAACGGGAAAAAACCACGGGACCTTGTCCAACAATAAACTTCACTATGAAAAGATATCAAGTACAAGACAAGACCTTACCAAAACAGAAACGACGTTCCTAGGTATAGACTCTTACTCTTGATTTCCACGAACCAGCAGGTTCGATCTCCGCCGTAGCAGCTTCGGTTCCACACCGACCAAATCTTCTCAAGCTACTTCAAAACCACGATCACACACGATCAATCTCCTTTCACGAAGGCTCCGGATCAAACACCGGACATGCACACAAGGTGTAGGGTTGTGAATCAATTTAGGAAATTTCAAATCCTAGAGGGATCTCATATAGATCTGAGATCACACAATGTAAGATCAATGGTTTAGATCTATACTTGCATTCTCTAGGATCAAAGAAAGAGGAGGGATCAACAAAGATCTAATAAGAACAATAGGAAAAAAACCCTAGAAGAGTTTCTCAGACCTCTACTCTTTCAAAAATAAATAGAGATACGAATTAGGTCTCCAAAAAGTTGTTTATATAGGGTTTTAAAAAAGAATCCAGAAAAATAAAAATTCTTTTTACGGGGACCGATCGATCGGTGCTCATTACCGATCGCTCGGTCCAAAACGGATCGCTCGGTTCTCATGACCGATCGCTCGGTTAAAAATCATCTCTCTGGAAAAATACCCCATACAAAATTTTTGTCCAGTCGATAGCCACCGATCGCTTGGTAAGCCACCGATCGATCGGTCTCAATACCGAGCGATCGGTTCAGACAGAATTTTTTCAAACCATATGTCTTTTCATGTTTATTTGATTCAACTAAGATCAAACAACTTTGTTAGGTTTAAAACTATCCTCCTAGGTATGTTTAGAGTTATCTAAGTCAAATCCAACCTAGGTAGGGGTCTCTAAGTCCATTACCTTTCTAGATCCAGAGTAGGAGCTTTTTCTTCACTTTCTTCAATCTTCTTTAAGCTTTAGCTCTTCTCTTCTGACAAGTTGAACATGACTCGACGACTAGACTCACATGACCTATCTAATGATCACGGAATTTGTCAACACCTATTTAGGGATTTACAATCTCCCCCTTTGGCAATTCCGGGACAAAACAAGACTAACTCATATACTAGGTTCAAATTTTCCCAAATGATTCAAAAATGGAAAATTGACCTTTACATGACTCAAAAATAATTACATGACTTTTGACATGTTAGCTTGTCATGATTCACCAAACTTAGAACCTGTTTGCCTGCACATGCTATATGACCTAAAGTAGCTATGGTTCAACTTTCAGGTTAATCCGATAAGAATTGAGCTCTATAGAATTATTCAAAGTACAGTGGCAAAACTGTAAATACGATGAACAGTAACCGCGTGAACAGTAACCGTGAATAGTGTTTTAGCAGTTCTTATCACTTTCTAACTCTGGTATTGCCTATATAAAGACCCTAACTCATGGATTTTAGGTATTTTATCATTCTAAAACTTATTAGAGAGAAAAATAGAAGAAAAACCTATGAGTTCTCATTAAAGAGAGTGAGAGAAAAGGGTTTTGGAGAGATCCAAGAGGAGAAATCAAAGGTGTTGCAAGGAAAAAGTACAAAAAGGCTTAGATCCATCCCATTCGCAAACGTTTGATCGTAGGGAAGGGATCGTGAGAGGTAAATACGACTTCCTTCCTCTCAATATAGGGATTATTGATACAAATATGATGAAGAAATAGATTTAAAGTAAGAACGACAATAGTAAATATGTTTTTATTGTTTTAAACTATGATGAAAATTATATATGAGGATTTTATGATGTTTATACTCAGATTTTCTCATGGAAAATTATATATGATGATTTTACGATGTTTATACCCAGATTTTTTTTATGGAAAATATATATGATGATTTTTGTAATGTTCTAAATCAAGATTTTTTCCTTGAAAAATCTATAGACGATGTTAGAAAATTTTAGATCTTGGTTATCTGATGGATAATATATATATGATGAATAGAGAACATTTTAGATGGTGATTTCCTTGTGATAATTATTTAAAAAAGATGTTGTTTATGATTTTTTTTTATTCTATATCAACAAGGGGAATGGGATTGATTTTGTGGTGTATGAATGATGAGAATGGAGGAAGTGGATGATGTTCAGAATTGATGAAATTATTATAAGTTTGTTTGAGATCATTATGTGTTGTGAAAACTAAGGCCCTGTGAGACTTATTTGATTATAGATGCGTATTAAAAATTTAGACGCGGTAAATAAAATTATCCCTTATTTTATTTAACAAATTATGCTTTATATTGATCACTTAGGAGAACCCTTGCATGTTTAAATCTATGCATGATTTACAAGTATTTTATTTCATTCACACGGATTCATGAAATCTATACATGAACAAGCATGAGAATAAACAAGATGACAAGTAATATGCAAGTACACAAGGACACAAGCATTATGCATGATTGAGTTTTGCACTGACCGAGTACCCACAGGCCTATGATCAAGGCAAAACCAGCCGTATGCACCGGCAAATGTGTAGACAAGCCGTATACACCGGATAATGTGTAGACAAGCCGTATACACCGGATAATGTGTAGACAAGCCGTGTACACCGGATAATGTGTATATTGTGTGGTACCTCGAAAAGTAGGGTATATGTTAGTCTCTACCCGATATATGGGGTAGAGTTATTTTAAGTTATTGCAATTGCATGTTGTTGAATAAATTCATGAACAAAAATAGGCAAGATAAATAAGAGAAATAAGCATGAGTAATCAGGTGTAAGAATCAAATTTAATTATGCTTCCGCACTTTGAAATATTGTGAGTTCACTTGTGATGTTGAATCTTAAAATATATTGTTATCAAATCTCGTATATTGTTAGGCAGGATTTTGTATATACGCTGGGTAACTTATTACTCAGCCGATGACTGTTGTTGTCGGCAGGTGCTGGATTTGACATTTGTGCCCCAGGACCTTGGGAAGAGGAAGAATACGAGGAAGAGTAGGAAGAGCCAGCAGGTGACTATCCTGATGGAGAATGGAACTTGGATTGCTGGCCATACACAGGACACTAGATCACTAGTATATTTGGATTTTGAATTTTAGAATTGTAATAGACAAATTATGGATTTATAGTTAGTTTGAGTTTATGACTGGAGATTTATAGAGGTTGATTTTAAATTGATTATGAGGTCTTAGTATTTATTTCAGATATTGGACTTGATTGCATTTATTTAAAGAGAAAAAAAAAATTTTTAGGTCCATGTTTTTAGAATTGCCTTAAATGCTTATGATAAGAAGTTATGGAATTAATGATTAAGTCACGTGCCAAAGTCTCACATTAAGTTAGGTGGGATTTTGGGGCCCGACACTTTAAGCTTTAGCTCTTCTCTTCTGACAAGTTGAACATGACTCGACGACTCGACTCACATGACCTATCTAATGATCACGGAATTTTCCAACACCTATTTAGGGATTTACAATATTGAACAGTTTAAATGATCCTTAAATCTGATGAGTTCATTTATAACTGAGTAGTAATCTGACTGTTTTGATTCCACCAAAATATTCTCTACCTTAGGGAATACGATACAGTGACAGTTGGATAGTTAGAAAGCTGCTCGAGTCATGATGAATTTCAAACAATAAATTTGTACTTATTAATTTGAGAGATTATCCGGGTAAGACAGTCGATTAAGCTTAAATCCTACGTAGGTGATTTTGAAACAAAACAAGTTTGAAATATATTTTATTTAAAATATATTATACTTATAAAAATATTTTTCTCAAAATGTTTTACATGAGAAATTGTTTCTCATGGCTTAATCAGAAGTCTTGGAAACCCGGATGATGTGCAATGGGCTATGAGTTAGATAGTATAAATAATCTCGAAGGTCCATTAGGGATAATGTAATTGGAAGGATCAATTGAATTAAAAATTTCATGTGGCGGGATCCGTATTGGTTAATGTTCTTACACTGGGATTCAATTACAACATAGATATCTCACATCACTTGCAATTCCGATGAAATTCTTGTTTAGGGTCAATGGGATAACATTAGGTAAGCCAGGGTTTGAATGTCCCAGAGCAATTTGTGGAGATACTCACATAAGAAATAAAAACTCATAAATTGATTAAAAGTTAATCAATCATTTAAGTGATTAAATGTTAATCACTATGAAATGGATTAAATGTTAATCTATGGTTTAAATTAATTGTTAATTTAAATTAAGGGATAATATTAGTAATTATTTAAATAACCTAATTAAAGGAGAAATGGGTTTGACCCATATCCATAAACCCATTAAGAATGAACCTTTAATATGGGCCCAAGCCCATGGGTTTAAACCCTAGGGTGGGGCGCCCATTTTGCTTTCCTAATTGTATTAGGATTAGGTTAATTGAATTATTATTGAATAATAACTCCTTTTATCATGGAATTAAAGTCCAATGGTTGGAATGCAAAGAACAATAAGATAAGTTCTAATTGGATTACAACTAGGAGTGCATGACTCCCATGAAGCTCTCGCCCCCTCTATGCTCACACCCCCCACGGTTAGTCTCCTAATTGGATTAGGATTCTTTTTGAGATGGTTGGTTAATCCTTTATTTAAGGAATCCTCTTTTGAAAATGACTCCTATATTAATAAGTTTACTATGACTAGAGTAGTTATAGATAAACTAGGATTTTATTTAGTTAATAATAAGAGTTATTATTAACAAATAATTCCAAAGGGATAGTTACTAATTGTATTAGGATTAGAATTAGATTCTAATCTATAAATGCACTACACCCCAAAACGTAAGGAAGGAAATTCATTCTAGAATTTTCTCTCTCTCTCTCCTCCTCTCCAAAACCTTGAGCCCCTAGGGAGAGTCCCTAGGATTTTCGTGAGCTACAAAGGTGTTTTTGAGTTGGATTTTTCAACTTGAGGGTTTTGAACTCTAAGGTTGTGGGTGATATAAAGTCTACACCAATACTCCATCTTCTTCTTCTTGTTTCATCAGTTCCAAGTAGAGATTCTAAAGCTTCATGGGGATAGCGAAGAACAAGAATCAAGCTTCGAGTATTTCTTCGAGAAACCTCTACAAAAAGTTCTGACTGTTCAAGTGGATATTAGCTTCACCGGTGAACATCATTCACCGAGGTAATATGACTAAAACTCCTAGATAATTTTAGTTGCTTTCTATAGTGTAAAGATCATCGAGATCTAGTTTCTGCATAAATTTTTATCCGGATCCCCCTTCACTGATGATGTAGTACAAGGTACATACTACTTATAATATGTTTATTTATGATACTAGAAAATACTCATGCAAATGCATGGGGTGTTGAAGGAAAAATTAATAAACAAAAACTGGATACGGTGATGTGATGAGAAAATTAAAAATAGACAATTAAAAAAATTCAATGTGTCAAAAGTATTTAAAAGTCTTAGAGAAGATGGTACTTCCTGTAAATAAATAAGTTATTTAAGTAATTCTATTTTGAAAAGAAAATTAATTATTAGAAAGAAAAGTTTACATAGAAGAGAAAATGTTAGTCTCTTGAAACAATATCAAATTAAAATTTTTGGGAACCACTTTAACACTATAACTGTTGGTACCAAAAAAAAATATCAAATAGATGTACCATATCAAGACACTCAATTTTTTGTATTGTATTTATTAATTAGAGTTAATAAAATTAATTATAATCTAATAGCCAATCCAAATCTAAACTTTACAAGTAAAAATTAGATCACTTTTGTTTTGATATTCTACATAAGATTCCATAAGTCTAAATCATTAATATGATAAATATATTTATTAATATAAAATATATATAAGTAAATATGTCAAGCTGGGCCTAGGCTTTAGGCATCCAAGCCTTAGCCCCGCGCACATTAATATGGGCCTAAGAAATTGAGTCTGTTACCCTAGCCCTAGGGCCTAAAATATGGTTAATGGGTAGGACTTTTCTAGGCTGGACCTCTTAACACCCCTACTTTTGATCATCTATAATCGGAACCTATCTAAACAAGTCTACTTAATGCAACGGTGCAACACGTGTCTGAAAAATCATATAGTGTAAAAATTTTAACTTTTATTTTTATTTTTTCTTAAAACTGAATAGAATTAGCATTAGTTATAGATGAGACATATGTCACTGCAGTGTACTACCTGACTTAACCAGACGGATCAGTATGTGTGTTCTTCTAATATGTGTTGAATAATTGCTCGAATCTGAGCTTTCTGGAGGTGTCAGCTCGGGCAGGTTCAAGACCCACTCGAGCGTTGGTGACCACTCGAGCAGGCTCATGATCCACTTGAGCAGAATTCGCACACAGGAACAATTTATCAGGGTTTTGTCTCGGGTCCAATCCGCTCGAGCGGGGACTCAGTTCCGCTCGAGCGGTTTTGCAAAAATCACATCTCCATAATTCTTTTAATTGGGGTGAATCCTTAGGGGTAAATCAATATAATTTATATATAAAAGAGAGAATAAGAGTGAGCCACTATTTTAGGAAAGATCTATTTCTTTCGTTTTTTAGTGTTAACATTTTTACAATTAATTGAGAGACAAAAGACTTTAGAGGAAATCACTTGACACTTTGACACCAATGAATATGAAGAACAAATTAAAATTTCATTTTATTACTCTTAATAACAACGATAATGTGAACTTTTTTAATTTCAATGAGGATAATCCAAGCTATTTCAGATCGCTGCTACAAGAGAAAAATAGAAGACCCAAAATGGTACCTAAAGTGCACCAATACCCAATCAAAGCTCCTTGTAGAGACCTATAAGTGTAAAGGTAAGTAATGCTAGAACAAGAGCCTGATAGCTTTCAATAACATCGAATGACCCAAAATAGTACATGAAAATGCACTCATGCCATAATGCGCCCAGACTCAAGAACTTCTCAATAGCAGTCGTGAAAACACCTCTTAAGATTTCCACTCCTAGGTGCTCCAACGGAACCATACTAACTGAAGTGCATAAGACATGCCCAAACCTTAAATGTCTGAAAATGAAAAGTGTCTCATGAACTTGTCTAATATTTATAGGGGAGTAGGGAAATGGTAGACCAAGAGTTAGAAAATATGAGGACGATAGAATTACAATTTAATAAATTGTAATTAAAGAATGAAAATGAGGATGCAAAAAAAGGGGATCCTTAGGCTTCATGAAAGGGGATATAGACATAGTTTAGTTTAGTTTTTATTTTATTTTTCATTGATCGAGGACTAGCAATGTCTAAGTTTGGGGTTGCGATCGGTGCTAATTGTTACACATTTAAACACCTCAAACGTAACTTGTTAACCCTTTAGAGTAATATTTTAAACTATTTTACGGAACTTGATTGTTTTTATCATTTTCAAGTTCATGCAAGGAAAAGAAGATAAAATGAAAGATTAGATGCTTCAAAGACTCAAAGAATCTCAGAAAGGGGAAGAGCAAAAGAAAGAAAAATAAAAGAGAACAAAATCGCGGAAATCTACCTTGATGGATCAATTGGCCAAAATCACCTTTCTATCAATAGAGGAGTATTTTGGTCATTTTCCTTCATCTGAAATTTATGAAAATTCTTTGGTAGATTCTAGATGACCTTAAGTAACTATGTTTCAAATTTCAGGTCAATCCAATAAGAATTGAGCACTCTAGAATTATTCAAAGTTTAGTGGCAAAACTGTAAATAGGATGAATAGTGTTGCATGAATAGTGTTTGTGAATAGTATTTTTAACACTTCTAAACACTTTTCAACTCTATTATTGCCTACATAAGTGAGGGTTTGATCTTCATTCAACCCTAAGAGAGTTTAGAGAGAGAAAAAGACGAGGTTGACCTCAATTAGAACTCCTAAATTAACAAGGACTCTATCTTTCTCTCTTTATCTATAAATTGGAGAACCCTTAGTCATAATCATTATGTAGAGATTTTGGGATTTGATTAAGAGAAGCTCTGGAGATCAAGGAAGCCAAAAGAATGAGTTCTTCATTTTTGTCTATAAAGATGATGTGCTCCTCTATCTCGATGAACTAACTTTCCATTCTAGGGTTTCGATGAAACCCTATGTAGCACCTCGGACTTTTCTATATTTAATGAATAGTACTTTCATAGCTAATTGGCCTTTTTCGTGGTCTAATAAATAAATAAGGGAGAAATTAGAAATTCTAAAACGTCAAAAATGTTCCTTTTTGAAAGACGAATCCAACGCAAGTTGAATCGTCGAAATCGGACGAGCGAGTCAAAAGATATGGTCAAAACAATCCAAACCTGCAGAACACCGATTGCTCGATCCATTCAGCGATTGACCGGTCGATCGGTCAGAACACCGATCGCTCGGTAGGCAACCGATCGATCGGTCATAACCACCGATCGCTTGGTCTTCGCGTTTTTGCAGAAATTTCAGTAAGAGCTTTTTCGTCTTTTGGGCGTTAAACCCTTACCCATAAGGGCTTGCTCGACCATTTGGGTCCCCATTCACTACACTTAGAACATTTAGAGAGAAAGGGGAGGAGAAGAAGAGGGTTTTCTCCTAGGGCATCCTTGGTGAAGAAATCAAGGGTTTAAACACCCAAGATCATCCCTTTTTGCTTGGATCTCTCAAAGCCAAGCCTCAAGCTCGTGGGGGAGTCTCTCTCTCAAGCAAGGACAACATTCTCCAAGCTATTTTCAAGAGGGTTTCCTTCCCACTCAAGCTTTTTTCAAGCAAGAGTCCTTCTTGTAAGTTGGAGCTCCAATCAAGGTTTACAACAAAGATCAAGCCTTGATTAAGGTTAGTACACCCTACCAACTTACCCTAGCAATAATCTAGGTTTCCATATGGAATGTGATCCTTGTTATTAGGTTTATTCTTTATGAAATGTATTATCTCTAATAAACATCTCTAATGAACATAAACAAGATAAGGAAGAATGGTATGGATGTTTGGATGGGTATGGATTGAGGCGATTGGATGCCGAAGGAATGATGTATGATGTGTGGGGTGTGAATTGGAAAATGGAGGATGGACATTGTAAAATAATAAACTTACCCTTGTGTGATTGAATGGAAAATATGCATAAAAAGGAAGAAGATGAACTACTAAGGAACAATGTATGTTATGTGTTTGACAAAATGCCGAATCTATAAAAATCATGACTTAAGGGAAGAAAATGCTTTAAATACTCAAATGCCATGTTAACTACTCAAATGCTCACATGAATATATTATGAATGGAATTGTGATGCCATATCTCTCTTGTTATCCTCATTCCACTATTGTCACGATTGACACGTACACGAGCACGCATGATAGTATGAACCGAGATTTCAAGAGCATGTGCATATAATAACCAACAAGAAAATATTGCATGTCAAGGAGGTTGGTAGCCCAGGGAGATACGGGTACCAGCCTCTGGCTCACAAGAAAACCCCTAAAACACATATTGTCAAGGAGGTTGGTAGCCCAGGGACATTCGGGTATTAGCCTCTGGCTCACAAGAAAACTAAACAAGTAATAAAAATCACATATTGTCAAGGAGGTTGGTAGCCCAGGGACATTCGGGTACTAGCCTCTAGCTCACAAGAAAACCATATATCAAGGAGGTTGGCAGCCCAGGGAGATTCAGGTGCTAGCCTCTGGCTCACAAGTTACAAGATGCAAGTTTACAAGATGATGACAAGGCATTCATGCATGCACGCATACATGATTTCCACAAGGCATACCGAGATATGGAAACGGGTTTTCAAGCATGAGTTTTATCGGCGTTTTTGCATCCATGCACGTAAATCAAGATGATAATATTGCTTCATGGTTAATATTGTTTAATTCTATGATTTTACTATTGCCTTGAATTGATGATTGGTATTGTATTACTCTTTGCGTGTTTATTATTGTTATGATTAGCTAGTAGCTTGTACTCGCTGAGTATTACATGCTCAGCCATACTTTCATGTCGGCAGGTACTGAGGGAGCCCTCAATCCGGAGCCTTGGGTCGAGGAAGAGTACATAAAGGAGAGAGAGCCGTCTATTCCACTACAGTCTCAGGCGGATCGAGACCTCGACGTGTGGCCATACCTTGACTACTGTTGAGGGGAGAGTGCAAGGAGATTTTTGAGTAGTTGTGACATTTTGATAGGTGGGCCTGTCCACCTTAGACTTAGACATGTTTTTGTATATATGTTAACTTGGAATACAATTTGAAAACTATAGAAGAAATGAAAAAGTTAGTTTACGCTTCCGCATTTATGTTTAGCTTCCGCACTTTGATTATCATTGTTTTAGTACTATAATTATCTTGTTCTTGACAGGATGGTTTGACAGGTACGTTTAGTCACGCCTAAAGTATCCCTAAACTCTTAGGGGGTATTTTGGGGCGCGACACCCTAGCCAAGTAACTATGTCGTTCTTTGTTTTTATTTAGATTTCTTATTTTTATGAAATTGATTGCAAAATGAGAAAGTTGTTTTAACAACTGGATTTATTAGATTTATATTCGATTTCAATAGAATTTTTATCCTTGTCTTAGGTGTTGGGAAATTTGAATTGAACTCACTTGTGTTAATTTTTGGTAGAATTTTAATATAAGTTTTATGCAATGATTTTAATATATCAAGAGATTAAATCTTAAGATATTTTATGCTAAGGGAAGACAAGTGATTATACTACCCTAGTTTAATGTATATCACTCATGCTAACCGAAGATACGATATGCCTAAGATTTGATTTCTTATATCTTTCTTGATCAGTTGAGAGGGGATGGGTCGTCACTCTCACTGTAATGTTTGTAAATCGAGAGGTCTTAATAAAATCAAAGTAAGATTAGTTATGAAGGTAGTGGTGGATTCAAACACCCTAGATTTTCTCAACTGATATATAACCAAAAGGTCTTAGTAATTAGGTTAAATAAATTCTGATAGTCTAATTAGGTTAAAATCAATCAATCAATTAATCTTGTTACTCATTAGTTTAAAATTAATTTTGATAAAAGACAAAGAAACCAGCGTAGTCCTCAGAGATTCAACACCCTTACTAGTACTATTCTATGGAATTATTACTATAAGGAATAATTAAAATTGCGTAACGATACCTTCACAATCTTAATAAATTGAATGTTACAACTTAATTAATTTTTTTATTAAAGAGTACAATTAGAAAAATTAAATAATAGAATGTGAGATGGTGAAGGTTTAGAACCCTAGATCTTATGGCATGTATTAAGGCTTAAGAATACCTTTTTTCATATATGGGTGTTTGGGATGAAAGAAGTAAGAGTATAGAATACTCTCAAGTATCAACAAGGGTTATGCCTTAGCATACTCTCAACTTTAAGTAGCTCTAGTTCTCTCACCACTTATCAGAATCGAGTAATTCTTAAATTTTTGGAATGGTATTGGAACCCTCATCGAGGTTTATGTTTATCATTTTTCCATATTCTTAGTCTAAGATTGGGTAAACATCTAATTTTCAAAACCGGATCTGCTGAAAATATGGGTTTTTGAAATCCATTTTCATACCAGTCAAATTTCAAGCCCATTTAGGTAATTAAAAATTCAGAATTAGGATTTGTCTATTAGACACAAAATTGTTTCCTTTTGAAATATGAGTCTAGTGCAAGTTGAATTGTCACAATCTGATAAACGAATCAAAAGTTATGTATAAAATACCAAAGCAAGAAAATCTGAAAAACTTTCTATCAAAGTTACGAACGATCGTAAACGACTTACGAACAATTGTAGAGAAGCTACGAACGATTGTAGATATGCTATGACCGATCGTAGATCCCCAGAAATTGGGCAAACTCTTTGGATAACCTATGATCGATCGTAGGAAGCCTACGAACGATCGTAGGCGTGCGAATCAACTTTTTTAGAGCTTGATTTTTGGGGTTTTAACTCTATGGCCTATAAATAGGAGATCATTTGGGGGGATTTTGGTTTACCCTAAACCTAAAGAGAGACCTTGGGAGAGAAAGGGAGAAGAGTGGAGATTTCTAAGAGAGGGTTGTGGATTAAGATCAAGAGGAGCACAAATCAAGGTGGAGTTTCCTCAATCAAGTTTGGGATTCTACTCAAGGGTTTTCTCCAACATAGGAAGCGATCAAGAGGTAAGTCACTCTACTACCTAACTTTGTTATTATGCAAAGATTGAAAAGATGATTAAATAGGTGATTTTAGCTTTAACATGATACAAATGGTAAATGTGGGAATTTGGGTAAAATACCTTATGATTAAATAAGTAAATAGGGGTTTAATATTTGGGGATTTTTCAATAAAAGGATGAATATAGTTATACTTATATGAGAATGTCATTAACTTCCAATGAATCATGATGCTAAGTGTGAATGTGATGAAATAGGCTTAGAAGCCATGATCTTGGTGATGTGATTCAATAAATGAAAATATCCTACGTTCCTAGAAATTGTTTAAGTATACTCCAATGCTAATATGCCTTGTATGAATTCATATGAATTGTTTAAGGCTTTCAATATATATATGACGATGCTCACAAGCCCTCCACGCACGATATTGTTCACTTAGCCGAGGTTTTCTCATAAAGATGGATTTCAAAAATCATAAGAAAAGTTTTCAAAGGTAATTCATAAGAAAGAAGCATAAGTGCGTAAGCATTGACAAAGCCAAACTTTGGATTGGTGTTTCTAAGATCGGTTACTTCATGCTCACAAGAATCAAATCTAAGATCTTGCATAAACTCAAAGGATCATAAGTCTCGCAAGACTTTCAAGAACTCATAAGAATTTCATAAGTTTAAGATCTTGCATAAACTCCAAGGATCATAAGCTCATAAGAACAAGCTCACAAGAACTCGCAAGCTCACAAGATGCTCATAAGAACTCGAAGCTCACAAGAAAGGTTATAAGAACTCAAAAGTTCATAAGAAATTCATAAGAACTCACGAGGCTTATAAGAAATTTATAAGAACTCACAAGGCTCATAAGCATTCATAAGAACTCATAAGCATGAACAAGTGGTTGGTTTTCCATGAAAATATAAGTTTTACGAAAGGTTTTCGACGATGAGTTTTAAGCATAAATGTTGTGATTATTATTCTTTTAAATGCTTGTATATAGTATTCTCGTTACTACAGCACTATTAGCTAGTAGTTTGTACTCACTGAGTATTTCATGCTCAGCCGTACATTTTATGTCAACAAGTCAGTTCGACATCCCCAACCCGGAGCCATGGGTTGAAGAAGAGTACGAGGAAGAAAGGGATCCGCCTATCTCATTGTAGCCACAAGAGGATAGAGATCTAGATAGGTGACCCTATCTAGACTACTATTGAGTGGAGTGATAGTGAGATTCATTTTGTATTTTGATAGGTGGGCATGTCCACCTTTACTCTTGTTATGTATGTGCAAACTTGGAATACAGATTATATATAGAAAAGAAAATTTTTGGTTTACGCTTCCGCACTTTCATTTAAGCTTTCACACTATTTATGATTCTATTATGTTATACCTTGGGTATTATTACAGGATGGTTTGGTATCGGATATGGCACATCACGAGCCAAAGTATCCCTAACTCCTGGGGGTATTTTGGGTCGCGACAGAAGGTTAACATGTAACTTCTCACTTAATTAGGAAAAAAGAATAATAATTAAAAGGATGACATAGGGTGTTCTTATTAGATCAATTAAAGAATAAATGTCTTGTTAGCAGACATGTGACATCAACTAGAATAGATAATAGAGGCCAATAAGATATGCAACGTGGAACCAACCAGCATATATTATTAGTATAAATTGTCCAAATTGTGTGATGTATACGTTTGCTATAAATGTAGAAACATACTACCTATATGAATATGTTGTTTGTGCATTTAATCAACACAAATAGTTAAAATAGGTCTCATGCACATTGTTGGTTAATGAACGTTCTACTCATGTATGACTTAGAAACGTAAACTAGTGCGAGAAAAGTATCTCCCACCTATTTGCCTAAGGTATGAAATTTCGAGGACGAAATTATTTTAAGGGGGAGGATGTAGAAACCCGGATTTAATTTCATTTTACTACCTTGTTTAATAGGGATATAATGGTCAATAATATGTCCTTATGTGTGTTTAATGATAACTAAATGATGTAGGGTATAGCGCCCCGGATTTTCTGCAAACACTAATCATATGAGTGAATAGTGTTTTGCATTGGGAGTGTTCAAGCCAAGGCTTTCCATGTGATCTTGGCATTGCGTTAACGCTAAGGGGAGCTCATGGTTGTGAAAACCATATGATATGTATGGTATGAATTGAGGATTTGGTGTGTTGCGAGCCTTAGGGGTGAAAACCAAGTTCGCATGCACTGTTAATAGTGCCAATGACACTAGTATTTGAAGGGTTAAAGACCTTATTATAAGTTGGGTTTGGTTAATGAAAGTAGGGGTTCCTCATGATAGAGAGTTAGTGTATGAATCAAGTGGTGTAAGGTCTTTGGGAAAGCATGCAAAGAGTACAAAGACATACTCTCAGCGTTAAGTGAATAGGGCCGTGAATAGTATCAAATTAAGGGATTTTGTAGCGGTCGGGTTCTCCCATGCATATGGGCTGTGCCCAAAGGGTTACCTTGGTTTGGTTTAAGAACCTAGGGTCATGAGTTATGAGAATGGAATACAGGTTGGATTCAAGGTAGATGGGGTATGAAATACCCTAAGTGTTATGGTGTTAAGGCGACATGGATCTTAGTGTTCATGGGGGTTTTGGTCCATGGATGTGTTAGAACTTGTGTTAGGGTCCTAAAGACCTTTATGAATAGCTTAAGGATGTAAAAACAAGAGTGTGAAACACTCAAAGTGATCAAAATATGATCGAAGTTGAAAAGAAGAAAAAGGTCTTCGCATACCCTTCACTTTAGGGAGGCATAGTTTTCACACCGCTGATCGGAATAGAGAAATTCTTGAATTTTTGAAAAGGTAATGGAACCCTCTTCAAGGTTCATGTTGATCACTTTTCTGTATTTTGAGTTAGGGTTAACTCAAACGTCTGATTTCCGAAATCGAATTTATTGCAAAAACGGGTTGATGAAACCTATTTGCATATCAGTCGTTTTTATAGCCATTTTTGGTAAATAAAAACTCAAAATTAGGATTTTTATAAAACAATAAAGTTGTTCCTCTTCAAAAGAGGAATCCAACGCAAGTTGAATAGTCAAAATCCGACAAGCGAATCAAAAGTTATGCCCGAAAAATGAAAATGCAAAAATCTGAAAACTTTCTGCAAAAGTTGCTATCATTTGTATGGGACCTACAAACGATCGTAGAGTTACTATGATTGATCATAAAGCCCTGAAAATGCTGTAAAACAACAAGAAAACCTATGATTGATTGTAGGAAGCCTACAAACAATTGTAGGCGCGCGAACTAGCATTTTTGTTCGAGTTTCTTTGGGGTTTCAACCCCTTTGGCTATAAATGGACAACCATTTTGGGGGTTTTGGGTAACCTAAAACCTAAGGCAGATTGAGAGAGAAAGGGGAGAAAATCTAGGGTTTCCAGAGGGGGATTTCTCTCAAGATTAAGGAAACCCCCAAATTTAATCTTCAAGCTTCTCAAAGACCAAAAGGGGAGCAAGGATCGTGCAAGTCAAGGCTTTTCTCACGAGCTAAGCCACAAGTAAACAATCACAAAAGGGATTTTGTGGGAAGATCAAGAGGAGCTCGAATCCTCTTCGCCAAGGCCATTCAAGCTTGGATCTCCCTTCTTCAAGTTTGGATCTCGGGTCCAAGGCATCCTCAAGTGGATATTTGATCTCCTTAAGGTATAACACTCTACTAGCTTTTCATGTTGGGATTTTCCCATAATTTCTAAGATGATAAACCTTTGTCTTGATGATTGAAGCAATACTAGTCACTACCTAACTAGGTTATGATTCATGTATGCAAAATACGTTTTGATGTATGATTTTTGATTAAATAAGACAAATGGGAAGGGTGTTGATAATGAGAGTGTGAATACACTCTCCTAAACGTTTTGCTAGAATTTCCTTAAATTAAGAAGGGATGAAGGGATGGGGTTTTGATGAGAGAGCAGAATCTTTTACTCACTCCCCATGTGGTGCATTATGCACAAATAATGCTATGACAGACTTAGGGTTGATGTATGGGTTGGTGAAGGTGTTAATTGAATGCCATGGAGAAGGTGGATAATTATTGAATGATGGAAAATGGGGAAGGGCAATGTACTCATAAAACACACACTTAAGGTGGTTGATGAAATGTGTGTATGACGTGTTAATATGATTCCCTTGGTTGCTCTAAATTGCATAGTTATTGGATGACTTCTTAGTTTTCCCTACTTATGCATGTGTTTACTTGTGTTCCTAAATTGCACACCAAGCATATGCACACACCCACTACTTTATTACTTGTCTTTCTCTTCATCATGATTTCACTTACATATGATTTCCCAAGATTCAAACCAAGTATGAGTTACCATGAATAAGGACAAACACGATGTTTCAAGACCATGATCAAACATGACTCCCCAAGAACACGAATGAAACATGATTCTCCTAAGATCAAGAATAAATATGTTTTCCCAAGGGCAAGAACAAGCATGATTTCTCACGATCAACACGAGTATGCTAAATCAAGAACAAACATGATTTTCAAGATCAAGAATGAGCACGACTCACAAGAAGCAATAAGAAAGTATGTTAGTGTATAATGACTAGGGTACGGGCACTAACATACGTTTCCATGATAAGACAAATTCACAAGGAATGAAAATAAAGTTCACAAGCAAGAATATGAAAGGATACTAGTGTACTATGACCAAGTACAAGCACTAGTATCTATTTCCAAGAATTAAGTGTGTTAGTGTATTATGACCAGGTACGGGCACTAACACACGTTGACAAAACAAGAATGAAAGGATGTCAGTGTACTATGACCAGGTACGAGCACTATCATTTGTTTCCAAGACAAGTAATAAATGCTGCTAATGTAATATGACTAGGTACGAGCATTAACATCAGTGACAAGCATGAAAGGATACTAGTATACTATGACCAGGTACGGGTACTAGTGTCTCTCTCCAGATATGAAAGTATACCAGTGTACTATGACCAGGTACGGGCACAGATATATGTTTCCAAGTCAAGAAATAAAGTATGCTAATATACTATGACTAGGTACAGGCATTAGCATACGTCTCAAGGATAAGTAAGAAAGATGCTAGTGTACTATGACCAGGTACGATTACTATCATCTGTTTCAATGCAAGCAAGATCATAAGAAACTCACAAGCAAGTTAAAAAACAACACAAGAAAAGAAACATAAGATAAACCTGAAATGAACAAGGCAAGCACGAGCTAGACATGAAAACCATGATTCATGGAGAATAAGACAAGACAAGATGAAACGAGCATGATCTATGCAAGAATGAGATAAAACAAGCACGAACTAGATACGCGATGTACATTTGACAAGAAAAGATGAACAATTATGATCCTTACATGACAAGAACTAAGACAAGACTACTATGATCGCTTAAGAGCAAGATAAGACAAAATGAGTTCCACCAGTCAAAGATCAATACAAGAATCAAGGCTTATAAAATTGTATTATGCTTCCACACTCTGATTAGTATTATTGATTATACTATTTAGATTGTGAACTGCTTTAATACATATGTATTGTGAAGTTCATAACATAGTTAGCTAGTAGTTTGTAAACGTTGAGTATTCCATACTTAGCCGTACATTTTATGTCGGCAAGTTCATTCGACATTGTATCCTAGGGCATTAGATCGATGTAAAGTCCACGTTTTTTTGTGTTGGCTTATTCCAGTGTCAAAACAAGTAAGTCTAGGTGTCTAAGTGTGTGTCTTGTGTCATTGCCTTCAAGCATCCATGACAAGTGAAGTTGAAGACCGAAGAAGACCGGTTGAAGACTCGGTTGATCATTTCCTTCGTTTCACTCATAGGATGGTAAGTGACCTAGATACCATGCTACCATAGGTGGGAATTGACTTAGAATAATCATAATAGGATATCTTAGGTGTTAAGGGAACAAAACTAATCATATGGACCCGAGGTGATTAGATATGTAGCCCAAAACAAGTTTAAAATTCTGAAATTTCTCAAAAAATCAAGGTTGCTTGTAGGTGGCATATCTCCCAAACCGTAGCTCATATTTTTCTCTATAATATATCAAATCAACTATGTCGAAAATATCTACAACTTTCATGAAGGTTGTAAGAGCTAAAAACGAAGTTTTGAAATCAGGTTTGCACCTCAAGGTCGACCCTGACCACTTAGGGTCGACCCTGAGTATGAAAAAATTAGTATAGGAAAAAGAGGCAGAGAGTGCAAAAACCCAGGGTCAACCTTGGAAGACACTTGGGTCCACCCTGATATGGATTTTTGTATTAAACCCCTTTTTAGCACCTCAGGGTTGACCCAAATGACTTCCAGGGTCGACCCTGATATGGGAAAAGTTTCTAAACTGATTTTTAGCAGTTTCTAAGTTGTGGGGGTTGCTCTTCTATTTAATTCAACACTTATAGTCCATGAAGAGCACTCTTGGGAGAGGATTGAGAGGCTTTTTAGCAACCTCTAGAGTTCATAGAAACTCCATATTTGGTTGCTCTCCTCCTCTTGTTATTTAGTCTTTCATCCTAGAGTTTGCAAGCCAATAGCTCCATTCTTGCTTGCTTGGACTTGTCCATTAAAGGAGTCCTTCTAGGAGTTGATTTTAATCAAACCATCAACCCATTCTAGATAGAACAACTTGGCCGGAGTGTTTCGGAGCCTTTGCAAAGGAGATTGATCCGAGAAGGATCGTGGTAAAGTGATTTGGTCGGTGGAATCTGAAGCCGTCATTGATAGAGATCGATCAGAAGATCGTGGACTGTTTTGGAGACATAAAGAGAAGTACGAGCGGCTGCGGTTGATCATGGGAATTGTGAGTACGTAATCAATTTTCAAGGTGTAGAGGACTAAGAACTGAAGGATCGAAGTGTCAAGTCTGAAGGAGTCAAGTTCGAGTCTTGTAAGTTCTTGTTAACTTTGTCTTAGTGGATTCTCATGGCTAGACTAGGTCCCGTGGTTTTTTCCGGAAGGGTTTCCACGTAAAAATCCTTGTGTTGTAGCTTGCTTGGTTTTCTATTTCTGCACTTAAATTTTATCATCTCTTAAGTTATTAACTTAATTGTTAAAATCATCAAAAGGGTAGATAGACTTTTAGGGAAACCGAACCATCCCCTTGAACTTGTGAGATTCTCAACTCAAGCATCAGATTTGAGGTTCACCAAATTTTTTTAATTGGTATCAGAGCAGGTTCACTAATTTTTTAGTGCGATCTCATTCTATATTCGGTGAATATGAATCTCCAAAGAGAGGGAGGATCCATCTCTTGTCCCCTATTATTTGATGGGAATAATTATGCCTATTGGAAAGCTCGAATGAGAGCGTTTCTAAAATCATTAGATGAGAGAGTATGGATCTCTATTGAACAAGGTTGGACCCATCAACTAAGACCATAGATGATCAGACCATCCCTAAACCTTCCTCTGAATGGACCAATGTAAAACTTGAAAGTTATAGATGGAATAGTAAGGGTTTAAATGCAATCTTCGCCGCTATCACACTCGAAGAATTTCAGCGTATTTCTAAATATGACACTTTGAAGGAGGCATGGGACATTCTTCAAATTACCCATGAAGGGACTACAACTGTCAAGATCTCCAAACATCAATTGCTTACCACTAAGTTTGAAAAGTTGATGATGGATGAAAATGAAACTTTTGATAGTTTTATGCAAATCTGAGTGACATCGTCAATTCTAGTTTCAATCTAGGGGAAAGAATTCCTGAGTCCAAAATTATAAGAAAATGTTTGAGATCTCTACCTGAGAGATTTCAATCGAAGGTTACCGCCATTGAAGAGAGCAAAAATATTGATGCTTCAAAATCGAAGAGTTGGTTAGTTCTCTCCAAACCTATGAGTTACATCTGAACCCATCCAAGAAATCAAAATCTATTACCTTGAAATCCATCAAGGAATCCATAGATGATTCAGATAGTGACTCTAAGGATGAAAAAGAAGAGTTGGCTTTATTTACAAAGAAATTCAAAAAATTTCTGAAACTTAATAAGAAATTTAATCCGAAAGGACAAAAATCTCTTGAAAAGCCCAAGTCCAAGCACGTTGAAAACAAGAAACATTTTAAAACTGTGGACAAGAAATCCCAAGGTGTTCAATGCTATGAATGCCAAGGCTACGGCCATATTACCACTGAATGCTCTAATAAGAAAAGATTTAAGGGCAAGGTAAGGGATGAAAGTGAATCTGAATCTGAGGAATCAGATAGTTCTTCTTGTCAGGAGGCTAGGGGTTATGTGACCTTCACTGCATCCTTATCTGGGATTGAGGAATCTTCTTCAAATGCTGTGAGTAACCAACACTGTAGTGATGGTGAAGAGGATGATGAGAGTCAGAATGACTCGAATTCTGAGGGAGACCTTGAGGCAGCGTATGATGAACTATTTCAGGAATGCCTAAAGCTGAAAAATGTTCAATTTTCCATGTCCAAAAAAATCAAATCTATTGAAATGGAAAAAGATGCCTTAGACCAAGTGGCTTCAGGGTTGAGAGCTCGTGTCACAGCTTGAGGAAGAGAAGGCTTCCCTCCTTGACAAGACACAGCTTCTTGAATCTGATTTGCATGTGTGTCTTGATGAAAAGTCAAGTCTTGAAATCAAGTTGACTGATCTTGAGCAAAATCAGAGGTATAGAGATATGAAGGGAACTTCATCTACCTCGAACACTGAGCCTAGTGCTAAAAGGTGCCCTCCTACTAAAAGAAAAGACCCTTCAACTCAGAAATTCATTCCTACATGTCATAAGTGTGGAGTGAAGGGTCATATTAAGTCTTGATGTCCTAAACTTCGAAGAATACCCAATCATGGTTTTGAGAACCAAAATAAGTTTAATGAGAATCTTCAAATGAGAGTTGAGGTCCTAGTGGAGAAATCTAGAAGTTTGTGTAAAGATGTGATGAAAATTGCTCACAACTCTAGACAGTAGCATGGTCATGACACTCCTTATGCTAGATATAAAGGAGATAACGGGGAGAACCATAATACCTGCTATAATCTAGGACTCAATCCTGGAGAAGGAGGAACAGGAGAAAGAGGCAAAAATTCATACCTACCTCAATTGAAACGGTTAGAGACCAAAGGGTCAATCAAACTTCTAAAACTATTTGGGTGAGAAAGGAAGACCTGAAGGGCTTCACTTAGCCCGTGCCTGTCATAGCCTAGGGTGTGCTATTAGTGTACTATCTTGTCCTAGTGTTATGCAATTTGTGTATACTAGTATTTTTTTACTAGTGTTTATTTGCTTTGATAGGTATTTCTGTTTTCTTTATTTTGAAAAATCCAAAAACATTGAAAAACCCTAAAATCCAAAAATATTTTTGACATGTTGCCCTTGTTTGACTTGTATGATCTGCATTCCTTGTGTGATCTTTATTTCTATACTTGTCCAGGGTTGAACATGAGTTTGTTGCTGATTGAAGATATATCACCTTCATAGTCTATTGGTTAGGCTAAAAATTAGACCGATTTTATTTTGAAAAGTTAGAGACTTATTCATGTGTGTATGCTTTACAAATTTATTTTTTTTTAGAAAAGCCACACAGAAGGAGTGGGGGGTTTGGCAGACCCCTACCAGTTTTATTATAAAAATGAAGAAGGGGGGGACATAAACCTTACCCCGAACAAACAACCAACTGAGAGGGGGGTCAAAACCTAACCCCTCCCAAGACAAACCACACTCAAAGATGGCATTTCCACCTCTGACAAAAAACAAAAAATTACATAGACCCCTGAAACCAGCAAAAAGACCTGCACGCGTTAGGGAGGACAAAAACTCCAACCTGAGAAAATAGTCCCTATTAAGGAGAAAATGCTCAATACCCAACCACAACACTGATCAATCTGTGCAAACATTTCGGACATTAAAAATCGAAGAACGATCAGTGCATAGCATACCCTTAATAATCTGAGGACAATCATTTATACCTCTAAGAATTTTACTGTCTTGAGTCTTGCAAGCTTCTTTAGAAAGAAAGTCTGCTATCTGATTATTTTCACGGTAGGTATGCTGAAATATTAAGTTGCATCTAGTCTTCAAGCTGATAATTTTCTTCCACCAGTTCCACGTTTTCCATGGAGGAATCAAGACACCATTTAACACATCAATAATAATTTGAGAATCACTTTCCACTATGATATTTGTTAATCCCATTTTATCACACAGAAGACAACCATCCCATATAGCCCTGATTTCGGCTACAGTGTTTGTTTCCAATTCATAAAACTCATAGTAAGCTATAATCATATGACCATTGGAATCCCGAATTATGCCACCTCCACCACTAATGCCCGTTTCATTGTTAGCTGCCCCATCGGAATTTAATTTGAACCATCCCGGAGAAGGGTTGATCCATTTAGTGAGGATGGGACGCTTCGTTTTTGGAGCCACAATAGGGATATCAAAGAAGACACATAAATCTTTATCAGTGGAGCTTAACCTTTTTGTGAACTTCCAAGAAACTGCTGCACCTTTCAAACCTGCAGTAATTCTCTTCAATATGTCATTGAAATTCCTTTTGAAATTATCATATCTGGAAACATTACGATAAAGCCAAATCTCCCAACAAATGAAAACTGGTAAAACAGAACTAAGGAAACCCCACACAGAACCATTATTTCTACTTTTTAAAAATCTCATCAATCTGGTTTGGATAGTATCCTCTTCAAAAATCTAAATATTCAAAGCATTTCCCACTCTTCTCCAGATCTTCGAAGCAATCTCACCTTGACAAAACAAATGTGATAAAGATTCCCTCTTAGGATTTAAACAACACTCACATTTGCTAGGCAGGGGTATCCCTTTGTCTTGAATTCTTAAATCAATAGAGATAGCATTATGAAAAATTTTCCAGATTAGAATGGAAATCTTAGCAGGGATTGATTCGTTCCAAATAAAAAAGGACCAATTTACCTTTGGAGAGACTTCCCGAACACAATCCCAACAAGATTTGGAAGAGAATTTACCTGAACTCTCTCTACTCCAAATAATCTTGTCCTCATGGAAGGAAAGATTTATAGGATAATTTTTAAGAGCCTGAATCATGCTACTTGGGAGTAAATGTAACTCCTCCACCGTGCACCTCCCTCTAGACCAGCAATCTCTAATTATAGGGAAAGAAGTAGGACAATCTGAAGCCGAGTCAATCAACGGAGCATTATCCAACCAAATATCAAACCAGAAATTTGTCTCATTCCCATTACCAATCAGCCATTTACAGTTTAGTAATGTGCTCTTTATCCAACGCCCCATCTCAAGCCAAGTCTTGTTACCTTTGAGAAAATTATCTATCATCCAAGGATGATTATTTCTTAAGTACTTACTTCTGAAATAATCACTCAAGAAACCTTTTTCTGATATTATTTTCCAAGCCATCTTCATACGGAACGCTCTGGTCACATCCACAAGATTTCGAATTCCCAACCCACCTTCATCCATAGGTTTAGCAATTTTATTCCAAGCAACCCAGTGAGCTCTGTTGCCGCCCAAGGAATCATTCCAGAAGAACGAAGCAAACATACTTTCCATTCTATAGATAACACCCTTCGGAATATTAGTGCTCATCAAAGTGTAAATAGGTAAGGATGCTAAAACCGATTTAATGAGCACTAATTTCCCACCCTGAGACAGTAATTTACCTTTCCATCCATCTATTTTCATTCTAACTTTATCAATAATAAAGTCAAAGAAAATTTTTTTCATTCTACCAATAAAAAGAGGAATCCCCAAATATCTAAACGGAAACTTACCGATCTCAATACCACAGATATTCATCAATCTCCCTTTGTCTAGCTCGGATTTATTTTCAGCCACATACATGGTACTCTTGAGCTTGTTGATCCTTTGGTCAGAGGCTGATTCATAGGATGAGAGGAATTTAAACAAATTATTTATGGATCTTTTCTGCCCATTGCAGAAAACAAGAGTGTCATCTGCAAAGAGGAGGTGAGAAATAGGCATCGCACATCTGGAAGTTCTGAAATAACCAACTTGACCTTCTGCAAAAATATTCTTCAAACCCCTACTAAGTACTTCTTCTACCAAGATGAACAAAGCCGGGGAAAGGGGATCACCTTGCCGTAAACCCCGTGAAGATTGAAAAAATCCATGCAATTTTCTATTCAGGATGACAGAGAAAAAAGGATAGGAAATACAGCCTTTTATGAGCTTGCTGAAATTCTCACAAAATCCAAATTTCTTCAGGACTAAAAGAAGAAAATCCCATTCCATTCGATCATAAGCCTTGGCCATATCCAACTTGAAGAGCACATTTCCCCCTCTCACTTTCTTGTTTATGTGAGAAATCATGTCTTGAGTCACAGAGATGTTATCCACGATACTTCTACCTTTGACAAAAGCTGATTGCTCCTCTGATATTAATTTTGGCAAAACAAAACCCAATCGGACTGCTAAGATCTTCGCAATAATTTTGTAGAAAACATTACAGAGGCTAATTGGACGATAATCACCAAATGCAACTGGGTTCTCAATTTTAGCTATCAAGCATAGCATCGTAGCGTTGACAGCTCTAGGGATAAAACCATTATAAAAAAAATGATGAATGGCAGATATCAGGTCTTCTTTTATAATGCCCCAACAATGCTTAAAAAACAAGCTCGAATACCCATCCGGGCCAGGAGCCCCAGAGTCCTGCATATCAAACACAACCTTCTTTATTTCTTCCTCTTCTGGAATTTTGCAAAGATTATCATTATCATCATCCGATACAAGGGAAGGAATACACTCTACTAATCTGCTATCCCCGGATATACCTTCTGAAAGTAAATTTTTCTGGAAGAAAGTTACCGCCTCTTTACCCTTATCATGTAGCATCCCGGACTTTTTCATCCTTAATGAATAGCACCTTCGTAGCTAATTGGCCGTTTTTGTAGTCTAATTAATAAATAAGGGAGAAATCGGAAATTCCGAAACGTCAGAAATGTTCGTTTTCGAAAGACGGATCCAACGCAAGTTGAATCATCGAAATCCGACGATCGAGTCAAAAGATATGGTCAAAACAGTCCAGACATACAGAACACCGATCGCTCGGTCCAATCAGCGATCGATCGGTCCATAACCGATCGATCGGTAGCTATCGCACGGTCAGAAATTTTGTATGGGGAAATTTTCCAGAGAGTGAGTTTTTGACCGGTCGATCGGTCATAAACACCGATCGCTCGGTAGGCAACCGATCGATCGGTCATAACCACCGATCGCTCGGTCTTCGCGTTTTTGCAGAAATTTCAGTAAGGGCGTTTTCATCTTTTGGGTGTTAAACCCTTACCCATAAGGGTTTGCTAGACCCTTTGAGCCCTCATTCACAACCCTTAGACATTTTGAGAGCTAGAGAGTGAGAAGAAGAGGGTTTTGACCTAGGGTTTCCATTGAGGAAGAAATCAAAGGGGTGGACCATCCTAGGTCGTCCTCAAACTTGGATTTGCTTCATGTTCAAGGCTTGGATTCTCCAAATCCAACCTCAAGCTCGTGTGGAGTACCTCTTCCAAGCTAGGGCAGCGTTTCTACATCATCCTCAAGGATTTTCTTTCCCTTTTCAAGGTTAGTACACTCTTCCTAGTTACTTTGGTAATAACCTAGGATTTTTCTAAGTAAATATGTATTAGATCTTCCCCATTGCTCCCTTGTGTTGGTATATGCTAAATCCCTAAAACATAAACAAGATAATACAAACAAATGGTGGAATGTATGAATGGATGAGGAGTGGAGGCGATTGGATGTCATGTTGTGATGTGTTGAATGATGGGAAAAATGGTGGAAGGGCATATTACGCATAATGAACACACCCCAAGTGTTTGATGAAATGTTCGAATGAGAAAATATGAAATAACTAAAGGTAAAAAGGTTGAATACCACATGTTTGATAGAATGCATGAATAAACTAAGATTTGAAAGCATGAGTCACATAAATGTTCCCCATTTGGCAAGTTGTATGCATGTGTTTATTTCGCTTCTTAAATTCTCATGTGAGTTGGGAATTTTTAAAATGCTATATGTCATCATAATTTCACGATTGCTATGCACGAGCACATATATAGATGGAGGATATTGTCAAGGAGGTTGGTAGCCCAGGATTATGCGGGTGCTAACCTCTAGCTCATAAGAAACGTATTGCATTGTCAAGGGGGTTGGTAGCCTAGGGATCATGCGGGTACTAACCCCTGGCTCATAAGAAATGACTCGGAAATGTTGCACTGTCAAGGAGGTTGGTAGCCCCGGTTAAGGGTGCTAACCTCTGACTCATAAGTAAGGTATCCTACTGTCAAGGAGGTTGGTAGCCCAGGGATATGCGGGTGCTAACCTCTGACTCACAAGAAAGGAAATGGTATTGTCAAGGAGGTTGGTAGCCCCGGTTAAGGGTGCTAACCTCTGGCTCATAAGAAATGAAATGGTATTGTCAAGGAGGTTGGTAGCCCCGGTTAAGGGTGCTAACCTCTGGCTTATAAGTAAGGTATCCTACTATCAAGGAGGCTGGTAGCCCAGGGATGTGCGGGTGCTAGCCTCTGGCTCATAAGAAGTGTATTGTACTGTCAAGGGGGTTGGTAGCCCAGGGATGTGCAGGTGCTAACCCCTGGCTCATAAGAAAGGTATTGTACTGTCAAGGAGGTTGGTAGCCCAGGGATATGCGGGTGCTAACCTCTGGCTCATAAGAAATATTAAAAGGACAACTCAAAGAGGAATTGTATGATGCATAGATATGTTTTAGTTTCATAATAATTATGACTTGATAAAATGTTTATGTATGAGGTTGCTAGAAATGATTATGAACTATACTCCTCCCATTTCTTGTATATGATGTTGTGCGTTATTACCATTGTTAGTTAGGGGCTTGTACTCGCTGAGTATTCCATGCTCAGCTGTACTTTCATGTCGGCAGGTACCCGAGTCCCTCTCGACATTTGTGATCCGGGTCCTTGGATAGAGGAGGACTATGGCGAGGAGGAACCTTATGAGGATCTAGTAGTCGAGCCTCAGGCGGAGGCGAGAGACTTAGACCATTGGCCCCACGGGGATGACTATTGAGCGAGACAGAGTTGTATTTTGTCTTTTGTATTTTGTTAGGTGGGCCTGTCCACCTTAGACTTAGACGTGTTTTGTATTCATGTTAACTTGAAATACTACATTTTGTATCATTATAAAGAAAATAAAATTTTAGTTTTCGCTTTCGCAAATTATGTTTAGCTTCCGCGCTCTGATTATCATTGTTTAGTACCTTATTTATCTTGTTCATTACAGGATGGTTTGGCAGGTTTGTATAGTCCACCTAAAGTATCCCTAAACTCTTAGGGGGTATTTTGGGGCGTGACAGAGGTGGTATCAGAGCTCTAGGCATTAGAGTCCCTAGGGTCGCTTAGTACTAGATACCATAATTGAACAAGGCATTAGGTGTAGGAAAGAGTTGTATTCCAAGTATAGACTAACAAGTTAGTCTTAGTCAAAATAGGTTAAACTTCAACCAAACTTAGAATCCTACGCTAGGAACACGACATGTATGTTATGATATGATGTTGTATACCATGTGTGCATAAATTGTGTTGTGCTTATTAAATATGTCTGATGAATATGTATTAAGTGAATTGCGAAAGTGTATTAAATGCGTATCCAAGTTAGACTCATGTGGTACTGTCGTTCTCAGGATCACATCATGAGACGCGGTGCTCGGGGTCGCGGATATACGAGGGGAAGTGGAAGTGATGCCCCTTCCGGTGACGAGCAACCCGATTTTGCCCAAGCTTTTGCATCTATAGCCGAGACTTTGGCTATGTTAGCAGCAAGGCCGGTTGCTATTACTCCTTCTACGCCTCCGCCACCTCCGGCACACCATGCTTCAGGATTGGAGGCATTTAGGAGATTGCGTCCTCCTACCTTCTTCGGTACTACTGACCCCATGGTCGCCGAGGCATGGGTGATGCAATTGGAAAAGATTTTTAGAGCGCTCCACTGCACGGATGAACAGAGAGTGGACTGGGCCACCTTCGTGATGGAAGGTGCGGCCGAGCATTGGTGGAGAGCCGCACAGAGACAGAGGGAGTCCACCAGGGCGGGGGAGCCGTGGACATGGCCGGAATTTTTGGATGTCTTCTATAAGTAGTATTTTCCAGCAGCCGTCAAAGAACAGAAGGAGATTGAATTCATGACTCTTGAACAAGGAGAGTTGAGTGTGGCCGATTATGAGGCTACCTTCGTGGAGTTATCGAGATTCGCACCTCACCTAATTGCATCAGAGCATATGCGAGTCAAGAAATTTGAGCGGGGATTGAAACCCTCCATTAGAGACAGGGTCTCGATGTTCCAAGTGGCTACCTGGGGAGAGGTTGTGAGCAAGGTGAAGCTTGCCGAGAAGAATTCGGAAGAATTCTTCAAGAGAAGGGATGTGGCTCGAGGCCAATCGAGTAGTTCGGGGTCGGCAGAGAAGAGGGCTAGGGCAGCCCCATATCAGGCATCCAAGCCAATACGGTCACAGAGGCCTCCCTTGACATCACAGGTATCTCGGCCTACCACTACACCGGTACCTCGTCCCACACTTTCACAGGCTACCCGATATGTTCCACCTTCATCCTCATCAGCATTTGAGGAGTGCTCCTATTGTGGTCGGAGTCACCGGATTGGTGAATGTCGGAGGATTTCGGGTGGGTGCTTTCACTGTGGAGATGTGAATCACATGGTCAGGGATTGCCCACGCAGGTAGCTGCAGCCTATCCAACCCCAGGGGAGTAGGCCCCCAGTTCGTCAGGATTCCCAGCCGGGATCCTCACAGGCTTCTGCGTCTAGGCCTTCACGACCCACGTTATCCACTCCACCGCCTCGTAGGGCAAACCAGGGTCAGGTTTTTGCCTTATCGGAACGGGATGCACGTGCATCTGACCATGTCGTGCAAGGTACGCTATCATGCTAAAGTTTCGAGTTGTAATTGGCTGTTATTATGTAATGTGATTGCTTATATGTATGACATGCTACCTATACTTATGTGTTATTGCGTGAAATCTATTAACGTGAATTTAATTAATCACACAGGCGCGTTATTAGTGAATGAATGCCTAGCCCGAGTGTTGATCGACACAGGATCCACTCATTCCTTTGTATCGCCTAGCTTTGCGAAAGGATTTCCAACCAAGTCCAGTCAGCTGAAGCATGAATTAACCATCTCCACACCGCTCGGCAAGTCAGTGGACACGGATCGTATATACAGGGACTGTGTAGTCCAAGTGGGGTAGAATGAGTTGTTAGCCAACCTCATCATCCTAGACTTCCAAGACTTAGATTTCGATGTCATACTTGGTATGGATTGGCTATCGGCTCACCACGGACATGTGGCATGTTTCGAGAAGATGGTGAACTTTGAGCCGATGGGAGTTAAGCCATTTCACTTTCGAGGGTTGAGGGAAAGAGACATTGCTCACCTCGCAGCTTTGAGCTTAGCAAACCCAGAAGCACAAAACTCCTCGGTCATTCCGGTCGTGAGTGAGTTCTTGGATGTGTTTCCGGAGGAACTTCCCGGATTGCCCCCGGATCGGGAGATTGAGTTCGCTATAGAGCTTACTCTAGGCACCGCTCCGATTTCAAGGGCACCATATAGAATGGCCCCAATAGAGCTTGAGGAATTAAAGAAGCAAATTGAGGAGTTACAACAACTTGGTTTCATCCAACCAAGTGTGTCACCATGGGGAGCTCCGGTCCTCTTTGTGAAAAAGAAAGACGGGTCAATGAGAATGTGCATAGATTACCGGCAGTTGAACAAGATAACTATTAAGAACCGTTATCCTTTGCCTCGGATAGACGACTTGTTTGACCAACTGAAGGGAGCGAGATTTTTCTCCAAGATTGATCTTAGATCGGGGTATCATCAGTTAAAGATCAAGGCGGCAGATGTTCCAAAGTCAGCTTTCAGGACTCGGTATGGGCACTACGAGTTCCTTGTCATGCCTTTTGGGCTGACGAATGCACCGGCGGCGTTCATGGATTTGATGAACCGGGTGTTCCGATCGTACTTGGATCGATGTGTGATTGTGTTCATAGATGACATTTTAGTGTATTCCCAGACACGGGAAGATCACGCACGAGACCTTCGTCTTGCTCTGGAGATATTGAGAGAGCATAGGCTATACGCTAAGTTAAGCAAGTGTGAATTTTGGTTGGAGAAGGTGGCGTTCCTAGGCCACATAGTGTCGACCGAGGGTATTTCTGTTGACCCGAAAAAGATAGAGGCAGTTATGATATGGGAGAGACCCAAGAGCATCACGGAGATACGTAGTTTTCTCGGGTTGGCAGGCTATTATCGGAGATTCGTGGAGGGATTCTCCAGTTTGGCTGCACCTCTCACTTACCTGACGAGAAAGAATGCTAAGTTTAGTTGGAGCGACAGATGCGAAGCGAGCTTCCAAGAGTTGAAGAAACGCCTCACCACGGCCCCCGTCCTTACTGTGCCATCCGGGAGTGGTGGTTTTGTGGTTTACAGTGACGCCTCGCATGTGGGGTTGGGATGTGTACTTATGCAGCATGGCAAAGTCATTGCTTATGCCTCCAGGCAATTGAAAGAGCATGAGAAGAATTATCCCACTCACGATTTAGAGCTCGCCGCGGTTGTGTTTGCCTTGAAGATTTGGCGACATTATCTCTATGGGGAACAGTTCGACGTATTTACGGACCATAAAAGCTTGAAGTACCTGTTCTCCCAAAAGGAATTGAATTTAAGGCAGAGGAGATGGGTAGAGTTTTTGAAAGACTACGAATGTTCCATTCAATATCATCCGGGCAAGGCGAACGTTGTAGCCGATGCTCTTAGCCGGAAGCCCACTGGACTTTTGGCGCACATGATGCTGAGGGAATGGAGGTTGTTAGAAGATGCATCCAACCTCGACATCAATTTTAGTCTCCCTACTTTTGGGCCAGTAATGGCTAACATCACAGTTAGGCCATATATCCTAAGCATGACCAGGGAGTTGCAGGGAATGGATGTCGAGCTACTGTCTTACCGAGACCAGTCAATTAAAAGTGGCAGCAAGGATTTTGCGGTGAGGGATGATGGAATTATCACTTTCAAGGGAAGAGTATGTATCCCAGCCGATGAGAAGCTTAAGCGAGAAATCTTGTACGAGGCTCACCGGTCCAAGTACACCGTTCACCCCGGGGGTACCAAGATGTATAGGGACTTGAAGAAGCACTTTTGGTGGCGGAACATGAAGCGAGAAATAGCGGGGTACGTGTCCCGATGCTTGGTGTGCCAACAAGTCAAGGCCGAGCACAGGAGACCGGCGGGTCTGTTGCAGTCTCTCCCTATTCCCGAGTGGAAATGGGAACATATCTCTATGGACTTCATCGTGGGGTTGCCAAAGACAGTTAAAAAGACTGATGCGATATGGGTTGTGGTTGGCAGACTCACGAAGTCTGCCCATTTCTTACCGTACCGGACTACATTCAACTCAAATCAGTTAGCTGCCTTGTACATCAAAGAGATAGTCCGATTGCACGGAGTGCCGGTGAGCATTGTCTCAGACCGGGATCCAAGGTTCACATCCAGGTTTTGGAGAAGTTTTTAGGATGCCATGGGTTCCAGACTAGACTTTAGCACGGCCTTCCATCCACAGACGGATGGGCAAACCGAGCGAGTGAATCAGATTATTGAAGATATACTCCGTGCATGTATGCTAGACTTCAAGGGAAGTTGGGAGGATCACCTACCTTTGGTGGAATTCGCCTACAACAATAGTTACCAGGCAAGCATACAGATGGCACCCTTTGAGGCTTTGTACGGAAGGAGTTGTAGATCTCCGTTGTATTGGGATGAAGTGGGAGAAAGAAAAATTTTGGGCCCCGAGTTGATTGAACAAACTGCGGATAGAGTCAAGCTCATCCGGGAAAGGTTGAAGACCGCACAAGACCGACAGAAAAGCTATGCCGACAACCGAAGGAGGGATCTTGAATATCGAGTTGGTGACTTTGTTTTTGTCAAGATTTCGCCAACCAAGGGGGTTATGAGATTCGGGAAAAGAGGCAAGCTTAGCCCGAGATATGTGGGTCCATTCGAGATCATTACTCGAGTTGGTGAGGTAGCTTACCGAGTTGCCTTGCCCGCTCACATGGCTGCGATCCACAACGTATTTCACATCTCCATGCTTCGGAAGTATATCCCGGATCCTTCTCATGTCATCGAGCTTGATCCGATAGAGATCCGAGAGGACCTCACCCTAGTTGAACAACCAATGCAGATCTTGGATAGGCGAGATCAAGTCTTGCGCAACAAGACCATTCCCTTGGTCTTGGTAAGATGGCAACACCATTCAAGGGAGGAAGCTACTTGGGAACGAGAAGCCGAAGTACGAGAAAAGTACCCCCATTTATTTGTTTAAGGCCTTGACATTCCCTTGTATTTTGTTATTGTTTTACGCATGTATGTATCATCGAAATTTCGGGGATGAAATTTTTGTAAGGGGGGGAGAATGTAGCATCCCGGACTTTTTCATCCTTAATGAATAGCACCTTCGTAGCTAATTGGCCGTTTTTGTAGTCTAATTAATAAAAAAGGGAGAAATCGGAAATTCCGAAACGTCAGAAATGTTCGTTTTCGAAAGACAGATCCAACGCAAGTTGAATCGTCGAAATCCGACGAGCGAGTCAAAAGATATGGTCAAAACAGTCCAGACATACAGAGCACCGATCGCTCGGTCCATAACCGATCGATCGGTAGCTATCGCACGGTCAGAAATTTTGTATGGGGAAATTTTCCAGAAAGTGAGTTTTTGACCGGTCGATCGGTCATAAACACCGATCGCTCGGTAGGCAACCGATCGATCGGTCATAACCACCGATCGCTCGGTCTTCGCGTTTTTGCAGAAATTTCAGTAAGGGCGTTTTCATCTTTTGGGTGTTAAACCCTTACCCATAAGGGTTTGCTCGACCCTTTGAGCCCTCATTCACAACCCTTAGACATTTTGAGAGCTAGAGAGTGAGAAGAAGAGGGTTTTGACCTAGGGTTTCCATTGAGGAAGAAATCAAAGGGGTGGACCATCCTAGGTCGTCCTCAAACTTGGATTTGCTTCAAGTTCAAGGCTTGGATTCTCCAAATCCAACCTCAAGCTCGTGTGGAGTACCTCTTCCAAGCTAGGGCAGCATTTCTACATCATCCTCAAGGATTTTCTTTCCCTTTTCAAGGTTAGTACACTCTTCCTAGTTACTTTGGTAATAACCTAGGATTTTTCTAAGTAAATATGTATTAGATCTTCCCCATTGCTCCCTTGTGTTGGTATATGCTAAATCCCTAAAACATAAACAAGATAATACAAACAAATGGTGGAATGTATGAATGGATGAGGAGTGGAGGTGATTGGATGCCATGTTATGATGTGTTGAATGATGGGAAAAATAGTGGAAGGGCATATTACGCATAATGAACACACCCCAAATGTTTGATGAAATGTTCAAATGAGAAAATATGAAATAACTAAAGGTAAAAAGGTTGAATACCACATGTTTGATAGAATGCATGAATAAACTAAGATTTGAAAGCATGAGTCACATAAATGTTCCTCATTTGGCAAGTTGTATGCATGTGTTTATTTCGCTTCTTAAATTCTCATGTGAGTTGAGAATTTTTAAAATGCTATATGTCATCATAATTTCACGATTGCTATGCACGAGCACATATGTAGATGGAGGATATTGTCAAGGAGGTTGGTAGCCCAGGATTATGCGGGTGCTAACCTCTGGCTCATAAGAAACGTATTGCATTGTCAAGGGGGTTGGTAGCCCAGGGATCATGCGGGTACTAACCCCTGGCTCATAAGAAATGACTCGGAAATGTTGCACTGTCAAGGAGGTTGGTAGCCCCGGTTAAGGGTGCTAACCTCTGGCTCATAAGTAAGGTATCCTACTGTCAAGGAGGTTGGTAGCCCAGGGATATGCGGGTGATAACCTCTGGCTCACAAGAAAGGAAATGGTATTGTCAAGGAGGTTGGTAGCCCCGGTTAAGGGTGCTAACCTCTGGCTCATAAGAAAGGAAATGGTATTGTCAAGGAGGTTGGTAGCCCCGGTTAAGGGTGCTAACCTCTGGCTCATAAGTAAGGTATCCTACTATCAAGGAGGCTGGTAGCCCAGGGATGTGCGGGTGCTAGCCTCTGGCTCATAAGAAGTGTATTGTACTGTCAAGGGAGTTGGTAGCCCAGGGATGTGCGGGTGCTAACCCCTGGCTCATAAGAAAGGTATTGTACTGTCAAGGAGGTTGGTAGCCCAGGGATATGAGGGTGCTAACCTCTGGCTCATAAGAAATATTAAAAGGACAACTCAAAGAGGAATTGTATGATGCATAGTTATGTTTTAGTTTCATAATAATTATGACTTGATAAAATGTTTATGTATGAGGTTGCTAGAAATGATTATGAACTATACTCCTCCCATTTCTTGTATATGATGTTGTGCGTTATTACCATTGTTAGTTAGGGGCTTGTACTCGCTGAGTATTCCATGCTCAGCCGTACTTTCATGTCGGCAGGTACCCGAGTCCCTCTCGACATTTGTGATCCGGGTCCTTGGATAGAGGAGGACTATGGCGAGGAGGAACCTTATGAGGATCTAGTAGTCGAGCCTCGGGCGGAGGCGAGAGACTTAGACCATTGGCCCCACGGGGATGACTATTGAGCGAGACAGAGTTGTATTTTATCTTTTGTATTTTGTTAGGTGGGCCTGTCCACCTTAGACTTAGACGTGTTTTGTATTCATGTTAACTTGGAATACTACATTTTGGATCATTATAAAGAAAAGAAAATTTTAGTTTTCGCTTCCGCAAATTATGTTTAGCTTCCGCGCTCTGATTATCATTGTTTAGTACCTTATTTATCTTGTTCATTACAGGATGGTTTGGCAGGTTTGTATAGTCCACCTAAAGTATCCCTAAACTCCTAGGGGGTATTTTGGGGGGTGACATATCATCCTCGTGAGTCAACAATTTTCCCTGGCTATCAATAATATTATGGACCGTATTTCTTTTGCATTTATTTTGATAAACCGCATGAAAGAACTTGGTATTTTTATCTCCTTCTTTTAGCCAGTGTTCCCGTGATTTTTGTTTCCAGTATATTTCTTCCATATCTAGATAATTTTTCAACTCCGCTTTAGCATTACATAACTCCGAGTAACCTTCTTTTGTCCAATTGATTTGCATTTGAATTTCGAGATCATCCACTTTTCTTTCACAAGATCTCAGATTAGAAAAGATGTTGCCAAAATTATTTTTGTTCCATTTAGATAATTCTACTTTAAGGAACTTTAATTTCAAGAAGAAGGAGAGTATAGGGTTACCTATCATTTCTTCTTTCCAATTCTTTTCCACAAAATCCAAGAAGCATGCATCTTTACAAATTTCACATACACTCTAACTAATTCTATTGAGAGGCCTATTTTTCAATCTGTAGGTGGTTTGACTTATCCCAATAGTGTGACCTTAGATTACCAATCTAGAATGACCATTTTGTTAGTCATCCCCATTTTATGTATCCTCCATGAGCAAAAATTGCTGCAATGAAAAATGGCTACCTACTGTGCTAGTGTGAAGTCACTATTGAATGCAAACAGAATGAAATGGCTATAGGCGGACAATAGGTATCTATCCAGGTCATTAGAGTGAAAGCCCCTACTACTAATAGCCAGGACAACCTACCTAGATAGTGTGAAAGGCATCATTACACGAAAAGATATGCTCAGATAAAGAACATCAAAAGAAATCTTACAAAGTTTGGAGGTATTTGACCAAAAATAAAAGAAAATAATGAGTCAAATAAAATGGTTACAGGAGCACTAAAATGAAAAAAAAAATCAGTATATCTGGATCTAACTAGCTTTGACTTCTATGATGTATATCTCTGGGAGTCCCCTTAGTGGTAAATGTCATATCCTTGGAAATGAGAAGAAACCTTGATCTAGTATCTAGTCAGACCACCTCTACACACAAATGCTTCACTTTTGAACTGTTCACTAAAGGTGTGTGAATTGGCTATGCTTTAGCATTCCGTGAGATTTAGTTAGATGTGTATTCTCAGTCAAACTAACTAATTATGTTCTTCATTGGATTTGTAATTACTACTGCTTGGAATGCTTTTGATGTATGTTTGTGTGGCACATGATATTTTTTTTGTTTTCTTTTTGTTTTGACATGGGCCTTTCTAGCATAGGTGTCTTGTTTTTAGTGGTGTCCTTGATCTTAGGGGGAGAAGATCAAGTTGAGTTGTTGAAGGGGAGTTTGTACTTGAGTTGTTGAGGGGGAGTGTGTGTTTTATATTTCTATGATTATTCCCCGCTCTTTGGTCCCTGCATTGTTTGCATTTACTTGGTTGTACTATGATTGCCTTGATATTTCACATGAGTTAAATTGGTATATTCATTGTGAGATTGGCATCATGATTACCTTTGGCAATTGTGCCAAAAAGGGGGAGAATGTTGGGTACTATTTCCCAAGTTCAGTACATTCCTTGCATTACCTGTGGTTACTTATTTTCATATTCCACACATGCTTCACTGGGTGTTTTGTTTATGAGCATGTGCAGGTGCAGGGTTGCAGCAGATAGATTCTGCTTGACAAGAGCTTAAGTGTCTTAATTTACATGTAATAGTGTTGGATGTAATGTCCTAATTCACCGTTTTGATGTGTTTGGGTGAGTTTGTGTCAAGTCATGTACTTCAGTTTGGTTTTGCCACGGAATTGCCAAAGGGGGAGATTGTAAAGTCCATGTTTTTTTGTGTTGCCTTATTCTAGTGTCAAAACAAGTAAGTTGAGGTGTCTAAGTGTGTGTCTTGTGTCATTGCCTTCAAGCATCCACAACAAGTGAAGTTGAAGACCGAAGAAGACCGGTTGAAGAAGACTAGGTTGATCATTTCCTTCGTTTCACTCATAGGATGGTAAGTGACCTAGATACCATGCTACCATAGGTGGGAATTGACTTATAATAATCATAATGGGATACCTTAAGTGGTAAGTGACCTAGACTAATCATATGGACCCAAGGTGATTAGATATGTAGCCCAAAACAAGTTTAAAATTTTGAAATTTCTCAAAAAACCAAGGTTACTTGTAGGTGGCATATCTCCCAAACCGTAACTCAAATTTTTCTCTATAATATATCAAATTGACCATGTCAAAAAGAGCTACAAATTTAATGAAGGTTTTAAGAGCTAAAAAATAATTTTTAAAATCAGGTTTGCACCTCAAGGTCGACCCTGAGTATGAAAAAATTAGTATGGGAAAAAGAGGTAGCGATTGCAAAAACCCAAGGTCGACCCTGGAAGACACTTGAGTCGACCCTGATATGGATTTTTGTATTAAACCCCTTTTTAGCACCTCAAGGTCGACCAAATGACTTCTAGGGTCGACCCTGATATGGGAAAAGTTTCTAAACTGATTTTTAGCAGTTTCGAAGTTGTGGGGGTTGCTCTTCTATTTAATGCAACACCTATAGTCCGTGAAGAGCACTCTTGAGAGAGGATTGAGAGGGTTTTTAGCTAACTCTAGAGTTCATAGAAACTTCATATTTGATTGCTCTCCTTCTCTTGTTATTTGGTCTTTCATCCTAGAGTTTGCAAGCCATTATCTCCATTCTTGCTTGCTTGGACTTGTCCATTGAAGGAGTCCATCTATGAGTTGATTTTAATCAAACCATCAACCCGTTCTGGACAGAACAACTTGGCCAGAGTGTTTCGGAGCCTTTCCGAAAGAGATCGATCTGAGAAGGATCGTGGTAGAGTGATTTGGTCGGTGGATTCTAAAGCCATCATTGACAGAGATCGATCGGAAGATCGTGGACTATTTCAGAGACACAAAGAGAAGTACGAGCGGCTGGGGTTGATCATGGGACTTATGAGTACGTGATGACTTTCAAGACGTGGAGGACTAAGAACTAAAGGATCGAAGTGTCAAGTTTGAAGGAGTCAAGTTTGAGTCTTGTAAGTTCTTGTTAACTTTGTCGTAGTGGATTCTCATAGCTGGACTAGGTCCCGTGGTTTTTTCTGGAAGGGTTCCACATAAAAATCCTTGTGTTGTGGTTTGCTTGGTTTTCTATTTTCGCACTTAAATTTTATCACCCCTTAAGTTAATAGCTTAATTGTTAAAATCATCAAAAGGGTAGATAGACTTTTAGGGAAACCAAACCATCCCCTTGAACTTGTAAGATTCTCAACTCAAACATCGGATTTGAGGTTCACTGAATTTTTTCAATCGAGATGGATTATGGAGAGTGAGGGCCTTCTTGGGATGTTCTTGAGGATGATAAGTGTCTTGACATATGACCTTATGGTTGAGTGATACAGAGGGAGAGACATGTATTTTGGGTTTTTATTTATAGGGATATTCGTATCAGTTTGAGTTGGTAACTCATGTTAAGGATTTTATGTACATGTCTTAGTTTATATTCAGTTATTGTAAACAATTACACTTGGAATACAATTAAGTTATTAAAGAAATTTTCAGTTCACTATTTAGCATGCCTTGTATACTCTTTGCATGATGATTTAAGGTTAAGTCATGTCGCCAAGGTATCCTAACTCTTAGGGGGTATTTTGGGGCATGACAGATTGGTATCAGAGCCTAGGCATTAGAGTCCCTAGGGTCACTTAGAACTGATACTATGATTGAACAAGGCATTAGGGTCATCTCATAGAGTTGTACTCCAAATATAGACTAAGAAATTATTCTAAGTCAAATCCGGTTGTAAACCAACCGAACTTAGTATCCTACGCTAGGAACACAATTGTATGTTATTGCCATTGTTATATATACCTTTAATGGATGGTTTGATGCCTAGTAAATATTAAGCGATTGTTAAATTTATTATAGAATGAGTATCCAACTTATACTCATGTCGTGCTGTCTTTCTCAGGAGTTAATCATGAGACACGGTGTGTGGGGTCGTGGATACAATACCAGGGGCAGTGGAAGTGATGCTCCCTCGGGGAATGAGCAACCTGACTTTGCTCAAGCTTTCACATCAATAGCCGAGACTTTGGCTATGTTAGCGGTAAGGCAACTTGCTACTCCTCCTTCAGGTGCCGCTCTTATAGTTACTCCTCCAAATAGAGCACAAGAAGGAATAGAAGCTTTTAGGAGGTTGAGGCCTCCGGTCTTTTGTGGGAGTATTGATCTGTTAGCCGCCGAAGCATGGATCCGACAACTTGAAAAGATATTCTCAGTGTTATCGACTACTGAGGCAGAGATGGTCACCTAGGCTGCCTTTATGCTTGAAGGTGAGGCCGGCCATTGGTGGAGGTCCGCCGTAAGGACCCGGGATTTGACCCAACAGGGTCAAGAGTGGACTTGGGGAGAATTTTTGGACGTTTTCTACGAGAAATATTTCCCAATAGGAATGAAGAAGAAGAAAGAAGTTGAGTTTAATACCTTGGTGTAAGGTAACATGTCAGTGGCAGCTTATGAAGCCAAGTTCTCAGAGCTATCTAGATTTACTCCTCATATGATAGCTATCGAGGCTATGAAGGCCGGAAAATTTGAAAGGGGATTGAAGGCATACATCAAGGATCGAATCTCAATGTTTAGACATAAGTGGAGGTAGTGGATAAGGCTCAGCTAGCCGAGTCTAATTTTGAAGAATTCTTCAAGAGAAGGGGAATAGAGAAAGGCCAATCCAGTGGCTCAACACAATAGAAGAAGAGGGCCAGAACGGCTCTATAACAGTCATCTGAACATATGTGGGTGTAGAGCCATTCTATTGCACCACAGGCTTCTCACCCTACTACTACGTAGGTCACTCGACATGAGAAGCCCACATCGATTGCATCTATGATCAAGTTCTACAGCTACTATAAGAGAAAACATTTGGATGGGGATTGTCGAGCGCTCACAGGTGTGTGTTACCGATGTGGTGACCAGGGACACAAGATTAGGGATTGTCCACACCGACAGACACCTACCCAAACCTTGGGAAATAGACAACCAGTTAGCCTACCCATGCAACTGGAGTCCTTTCAGGCATCAAGGCCCCAACGGCCCACACAGCCGCATCGCCTGGCTAACTAGGGGCGAGCCTTTGCAATATTTGGGCAGGATACTCAGGCACCAAATGTATGGCGTAAAGATATGAGAGAAAGGAGAAATTTTTTGTAGAAGGAAATGTATTTTGTGTTTTGTCATAGGCAGTTAGTTGCCGTATGTATGTAATTATGCTACCTTATGTTATAAAAGTTTCCTAGCTGTTAGTATTGATGTTTCGTTTTGTTAGAAAACTTAGGTGTCTTGCCGACAAGACTGTACCTAGTCATGTAATAGTGGACAAGGAATTTACATGTCCTTGGGGTAAAGTGAGCAAGAAAGATGTGGAAAAAAAAAGTATCCTCGCTTGATTTAGTGGCGTCCTAATTTCGAGGACGAAATTTCTATAAGGGGGGAGAATGTAGCGCCCCGGATTTTTTGCAATCACTAATCATATGAGTGAATAGTGCTTTGCACTGGGTGTGTTCAAGCTAAGGCCTTCCATGTGATCATAGCATTACGTTAATGCTAAGGGGAGCTCATGGTTGTGAAAACCATGTGATATGTATGGTATGAATTGAGGATTTGGTGTGTTACGAGCCTTAGGGGTGAAAACCAAGTTCACATGCACTGTGAATAGTGCCGATGACACTAGTATTGGAAGGGTTAACGACCATATTATAAGTTGGGTTTGGTTAATGAAAGTAGGGCTTCCTCATGATAGAGAGTTAGTGTATGAATCAAGTGGTGTAAGGTCTTTGGGAAAGCATGCAAAGAGTACAAAGACATACACTAAGCATTAAGTGATTAGGGTTGTGAATAGTGTCAAATTAAGGGATTTTGTAGCGGCCGGGGCCTCCCATGCATATGGGTTGTGCACAAAGGGTTACCTTGGTTTGGTTTAAGAACCTAGGGTCATGAGTTATGAGAATGGAATACGGGTTGGATTCAAGGTAGATGGGATATGAAATACCCTAAGTGTTATGGTGTTAAGGCGACATGGATCTTAGTGTTTATGGGGGTTTTGTTCCATGGATGTGTTAGAACTTGTTTTAGGGTCCTAAGGACCTTTATGAATAGCTTAAGGATGTTAAAACAAGAGTGGGAAACACTCTAAGTGATCAAAATATGATCGAAGTTGAAAAGAAGAAAAAGGTCTTCGCATACCCTTTACTTTAGGGAGGTATAGTTTTTGCACCGTTGATTGGAATAGAGCGATTCTTCAATTTTTGGAAAGGAAATGGAACCCTCTTTGAGGTTCATGTTGATCACTTTTCTGTATTAAGTCAAACGTCCGATTTCCGAAATCGGATCTGCTGCAAAAACGGGTTGATGAAACTCATTTGCTTATCAGTCGGCTTTATAGCCATTTTTGGTAAATAAAAACTCAAAATTAGGATTTTTATAAAACACCAAAGTTGTTCCACTTCAAAAGAAAAATCCAACGCAAATTGAATAGTCAAAATCCGACGAGCGAACCAAAAGTTATGGCCAAAATACAAAAATCTGAAAACTTTCTATAAAAGTTGGGATCGTTCGTATGGGACCTACGAACGATCATAGAGTTGCTATGATCGATCATAAAGCCCCTAAAATGCTCTAAAACCGTTGGAAAACCTACAATTGATCGTAGGAAGCCTACAAATGATCGTAAGCGCGTGAACTAGAATTTTTGTTTGGGGTTTCAACCCCTTTGGCTATAAAAGGACAACCATTTTGGGGGTTTTGGGTAACCTAAAACCTAAGGGAGATTGAGAGAGAAATGGGAGAAAATCTAGGGTTTTCAAAGGGGATTTCTCTCAAGATCAAGGAAACCCCCAAATTCAATCTTCAAGCTTCTCAAAGACCAAAAGGGGAGCAAGGATCGTGCAAGTCAAGGCTTTTCTCACGAGCTAAGCCATGAGTAAACAATCACAAAAGGGATTTCGTGGGAAGACCAAGAGGAGCTCGAATCCTCTTCGCCAAGGCCATTCAAGCTTGGATCTCCCTTCTTGAAGGTTGGATCTCGGGTCCAAGGCATCCTCAAGTGGAGATTTGATCTCCTTAAGGTATAACACTCTACTAACTTTTTATGTTGGGATTTCCCCATAATTTCTAAGATGATAAACCTTTGTCTTTATGATTGAAGCAATACTAGTCACAACCTAACTAGGTTATGATTCATGTATGCAAAATACGTTTTGATGTATGATTTTTCATTAAATAAGACAAATGGGAAGGGTGTTTATAATGAGAGTGTGAATACACTCTCCTAAACGTTTTGCTAGAATTTCCTTAAATTAAGAAGGCAGAAGGGATGGGGTTTTGATGAGAGAGCAGAATATTTTACTCACTCTCCATGTGGTGCATTATGCACAAATAATGCTATGATAGAATTAGGGTTGATGTATGGGTTGGTGAAGGTGTTAATTGAATGCCATGGAGAAGGTGGATAATTATTGAATGATAGAAAATGAGGAAGGGCAATGTACTCATAAAACACACACTTAAGGTGGTTGATGAAATGTGTGTATGACGTGTTGATATGATTCCCTTGGTTGCTCTAAATTGCATAGATATTGGATGACTTCTTAGTTTTCTCTAATTATGCATGTGTACTTGTGTGTTTACTTGTGTTCCTAAATTCCACACCAAGCATATGCACACACCCACTACTTTATTACTTGTCTTTCTCTTCGTCATGATTTCACTTACACATGATTTCCCAAGATTCAAACCAAGTATGAGTTACCATGAATAAGGACAAACACAATGTTTCAAGACCATGATCAAACATGACTCCCCAAGAACACGAATGAAACATGATTCTCCTAAGATCAAGAATAAATATGTTTTCCCAAGAACACGAACAAGCATGATTTCTCACGATCAACATGAGTATGCTAAATCAAGAACAAACATGATTTTCAAGATCAAGAATAAGCACGCCTCACAAGAAAGAATAAGAAAGTATTTTAGTGTACCATGACTAGGGTACGGGCACTAACATACATTTCCAAGATAAGACAAATTTACAAGGAATGAAAATAAAGTTCACAAGCAAGAATATGAAAGGATACTAGTGTACTATGACCAGGTACGGGCACTAGTATCTGTTTCCAAGAATTAAGTGTGTTAGTATACTATGACCAGGTACGGGCACTGAACCTCCGATCGATCGGAGCTCACCCTGATCGATCGGACAATACAAGAAATAATTCTGGTCACCTCCGATCGATCGAAGCTTACCCTCGATCGATCGGATCACGATTTTTTAGCTTTTAAAAAAAACACGATTTTAGGGTTTTAAACCCCCTCCTCTATAAATAAGACCCCCAAACTTGAGGGTTTGGAAGGTTTTAAAGTTCCTAACCTAATTTTGGAGAGAAATAGGGGAAAACTTAAGATTTTTAGGGGGGTTTTGCTAGGACAATGAAGATTTTCCAAGGAAAGAAGGATTGAAGCTTGAGGAATACTCTAAGGTGTATTCTCTAGCATTTGGATCGTAAGGAGGCGATTTAGGAAGATAAATATGACTTCCTCACTATCAATACCATGAACTATTAATGTTTTTATGTTTTAAAAAAAATCCCATGTTAGAATAAGATTATGCATGATTTATTGTAGAAATGCCTGTCTATTGATGTTTTGTTCATGATTATCGTATATAAAAGTGAAGGTGTTTGATTAAATGCTGAGGAAGGGAATGATATGAAGTTGTGTGGTTGAAGGAGGATGGGATGTAGGCTTGGGTTCAAAATGGTGGATGGGTTTTATTGTAGAGCCACGGATGAATTATGTGCGGTTTCGTGTATGGTTTGTGTATGCAAATGAATGAATCTAGGGTTAGGAATTTCACATGTTTATGAATGTAAATGATGGATGATTTTCATTTGAATATTATAGATGAAAATTATGCAATTATGTCTTCACATGCTAAATTATGCGATTGTATTTACAAGCTAGATTATGCGAATATGCTTTCACATGTTAAATGATGCAATTATGATTTCACATGTTAAATTATGCAAATACAATTTCATATGTTAAATTATGTTGTTATGATTTACATGATAAGCTACGCATATATGAGAATGAGATTTAATGATGACTAATGTAAGAAGGTAGAATTGTGTGTAGTGATATATTATCCGGTAAATAGACCTCAAATTGCAATCTCGTGGCTTAGGTCTTTTATCATGGTGGTGTACAACGCTATGATGGATTATCAGGGTACTTAATCGATAATCTAAAGGACTATTTGACCTAGGATTTGTCACTCTTCACTCATGAATAGAAAAACAATGCATGATGATTGACCTTACCCGTAGTGATGTATTGTTGGGAAATAAACTTTAGAAATTGAATCTCGTGATCTTAAGTCTTTTATCATGATGGTTATTGAAAAATCCGATGAACCTCAAATCTAAGGTTTGATGTAGAACCTCGAAACTTTTGCATGTGATTGGTGAATAGTGTTTTGGCCTAAAGGCCTTTCACGTAATTAAAGTTAAGAAGTTATGAGAAAAGGGTTAAGTAGCAGCCAAGGTATGAAAGTCGGCCTCGCGGTTAACGGAAGAACGAACAAGGTATCCGTTGTCGTTGTCTGGAGGACAACACATCCGTTGTCGTTGTCTGGAGGACAATACAGTCATTGTCATTGTCTAGAGGACAGTGCATCCTTTGTCGTTGTCTGAAGGATAACGTTGTCGTTGTCCGGAAGACAACATCTCCGTTGTCATTGTCTGGAGGACCACATATCCGTTGTCGTTGTCGAGAGAACAACATATCCGTTGTCATCTTGTGGAGGACAACACATCCGTTGTCGTTGTCATTGTCTGGAGGACAATGCATCCGTTGTCATTGTCAGGGGATACCGAACGCCTTATCTGGCGACGACCGAGTTGCGGCGCATATGAACAAGGTCTCTGTTGTCTAAGAAGTTCGGAACATCACCTTGTTTTCAACAACGGGGACGCTGTCTTAACTCGTCTTTGGGTCCACGTGCGATAGGTAAGGCTTAAGTGTGTCAGACACACGCGAGTGCTAGGCATGTGAAAATAAGGGTTTTTCACCCTTTGCCTATAAATAGGACTCATTTGGAGGTTTCTGGAGATAACCTAAACCTAAGAGAGAGAACCTGAGAGAAAAGAGAAGGAGAGAAGAGATTCGGGAGAATCCAAAGAAAGGTTTGGATTTGAGATCAAGAGAAGACCAAGCTTGGATCATCCTCAAGGTTGGGTCCTCTTGCATCAAGCTTGGAGATCGCTGCTCAATGGTTGCATTTTCCTCCAGCTTAGGGTTTTCCAGATTTAAGGGGTTTTCTTCAAAACCAAGAGTTAATCTCCAAGGTCAATACACCCTCCTAACTAGCTTAGAAATAACCTAGGTTTCTTTTGAAAACATGCTTATGGATTGATCTTCCCTATTTTTCCTTTCTTACTGTGATGTTCTCAAATTTTCAAAAGAAATTAACAAGATAAATAAATGGTGTGGGATGTATGAATGGATGAAGGGATGAGACGATTGGATGTTGTGTGAATGATGATGAATGGTTGTTGGAAAATGATGGATGGGTAGAGTACTCATAATAAACGCACCCCATTTTCTTGCTGAAATGTATGAACTTAAGAACTCGAACAAAATGGCTGTGAAGGTGTTGCTTACTAAGTGTTCGATCAAATGCATGAATGAGACAGTTTCAAGTTTAAAGAATAATGGAAAGCATGAATTGTGTAACTTTTCCTAACATGATAACCATGATCCAATACTCTATATGACATTCTTTAGTTGAAATGTCATCACGAGCACTACAAATACCACACACACACACACGCATGCATGCATGATATGGGGTTTTTCTAAAAGTATAGGTATATGAAAACAAGCAAGAACAAGATATGTGATTTATGATACAAATGATAAAGCCGAACATAGGGCCGGTCAAAGATAAGGCATATCCCATGGATATGTCCTATCTGGCTTACAAGAAAACAAGTTGATCAAGCCGGACAGAGGGCTGGTCAAGGATGTTGGTGTACCCCTTTTCTATTTCACTAAAGGATACTTACGTATCCAGCTCACAAGTTGCTTTCTATTCATGTTTCGCTGAAGGATACTTATGTATCCGGCTCACAAGTTGCTACAAGGGGCACTAACATCTGGCTCACAAGAAAACATAGCAAGGTAAGTCAAGACATGTCAAGACATGACAAGACAAGCATGACAAGTGATTCCAAACAAGACAAGACATCGTGATTCCTACGAGACAAGAACAAGTTTTTAAATGACAAGAAATTTTGAAAAACACGAAAAGCTATTTTCAAGAACAAGGCATGACTTTTAAAGTATGAATTTTATCGGAGGTTTTGCATCATTCCATGCATGTCACGATCATAGCATTTCTTTAAATTCCATGTTATGAATTATCTGTAACTATTATCCTTGTATTCCGTTATTACTATTGCTAGCTAGTAGCTTGTACTCGCTGAGTATGCCATACTCAGCCGTACTTTTCATGTCGGCAGGTCCAGTAGATACCCTCGACCCTGAGTCTTGGGTTGAGGAAGAATACACCAAGGAGAGGGAGCCACCTATCCCAATGCAGTCGTAGGCGGATAGAGATTTGGATGTGTGGCCATACTTCGATTACTGTTAAGTTAAATGATTGCGAGAATTCTCTTGTATTTTGATAGGTGGGCATGTCCACCTTTACTTGCATCATGTTTCATATATTTGACTTCGAATACAGATTATGTACAGAAAACAAAAATTCGATTTACGTCTCCGCACTATTATGAGTTTTCGCACTCTGATCCATGTACTATTATTGTGTGTTTTACCTTGTTCATCACAGGATGGTTTGCCAGGTTTAGAATAGTCATGACTAAAGTATCCCTTAACTCCTAAGGGGTATTTTGGAGCACGACATTTGAGTTGAGAACTCACAAGATCAAGAGGATGGTTAGGTCTCCCTACAAGTCTATCTACCCTTTTTAATATTTTAACAATTAAGTTATTAAGTTAGGGGATGATGAACTTAAAGTGTGAAAATAGAGAGAAACAAGTAAACCATAACACAAGGATTTTTATATGGAAACCCTTCTAGGAATAACCACGGCACCCAGTCCAGCCAAGAGATATCACAAATACAAAGTCAACAAGAACGTACAAGACTCGAACTTGACTCCTTCGAACTCGACACTACGATCCTTCAGTTCTTAATCCTCCACGCCTCAAAAATTCATCACGTACTCACAAGTCCCGTGATCAACCGCAGCCGCTCGTACTTCTCTTAGATCTCCAAAACAACCATGATCTTCCGATCGATCTCCGTCCATGACGACTTTGGATTCCACCGAACAAATCACACATCCACGATTCTTCTCGTATCGATCTCCTTCGCAAAGGCTTCAGAACACTCCGGCCAGTTAGTTTTTTCCAGAACGGGTTGATGGTTTGATTAAAATCAAATCATAGATGGACTCCATCAATGAGAAAGTCCAAGCAAGCAAAAAGGGAGCAAAGACTTGCAAAAACTAGGATGGGATAAGGACTAACAAAGGGGAGGAGAGAAAACCAATATGGAGTTTCTATGAACTCTAGAGATAGTTAAAAATACTCTCTATACTCTCCCAAAGTCCTTCCCCACAAACTAGAAGGGTTCACAATAAATAGAGAACCCAAAAACAAGTTTTAGAAGTTGCCAAAACCAAAATAGGCAAGAAAATCCATATCAGGGTCGACCCAAATGTTTTAGCATGATTTTCTATATCAAGGTCGACCCAAATGCCTACTTGGGTCGACCCTGGCTTGTTGCGCTCCAAAATACCCCCTAGGAGTTAAGGGATACTTAAGAGGTGACTATTCATACCTGCCAAAGCATCCTGTAATAAACAAGGCTAACATGATACAATGACAACAGTAATCAGAGTGTGGAAGCTAAACATGGATGCGCAAGCGTGAACCAACATTTTCTTTTCTTCTATAACTCAAACCAGTATTCCAAGTTATACACATAACATATCAAGTCAAAGGTGGACATGTCCACCTATCAAAATATCAAAATATGAAAAGAACTATTAAGCCCACAATGCTCAACAGTAATCTAAATATGGCCACACATCGCGGTCTCTATCCTCCTACGATTGCATTGGGATAGGAGGCTCTCTCTCCTCTATAAACTCTTCCTCAACCCAAGGCTCAGGGATGAGGGCTTCCTCGGTACCTGCCGACATAAAAGTACGGTTGAGTATGGAATACTCAGCGAGTACAAGCTACTAGCTAACAATAGCACTAACAAAAACACAACAACTATGAACACAATACACAATATCGATTTAAAGCAATACTAGCAGCATAAAACAAATAGCATTGAAAGTAAAGCAATGTGATAATCTTGACATGCTTGAATGAATGCTAAAAACACCGGTAAAACTCGTACTTTAAAATCATGTCTTATTCTTGAAAATAGTCTTTCTTGTTTCTTTCAAAACTTGCTTGTCATGTTTGAAAACTTGTTTCTTGTCTTGGTCTTGTTCGTGAGAATCACACATGCTTGTCTTGTCTTGCTTGGAATCACTTGTCTTGCTTGTTCTTGACTTGACTTGCTTATGTACTTGTGAGCCAGAGGTTAGTGCCCTTGAAGCGACTTGTGAGCCAGGAATGTAAATTCCCTTCAACAAAATATATATATTGAAAAGGGTACACCAACCTCCTTGTTTTCTTGTGAGCCATGTATGACATATCTTGCGATATGCCCTACCCTTGACAAGCCCGATGTCCGGCTTTATCAACTTGATTGTTTTCCTTGTGAGTCAGGTATAACATCTCCTAGGGATATACCCTACCCTTGACCCGGCCGATGTCTGACTTTATCAACCGTATCATGAATCACATTCTTGTTCTTGTTGTTTCTTGTGTACATATACTTTAGAAAAACCAATTCATGCATACATGGGTGCGTGTGTGTAACATTTATAGTAAACATGATGATATGCTTGAATAGAATGATCACATGAGTGTAGCATTTCAATTCTTAACATAATCATATGAGAATTTAGGCAACATATAGCGCATTTGATCAATTTATCATTTATAAGAAAATTACATAAATCCTATTTTCATCTTCTTCATTAAAAATTACATACATCCCACCATTCATATTATCTTGTTTATAGTTTAGGGAAATAGCATATTTCAACACAGAGGAGAAATTGGAGAGATTCAATACACATTCACTTAAGAAATCCTAGGTTATTACCAAAGTAGTTAATTGGGTGTACTAACCTTGAAAAAAGAAGAAAACCCTTGAGAATGTCGTAGGAAACGTTGCCGAGTTTGGAGGACGAGCTCCACACGTTGCTTGAGGTTGGATTTGAAGATTCCAAGCCAAAGGGGTGATCTGGGGTTCTCAAACCCTTGATTTCTCTTTCAAAAGGGAAGAAACCTTTAGGAACCCTAGGTTTTATCTCCCTCTCTCTCAAAATATTGCTAAGTGTTGTGAGTGGGAACCCAAGGCACGAGCAAGCCTTATAAGGCCAAGGAGTGATGGCCAAACGACTTAAGAGCCCTTAATAAAATTTCTGTAAAACGCGAAAGACTGAGCGATCGGTGCTCATGACCGAGCGATCGGTGGCCTACCGGGCGATTCGTGTTTTTGACCGAGCAATCGGTTGAAAATACCCTCTTTGGAATTTTTCCCCATACAAAATTTTGGACCAGTCAATAGATACCGATCGATCAGTTATAAACCGATCGATCGCTATTATGGATTGAGCGATCGGTGTTCTGCAAATTTTGACACTAAGTCTATTTTACTGTTTCGACCATATCTTTTGACTCGTTCGTCGGATTTTGACGATTCAACTTGCGTTGGATTCATCATTCGAAGGGGAACATTCCCTGTAGAATTCCGGATCTCACTTTCATAGCTTGTGAATAGTGCTATGAATAGTGACCATGTAATGAAATTTTTTGAATTTTGAGATAAAAAATCCCGGTAATGGTTGTTTATATGTTAACTAAGCTCACGTAATTTTATGGGGTTTTATTCATATGATTAGAATGGTTTTCAAGCAATGGAAAGAGTTACGAAGAATCGGATTTATCGGGTTTTGCCTAGAACTGGAAACTCAGATTTTGAGTTTTGAGGAATTGGATTTTCTAAGTATTTTTATTGGATTCAAATGGGGGGTACTTCCTTATTTTAATTTAAAACTTAAAGTTAATAAAACATTAACTTAAATGTTTTAAAGTAAAATAAGAATAGGAATAAGTATAAGAAGGGGAAAGAACAAAGCACAGGCCAAAAACAAAAGAGCAGGGTAAGAAAACAGGCAAAACCAGTCGACCGATTTTGCTACCGGTCGACCGAACCTCATTACCGGTCGACCGAATGCATGAAAATTTGTATGGGTTTTTCAGGTAGAGAGGGGTCTTTTGACCGGTCGACCGGACCTCTTTACCAGTCGACCGATCATGCTGTTTTCGCCCTTGGCCGACCTACTATTCCATTGAGGGCCTTTTGGGTGTTTCTTAACCACCCAATTGGGTCTATAAAAGACCCAATTTCATGCCTTAGGGTTTCAAGAACCCTATAACACTAAGAAAAGATAAAAGAGAGAGAAAGAGAAGAGAAGAGGAGGAAGAAGGAAGAGGTGCTTGGCTTTTTGGTTTTTGAGAGTTCTTGAGTTGATTTCTCAACACCAAAGGTGTTCCTTCTCACTCCTCAACATTTCTAAAGCGTTTTAGATCAAAGGGTTGATCTAGGAAGGTAGATACACTCTACTAAATTTAGTGCAGTTATATTTTGTTCTAAACTCTAAGTTTTGGGAGGATTTCTTTAGGGAATCAAGGTCTTGAATTTGTTCTTGGTAAACTATGATTTAGATAATTTATACTTGAAATTCTTGTTTAAATCTTGTACACAAATGATCACTTGCACTTGTATATTGGGTTTTGTTCAATCAAAGGATGGGAGAAAAAGAGTTTGTGCCTAAAAGATTAATTCGGGTTTTGAAAAGGGGTTTTAATTGGACTTTGTTTTGGAAAGAGATTTTGCTCGATGTTTTGGTTTTGATTTTAAGTATTGTGCTCAACATATTGTGATTGGCTCAAATTCTCAAAGCTTGCTCAATGAAAGAAATGAACTCGTCTCTAAGGTGTTCCGAGAAGGGAATCACTTTGATATCTTGTAAAGTATGAACTCGTCTCTAAGGTGTTCCGAGAAGGGAATCACTTTGAAATCTTGTAAAGTATGAACTCGTCTCTAAGGTGTTCTGAGAAGGGATCACTTGGAAATCTTGTAAAGTATGAACTCGTCTTTAAGGTGTTCCGAGAAGGGAATCACTTTGAAATCTTGTAAATTATGAACTCATCTCTAAGGTGTTCTGATAAGGGAATTACTTTGAAAGCTTGTAAAGTATGAACTTGTCTCTAAGGTCTTCCGAGATGGGAAACACTTTGCTTGTAAGGAATGTCTCAAAGTCATGCTTGTAAAGTCTTGTTAGAAATATGTTTTGAAAAGCTTGCACAGTGTATGTTTTGAAAAGTATTATGATTTCTGCTCTACAATTTCGAAGTATGTTGGTTCAGTCGACTTGGTTTTAATTACTCGCTTTACTTGACTTGAAAAGCATGTTACAAATTTCTGTTATGGCTTGCTAGCTTTAGTAGTTTGTAGACACTAAGTATTCCATGCTCAGCCGATTATTGACTTCGGCAGGTGCACATGTTCCTTTCGATGTCTGTGGCACGGAGCCTTGGATAAAGGAAGAATACTACGATCCGGAGCCCTCTATGGACCACCACCAGGACGATGGATCACTGGATAGGCGGCATGATTTCGATTTCTGTTGAGAGAGAGAGAGAGAGAGTATACTTGTATTTTGATAAGTGTTGAGAGTGGGGCTTGTCCACTACATTCTTTATATTTTGGATATGTGTTCTGTTGGTTCAGACTTGAACCTATCGATAGGAGTGTTATTACATTGCTTCCGCTTGTTTTCCGCTATGTGTATAACTTGCTTACTCTGACAGGATGGTATGTATGCCTTATGTATCATACTGGAGGGTATGATACGGCGGTCACGAGCTAAAGTATCCCTAACTCCTAGGGGGTATTTTGGGTCGCGAAAAACTTGGTATCAGAGCGTAGGGATTAGTTCTCTAGGACATTCTCGGAGTTGAACTTAAAACTCAGATGAACTTTTTAACTTAAGTTTGATACCGTGACATAATGGGTATCAACCAAGTCCTTAGGTCGATTTAGGAAGTTAGATTCCAAGTATGGACTAGTCATCTAGTTTTGACCCGTGACTGGTTAACTCATTAGCCGAGTTAGGAACTTAGCACCGCTAGGATTTTGTTGATATGTTTATACTATTATGTGTATACTCCGATGTTCTAAGTGGAAGCACGTTCTCGGAGTTGAACTTAGAACTCAGGTGAACTTTTTAACTTAAGTTTGATACCGTGACATAATGGGTATCAAGCAAGTCCTTAGGTTGATTTAGGAAGTTAGATTCCAAGTATGGACTAGTCATCTAGTCTTGACCCGTGACTGGTTAACTCATTAGCCGAGTTAAGAACTTAGCACCGCTAGGATTTTGTTGATATGTTTATACTATTATGTGTATGCTCCGATGTATACTACGCCATATAAGGTGAGTTATAAACTGCAATATGTCATGTTGATTATCTGGGTTCCAAGGAAGACTCATGTTGTGTTATTGTTCTCAGGAGACAATCATGAGACGTAACACCAGGGGTCGTGGGTACCAGACCAGGGGGAATGGAAGAGAGGCTCCATTAGGTGATGAGCAGCCTGACATCTCCTGACTTTTGGAGACTATGGTAGAGACCATGGTTGTCCTTGCTGCCAGGCAGCCTACTGCTACACCTACCCCTACACGTGCACCTGGGTTTCCTCCAGTCTATCACACTACAGGACTTGAGGCGTTCAAGAGGCTCCATCCTCCTAGCTTCTATGGGATGACGGACTCAATGGTAGCTGAGGCCTGGGTAATGCAGTTAGAGAAGATTTTTTAGGCACTCCGCTGTTCTGATGAGCAGAAGGTAGAATGGGCTTCCTTCATGATGAAAGGTGAAGATGAACACTGGTGGAGAGCAGCACTGAGGCAGAGGGACGTCACCAAGCCAGGAGAGCCATGGACATGGGGAGAGTTCATGGATGTCTTCTATAAGCAGTACTTCCCGATCTTCATCAGGGAGTAGAAGGAGTGGGAGATTGTGTCCCTCGAGCAGGGAGAGATGACAGTGGCTGAGTACGAGGCCAAATTTATGAAATTATCGAGGTTTGCACCTTATATGATCGTATTTGAGCACATGTGAGTTAGGAAGTTTGAGAGAGGGCTGAAGGCCTTTATCAGGGATAGGATTATCGTGCTCCAGGCGAAGATTATTGAGAAAGGTTTGGAGGACTTCCTCAGACAACGAGGCGTGACTTGAGGTTACTCCAGTGGTTCAGGACAACCTGAGAAGAGGGCCAGGACTGCTCCTTATCCTTTATCTAGGCCATCGCAAGCACCGAGGCCTCCAATTGCATCATAGGCACCTCACCCCCTGACTAATTAGGCTTCGAGATATGCACCACCTACCTCTTCTGCGATGCCATTCGATGTCTGTACCTTCTGTGGTAAGAGCCACAAGATCGAGGAGTGCAGGAGGCTTTCTGGAGGCTATTTTCACTGTGGTGGCCAAGGCCACCAGATCAAGGATTGCCCCCGCAAGCAGTTACCAGCCCAACCTCAAGGGAGTAGGCCCCTGGCTCAACAGGATTCTCAGTAGGTGTCTTCGTAGGCTTCCAGGCCTCCTCAACCCAAGCAGCCGCCTAGCCAGGCGAATCAGAGCAAGGACTTTGCCTTGACCGAGAGGGACGCACATGCATCAAATGATGTTGTGCAAGGTGAGCTCAAGTCCAAGTTGTTCTAATTATGAAATTTTGATGCTATATATATATATATGTTATACTTGCCTATGCGTACATGTTACCTATATAATATGTGCGAGTTGTGAAACTTATTGATGAAAGATAGTTTAAATATTCAGGCGCCTTGCTTATTAGCGATTGCTTAGTGCGTGTGTTGATTGACACTGGATTGTCGCATTCTTTTATCTCACCTGGCTTTGCCAAGGGCTTTGCCTCAGAGCCGAGTCGACTACCTCAAGAGTTATCCATTTTGACTCCGCTTGACAAGTCTGTGGATGTGGACAAAGTGTATCGGGACTGCATTGTGCAAGTTGGACAGCATGAGCTGCCAGTCAATTTGATCATCCTCGAGTTCCAAGACCTAAACTTTGATGTCATTCTTGGGATGGATTGGCTCTCAACTCACCATGGGCATGTGGCATGCTTCAAGAAGATGGTGAACTTCTAACTAGTTGGGAAGAAACCATTTCATTTTCGAGAGCTACAGAAGCGAGACATCGCCCATCTTGCAGCCCAAAGTCTATCAAAACCGGAGGAGCGAGACTCCACAACCATCCCGGTTGTGTGCGAGTATATGGATGTGTATCCTGAGGAATTACTGGGTTTACCTCCAAATCGGGTGATAGAGTTCGCCATCGAGCTTGCTCCAGGCACGGCTCTAATTTCTAGAGCTTCGTATAGGATGGCCCCTATTGAGCTTAAGGAGTTGAAGGATCAATTAGAGGAATTACAAAAGCTTGGATTCATCCGGCTAAGTGTTTCACCATGGGGAGCTCCTGTGCTCTTCGTGAAGAAGAAGGATGAGTCGATGAGGATGTGCATTGACTACAGACAGCTAAACAAGGTCATGATCAAGAATCATTATCCATTGCCTCAGATAGACGAATTTTTTTATCAACTAAAGGAGCGACATTTTTCTCGAAGATTGATCTTTGATTTGGGTACCATCAGTTGAAGATCAAGGCCGAAGATGTTCCTAAGACTGCCTTCAAAACTCAGTATAGGCACTACGAGTTCCTGGTTATGTCTTTTGGTCTGACGAATGTGCCGACGGCATTCATGGACTTGATGAACTAGGTATTCAGACCATCTCTCGATCAGTGTGTGATCGTGTTCGTTGATGATATCCTTGTGTATTCTAAAACACGGGATGATCATGCAAGAGACCTTCACCTTACGTTGCAGACTCTTCGAGAGCATAGCTTATATGCTAAGTTGAGCAAGTGAGAGTTCTGGTTGAAGAAGATAGCGTTCCTTGGCCACGTTGTGTCTGTCAAGGGTATCTCAGTCGATTCTACGAAGATCGAAGTAGTGATGAACTAGGAGAGGCTGAAGAGTGTTACCGAGATTTGCAGTTTTTTCGGCCTAGGAGGGTACTACAAGAGGTTTGTGGAAGGATTCTCCAGCTTAGCAGCTCCGCTTAGTTATCTCATGCGGAAGAATGATAACTTAGTTGGAGCAAGAAGTGTAAGTCAAGCTTCCCCGAGTTGAAGAAGCGGCTTACTACGGCCCCGGTTCTCACAATTCCATCTGGGAGCGACGGTTTTGTAGTTTATAGTGATGCATCACTTATCAAGCTAGGATGTGTTCTGATGCAGCACGGGAAGGTCATCGCCTATGCTTCCTGGCAGTTGAATGACCAAGAGAAGAACTATCCTACGCATGATCTTGAGCTTGCTGCAGTTGTCTTTGCGCTGAAGATTTGGCATCACTACCTGTATAGGGAATAGTTGGAAATGTTCACGGATCACAAGAGCTTGAAGTATCTGTTTTTCTAGAAAGAGTTAAATTTGAGGTAGCGTCGGTGGATGGAATTCATAAAGGACTACGATCTATCGATCCAGTACCATCCAGGTAAGGCAAATGTCGTATCTGATGCCCTTAGCAGGAAGTCTTTTGGACACTTGGCTCACATTATGGTTCTTGAGTGAAAGATGTTGGAGGAAATGGCAAACCTCGATACTAACTTCAGCATGCCTACTTTTGGGCTAGTCATGGCAAATCTTACGGTCAAGCCTTATATCCTGGTGCGGATTAAGGGGTTACAGAGTTCGGATGCAAAGTTGCTTGCTTACCGAGATAAGTCGGCTAGTAGTGATAGTCTGGAGTTTGCTTTGAATGGTGATGGTGTCATCACATTCAAAGTCAGGTTATGTATTCTTGCTGACACTGTGTTGAGGAATGAGATCTTGGACGAGGCTCATCAGTCCAAGTACACGGTACATCCTGGGGATACTAAGATGTACCAAAATCTCAAGAGGCACTACTGGTGGTGAAACATGAAGAGGGAAGTGGTAGAGTAAGTGGCTCATTGTTTGGTGTGTCAGCAAGTGAAGGCCAAGCATCAGAGACCAGCAGGTCTTTTACAGTCCTTCCCTATTCCGGAATGGAAATAGGAGAATATTTTTATGGACTTCATCATTGGCTTGCCAAGGACGGTTAGGGGCTCCGATGCTATCTGGGTAGTAGTTGATCGGTTAACAAAGTCTGCATGTTTTCTACCCTATCGGACTACGTACAACATGAGCCAGCTTGTAGCCTTGTACACCAAGGAGGTGATTCGGCTGCACGGGGTGCCAGTAAGTATCATGTCAGATCAGGATCCAAGGTTTACTTCCAGGTTCTGGAAGACTTTTCAAGACGCTATGGGTTCCCGTCTGAACTTTAGCACTGATTTCCATCCTCAAATTGATGGGCAGACCAAGAGAGTGAATCAGGTTATAGAGGACTTGCTCAGAGCTTGCATGATAGACTTTCAGGGAAGTTGGGAAGATCATTTGCCTTTGGTTGAGTTCGCCTACAACAACAGTTACTAGGCAAGCATCCAAATGACACCTTTCGAGACCTTGTATGGGAGAAGTTACAGAGCTCCTCTTTACTGGGATGAAGTTGGTGAGAGAAAGGTATTGGGTCCTTAGTTGATTGAGCAGACCACAGATAGGGTTAAGATAATTCGGGAGAGGTTGAAGACTGCCCAGGACAGGTAGAAGAGCTATGCGGATACTCGCCGCAAAGACTTGGAATCTAGGTTGGGGATCGAGTCTTTGTGAAAATCTCTCTTAGTCGGGGAATTATGAGGTTCGGCAAGAAGGGGAAGCTTAGCCCGAGGTATGTGGGACCTTTTGAGGTGATCACGTGTGTGGGTGAAGTCACTTACAGAGTGTTGCTACCGCCTCACATGGCCGCGGTCCACAATGTATTCCACATTTCCATGCTTCGAAAATATATACCGGATCTTTCACACGTGATTGATCTCGATCCTTTGGAGATTCGAGAGGATCTTACATTGGTGGAGCAACCGGCTCAGATCTTAGATCGACAAGATCAAGTTTTGCGTACCAAGACTATTCCCTTAGTTCTCGTGAAATGGCAACACCATTCTGTAGAGGAAGCTACTTGGGAACGCGAGGCTGAAGTAAGGGAGAAATACTCTCACTTGTTTGAGTAGTGTTTGTTGTGTGTAAAGATGGTTGTTTTGTGTTTCTCCATGTATATAGGATCATCTTAATTTCACAGATGAAATTTCTATAAGGGGGGAGGATGTAAAATCCCAAATCTCACTTTCATAGCCTGTGAATAGGGCGGTGAATAGTGTTATGAATAGTGATCATGTAATGAAATTTTCTAAATTTTGAGATAAAAAGTCCCGGTAATGGTTATTTATATGTGAACTAAGCTCACATAATTTTATGGGTTTTTATTCATATGCTTAGAATGGTTTTTGAGCAATGGAAAAAGTTACGAAGAACCGGATTTATCGGGTTTTGCCTAGAACTGGAAAATCAGATTTTGAGTTTTGAGGAATAGGATTTTCTAAGTATTTTTATTGGATTCAAATGGGGGGTACTTCCTTATTTTAATTTAAAACTTAAAGTTAATGAAACATTAACTTAAATGTTTTAAAGTAAAATAAGTATAGGTGTAAATATGAGAAGGGGAAAGAACAAAGCATAAGCCAAAAACAGAAGAGCAAGGGAAGAAAACAGGCAAAACCAGTCGACCGAACAACCACCGGTCGACCGAATGCACGAAAATTTGTATGGGTTTTTCAGGCAGAGAGGGGTCTTTTGACCGGTCGACCGATAATGCTGTTTTTGCCCTTAGTCGACCTACTGTTCCATTGAGGGCCTTTTGGGTGTTTCCTAGCCACCCAATTGGGTGTATAAAACACCCAATTTCATGCCTTAGGGTTTCAAGAACCCTAGAACACTAAGAAAAGAGAAAAGAGAGAGAAAGAGAAGAGAAGAAGGAGGAAGGAGGAAGAAGGAAGTGGTGCTTGGCTTTTTGGTTTTTGAGAGTTCTTGAGTTGATTTCTCAACACCGGAGGCATTCGTTCTCACTCCTCAACATTTCTAAAGCGTTTTAGATCAAAGGGTTGATATAGGAAGGTAGATACACTCTACTAAATTTAGTGTAGTTATATTTTGTTCTGAACTCTAAGTTTTGGGAGGATTTCTTTGGGCAATTAAGGTCTTGGATTCGTTGTTGGTAAACTATGATTTAGATAATTTATACTTGAAACTCTTGTTTAAATCTTGTACACAAATGATCACTTGCACTTGTATATTGGGTTTTATTCAATCAAAAGATTGTGAGAAAAAGGGTTTGTGCCTCAAAGATTAATTTGGGTTCCGAAAGAGGTTTTGCTCAATGTTTTGGTTTGATTTTAAGTATTGTGCTCAACGTATTGTGATTGGCTCAAAGTCTCAAAGCTTGCTCAATGAAAGAATGAACTCGTCTCTAAGGTGTTCCAAGAAGGGAATCACTTTGATATCTTGTAAAGTACGAACTCATGAACACAATACAAAATATTGATTTAAAGTAATACTAGAAGCATAAGATAAATAGCATGGAACATGAAGTAGCATAATTATCTTGACATGCATGCATGAATGCGAAAACCTCGGTAAACTCATGTTCAGAAACCTCTTTCATGTCTCGGTCTTGCTTGTGAAAATCATGCATTCGTGTCTTGTTCTTGTTTCATTCTTGACTTGTATACTTGTGAGCCAGAGGCTACCACCCGCACATCCCTGGGCTACCAACCTCCTTGACATGTATCATTTTCTTATGAGCCAGAGGCTAGCACCCGCACATCCCTGGGCTACCAACCTCCTTGACATGTATCATTTTCTTGTGAACTAGAGGCTAGCACCCGCACATCCCTGGGCTACCAACCTCCTTGACATGTATCTTGTTTTATTTAGTTACTTATGAGCCAGAGGCTAGCACCCGCACATCCCTGGGCTACCAACCTCCTTGACATGTTCTTGTTTTGTTTTCTTGTGAGCCAGAGGCTAGTACCCGCACATCCCTGGGCTACCAACCTCCTTGACATGTAGTGATTTCTTGTTTGATTTATTATATGCATATACTCTTGAAAAACTCGGTTCATGCATGCATGGGTGCGTGTGTGTAGCATTTGTAGTGGACATGATGACATGCTTGAATAGGAGGATCACATGAGTGTAGCAATTCAATTCTTAACATAATCATATGAGAATTTAGGTGACATGTAGCGCATTTGAACAATTTATCATTTATAAAAAAACTTACAAAAATCCTATTTCCATTTTCTTCATTAAATTCATTTAACCCTTGTTGAGGCATTTTGTCAAACACACGATGTGTAACATTCTTTATTTATTTCATTCCTCTTTTAGTGCATATTTTCCATCAAGACATCAAGGTTCGTTCATTATTGTAGAATGCCCTTCCACCATTATCTATGTCATACATCATACACATCCATACGGCATCCAATCACCACAATCAACGTCCCATCCACACATTCATACCTTTTTCTTATCTTGTTTATATTTAGTGAAGATGATACATTTCATAAGAAAAGAAAGCATAATATCTAGAGTCACCATTCAAAATAGAATACCTAGTTTATTGCTAAGGAAGTTAGTAGGGTGTACTAACCTTGAAATCGAGGCTTGACCTTGAAGAAACCTTGAAATAGAACCCCCAAATAGTAGGGAAGAACCCTTCCTTAAAGAAGACTTGATTTGGAGAAGAAAGCCCTTGCAAAATGCCGTAGGATCGCTGCCCTAGCTTGGAAAGGGAACACCACACGAGCTTGAGGTTGGGTTTGATGAATCCAAGCCTTTCGGGATTATCTTGGGTGTTTAACCCTTGATTCTCCTTCTCAAATGGAAAGGGGTCTCTTGAAACCCTAGGTTCTTCTCCCTCTCCCTCAAATACCTCTAAATGTAGTGAATGGGGATCCAAAACTTGAGCAAGGCTTATAAAGCCAAAGGGTGCTAGCCAAAAGACCAAAAAGACCTTAATGAAAATTCTGCAAAACGCGATAGATCGAGCGACTGGTGGTATGACCGAGCGATCAGTCGCCTACCGATCGACCGGTTTTCTAGACCGAGCTCTCGGCCAAAAACACCCTCTCTGGAAAAATTTCCCATACAAAAGAGTTAACCAGTTGATAGCTACCGATCGATCTATTTTGGACCCATTGATCGCTAAAAATGACCGAGCGATTGGTTGTGAACCGATCGATCCCTAGCGATCGGTGCTCTGCAAGTCCCAACCGTTTTGGCCATATCTTTTGACTCGTTCGTCGGATTTTGACGATTCAACTTGTGTTGGATTCGTCTTTTGAAAAGAAACATTTCTGATGTTTCAGAATTTTCAATTTCTCCTTTATTTATTAATTAGACTACGTGAAAGGCCAACTGGCTACGAAAGTGCTATTCAGTAAGTACGGAAAAGTCCGGGGTGCTACACATAGGATGGGTCCGGGATATATTTCTGAAGCATAGAAACATGGAATACATGTTGGACATGATGCCCAGAAAAGTCATTTAGATTGTTAGAACCTTATTAATTTGATTAATAAATGCTTCTTCTTAATCTATTGTGTATTCATTATGGGTAATTGACCATGATCATGAGATGATCTATAAGATATGAGATATCGATAAAGGTCCATAGGATATATTGTAGGAAAGTTATGTGATTAGATAATCACAGGTAGATATAACTTTCCGGTTCCTTATACCTTATATAGTCACAGTTGTGGGTGAAGCTGGGCACTTCACTTATATGGCTGCCAGAATGCTAAGATGTTCTCAATAGTTGAGATGTAGTTCTATTTTGAACTATTGTAGTGGAGACTACACATCAGCATATGGGTGCTTAACTGTACACTGACTGATTGCATTCAATGAGAGACCTCTTGTATAAACATACTATCAAATAGTTGGTCTCTCATACACGTCGAACGGTTTCGATGATCCTTAGATCTGATGAGTTCATCAATGACTGGGCAGTGATCTAACAGTTTTGATTCCACCAACGTATTTTCTAACTTAGGGAATACAATACAATGACAGTTGGATAGTCAAAAAGTTGTTCGAGTCATGATGAATTTCAAACAAGAAATACATGCTCATTAACTTGAGAGATCATCCAAGTTTCAGGTAAGACAGTTGATTAAGTTCAAATCCTGCGCAGGTGATTTTGAAAACAAAATAAGTTTTGAAATATACTTTTATTAAAAATTATGATAATTATAAAAAGATTTTTTCAAAATGTTTTTCATGAGAAATTGTTTCTCATTGCTTAATCATAAGTCTTGGAAACCCGGAAGATTTGCAATGGGCTATGGGTTAGATAGTATGTCAATCTCGAAGGCCCATTAGGGATAATGTATTTGGAAGGATAAATCGAATTTAAAAGTTCATGTGGGGGATCCATAATGGTTAATGTTCATACACTGGGATTCAATTGCAACATGGATATCTCACATCACTTGCAATTCCAATGTAATTCCTATTTAGGGTCAATGGGATAACATTGGATAAGCCAGGGTAAGAATGTCCCAGAGCAATCTGTGGAGGTGCTCACATAAGAAATACAAGCTCAATAATTGATTAAAAGTTAATCAATTATTTTAAGAGATTAAAAGTTAATCATTTGATTAAATAGATTAATAGTTAATCAACATTCACTGCTTTCTTATGAGATGGTTTAGAGCTTCTGAGAGACGTCACAATGAGGTTTTTAATATTCTTCCTCTTATTTCTATTTGGGAGATATGGAAAGAACGTTGCTTTCAAAGATTCAACAAGTTGACACTATTCTGCAGTCACTCCCTCCGTCCTTCAATTCATTCGTGTTAAATTATAACATGAATAAGAGTGAAATGTCACTAAGTGAGCTTATGAACTTACTTGTGGCTGCAGAAGATTTGATCAAAAAGTCAACTAAAGGTGAAACTTTAATCGTCGATAAACCTGATACCTCCAAGAAATCTAAAAAGTTTAGAAAAGGGAAGAAAGGCAAAGGAAAGTTTAAAGACAATAAGGGTAAGGCAATAATTGCTAAAGGTTCTTCAGGGACAGCTGGCAAGGAAAACAAAGGTAATGGAAAGTGTTTCCACTGTGGTAAAATAGGCCACTGGAAGAGGAATTGCAGGACTTACCTCGCAACTCTTAAGAAGGGTAGCGGAAGTACTCAAAGTATGAGATACTTTGAAGTACATATTACTATTGAGTCTAACTTTCTAGATGGTCCTCCTAACTCATGGTGCGTGGATTCTGGATCCACTATACACGTTTGTAATTTTTTGCAAGGGTTCAAGGAAACCAGAAAGCCGACCAAACAGGAGCAGAAGCTTAAAGTTGGCTCCGGTGCAAATGTTGTAGTGAAGTCAATCGGCTTGTTTATTCTTTATTTACCTAATGTAAAGACATTAATTTTAGAAGACTGCTTTTATGTGCCTTCAGCACATCAAAATTTGATTTCAGTATCTAGACTCTTATTTTATGGATTCTCTATCAATTTTAATTCAATTGTTGAAATTAAGAAAGATGGAATGGTCTTGATAACTGGTAATCTAATTAATGGTCTTCATTTGATATTTCCATTGGTAAATAATGAATGTCTGCAAAGTGACAATGTCTCATCATCTAGAATGTCTAGAATGAAGAGACATTGCACTGAGTATACTTATCTTTGGCACAAGAGACTTAGTCACATTAATCTTGATAGGATCAAGAGGTTAGTAAAAGATGGTCCCCTTGAATTCCTCAAGGTAGAACCATTCCCTATATGCGAGTCTTGTCTCGAAGGGAAGATGACCAAGAAGCCTTACCCTAAAAAGGTAGGAAGAACCGAAGAAAAGTTAAGACTAATACATAGTGATGTATGTGGTCCATTTAACATTGTTGCACGAGGTCAATACCGGTATTCTGTCACATTTACCAATGACTATTTCAGATATGGATATGTCTATTTGATGCAACACAAATTTGACACCTTTGAAAAGTTCAAAGAATTAAGATTAGAAGTTGATAATCAAACTGACAAAACCATAAAGACACTTCGATCAGATTGAGGTGGTGAATACCTCACCAACGAGTTTATGGATTACTTAAGGGATAATGGGATCATCTCGCAATGGACAAGTCCTGCCTCTCCTCAACAAAATGGAGTTTCTGAAAGAAGAAACCGAACCTTATTAGATATGGTTCGCTCTATGATGAGTCATGCCGATGTTCCTTCATATCTTTGGGGATATGCTATACAAACTGCCATTTATATTCTAAACCGGGTTCCATCTAACTCTATTCCATTTACACCCTATGAGTTGTGGACTGGGCGAAAACCTAGTTTACAACATCTAAGGGTATGGGGTTGTCCTGCACATGTTCGCAAACTTGAATCTACTAAATTGGAATCTAGGACAGAGAAATGGAATTTTGTAGGATATCCAAAAGAAACTAAGGGTTTCTATTTCTACTCCAAGGCAGACCAAACAATAGTTGTTAGGCTTCATGCCATTTTCTTGGTGGAAGAAATGGATCTCCTTAAGAAAGTTGAATTTCATGAGATGAAAGACCACACAGCCAGTATCCAAACTGAACCTAATCCTTCCACTTTAATTTCTCCTAATTATGTTCCACTGAGAAGGTCTGAAAGAGTTTCTAGACCACCGGATAGACTTCAGTATTACAATAATGAAGTTTATCTAGTTACCCCTGATGATGAAGATAAAGATCCTAATACTTATCAGGAAGCTACATTGGATGTAGATGCATCTCAATGGAATAAATCCATGAATGCTGAAATAGATTCCATGTATGACAACGGTGTCTGGACTTTAGTAGATCCACCAGATGGTATAAGGCCAATTGGATGCAAATGGATTTACAAAAGGAAGAAAGGTGCCAATGGTAACATGGAGACCTATAAAGCTAGATTGTTGCAAAAGGTTATACTCAAATTCAAGGAGTTGATTATGAGGATACCTTTTCACCTGTAGCTATGCTTAAATCCATCAGGATATTGCTAGCTATAACTGCACACCATGACTATAAGATATAGCAAATTGATGTCAAAACTGCTTTCCTTAATGGAATGTTGGATGAAGACATCTATATGAAGCAACCAGAGGGCTTCATTACTCCTAACCAGGAGAACATGGTATGCAAGCTCAACAAGTCGATATATGGTTTGAAACAAGCTTTAAGTAGCTGAAACCAAAGATTTGATCTTTCGATCAAAGAATTTGGATTCCAAAAGAATTTGGAAGAATCTTGTATATTCAAGAAGGACAATGGGAGAGTGGTAGTATACCTAATTCTTTATGTAGATGACATCCTACTCATTGGGAATGATGTAGGGATGTTGTCATCAGTCAAGATATGGCTTCCTCAGCATTTCTCAATGAAATACTTGGGAGAGGCATCATATATTCTCAGAATAAAGATTCTGAGAGATAGAAAATGCCGAATGTTGGGATTGAGCCAAACTTCCTACACAAACAAGATATTGTCTAGGTACAGTATGAGTGATTGTAAGACAACACTCATTCCTTTTAGACATGGTGTCACTTTGTCTAAAAAGATGGCCCCTACATCAGCTGATGAGATCGAGCAGATGAAGAGGTGCCCTTATGCTTCGGCAGTTGGGAGCCTCATATATGCCATGTTATGTACTACACCGGATATCTATCATACAGTGGGAGTTGTTAGTCGGTTCCAAAGTAATCCAGGTGTTAATCATTGGACTGCACTGAAGCACATTATGAAGTACCTAAAAAGGACTAGGGATTATGTGCTTACCTTTCAATCAGAAGATTTAGTTGGACTGGGTTATACTGATTCTGATTTCCAATCTGATCCGGACAATAGAGCTTCCACATCTGGGTATGTATTTACACTGGGTGGTGCTGCTGTCAGTTGGCTCAGTATAAGGCAGAAGAGTATTGTTGACTCCACCACAGAAGTAGAATATATTGCAGCTTCAGAAGCAGCAAAAGAAGCAGTCTGGTTCAGAAGGTTTTTGCAAGAGCTAGGAAATGTTCTTTCAGCACTCAGACCTATCACTCTCTTCTGTGATAGTAACGGCGCTATAGCGCATAGAAAAGAACCTAAGACCCACAAAAGGATGAAACATGTGGAGCGGAAGTATCATCTCATTCGTGAGATCATTGACAGGCAAGATGTAGTGGTTACAAAGATTAGGTCTCAACTTAATGTTGCAGACCCGATGACCAAGGCTTTATCAGATAAAGTTTTTGTAACACACTTAGACAGTATGTGATTGAAATCTATGGTACTGTGACTTTTAGGGCAAGTGGGAGATTGTTGGACATGATGCCCAGAAAATTCATTTAGATTGTTAGAACCTTATTAATTTGATTAATAAATGATTCTTCTTAATCTATTGTGTATTCATTATGGGTAATTGACCATGATCATGAGATGATCTATACGATATGAGATATCGATAAAGGTCCATAGGATATATTGTAGGAAAGTTATGTGATAAAATTATCACAGGTAGATATAACTTTCCCGTTCCTTATACCTTATATAGTCACAGCTTTGGGTGAAGCTAGGCACTTCACTTATATGGCTGCCAGAATGCTAAGATGTTCTTAATGGTTGATATGTAGTTCTATCTCGAACTATTGTAGTGGAGACTACACATCAGCATATGGGTGCTTAAATGTACACTGACTGATTGCATTCAATGAAAGACCTCTTGTATAAACATACTATCAGATAGTTGGTCTCTCATACACATCGAATGGTTTCGATGATCCTTAGATCTGATGAGTTCATCTATGACTGGGCAGTGATCTGACTGTTTTGATTCCACCAACGTATTTTCTAACATAGGGAATACAATACAGTGACAGTTGGATAGTCAGAAAGTTGTTCGAGTCATGATGAATTTCAAACAAGAAATCCATTCTCATTAATTTGAGAGATTATCCAAGTTCCGGGTAAGACAATTGATTAAGTTCAACTCCTGCGCAAGTGATTTTGAAAATAAAATAAGTTTTGAAATATACTTTTATTAAAAGGTATTATACTTATAAAATGATTTTTTCAAAAATAATTTCATGAGAAATTGTTTCTCATGGCTTAATCATAAGTCTTGGAAACCCGGATGATTGGCAATGGGCTATGGGGTTAGATAGTATGTCAATCTCGAAGGCCCATTAGGGATAATGTATTTGGCAGGATAAATCGAATTTAAAACCTCATGTAGCGGGATCCATAATGGTTAATGTTCATACACTGGGATTCAATTGCAACATGGATATCTCACGTCACTTACAATTCCGATGTAATTCCTATTTAGGGTCAATGGGATAACATTGGATAAGCCAGGGTAAGAATGTCCCAGAGCAATCTGTGGAGGTGCTCACATAAGAAATACAAGCTCAATAATTGATTAAAAGTTAATCAATTATTTTAAGTGATTAAAAGTTAATCATTTAATTAAATAGATTAATAGTTAATCTATTGTTAATTTAAACTAAGGGATTATTTTAGTAATTATTTGATTAACATAATTAAAGGGGAAATGGGTTTGACCCATATCCATAAACCCATTAAAATGGACCTTTAATATGGGCCAAAGCCCATGGGTTTAAACCCTAGGGTGGGGTGCCCACTTGAGGAATCCTAATTGGATTAGGATTTGTTTAATTGAATAATTATTGAAATATAATTCCTTTTATTATGGAATTAAAATCCAAACATTGGATTGTAATTGGGATTAAGATGTTATTGTAATTAGATTACAATAAGGAGTTTCAACTCCTCAAATCCCACACCCCATAGAAGCTCACGCCCCCCTTGTGGATTCCTAGTTTGACTAGGTTTCCTACTTTGGTGTAGGATGTTGACTTATCCCTTTTAATTAAGAAATCCTCTTATAATAGGGACTCTTTAATTAATAGGATTACTATAACTAAAGTAGTTATAGATTAAGTAGGAGTTTATTTAATTAATAATAAGAGTTATTGTTAATTAATAAATCCTACTAGATAAGATCAAGTTGGAGTAGGATTAGGATAAGATCTTAGTCTATAAATACCTCAACACCCTAGACCATTAAGTAGAATTCTCCAGAATTTTTTCTCTCCTCTCCTCTCTCTCTCCAAACCGTGAGCCCTAGGGGAGACCCCTAGGGATTTTCGTGAGCTATATTGGTGGTCCTAGTTGGGTTTTGCAAATCTAGGGTTTTGAACCTTAGTATTATTGATGATAGAAGGTCTACACCATTGATCCATCTTCTTCCTCATGCTTCTATAATTCCAAAGGAGATTCTAAAGCTTCGTGGGGATAGTGAAGAACAAGGATTGAGCTTCTAGTATTTTTTCAAAGAAATCTCTACAAAGAGTTCTGACGGTTCAAGTGGATTAAGCTTCACCGGTGAAAAACATTCACCGAGGTGATATGACTAAAACTCTTCGATAATTTTGATGCTTTTTATGGTGTTAAGATCTAGGGGATCCAGTTTTCTCATTAATTTTTATCCGGATCCCCCTTCAATACATTATGGACCGTTGCCATATGAGAGGGCAAGGCAACACGGTAAGCCACCTCACCGACTCTAGTGGTGATCTCGAATGGACCCACGTATCTCGGGTTAAGCTTACCTCTCTTCCCGAATCTCATAACACCCTTGGTCGGTGAAATCTTGACAAATACCAAGTCACCAATTCAAAATTCAAGATCTCTCCTTCGGTTGTCGATGTAGCTCTTCTGTCAATCCTGTGCGGTCTTCAACCTCTCCCGGATATGCTTGACCCTATCAGCAGTCTACTCAATCAATTCAGGGCCCAATAGCTTCCTTTCTCTGACTTCATCCCAATTCATAAGCGAACTCCACTAAAGGCAAGTGGTCTTCCCAACTTCCCTTGAAGTCTAGCATATATGTCCGGTGCATATCTTTAATAACCTGATTTACCCTCTTGGTTTGCCCATCGGTCTGACGATGAAAGGTCATGCTAAAGTCCAAATGGGAATCCATTGCACTTTGAAAGCTCTTCCAGGACCTGGTAGTGAATCTAGGGTCCCTGTTTGACATGATACTCACCGGCACTCCGTGCAACCGAACTATTTCCTTGTTAATCTGTCAATCACAACCCATATAGCATCGGAGTTTCTAGCTGTCCTCGGCAGCCCTACAATAAAATCCATGGAGATGTGTTCCCAATTCCACTCGGGAATAGGGAGAGACTGTAATAGACTTGTGGACCTCATGTGTTCTGCCTTCACTTGCTAACACACCAAGCATCGGGACATGTACTCGGCCACTTCTCCCTTCATGTTCCACCACCAAAAGTGCCTCTTCAAGTTTCTATACATTTTGGTACCCCCAGGGTGAATGGTATACTTGGACCGGTGAGCCTCATCCAAAATTTCTCTTCTAAGCTCTACATTGGCCGGGACACAAAGTCTACCCTTGAACGTGATTGCCCCATCACCATTCATGGCGAACTCATCACTTCCCTTGCTAACCACCTTGTCACGGAAAGCAATTAATTTGGCATCCGCTACTTGTAACTCCCGGATCCGATCAATGATGCACGGTTTCACCGTAATATTTGTCATCAATGGCCCAAGAGTAAGAGGACTGAAAGAAATGTCAAGGTTGGAGCATCCTCCAACAACTTCTACTCTCGAACCATCATATATGAAACAAGCCCATGTGACTTCCTACTCAACGCATCCGCCACCACATTTGCCTTGCTCGGGTGGTATTGGATAGAGCACCCACAATCCTTGAAAAATTCTACTCATCTTCTTTGCCTCAGATTCAGCTCTTTCTAGGAAAACAAATACTTCAAACTTTTGTGGTCCGTGAATACCTCAAACTGTTCCCCGTAGAGATAATATCGCAAAATCTTCAAGGCAAAGACAACCGCGGCGAGTTCCAAATCGTGGGTGGGATAATTTGTCTCATGCTCCTTTAATTGCCTTAAGGCATAGGCAATGACCCTACAATGCTGCATGAGCACACATCTCAATCCCACGTGGGAGGCATCACTGTAAACAACAAAACCACCGCTCTCGGATGGTACTGTAAGTACAAGGGCCGTAGTAAGGCATTTCTTCAACTCCAGGAAGCTCACTTCGCATCTGTCACTCCAACTAAACTTGGCATTCTTCCTCATGAGATAAGTGAGCAGTGCAGCTAGACTAGAGAATCCTTCCACAAACCTTCGGTAATAGTCTGCCAACCCAAGAAAACTCTGAATCTTGGTGACACTTCTGGATCTTTCCCAATTCAATACTGCCTCTACCTTGGCTAAATCTACTGAAATGCCTTCTGCAGACACCACATGACCTAGGAACGCCACCTTCTCCGACCAGAATTCGCACTTACTTAGCTTGGCATATAACCTGTGCTCTCGAAGTGTCTCTAGAGTAAGGCGAAGGTCTTGATCGTGATCCTCCAGTGTTGAGGAGTATACCAAAATGTCATCTACAAACACCACGACACATCTATCAAGATAAGGTTTGAACGCCCGGTTCATCAAATCCATGAACACTACCGGTGCATTCGTCAAACCAAAAGGCATAACAAGGAACTTGTACTGCCCATACCGAGTCCTGAAAGTCATCTTTTGAATATCTTCTGCCTTGACCTTTAACTGAAGATACCCCGACTTAAGATCAATCTTGGAAAAGAATCTCGCTCCCTTCAATTGGTCAAATAAGTCGTCTCTCTGTGGCAAAGGATAACGATTCTTAATTGTGACCTTATTCAATTGTCTGTAATCAATGCACATACACATTGACCCATCTCTCTTCTTCACAAATAGTACTGGGGCACCCCATGGTGAGACACTCAGTCTAATGAAACCCAGGCTTTGCAGTTCGTCCAACTACACCTTCAACTTTTTGAGTTCAATCGGGGCCATTCTATATGGAGCTCTTGAAATTGGAGCTATGCCCGGAGCAAGCTCTATAGCGAACTAGATCTCTCTATCAGGAGGCAATCTAGGAAGTTCCTCTGAAAACACATCCAAAAACTTACTCACAACTGGAATGGCTGAGGATTTCAGTGCCTCTGGGTATGCTAAGCTCAAAGCTGCGAGGCGAGTAATATCCATTTCTCTCAATCCTCTAAAGTGAAATGGCTTAACTCCTTCCAGCCTGAAGTTCACCATCTTTTCAAAGCATGCACCATGGCTGTGGTGGTTTGACAACCAATCCATCCCTAGGATGAAGTCGAAATCCAAGTCTTGGAAATCTAGGATGATGAGGTCAGCTAGTAATTCATTCTGCCCCACTTGAACCACACAGTCCTTAAATATCATGTCCGTATCGACTGACTTGCCAAGAGGAGTCACAATAGTTAACTCCTGCTCCAAAGGACTAGCCTTGGACGCAAAGCCCTTTGCAAAACTAGGTGAGATGAAAGAGTGAGTGGATCCCATGTCAATCAACACTCGGGCTTGGCATTCGTTTATCAATAAAGTGCCTATGTGATTAAATAACTAATATTAGTAGATTTTAAGCATACATACATCATACGTGGGTAACCTATTGGATACTAACAAACATCACATCATAGTAAGCATTTTCAACGTAAAACTTTAGCATTTTCACATACCTTGTATGACATCATCCTATATACGTGCATCCCGCTCTGACAGGGCAAAGACTCGACCCTGAGTTGCTTGACGAGGTGGCCGTGCAGACGGTGAGGGCTTTGAAGCCTGAGAAGAGCTCTGTTGAGATGTCTGCCTAACAGGGGGCCTACTTCCTTGAGACTGAGTCAGCAAGTGACGACGGGGACAATCTCAAATTATGTGGCCTTGGTTGCCACAATGAAAACAACTTCCCGTAACTTTTCGGTATTCCCCTACTGGATGCCTCCTTTCAAAAAGGGTGCAGATATCATAAGAATAGGTTGAAGGTGCATAACCCGTAGCCTAAGTCACTGCGAGGTGAGGGCCCTAAGTAGTAGCTGGGCGAAAAGCCGGTGGGGCAAAAGGGCGGAGAGCCTGTGGTGCAGAATATAGTCTCTATGACGGTGCCGGCCCTAAAGACTGATAAGAACTAGTCTTTGCTCTTTTCTCCCCTGAACTACTAGACTGGCCTTTCTATATTCCTCTTCTCTTGAAGAATTCCTCAGAATTAGCCTCTGCTAATAGTACCTTGTCCACTACCTCGGCATATGTCTCATGCCGGAACATTGAAACTCGATCCTTGAGGTAGGCCTTCAACCCCCTCTCGAATTTCTGGGCCTTCATCACCTCGGTAGCTATCATGTGAGGAGCAAATCTTGATAGCTCCGAAAACTTAGCCTCATAAGCAGCTACTGACAAGTTACCTTGCTCCAAGGTAATGAACTCGACCTACTTCTTTTCTTTTATCCTGATGAGGAAGTATTTCTTATAAAAGACGTCCAAGAATTCTCCCCATGTCCATTCTTGGCCTTGCCGGGTCAACTCTTAGGTCCTAAGTGCGTACCTCCACCAAAGATCGGCTTCGCCTTCAAGCATAAAGGCAGCCCAAGTGACCCTTTCTACCTCAGTAAGTGTCAATACTGAGAATACCTTCTCAAGCTGCCGGATCCATCCTTCGGCGACTAGTGGATCAATGCTTCCACAAAATGTTAGAGGCCTCATCCTCCGAAAAGCCACTATTCTGGCTTGAGCTCTATTTGGAGGAGCATTTATAAGTTCGGCATTAGGATTTGGCGAAGCAGGTTGCCTTGCCGCTAGCATAGCCAAAGTCTCGGCTATTGAAGCAAAAGCTTGGGCAAAGTCGGGTTGATCATCACCCGATGGAGCATCACCTCCATTTCCTCTCGTGTTGTATCTGCGACCCAGAGCATTGTGTCTCATGATTAAATCCTCAGAATGACAATACACATGAGTCTAACTTAGATACACATTTAGTAACAATTTCGCAAGTCACTCAATATATATTCGCTAAGCATAGAACAATGCACACATGGTTTGCATAACAATGTCATAACATACAATCCGTGTCTCTAGCGTTAGGACTCTAAGTTTGGTTGAAGTTCAACCGGTTTTGACTAAGACTAACTTATTAGTCTATACTTGGATTACGACTCTTTCGTATGACCCTAATGCCTTGTTCAATCATGGTATCAAATACTAAGTGTCCCTAAGAAATCTAATGCCTAGAGCTCTGATACCACTTCTATCGCGCCCCAAAATAACCTCTAAGAGTTAAGGGATACTTTAGAGGTGACTATTCGTACTTGCCAAACCATCCTATAGTAAACAAGGCTAACATGATACAATAACAACAGTAATCAGAGTGTGAAAGCTAAACATGGATGCGCAAGCGTGAACCTGATGCCCAGCTAAAGGACCTAAAGGGGGGTGATTAGGGTCAATGGCAAAAAAAAATAATTTAAGTAGTTTAATGTAGAATTTTAAAACTATACTACCAAGATAAACAAGGAGAGAGAAAATAAATAGATAGCACACAGTAGATTGATATCGGGGTTCAGCAACTTGCCTACATCCCCGCCCTATAGCTTGTGGCTTCAAGGATTTCCCCGATTTCACTAATTGTCCTCTTCTTCACAGGCGAAGAGTAAGCCTTTACAATTCAAATTCTTAGGGCTAGAATTATCCCAATACAATCCTTTTCACAGGATCAGGATCAACCTCTTCAAGAGACACACTCTCTTGGACAGGCTTGAAGAACTTCTTCAGCGATGCAAGAATTCCCAATTCTTGACTTTACAAATTTCAGCACAGTTGTGGATTTTAAATACGAATTTCAGTGGCTCCTTCACGAGCTAGATATGAATGGAAAACATTTCTAGAAATCACTCAAAGGATTGAATTCATTGCTCAACTTGCAGACAAGGGGATTTCTAGGTTTTATACCAAGAGCAGAGAGTAGGATGAGAGTTAATGAACTTGGAGTTTTGGTAATCAATAATACAGTGGATTCTTGTATATAATTCATAAATGATCATCCATTTTATAGTTGGGGAATAAATGTAGACGTTGGACACATTTAATGCAAAGAGACCTTTTCAAAAACTAGCCGTTATAAGGTTTCCCGCAAGATGTCGTCGACGAGGACAAGGGTGTCGTCGATGATACAGAGAGGAATTTCAACAGCTTGAAAGGGGTCGTAGGCCAGTCGTCGACGAGGCCTAGACTGTCGTTGACGACAAAGGGGACAAACTAAATTCTTAAGCCTCTGTTTACCCCTTTCGTCGACGAGACATGCTCTGTCATTGACGACATCCCTTGTAATTTATTTAAACCTCTTTTTAGATTTTTCAAAATGACGTTCAAGTCTATTGGTCTATTTAGAAAAGATGATTTAAACAATTTTACGGTCTTAGCATGATGTCCAACCTCAAACTTAACTTGCTAATCATTTAGAGTAATTATTTATATTATTTTATGCTACTTGGTTGTTTATTCTTATTTCAGGTTCATACGAGGAAAAGAAGATAAAATGGAAGATTTACAAGCTTCAAAGACTCCAAAAATCTCAGAAAAAAAAAGAAGAGTAAAAGAAAGAAGAAGAAAAGAGAGCGAAATCGCAGAAATCTACCCCGATAAATCGATTGGCCAAAATCGCACTTCTATCAATAGAGGGGTAGTTTAGTAATTTTTATTTATCCAAAATTTATGAAACTTTTTGGGTAGATTTTAGATGACCTAAAGGAGCTATGTTTAAAATTTCGGGTCAATCCGATTAAAATTGAGCTCTCTAGAATTATTTGAAGTTCAGTGGCAAAACTGTAAATAGGGTGAAATAATATTCCGTGAATAGTGTTTCGTGAATAGTGTTTTAGTACTTCTAAACACTTTCCAACTCTATTATTGTCTTCCTAAATGATGGTTTAATCCTCATTCAACCCTAAGAGAGTTTAGAGAGAGAAAAAGAAGAGTTGTACCTCAATTAGAACTCCTTATTCTAGAAGGACTCTATCTTTCTATCTTTCTCTATAAAAAGGAGAATTCTTAGCCATTATCATTAGAGAGAGAGAGAGGAATTTGTAGAGATTTTGGATCTGAAGAAGAGAAGCTCTGGAGATCAAGGAAGTCATGAAGAGAAGTCCTGCAACTTTGTCCATGAAGATGTTGCATTCCTCCCTCGCGATGAACTAATTTCCACTCTAGGGTTTCGATGAAACCCTAGCCAAGTAACTGTGTCCTTTATTTTGTTTTTATTTTAATTCTCTGCATTGTAAAACATTGATTGCATAATGAGAGGGTTGTTTTCAAACAACCGGATTTATTTGAATTATATTTAATTTCAATGGAATTCTCAACCTTGTCTTAGGTATTATGAAATTGGAATTAAAATCACTTGTGTTAATTTTCGTTAGAATTTAAACATAGGTTTTATGCAATGGTTTTAAAATATCGAGAGATTAAATCTGAAGATATTTTATGCTAAGGGAAGACGAGTGATTACACAACTGTAGATTAGTGTGTATCATTCGTGCTAACCGAAGATACGATATTCTAAGGATATAATCCCTTGAACTTTTCTTGAGCAGTTGAGAGGCGACGTGCTGTCACTCTAACTGAAATGTTTACAATTTAAGAGGTTATAATAAATTTAAAATAGGGATTAGTTATTAGGTTAGTGGTGGATTTGAAAACCCTAGATTTTCTCTCCAAAAGGATTTAAGAACCCAATTGTTTTTAGTTTAATTTAGAAACCAGCGCAGTCCTCGGAGGAACGATACCCTTACTAGTACTATTCTACGGAATTATTACTAAGAAGGAATAATTTAAGATTGACTGACGATCATCCAACCTAGTCTAGGTATACTAAGGTCTATCTAAGATACCTTGAGCAATCAAGACAAAACTTAAGAGGATTTTTTACAAAAGTCCTAGACTTTCTCAACAAAAATAAGCATAGTGCTTTAAGAGAGTTGGTCTTCATGCTTGTCTTGTCTTCAAATATGATGCTTTGAGTCTCTTTTGCTTTTTCCTTGGTATGAACTATGTCATGAAAATTTCTTGTATCACTTTGCTCAATTTGTCTTTATGAACATCCATGGTTTGACTAAGTACTTGATTTTCTCTATTTCACACTCTAAAAGAACTTATTAGTAACATAACTATCATTACATTATTGTGTCATTATCGAAACACTTAAGGGTACATATAGTTGTAACCTTTGAGGCTAACAGAACCAACTTTTTCTTTTCTTCTATAACTCAAACTAGTTTTCCAAGTTATACACATAACACATCAAGTCAAAGGTGGACATGCCCACCTATCAAAATATCAAAATACAAAAAGAACTATTGAGCCCACTATACTCAACAGTAATCTAAATATGGCCACACGTCGCGGTCTCTATCCTCCTGCGACTACATTGGGATAGGAGGCTCTCTCTCCTCTAAAAACTCTTCCTCAACCCGAGGCTCAGGGTTGAGGGCTTCCTCAGTACCTACCGACATAAAAGTATGGCTGAGTATGGAATACTCAGCGAGTTCAAGCTACTAGCTAACAATAGCAATAACAAAAACACAACAACCATGAACACAATACACAATATCGATTTAAAGCAATAGTAGCAATATAAAACAAATAGCATTGAAAGAAAAGCAATGTGATAATCTAGACATGCTTGAATGAATACTAAAAACTCCGGTAAAACTCGTACTTTAAAATCATATCTTATTCCTGAAAATAATCTTTCGTGTTTCTTTCAAAACTTGTTTGTCATGTTTGAAAACGTGTTTCTTGTCTTGGTCTTGTTCGTGAGAATCACACATGCTTGTCTTGTCTTGCTTAGAATCACTTGTCTTGCTTGTTCTTGACTTGACTTGCTTGTGTACTTGTGAGCCAGAGGTTAGTGCCCTTGAAGCGACTTGTGAGCCAAAAATGTAAATTCCCTTCAACGAAATATATATATAGAAAAGGGTACACCAACCTCCTTGTTTTCTTGTTTTCTTATGAGCTATGACATATCTTGCAATATGCCCTACCCTTGACCCGCCCGATGTCCGGCTTTATCAACTTGCTTGTTTTCCTTGTGAGCCAGGTATGACATTTCCTAGGGATATGCCATATCCTTGACCGGTCTGATGTCCGGCTTTATCAATTGTATCGTGAATCACATTCTTGTTCTTGTTGTTTCTTGTGTACATATACTTTAGAAAAACCGATTCATGCATGCATGGGTGCGTGTGTGTAACATTTGTAGTAAACATGATAACATGCTTGAATAGAAGAATCACATGAGTGTAGCATTTCAATTCTTAGCATAATCATATGAGAATTTAGGCAACATATAGCGCATTTGATCAATTTATCATTTATAAGAAAAATTACATAAATCCTATTTTCATCTTCTTCATTAAATCCATTTAATTCTTGTTTAGCCATTTTATCAAACACATTGCAACAACATTTTCTTCACTTTTATTCATTTGTTCTTAGCCTTAGATTTTCAAGCTCATTCAAGTATTTCATCAAACACATAGTGATCAAGATTCTTGTATACATTTATTTCACATTTTCTCACTCCAACATTTCATCAAACACATAGGTGTATTTATTATGAGTACTATGCCCTTCACCATTTTCCATCATTCAACACATCACAACATGGCATCCAATCGCCTCAATCCCCTCATCCATCCATATATCCCACCATTCATATTATCTTGTTTATATTTTAGGGAAATACATATTTCAACACAAAGGAGAAATGGGGGAGATTCAATACACATTCACTTAAAAAATCCTAGGTTATTACCAGTAGTTAGTAGGGTGTACTAACTTTGAAAAAAGAAGAAAACCCTTGAGAATGCCGTAGGAAATGTTGCCGAGCTTGGAGGAGGAGTTCCACGCGTTGCTTGAGGTTCGATTTGAAGAATCCAAGGCAAAGGGGTGATCTTGGGTTCTCAAACCCTTGATTTCTCTTTCAAAAGGGAAGAAACCTTTAGGAACCCTAGGTTTTCTCTCCCTCTCTCTCAAAATATTGCTAAGTATTGTGAGTGGGGACCTAAGGCTCGAGCAAGCCTTATAAGGCCAAGGGGTGATGACCAAAAGACTTAAAAGCCCTTAATGAAATTTCTGCAAAATGCGAAAGACCGAGCGATCGGTGTTTATGACCGAGCGATCGGTGTTTTTGACCGAGCGATTAATTGAAAACACCATCTCTGGAATTTTTCCTCATACAAAATTTTAGACCAGTTGATAGATATCGATCGATCGGTTATGGACCGATCGATCGCTAATATGGATTGAGCGATCGGTGTTCTGCAAATTTTGACACTTAGTCCATTTTACTGTTTCGGCCATATCTTTTGACTCGTTCGTCAGATTTTGATGATTCAACTTGCGTTGGATTTGTCATTCGAAGGGAAACATTTCTAGCTTTTTAGAATTTTGAAATTCTTCTTTATTTATTTACTAGACTACGTGAAAGGCCAATTGCTAGGAGAACACTGTTCATTAGGTACAAAAAGTTCTGAAGCGCTACACTGGCTTTTCTCACATTCTGGATTTTTTTCCCATACAAAATCTGTTCATATCTGGTCGACCCTAAGGTATAAAAACCCATTTTCAGCTCTTATTTCCTTCATGAAAGTTGTAGATCTTTTTGACACGGTCGATTTGATATATTATAGAGCAAAATTGGAGCTACAATTTGTGAGATATGCCTTTTACAAGCAACCTTGGTTTTCAAGCACTTTAAGAACATTGAACTTGTTTTAGGCTACATATCTAATCACCTAGGATCCATATGGTTACTCTGAGTTAATTTCCACCTAAGGTATCATATTATAATTATTCTAAGTTAATTCTCACCTAAAGTAACATGGTATCTAGGTCACTTACCATCCTATGAGTGAAACGAAGGATATGATTAACCGAATCTTTACCCAATCTTCTTCAGTCTTCAACTTCACTTATCATGGATGTTTGAAGACAATGATACAAGATACACTAGACTCACTTGTTTTGATACTAGAATAAGCCAACACTAAAACATGGACTTTACAATCTCCCCCTTTGGCAATTCCGTGGCAAAACCAAACTGAAGTACATGACTTGACACAAACTCACCCAAACACATCAAAACGGTGAATTAGGGCATTACATGACTCCAACACTATTACATGACACCAATTGACAAATCATCTTAAATGGAGACATTGAAGCTCTTGTCAAGTAAAATCTATCTGCTGCAACCCTGCACCTGCACATTCACATGCTCATGCTCATCCTCATAAACAAAATACCTAGTGAACCATGTATAGAATATGAAAATACATAAACATAAGTATTGCAAGGAATGTACTGAACTTAGGAACTTATACCCAATATTCTCCCCTTTTTTGGCAATCACAATACAAGAAATCAAATGCAGACAATGCGGGGACTTACGAGCGGGGAACAAAATAGCAATATAAAGCACAAACACCCCCTCAACAACTCAACTTAATCTTCTCCTCCTAAGATCAAGGACACCACCAAAATTAGGGCTCTATGCTAGAAAGGCTCATGCCAACCAATAAGGAAACACATAATAAAAAAGGTATCATGTGCCACACAAACATACATCAAAAGCATTCCAAGCAGTAGTAATTTAAAATTACAAATCCAATGAAGAACATGTGTCACGCCCCAAAATACCCCCTACGAGTTAAAGGATACTTTAGAGGTGACTTATTCATACTTACCAAACCATCCTGTAATAAACAGGGCTAACATGATACAATGACAACAGTAATCAGAGTGTGGAAGCTAAAACTTGAGTACGGAAACTAAAACATGATTGAGGAAGCGTGAACCAACTTTTTCTTTTCTTCTATAACTCAAACCAGTATTCCAAGTTTATACACAAAACATATCAAGTCAAAGGTGGACATGTCCAACTATCAAAATATCAAAATACAAAAAGAACTATTGAGCCCACTATGCTCAACAATAATCTAAATATGGCCACACGTCGCGATCTCTATCCTCCTGTGACTGCATCTGGAGCTAGAGGTTAGTGCCCTTGAAGCGACTTGTGAGCTAGGAATGTAAATTCCCTTCAACGAAATATATATATAGAAAAGGGTACACCAACCTCCTTGTTTTCTTGTGAGCCAGGTATGACATATCTTGCGATATGCCCTACTCTTGACCGGCCCGATGTCCGACTTTATCAACTTGTTTATCATGTTTGAAAACATGTTTCTTGTCTTGGTCTTGTTCGTGAGAATCACACATGCTTATCTTGTCTTGCTTAGAATCACTTGTCTTGCTTGTTCTTGACTTGACTTGCTTGTGTACTTGTGAGCCAGAGGTTAGTGCCCTTGAAGCGACTTGTGAACCAGGAATGTAAATTCCCTTCAAGGAAATATATATATAGAAAAGGGTACACCAACCTCCTTGTTTTCTTGTTTTCTTACGAGCTAGGTATGACATATCTTGCGATATGCCCTACCCTTGACCCATCCGATGTCCGGCTTTATCAACTTGCTTGTTTTCCTTGTGAGCCAGGTATGACATTTCCTAGGGATATGCCCTATCCTTGACCGGTCCGATGTCCGGCTTTATCAATTGTATCATGAATCACATTCTTGTTATTGTTGTTTCTTGTGTACATATACTTTAGAAAAACTGATTCATGCATGCATGGGTGCGTGTGTGTAACATTTGTAATAAACATGAAGACATGCTTGAATAGAAGGATCACATGAGTGTAGCATTTCAATTCTTAAATAATCATATGAGAATTTAGGCAACATATAGCGCATTTGATCAATTTATCATTTATAAGAAAAATTGCATAAAACCTATTTTCATCTTCTTCCTTAAATCCATTTAATTCTTGTTTAGGCATTTTATCAAACATATTACATGCAACATTTTCTTCACTTTTATTCATTTGTTCTTAGCCTTACGTTTTCAAGCTCATTCAAGCATTTCATCAAACACATAGTGATCAAGATTCTTGTAAACATTTATTTCACATTTTCTCACTCCGACATTTCATCAAACACATGGGTGTACTCATTATGAGTACTATGCCCTTCCACCATTTTTCATTATTCAACACATCACAACATGGCATCCAATCGCCTCAATGCCCTCATCCATCCATACATCCCACCATTCATATTATCTTTTTTTATGTTTTAAGGAAATAACATATTTCAACACAAAGGGGAAATGGGAGAGACTCAATACACATTCACTTAAGAAATCTTAGGTTATTACCAAAGTAGTTAGTTGGGTGTACTAACCTTTGAGGATGAACTCCTCTCTTGAAGAAAAAACCTTGATCAAGCTTGACAAAGAAGAAGACATCACCTTGAATGGGAGATCCTTGCTTATTATGAACAATCCAAGCTTGAGGATGAAGATCCAACTCCAATGGCGCGAGGGAGTGAGGTTCCAACCCTTGAGAAAGCCTTTGCAAGCAAGACTTGAGCTCCACTTTGATCCCAATTGAAAACCCCCTTTTTGAAACCCTAACTCTCTCTCTTTTCCTCTCAAAATCCATTTTCCCCTTGTTCGAACCCTTAGTCCCACAAAATATGGGTTTATATAAGAGTTTGCAGTTCCCAAAAGCCCAAAATACCCTTAAAACACCACTGGAAGTCAAAAATTGCACAAATGAACAGTAGACCAGTCGACCGGTCACAAATCCGATTGACCGGATTGGTCCTCATTTCTCCTGTTTTTCTTGCCTTAGTATTTTAGCCATAAATTTTGACTCGCTTATCAGATTTTGACGATTCAACTTGTGTTGGATTCTTCTTTTAAAGGGGAACAACTTTCATGTTTCATAAAACTCAAAATTCTAAGTTTTTTATAGTCTACTTGGGCCCACAAGTGAACTGGTCCAAAATGACTGCTGAATTGACAGCGGACCACCTTTCGGAAACCTTACATTTGATATAACTTATGCTCAAAATATGAAAAAATGTAAAGCATGAATCTCGAAGAGGGCTTCCATATCTTTCTAACAATTTAAGAGTCACTCAATTCTGATAAGGGACGATAAAAATAGAGCTCCCACAAGCTGAGGGAATGCAAAGACATCCCTCTTTCTCGACACTTGAGTATGTTATACTCTTATTTCTTCCTCTCAACCATCCAACAACAACACTTAACCTAATTTATGCTACTATTATCATGTCTTATAAATCAAATTACATAAATGACCCTCGGCCTTTACAAGACTTGTGCCCATGGCACTATTCACAACATTGTGAAATGGGTTCCTGGGTTCTACATTCACACTTAGGGTATTTTATACCCTAGATACTTAAGTATTATTATACTCTTGTTTTAAGACCCAACACACATAGATAAAACCCTTACTTCACTTTCCCCAATATCAAGAACACATGGAAGGCCTTAGGCCTTTACATGCACTGCACACTAATACTATTCACTGCACTATTCATATGAACAGTGCACCGGAAATCCGAGGCTCTACAACATGATTAGTTAGTCTGACTGAGGATACACATCTAACTAAATCTCACGGAATACTAAAACATAGCCAATTCACTTAGTCACATTAGTGAACAATTCAAAAGTGAAGCAACATGTGTGTAGTGGTGGTCTAACTAGATACTGAATCAAGGTTTCTTTCCCTTTCTAAGCATATGACATTAACCACTAAGGGGACTCCAGGAGATACAAGTTTTAGAAGTCAAACCTAGTTAGATCTAGATATGCTGATTTTTTACATTTTGGTGCTCCTTTATCCATTTTATTTGACTCAATGTTTTTCTTTTACTTTTGATCAAATACCTCCACCCTTTGTAAGATTTATTTTGATGTTCTTTATATGAACATATCTTTTCATGCAATGATGGCTTTCACACCATCCAGGTAGGTAGTCCTAGCTATTGGCAGTAGGGGCCTTCACTCTAGCAACCTAGATAGATAACTATTGTCCACATAGGTAGCCATTACATAGTGTTTGCATCCAATAATGACTTTCACACTAGCCCAGTAGGTAGCACTTTTCATTGCAACAATTTTAGCTCATGGAGGATACACAAAATGGGGATATATCCTCAATCAGCAATAAACTCATGTTCAACCCTAGACAAGTATAGAAATAAAGATCATATAAGGAATGTAGATCATGCAAGTCAAATAAGGGCAACATGACAAAATATTTTTGGATTTTATAGTTTTTTCAATTTTTTTGAATTTTTCAAAATAAATAAAACAGAAAAACAAATCAAAGCAAATAAAAACTAGTAAAAAGAAAAACTACTAGTACACACAAACATCACAGCACTAGAACAAGATAGAACATTAACAGTGTCGCGACCCAAAACCCACCCTAGGAGTTAGAGTGAATCGTGGAAGACTAAATCATGACTTACATGACTTGCTTGACAAACCACCTGCAAAACACCCACAGGGCATATACAATAGAGGATAACAGTGGAAGCATAACTATAAGACACAGCGGAAGTCTAACAACCTCTAAGTATATACACATGGTCCAATTTTCTATACAAAGAAATTAAAACAAAAGAAAGTGCGGACATGCCCGCCAAAATACATGGATATAATCACTCATGCTCACCCACAGCTAATCCACTCAGAATCTAACACCACCTACTGATAACCCTCTACGGGAGGTTCCTCCAAAGGCTCCTCGACGTACTCCTCCTCCACCCATGGACCAGGAGCACAAACATCAAATGGAGCAGTAGCTCCCTCAGTACCTGCCGACATAAGAAGTACGGCTGAGCATGGAATACTCAGCGGGTACTAAATACTAACCAACAGTCATAGCATACATAAAGATGGAAACAATTCACGCATATAAAGCAGGAATGATTCATATCATGACAATAAAATAAAGCAATATAATTCGTCATGTTGCATTCATAAAATCCGGTAAAACCTTTGAAATCTTGTGCACTTGACTTGACTGAAATTACCCTTTTATGCTTGAAACCTTGTCTACCGTATCATGCGTGTCATGCTTGTATCATGCGTGTCATGTCATGTCATGCTTGCTTGGAAAGTAAACTACTTGTGAGGGAAGGGAGACCCTTCTTCCTAGAATGCTTATGCTTGTCATGCCATGTCTTGTCATGCTTGCTTGGAAAAGTAACTACTTGTGAGGGAAGGGAGACCCTTCTTCCTAGAATGCTTATGCTTGTCATGCCATGTCTTGTCATGCTTGCTTGGAAAAGTAACTACTTGTGAGGGAAGGGAGACCCTTCTTCCTAGAATGCTCATGCTTGTCATGCCATGTCTTGTCATGTTTGTGTCCTTTCACTTGTAAGATGTCCTTGTGAGATGCACTTGCGAGGGAAGGGAGACCCTTCTTATGATAATGCATGATTGTCTTGTCCTTGCCAAAAGCGAGTTAAAACATATCGTACGATATGCCCCACCTCTAAACCGTGTTCTTGAAAACCCCGATAAAACATGTCATGCATGCGTGCTCGTGAGATCGTGTGCATACTTGCATTGGAATTAAATATGACATTTGAGGGATTTCACAATATGTAGCATATGCAATTTCAAACAAATAATCACTCATGACATTTTTTGGAAAATGAGAACTCACACTATCATAAGCCCTAACAAGTTACATAATTTAAGCATTCATTTTCTTGATTTTAACATTCATTTTATTCACCTTGGCATTTCATCAAGCATAGAGTGTGTCCATTATTTATTTAAACCTAAATCATGTTTTTCTAGGTGGGTTATACTCATATCACACTTGTTTGTTTATTATTGGAACAATGCCCTCCCCATTTTAATCATCACAACCCAACCATTGGCATCCAATCGCCCATTCCATCTTCATTCACCATTTACAACCATCCACCTCATAGCACATGTGTAAATAAAGGAAATTAAAGAGGAATAAAGTAAAAGAAAGAACTATAACTAGGAGGGTAGCAAGAAGTACCGACCTTGAAGAAATGAGGAAAAAACCCCTTGAGAAAATCTTCACTTGATTGGAATGATCCAATCTTGATTTGGGGAAGATCCAACCCTTGATTGAAGCTCTTCTTGGTTTCAAGCAAAACCCTCTTTGGAATGCTCAAGATCCTCTCCTTCTCTTTCTAGGGACTCTCCTTGGTTTAGGGTAACCCAAAAACCCTCTCTAAGCCTTCTATTTATAGTGTAAGGGGTAAAAACCCCCTAAAAATCGCATCCAAGAAAGTAAAATCGCGTATCTACGATCGTTCGTAGCGATTTACGATCCATCGTAGCCTTCTACGATCGATCGTGGCTTCCTACGATCAATCGTAGTTTCACCCGAGAGTTTCCAGCATTTTTGGGGATTTACGATCGATCGTAGCATCTCTACGATCGTTCGTAGCTCCGCTACGATCGTTCGTAGGGTCCCTACGAGCGATCGCAACTTTTGCAGAAAGTTTTCAGCATTTTTGCGTTTTCGTATTTTGGCCATAACTTTTGACTCGCTTGTCCGATTTTGACGATTCAACTTGCGTTGGATTTGTATTTTGAAGGAGAACAACTTTCATGTTTATTACAACTTCCAATTCTCTCTTTTTATTAGACCATTTTACCCCTAAACCTGACGATCCGAAATTGGGTTTCGTCAATCCAGATTTTTAAACCGACCCGATTTCAGAAATTGGTCTTTTGACCTAACACCAACTCAAAATCAAGACAAGTGATCAACATGAACTCCGAAGAGGGTTCAATTACCTTTCCAAAAATCCAAGAATCGCTTGATTCCGACTAGTGGCGTGAACGCTAGGGCTATTTAGAGTCGAGGGTATGCCAAGGCATAACCCTTGTCAATACTCAAGAGTATTCTATACTCTTGCCTATTTCATTCCAAACACCCATACACCATAAATACATTCTTAAATGCTTTAGTATATGATATCATTCGTCGTACATGGCCATCAAGATCCGGGGTTCTACATCCTCCCCCCCTTACAGAAATTTCATCCTCGAAATTGGAACGATACATAGAGATTACAAGGAACAAAATTTACATAAACATCACTCAAACAAATGAGGGTACTTTGCTTTTACTTCGGCCTCGCGCTCCCACGTGGCTTCCTCCCTAGAATGGTGTTGCCATCGAACAAGAATCAAGGGGATGACCTTATTGTGTAAGACTTGATCCCTACGGTCCAAAATTTGAACCGGCTCTTCCACCAAAGTGAGATCCTCTCGGACTTCTAACGTATCAAGGTCGATCACATGAGAAGGATCCGGAACATATTTCCGAAGCATAGATACATGGAATACATTGTGAACCGCGGCCATGTGAGGTGGGAGAGCTACCCTGTAAGCAACCTCACCAACTCGCGTGATAATCTCAAAAGGCCCAACATACCGAGGACTGAGCTTGCCTCGCTTGCCAAATCTCATGATCCCTTTGCTAGGAGATACTTTCACAAAAACTTGATCCCCTACTTGAAATTCCAAGTCCCTACGGCGTGTGTCCGCATAACTTTTCTGGCGATCTTGAGCGGCTTTCAATCGATCCCGAATGATCTTAACTGTGTTTGCAGTTTGCTCAATCAACTCCGGACCAAGTACTTTCCTTTCTCCTACCTCATCCCAATAGAGAGGAGACCTACAACTTCACCCATACAAGGCCTCAAATGGTTCCATTTGGATACTTGCCTGATAGCTGTTATTATAGGCAAATTCAACCAAAGGCAAGTGCTCTTCCCAACTGCCTCTGAAATCCAACATACAAGCTCGAAGCATGTCTTCTATAACTTGGTTCACCCTCTCAGTTTGTCCATCCGTCTGTGGATGAAAAGCAGTGCTGAAATCAAGTTGGGAACCCATAGCCTCCTGGAAGCTTTTCCAGAATCGTGATGTGAATCTTGGATCCCGATCTGACACAATACTTGACGGGCACTCCGTGTAAGCTCACCACTTCCTTGATATATAGAGCGGCCAACTGGCTATAGTTGAAAGTAGTTCGGTAAGGTAAGAAGTGAGCGGACTTCGTCAAACGATCCACTACTACCCATATCGCATCTGAGCCCCTTGCTGTCTTTGGCAAGCCAACTATGAAATCCATGGATATGTTCTCCCATTTCCACTCGTGAATCGGAAGGGACTGTAATAGACCTGCGGGCCACATGTGTTCTGTTTTTACCTGTTGGCACACCAAGCACCGTGCTACATATTCCGCAACATCCCTCTTCATATTCCGCCACCAAAAGTGACTCTTGAGGTTCCGGTACATCTTCGTACCCCCTGGATGCACAGTATACTTTGCCCGGTGGGCTTCATCCATAATCTCCCTCCGAAGATCTGCATTAGCTGGGACACACTGCCTTCCCTTGAATGTGATAGCACCTTGGCTAGTGAGAGAGAAGTCCTCACTACCCTTAGCAACTTCCTTGTCCCGATAAGCCAACAATTCAGCATCCGTGGCTTGGTATTCTTGGATCAAATCTATAATGTATGGCCGAACCGTGACATTTGCCAAGATAGGACTACGGACAGAGTCGTTCACACTAATGTCCAGATTTGCCAAGTCTTCAAGTAGCTTCCATTCCTGCACTAACATGCATGCTAATAACCCCGGAGGTCTTCTACTCAAAGCATCAGCCACTACATTTGCTTTACCCGGGTGGTATTGAATGGTACAGTCATAGTCTTTCAATAATTCCATCCAACGCCATTGCCTTAGATTCAGCTCCCTTTGGGAAAAGAGATACTTGAGACTCCTGTGATCGGTAAACACATAGAACTCCACCCCATAAAGGTAATGACGCCAAATCTTAAGTGCAAACACGACCGCCGCAAGCTCCAAGTCGTGCGTGGGATAATTCTTCTCATGTTCCTTCAATTGCCTTGATGCATAGGCAATGACTTTCTTGTGCTGCATGAGTACACACCCAAGTCCAACGTGTGAGGCATCACTATACACCTCATACCCATAAGGTCCAGATGGCACAGTAAGGACAGGGGCTGTAGTAAGCCTCTTCTTCAGTTCCGTGAAACTGATCTCGCACTTATCACTCCATACAAACTTGGCGTTCTTCCTTGTCAGGTAAGTGAGCGGTGCTGCAAGGCTAGAGAAACCCTCTACGAATCTCCTGTAGTAGCCTGCCAACCCAAGAAAGCTGCGTATCTCAGTAACACTCTTGGGCCTCGCCCAACTCATAACAGCTTCGATCTTCTTTGGATCTACCGATATACCTTCTGCAGAAACAACGTGGCCTAGGAATGCCACCTCTTCCAACCAAAACTCACACTTGCTAAGTTTGGCGTATAGCTTGTGCTCTCTTAGCATTTCCAAAGCAAGGCGTAGGTCGCGTGTGTGATCTTCCCGTGTCTGGGAATAGACCAAAATGTCATCGACAAATACAATCACGCACCTATCAAGATATGGCCGGAACACCCGGTTCATCAAATTCATAAAGGCTACCGGCGCGTTCGTGA